>CM055121.1:727892131-728562161 GCA_029206835.1 Rana muscosa
GAACCTTGCCAAGCACAGTAATTTTAGAGAGGAAGGCTATGACATGTAAGGAGGCTGTGTTAGGTAATTAGTTAAAGGGGTTGTAAAGCTTCGCGTTTTTTTCACCTTAATGCATCCTATGCATTAAGGTGGAAAAACATCCGATGCTTACAAGCCCCCCAGTTTACTTGCCTGAGCCCTCGAAAGTCTTGCGTCGTGAACGCGCTGGCTACTCGCCCGTCTTCAGGCTGTTCTCGGCTCTTCATTGGAGATTGATAGCAGCGCAGCCATTGGCTCCCGCTGCTGTCAATCTAATCAACGACGCAGCGTGCCGGGGGACAGGGCCGAGTGATAAACTTGGCGACTATCACGGGAGCGCGCCCGCAAGCCAACCCCCTTGGGAGAGATCTTTTCAGAACGGGGGTTAGCTCTTGCGGGGAGGAGCCGAGACAGCCGCCGAGGGACCCAGAAGACCAGGATCAGGGCCACTGTGCAAAACGAGCTGCACAGTGGAGGCAAGTATGACATAAAAAAACAACAAAAAAAAAACACCTTTACAACCCCTTTAAAGTTTCTAGCAAGTTCAACAGAACATTGCAAGTCAATAAAAAAATTTTTGTATTCGCTGTAAACATTTCTGGGAAATAGGAATTTAAATATTGTTTGGTTAAACTGCCCTCTACAGGACTGGACAACGGCAAACAAAAGTTGAATACCAGCTCAAGATGACCCCCTCCTTACCCAAAAAGCATGTCTCAATTTGTAGCAAGCAAAAACATGAATATAAACAGAGGACCTGTCTCCAAATTTCCTTTCTAGAAGTCCATTGAGGAACACAAGACTTAAGGGTTTGTTGGATTTTACTACCAACCTATAGGAAGATTGGCAAAATAAAAAATTGTGGGCCAGCATGCTTTTGTGACAAAAGCAATACCCAAAAAAAAAAAAAAGCAACAGGGGGACCAGTGTCCCTCGAGATTACAAAAATGTAATTCAAAAAGCCACATGAAGGACATTATGCGTTAATAAATGGCATTAAAGGGGGCCTGAACAGCCACCTGGTAGAACTTGGAAAATAATAGCCTGATGCTGGGTAGCCCAAGAAGCACTAATGAATCTAGCAATGGAGCAACTTAACAGAAAAACGGTGGAACCTCATGCAAAAGAACATAAGCTTGGATGAGCTGTCTGAGCCATCAAAGAAAAAAAAAAGGGGGGGGGGGAGGAGGAGCTGGTTCATCTTTATAAGGACCATCAGCAATAACCTTCTGAAATAAAATGCAGCTGCAAAGTAAATTCACACCAGCTGCACTACAATGACTCTGGTGGACTGGAGCCAAAAACTGAGGGATGGAAGAATGATGCCCTGGTTGGGGCGACAGGCCAAAACGACCTTAGGATGGATGTTCCGGGTCCCAACACTACCATGTCCCAGCCTAAGACCAGAAAGGTGTGCGTGTCCCCCTCCCCACAAACAGGATAGGGCCTTCGGCTCAGATGCTCGTCTTGCAGAATTGATGGCAACATTGCAAGCGGCAGTGGAAAACAGGAATTCCTGTAATCAGTCAAGAGGTTTTTAGATTGCCAAGAGAATTTAAGGTCCCACGGACTCACAGGAAGCACCCATGTATCCCAAAGAACTTTATGGGGTGAAAGTTGTAGGAGGGACAGAAGTCGAATCATGTCAGAATACTACATCAGTCTGGAGCTATGAAAATCATCAGAATGCCCTACAATTCCCAAGGAAGGAGTTTCAAGGGTGGAACAGAATACACCAGTCACCAGGACATCCACTGGCTACATTGAAGGATTCCTGTACCTTGAAAATCATGTGCTCCCAAACCTGTGAAGTAGGTCCAGGAAAATCTTCCAAGTGCAGAGACTATTCCCCCAGGTCCAAGCACTACCAAATCAGTCCGCCTGACAACTGTCTACAGCTGGTATATTAACACACAAGGATTGGAACATGAAGTTCTGCCCAAGACGGGATCCATTTTAACCCTTGTCGCAGGTAGGCTACCGATTCCTCCCCGATGGTAAAATTGTAAGTCAGTGTCCTGACCCTCCAGTCAGGATGTCCAGTGGTGCAAGGACAAGATCACCCCAAAGATCCAGAATGTTGACAGATGAGATTCCTTGAAAGTCTAAGTTCCCTGCACCAACAGGATACACAGGATCCCCCCCCCCCAACTTGACAGGCTGACATCTGGCTTCAGGATTTTCCATGATAATGGGAAGAAAAATGTTTGGGGTACCAGAACTGGATTTTTGAGCCAGCAAGCCAGGGACATCTGCGAATAAAGGTCACTTCAAAAACAAACTGACCAAGGACCTATCCCAAGATGAGAGGATGTTGTGTTGTAGTAGTCTGGAGTAGAAATACGCAAAAGGGACCACACTGAAGAACTCAAGTAGAGGTACACTCTTTATGCTAAAGATGATTTATCTTCGACTTAAAGTGTTACTAAACCCAGTAATATGAAAATAGTTCATCCGCCCCAGGGTCTCTGCTGAGACTGCAAAACAAAAATCTCCTGCGCTCTGGTGTTTCGCTAAACACGGGTAGTGTAGTTCAGTCTTTAAGGCAAGGTCTATCGTCTCTAAAGAAAGGGGTACGCCCCAGAAACGCATCAGCTGTTTGAGGGACCGTCCGATCCTCTCGTCATCAAGTCCCACCTGCAGGGGCCAGTTTGTTTGTCAGAAAAGCGTATTACCTATGCTCGTTTTGTGAGTAGGACCATTGCTTTTTTATTCTATTCTAATTATTAAACATTTTTATATGCGGTAATGCACTAGGTCGGTGCGCCCTCCTTTCTTTGCTGAGACTGAACACTCCAGTCCAAGCTTAAGGCTGATCCTTGAGGGATGCCATCTGTCAACGAGGCTCTAAAGGCTACCAATGCCGAGGGCATTCTGCAGGGAAAGGCAAAGTAGTCTCTTCTGGAAAGGGACACAAGTGGAACCACGTGCCCAAAAGTCATCAGGCAAGCGCTGCACATCCAGTCCAGCAGGGTCTGGGTATGATACTTCAAGGACAGGCTGAGGAAAGGCCATGATGTAGTGAGGAATCTTGATTAAAGCAAATGGAAGAATAAAAATGGCTAGACTTTACTCAGTAGAAAATAATGGCATCCCATCCTCCTATGACACTAGCTAAAAAAACAAACAACTGAACCACCCACCACGGGCATTGCTGTGCGTCTGCATTGTCCTGTACCTCTGAATGGCCAGCTAAAGAATGGCGGAAAGGTGAATGGCAAGATCAACCAGGTACTTCAGATGGAAGATGTACATAAAAATAGAGACTGATTGATACAAGACAATATACACAGAAAAATATATTTAGGGTAACATACAATTTAATGACAGAGATTATATATATATATATATATATATATATATATATATATATATAAATAGATGTTTGAATTGGTACAGGAGAATTCAGATCCAAGAGTTGTTTTTATCTATCTAGTTGTCAGATAACAGGCAAATGCCGAAGAACTCACCTTTACTGCACCAACTCGTTCATCAAAATGAATAAAAGCATAATCTTTCAGTTTCTTGACTCTTTCCAGTTTACCAAACTGTCCGAAAGCTTTTTCCAAGATTTCTTCTGTAACTGTGTTGGCAAGGTTACGAACAAACAAAACTTTTACCTGAAAGAGAAAGATCCACAGTAATTAAACTGCTGCTTCGTAAATACAAATCTTATAATGTATTATCCGTGAACCGTAAATTTAAATTTTCATCGGAATCAGCTGAAAACTAGTCAGCTTTTCGTTTTTAAATACGCATCTTTATCTGGAAGTATGAAAGGTGATCACAGTAAGGGATGTTTAGGGTAAAGAACAGGCCAAGCAGCCCAACATACTTTTTTCCACTTTGCTACATACCCATTCAGCTCTGCATCTGTCTCACTAGCATCCACAACTGTGCCCACTTAATGCCTGTGTATCTATTGTACCCACTCAGCTTCTGTATCTTTCACTATTCCCAGTCAGGTCTAATATCTTCTACAGTAGCTCAGTTAAGTGGCAGCACAGCCATTTGTAAAACACATGGCTAGATGTTTAGTCTAAAGCATATTGTGACCTACTGGTTCAATATCTAAGATGGCTACTTTTGATAGCAGCCAGCCAACATTGCAGTAAATTGTAATTTTACCATAGTAGACAAGCAAAATGAAGAAATGAATGACAGGTCCACATAACCTATTACATATAGTAATCAGAGCATTGCAGATTTTTCTACATATGGACAAGATCTGACAATATATAGGAAAAATGTATAGAGTTTGTTCAGACTCCAGTGCCTGTATTGGGGACAGCATTACACATACATTTGGAATGAGAAGCAATGGCAATCTATAGCCAGTCACAGGCCAAATACTGACCCACTGAGCACATATGTATATGGAGAAATTTAAGTCCATAACATTTTTAAACTGAACACTTTGCAGGGGTCAATCATCAGCCAAAATCTTCATTAAGCATCCATTAGAACTAGCTTTCAGAAAACCTAGCCCCCTAGAACCCTTTCACACTGGAGGCAATTTTCAGACGCAAAAGTGCTAAAAATAGCACCTGCAAAACCCCTCCTGAGCCCCTAGTGCGAGAGCCCGAGTCCTTTTACACTGGAGCGGTGCGCCTGCAGGACGTTAGAAAAAGCCCTGCAAGAAGCATCTTTTGGGCGAAGCGGCAAAGAACATTAAAATTAATGGGCACCGCTGCCGAAGCGCCCGCAAAGCACTTCGGCAGTGGCGCTTTGACCCTTTATTCGGCTGCTAGTGGGGGTTAAAAGCGCCACTAACGCCGACCCTGAGGTAAGGGGGGGGCTCTCTGGGGACCCCGATGTAAGGGGGGGGCTCTCTGGGGACCCCGATGTAAGGGGGGGGCTCTCTGGGGACCCCGATGTAAGGGGGGGGCTCTCTGGGGACCCCGATGTAAGGGGGGGGCTCTCTGGGGACCCCGATGTAAGGGGGGGCTCTCTGGGGACCCCGATGTAAGGGGGGGCTCTCTGGGGACCCCGATGTAAGGGGGGGCTCTCTGGGGACCCCGATGTAAGGGGGGGCTCTCTGGGGACACCGATGTAAGGGGGGGCTCTCTGGGGACACCGATGTAAGGGGGGGCTCTCTGGGGACACTGATGTAAGGGGGGGCTCTCTGGGGACCCTGATATTAACGCTATTGCTGTTATGTTTAAATTGAATAAAGCTATGTTATAATTGCATTTTTTTATATTTTGGATTCTTTATTCTTAAGAAAAATTTAATTTCATAAGCTTTAAGGGGGCGGGGTTGGGGGATGGACCTGGGAAAGGTTTGGTGGGGCAACTGGTGGAGAGTAAGGTTTTTGCCTGGCTAGTAGGTCTAGACTTGAAATTTTAAGCCCTGGTCTAGATCCATCTTGTGCCCAGAGCCTGGACTCATACATAATACATTTAGGTGAATAGACTGGGAGATGGCTAGTAGAGCCTGGCGATTTTCTCCCCCCAAAAAATATGCGCTTAAAAAAACAAAAAAACAAAAAAAAAAAGATTCAATATTTTTTTTGATGGACACCGCGCCGGTCCTGAGGAGCTGCGGGCAGGAGTTTTAGGCGAGGCTGTGGCTTCGGCCTCGCCTAAAAACTCCTACCCACAGCTCCTCAGGACCGGCACAGTGTCAGCGCCGGTCCTGGTGAAAATTACTAAAAATTATCTAAAAAAATTGATTTGCTGAAAATTTGAAATCGATTTGACCTCTCAACTCGATTTTTTTCCCCAGCCCTAATGGCTAGAACCCTTTAGTACTTTGTATCTTTGGAGAGATTGCCTGTCGCTTTCCTGTCCTTGTTTCAACCAACACCCCAGAAGGGATAGCTTCAATTACGAGAGGGACAGCTGCTCTAACACTTCCCCTATTCCAATCTATTACCACTGGACAGATTTTCTGTCACTTGTTCCAAGGACACAATAGAGGGGACTCTGAATATAACAATTAAATATGAAAGGCTGATTGGCAAGTACGGTAGTACTTGCCTATAAGGAGTCATCTGATGATTGCACATTACCTTTGCCATCACCTCTGGATCAGGATCTTCAATAGGGTCTGCCCATTCCACAGTTACAACATTACCCCATACTTTCACTTTGCCACTCATTAGCCGACGCCTAGCCTGGGCTGCTGTTTTATGATCCTCGTATTCAAGAAAACAGAAACCTCTATTCTTTTTCTTATCATCTGGTTGATGATATAATATAACATCGGTGAGACCCTCTGTGGGGATAGAAACATAATAAGAATGGTGTCAAACATGAAATAAAATATGATCGCAATGTTTAACAGCCTTAGGTTCTTTGATATACAGGCATCACTTCAGCCGCTTCACAGTAAACCTTAAAAAAAACCTGCCCTGGAGTTTGAAAGTGTACAAAATATGAAAATAAAACCAGCTAACATATATACATGGGACAGTATAAATCCATCTGTCAGATCTTCAAAATGGCCTGCCTATAATGTTCTCATGCTTCTGGAAGCCTTGCTATGCAAAATAGCCGCTTCCAGCTGTAAAGGCAGAAGATCTGACATGACCCTCATAACTATGCGTCAATGAAACATGCAAAAGATTGCAAAGTGCTGAGCTACTTGCGTGGCATACCACTACTTAGATGTATGTTTGCCTTATTTGGCCTGTAGGAAATATGAAAAATGCTGTAGTCCACAGAAACAAGCTAATATATATTTTTTGATCCAACAGCTTTACAATGACAAAAGGCTCACAAAAGATCGGATACAGTCATTGCTGGTTTATAAGGTTATCGCAGTGACGATTACACAGGCAATGGCTGCAAAAGAGCACCCAGTGCCTGTGATCTGCAAGCTCTTTCAGTAGGCTAAAACCCAAAATACGAAAAACAGAAGTTGGCGCTCAGGCAGATGAAATAAAGTACTTCTCTCAGGGACCAAGGGTGCCGGCAATGCACGTAGAAAATTAAGAAAATTAGTGAGGACAGCCGCACTCCAATCCAACGTATATTTATTTAGGCAAAACAGGCACTATAAAAACCAGCGAAACTCAGGACAGCTGACGCATTTCACACAAATTCAGTGTTTACTCATAGCTGAAGCTATCAGCTATGTACAAGCAAAAGTAAAAACATTTAAACTTTACAAAAACAACATGTTTATTCAAAAGAAACAGTAAAAATATTAAGTGTTCCTTGCTAGTTTTCTGGTCGTCAGTGACCTCTTGCTTCAATACTAAATGACATACCTAGTAGTACTACATACATCAAAACTTGTTTCTACAATCTGCATACTTGAACCAGGTCATTCATTTAAAGTACCCAAAGCAAGTTGGCAACATAACCAGGCTAACTAGCATTTTTAGGAGGAAATCAATGGCATCGCCCCTGTATTTCTCATGACCCTTAACCCTACACATTTTTAATGCAGTTCCCCAAACTGCATAAATGCAGCCAGCTGATTGGCCGATTATGTAACAGATTAAAACTTCACCACTGCATGATCAGTGAAAAAACAAAACACCCTGCCCAACTTAGATGGAGAATCTTGGAAGAGATTTTATCAAATAAAACTAGGCGTTCTTCCTCAGCCCAAAAAAACAGGTTTAGTTGCATATACACTGTAGCTGGTTAAATCTCAAGGTAAAAAATAAAATCCTACCTGTGACTTTGCCAAATTCTTCCACAATTTGTTCCTTTGTTTTACTTTTTGGAATAGACCCAACAAAAAGTCTATTATTGGCAACGGAGATACATACACCAATGTGTTTTCCAGGGCGAATCTCATGGTTATTATACTAGATTAAAAAATAAAATAAATTATATATACACACATTTTGGGGAATAAAATATACAAGCTTGTTTACATAAATATAGCAAAATAATTTCCTCTAAAACATAAAATATATCCACACTTACCAACTTGACAGCCTCTTGTGCAGCCTCTTTAGTACAGAATGTAACAAATGCATAGCCCCTGTTTAATCCAGTTAAAGGATCCATCATTAAACGAAGGTCCCAAATTGATCCAGCTTTTTCAAATAATGGTACAAGCTCATCTTCAAAAAGGTCTCTTGGAATCTTTCCTACGAATATCTGATTTAAAAAGAATGGATATTAGATACACAAGTAAAACGGATATAATTGCATGTTAGGCCCTGTTCACAATGGGTAATTAGTTGCGTTCTGCATGCAGGGCTGTGGTACGGTAAAAGATGGCCCTGCATAGGGCACGCAGCTAATCCCCCTGTGTGAATGGGGCATTGCAGTAGAATACACTTTACCTCCGTGCCAACAGTAGGCTGTTGTCCTGAGTGGATCATGTTTGGTGGTGGGCCGCCATATTTTCTTTGACCAGTTGTCACATCTAGAGTGTATCCTGTTCTTTCTAGAAGGGACTGGGGGGAAAAAAACAAGGCATTCTGAACAAATGTTTTACAATGCCAGACACAAGCTGCCATTTTAACCTTTTAATCACTTTAGCTCCGGACCATTTTTACAATTTGTAACTGGTAATTGTGCGGTCATGCAATGTTGTACCCAAACGAAATTTGCGTCCTTTGTTTCCCACAAATAGAGCTTTCTTTTGGTGGTATTTGATCACCTCTGCGGTTTTTATTTTTTGCGCTATAAACAAAAATAGAGCGACAATTTTGAAAATAAAAAAAGGAATATATTTTACTTTTTGCTATAATAAATATCCCCCAAAAAATATAAAAAAAATTTCCCCCACAGTTTAGGCCGATACGTATTCTACATATTTTGGTAAAAATATGGTTTGCGCAAAAGTTATAGCTTCTACAAAACAGGGGACTGTTTTATGGCATTTTTGCAAACATTTTTTTTACTAGTTATGGCGGCGATTAGTGATTTTTATCATGACTGCGACATTATGGCGGACACATTTTTGGGACCATTGTCATTTTTACAGCGATCAGTGCTATAAAAAATGCACTGATTACACTGGCAGTGAAGGGGATAACCTGTAGGGGGCAAGCGTGCCCTGATGAGTGTTTCTAACTGTAAGGGGGATTGGCTGTGTGTGACACGACACTGATCTCCACTCTGACTACACGGAGTGGAGATCAGTGTCATTGTCACTAGGCAGAGCGGGGAGATGCTTGTTTACACAAGCATCTCCCCGTGAGAGAATCACAGGTGTCCCCACGGCGATCGAGCCCACGGAGAAGGCGGCATGGTCGCGAGCGCGCCGCCGCGCACACGACGGCATCTTAAAAGGGACGTACAGGTACGTGGTTATGCCTGTTCGTGTCGCTCTGCTGACATATGTTCAGGCGGCGGTCCTTGTTTGCTTGGAATCTAGGAGCCAGCTAAAAAAGTTAGGAGCCAGGAACGCGCACCGTCCCGCCGAGCTTGCGCGCAGCAGCGAACGCATACGTGAGTAGCGCCTGCATATGAAAGCGGTGTTCAAACCACACATGAGGTATCGCCGCGATTGGTAGAGCGAGAGCAATAATTCTAGCCCTAGACCTCCTCTAAATCAAAACATGCAACCTGTAGAATTATTTAAACGTCGCCTATGGAGATTTTAAAGGGTAAAAGTTTGTCGCCATTCCACGAGCGGATGCAATTCTGAAGCGTGACATGTTGGGTATCAATTTACTCGGCGTAACATTATCCTTCACAATATAAAAGAAAATTGGGCTAAATTTACTGTTATTTTTTAAATTAAAAACGCACATTTTTCCCAAAAAAAGTGCGCTTGTAAGACCGCTGCGCAAATACGGTGTGACAAAGTATTGCATTGACTGACATTTTATTCTCCAGGTTGTAATATATATATATATATACACACACACACACACACACACACATATACACACACACACACACACGGGGGGGGGGTTCTAATTAGATGGAAGGAGATGGCAGTGAAAACAGGACAGGGGAAGCTCCATTAGAATGGCGCCAGATCACAGAAGCAAGCATAGCCCTGCAGAATGCCGCGGCCTAATGCGATCGTGCGGCGGGGGAGTGCACAGAGACAGAGGATACCTCAGCTGTGCCGCGCCAAGTCGCTAATTCTAGTCGCAATTGCGACCTGGCGCCCGGATTTTGTTGAACCCTGGAAAAGGTTGAGCTCTGAAATCAAAGCTTAAGTCCTGCATCCACCAACATCTCTGTATTAGTACTGTACATGAAACTGTCCATTAGAGTAACGGGCCAAACGAGACAGCAGACCAAAGTGACAATTCTATTGACTGTTTTTGCTACCTTTATTCTATTATATTCAGAGTAGGGCTGGGAAAAAATAGGATTTTTGTACTCACCGTAAAATCCATTTCTCTGACGTCCATGGACTGACACAGCTGGATACTGTAAACGTGTGGGTATATGTCCCTGCTTGCAGGAGAAGACCTAGGCAGAATGTTGGATGTTAAAACATTCTAGAACAAACAAGAGCTGAACAGCTCTGGACATTACCCTCCCACCTGCAGCTAGCAGACCTCCGTTCGTAACAAAGCAGTACAAACCATAAAAGGAAGGGTAGGGTGGGTGCTGTGTCAGTCCATGGACGTCAGAGAAATTGATTTTACGGTGAGTACAAAAATCCTATTTTCTCGTATCGTCCATGGACTGACAGCTGGATACTGTAAACGTGTGGGACGTCCCAAAGCAGTATCAGAAGGGTGGGAGCAGTAGTAAAGGAACAACCAAAACTTCACTCCAAACAAGCAGAGCTCCTGAACAGAGGAGTTGCAACATTAAACAGTGGCCTGCAATGCTTTGCGGCCGAAGGGAGCATCCGAAAATGCAGCAACATCAACCTATAAAATCTTGAAAAAGGTATGAACGGACGACCAGGTCGTCGCCTTGCACACTTGTGCAACCGACGCTTGATGTCGGAAGGCACAGGAAGCACAAATTGCCTTGGTGGAATGTGCTGCAACCGGAAAAGGGAGGCGTCCGCCCTTTAAGGGCATAGTCCTGTATGACGGTCTGCCTGATCCACAGATACGGTGGCAGATGACACCACTCGGTCCTGTTTTGGACCAGACAGATTTCCGAATGGAAACAGTAGCACACAGGTACACTCGTAAGGCTTGTACCCATCTTAATGTATGAAGCGCCCGGGCCGAAATCCGACAAAAAAAAAAAAAAAAAAGGTATGCAAGGCCAGCTTTTGGGTCACAAAAGGCATACCTTTTTTCTTTTTGTCGGATTTCGGCCCGGGCTGTAAGAACAGCAAAATCCTGGGAACGGAATACATCCGAGGACACCACTGAAGTTCCTCGCACATAGCGATGTAAGCCTTCCAGCAGGTACGGTTAGATATCTTTCTGGAGGAAGATTCCCGTGTCAACAACATAGAAGAGATGACCGAATACGAGAGAACTCGGTCCTTCAGCACCTGGCTTTAAACAGCCATGCCATTAAAGCCAAGGACTGTAAAGCAGGATGAAGTATGGGATCATGAGACAGAAGGTCCACCCCAATAGGCAGTCGCCAGGAACGTCTGCGACTAGCCAAAGTGGATCAGCGTACCAATGTCGCCGTTCGAGCACTGGAATGGCCTCAGCCCCTACTCTGCGAAGCCGGCAAGGAAACAACAGTAGCGGAGGGTAAGCATATATCAGGCGATACTGCCCCCACGGGCTTCCAACGCATCTGACGCGTCCGTCCAGGGGTCCCTGGACCTGACCACGATCTTGCCACCTTGCGAGTGAGTCGAGAGGCCATAAGGTCCACTTCCGGTGCCCCACCTCCGATAAAGGAGGTGGAAACACCTCCGGATGCAAGGACCCTTTCCCCTGTAATGCACACGGCCGACAGGACCGTCTTGCAGCGAGATGTTCGAAAATCCCAAAGAGACTCCGCAATGTATCGGAGAAGGGAGGCCCCGGTGTACAGGGTGCCTCAACTGTTGGTCAATAAAAGGCAACTTGACGGAACTTCCCTAGAAACGACTAGTACCCCAGCCGCCTCCACAGGTGGCGCAAACCCACCCCGGGCACAGAGACCCTAAAGGCTAAAGCAGTTGCAGTGCACCTACTAGACGACTGATGGATGAAGCAGAGACTTACCCAGCCACAAAGAGCATAATACCACCACATACGGCATATGTAGTTTAGTATGTGTGGATAAACCTATTAAAAACACGTATATACTGTGCCAGCGACGAAGGCGCGCACATCATCAGGGCTTGGACGTAAACCAGCCACGCAGATTGCGTACACAACCGTGTAGGTATGTTAGCCTGCGAATAAACAAATTGTTTATACTGTGCATAGCGCTGAAAATGCGCACACCATTGGAACGCAGGGGAGAAACCTGAGCACCCGGATGAAACCCATGCAGACTGCATACGCATACCGTGTAGGTATTATAGTATGTGTGCTAAAAATTTTGCACAAGCCCATGTTTGCATAGCACCGAAGGCGCGCACACTGTTGGCGCGTGGGAGGAACCGAAGTACCCCACGCATACTCAGAGAATGCAATACCTACAACTACTGTGAATGTATTTAGTGTAGCGTATAGACAATGTGTGTTTACACAGTGTATTGCACCAAAGACATGCATGTCATGTAGCGTGGGCGGAAACCCACGCAGACTGCACAGACATACCAGGTAGGTATGTTAAGTATGTGGATATCCAATCCCACAAATTTAGTTGTGCATAGCGCCGAAGCGCCCATACCAATGGAGTGTGGGAGGGAACCGGAGTACCCGGAGGAAAACCACACAGACTGCCTACACATACCGTGTAGGTATTGTAGCATGCGTGATAAACATTGAACATGTTTAACTGTGCAGAAGGCCAAAGGCGCACATACCGTCAGCACGTGGGAGGAAACGGAACACCCGGAAGAACTCCACGCAGACAGCACACATACCGTGTAGGAATGATAGCATGTGAATCAACATATTGCTAGTTTATGCTGTGCAATTTCCATTGGAGCGTGGGGGGGAAACCGGAGTACCCGGAGGAACCCCACGCAAACAGTATACCCATACTGTAAACATATATAGTATGTGCAATAAACATATTGCGCACATACCATGAGAGCGCAGGACGGGAGCCCCCTCCGACCCAGAGAGTATAATACATACATATACTGTGAATGTATCTGGAGTCGTGCATAAACATATTTTGTACTTTTATATCATGCATGGCATTGGAACGTGGGGGAACACTCACGCAGACACAGAGACCAATAACACATACATACACTGTGAATGTATGCAGTGTAGAGGTATAGGATGAGTTTAAAGTATGGCACAGAGGCGCATAATCTTCTCTGTATCATTCCAACCTGCTTGACTGTGCTGCCGAAGCAGCATGCAGGTAACAGGTAACCTCTGATCCTCAGACCGTGTGTCTGTCAGAGCTCAAGCGTTCCCCAGGAAATGGCGGGAAATGTTGCCTCAGGATATCACACAGAAGGCTCACAGGGACTAGAGACATAAATGAATAAAGTCCTCCCCCCCACCATATATCATCCATGCTGCTGAGGCAGCGTGTGGAAAACAGTGAGGAAGCTGTGTAAAAGAAAGGCTCGTCACACACAGCAATTCCAGCTTTAGAGTGTTCCTCACATCATTAATGAGTTCACTGACAAGCGCCATGTCATTCACTGACACAGAACTGGAGTCTTCCTCACAAGGGAATGTCCTGTTCATAAATATTAAATATTCAGAGCTAGGGCCCTGAGCCCAGTAGCTAGGCCCATATCCGACTCAGAGCACTCCTTCACTAAAGATTTTTGTGGGGGGGGGGGGGGGGAGGGGGCTTATAGCTCCTTTTGCTCACACCGCTTCCATTCTGACAAGGAATGATTCCAGGACTGCTGACAACTGGTCCATAAGGACCGCAGGTGCAGGAAACATATAAACATGTTTAACTGTGCAGCACTGCCAGTTGCCCCAGGCAAGTGTGGAGAGCAGGTGTATCAGACTCCATAACACCACCCTCTGAGACCTTATACACTATACAGTCCACCCACTGGCTACGCTGAGGGGATACCCGGAGGACCCACCAACCCTTAAGGACCGCTCAGTCTGTGAGGAGATTGTGAGGGGATTCGCGCTGCCGCTAGAATCGAAAATAAATGCGCGGCGGCCACAAGAAAATGGGCGCCGGCCGCAGCTACAACTGCGCCATTGAACGCCAAGATAGCCGCCAAACGCGAAATTCAAAGCTCCCGCTAATGCGCGCGCTAACGGCGCACGCAATCACCTCACACACCAGAAAAAACTGCAGACATGAGCGCCCAGCCAGGCCAGAGTGACCCCAAGCACAGCACCAGTACAGGGTGCAGAGAGCAGCATAACAGGGGGGAGACAGGGAGAACCCCCCCACACACAGAAACACAGCCAGTATGTACTCACCTTGCAGCAGGAGAGACTACTTACCCGTCCCTAGAGGGACCCACTGGCTTGTTTCAGACAGACCTATCACAGAGTCGTACTGTGTAGCTGTCGGCCCGGTCCACCGCAAAAGATACAGTAGATACTGTTCAATCTTGAGAGGACCGCGGGAGCATGAAAGCAACCCGGCCACCCCTGGAGCCATGGGGTATGTCGTCAACTGAGTTTCACGCACACAAGGCGAGGATCAGCACGCTCGATGGTCGGACAGGGAAGACTACGAAGATACTAGTGTACCCAACCTGTTGCCCAGCCGACAGTTGATTGAAGGTCTCAAAAATAAAATTGAAAAGTAAAATCTTCCAGGAGACTGGCTCCTGAGAGAGCCACGTCTTCTTCTGCTAGGCAGAAAAAAACCGAGGTCTGCTAGCTGCAGGTGGGAGGGTAATGTCCAGAGGGACCGCCCCCCTGGGCGGGGCTGTTCAGCTCTGGTTTGTTCTAGAATGTTTTAACATCTAACATTCTGCCTAGGTCTTCTCCTGCAAGAGTTAGGACTGCAGTACACAGGGAGCCTTGACGGGGCCTGCAGCTTACACATGTATTTGCAAATGCGTGCAACTAAACCCCTGTTTTTAAACGCACTGACAGGTGAATTCGTTTGGTTGCTGATTGGTTGGTAAGTTGAGCTTGGATATTTTGTGTTTTTTGTCTACAGCAGGTCCTTCTGAACGGTAGATGCCAAAAGGCGTTTGCTACCAGGCACACTAGATCGGCGTACCAAGGACGCCAAGGCCAATTCAGAACAATTGGGACCATTGTAGTCCTCTCTGCCTCCAGTCTGCGAAGCAGATGAGGAAGGAGCTTCCAAGGAGGAAGGGCATAGATTAGTCGGTACTGACTCCACAGTGCCATAAACGCATCTCTCGTGTTTGCCCATGGGTCTCCTGACCTGGTCACAAACCTCAATACCTTCCGATTGAGTCGAGAAGTCAGGAGATATACAACTGTGTGCTTCCCCTCTGGTAAGGGAGCCCCTTAGGAGGTGAGCGACCTCCAATGTTGCAGCAGAGCGGCTTGTTCCTCCTTGCTGATTGACATACGCCACCACTGTGGTGTTTGTCCGATTGGATTCTGACTGGACGCCACTGTAGCCTCTGAGACCATGTGGAAAGGCAAAGCCAGATGGCCCGGATTTCAGGCCAATGATCTGCAATGGGATTCCTCCGGAGTGCAGCGACCCAGGTTGACTGAGCTCCTCAGACTCCTCTGCAACCGGGAAGACAGGCGTCCGCCGTGACCACCATCCAGTAAAAAGGAAGGAACAACTTCCCAGACAAATGCCAGTGAAGTCGGCCACCAACTAGGGAGATCCTGATTAGATGGCTCACCCAGATTTTGATAATCGAGGGATGAGGGGGCACTTGACCCTTCAGGACAGAGTTACCGCTAACACTCGCATGTGAATTAGTGCCTGTGGTACCGCCTCGAAGGAGGCTACCATGAGGCCCATGACTCGCCTGCAAGTGTGGTGTGACAACCCATCTTTGGGATGTCAACTGCCGCACTGCAACTTTCCCCTAGGGAGAAAAAATAAAATAAAAAATACGCCTCTGAGGAGTCCAGAATCAACCCTAGACACAGTGTTCAGCACCCCACCAGTATCGGAGGGTATGACAGGTTATAGACACGCTTACTTCTAAAGTTAAGTCTGAAGTTACCCTCAGAAGATCGTCCAAGTTGCCCATGATAGCAAAGCCACTAGGGGTGCAACGGATCAAAAAACTCACGGATCGATCCTCTGATCAGAGCCACAGATCGGATCATTTTCAGATCGGCAAAAAAAAAAAAAAAAGTTACACCCACCGGAATTTGATTTTACAGTTATTTTCAACACAAAAAACGGAGCTTATAAGCTTAAATACAGTATTTGTAAATCCAACGGACTCTTTACATGTTAAATTTTAAAAGCAGCAGCAAACCCGCTGACCTTACATGGTTGCTAATGTGACAGAACACCTCTGATTTTCACATTTAACTAAATGTTAAATGTGAAAATCAGGGGTGTTCCGTCACATTAGCAATCATGTAAGGTTTGCTGCTGCTTAAAATTTAAAATGTAAACAGTCCGATGGATTTCCAAATAATGTATTAAAGCTGATAAAGCTCCGTTTTGTGTTGAAATCCTAAAACTCGTTGGGTGTAACAAGATGTCCGCTTGCCCCCCCCCTCTATCATTACTGTGCAGGAGTGTGGGGTGGAGCAAGATGGCGGCGAAACGTCACTACAGCGGCGGCCGCCGGGTGTACCAAGATGGCCGCCGCTCCGGAGCGCGTGGTGATCCGAACAGGGTGACCCGTTCGGATCACCACCGATCCGTTGCAGCACTAAAAGCCACGCTGTCTTAGTAGGGCCAGAATTGGGGCAAGCACCTTGGTGAACACCCTTTGTGCTGATGCCAGGCCAAACGGGAGAGCCACAACTGGTAGTGGTCTTCCCCGGCCGCCAACGCAGACATCTGATGCCTGGTGCATATGGAGACATGCAAGCATGCGTCCTTGATGATCAAGGATGCTGGAAAATCCCCTGGATGGAGGGGAGCGCAACAGGGCGAGCCAACTCCTTTATGGAATCTTTGTACTTTCACAAAGCAGTTGAGGGTTTTGAGATCCAAGACAGGACGAACCCCTCCTTCAGCACTACGACCAGATTTAAGTAGGACCCATGAACCCGTTCCTGTACTAAGACAGGAAGGCCCACCCTGCGTATCAGCAGGTCTTGGACCGCCCCATGTAGGTCTTCCCAACAAGTTGGCTGAAGCTGGCGGTTAAGAGGGAAAAAGAAACCTGTTCGGTATGCAAGCAAGGTTGGGCTTGCAAACCGAGGGACGCTTCTGTCCCTCAGCAGGCGCTTTATCGGCCTGGGGTCGTTTACTTGCCCACTAGGCGGACAAAAGAACCGCTTGTGCACGGTGAAGGAGGGCCCTAGCCTATGGTGTGGCGCCTTACCTTTTTTGGATTGCAGAAGCAATGTGCTCGTACCTCCTGTGGCATCTTAAAATATGTCATCCAGAGAGGCCCCAAAAGTCTGTCGCCTTAAAAAGGGCAGATCCAACAGGGCCTTCTAAGAAGATTGGTCCGCACACCAGCACCTAAGCTAGATCAGGCGGCGTAACGCCACCGCATGAACGGAGGCTCAAGCCAGCAAGGGAATAGTATCCATATGTCTGACTCGCAGACAGACTCCAGGCCCTGTACCAACAGGTTGGCCTGAATTTGAATTCCCCTGGAATTGTGGCAAGTCTGGACATGGGGTGGGGGTCCGCTAACAGGGGAGAGGTCTATTTTTTCAGAAACTCTTTTGGGGATGCAAAAAAAAAAAACCTCAGTGGGTCTTCCCATTCCTTGTACAAGAGTTCATCAAGATAAGACACACAAGGAAACACCTTAGCCGTGCGGGCCGGTTTTACGAAACCCAAAGGGGACTGGTGTCTCTGCTGCTTTAGCAGCATTCTCACAATTTTAGCGTATCCTGCATTGCCGTGATAAGGTCAGATACCAAAGCCTTTTTGCGTGCTGACCTGGACTCACTGTCCGACCGGTCACAGTCTGCAGTCTCTGATGCATCAGAATCCAGGACATGAGCCACAGCCGGGCCTGGTTCTGCATCAGAATTAACCCCAGAAGTTGGCGGGGGTGATTTACACCCCCCCCCCCGTGTTCCCATGCGATGCTTCTACCTTGGCAACAAAGCCTCCAGTGGCACCAGCTGCCAACTCAGGCGTTTCATCAGGGGAAAAAAACATCTGCTTCAGACGCCATGCTGAGCCACACGCTGTCACTTACAGGGACTCCAGGCAAGGTATCAATAGGCCACCCTCCTTGCTGCTACAGGGGATGCAAATCTCCCAGAGGACTCACCACCCTTGGAACGGTACCGCTATCGCTGCCGTGTGCTCAGCCTGTGATGCTATCTCCCACCGCAGCCTGTGTCAGTCGGATTCTCATCAGCGTTCCCCGTGTGAATTTGCACCAGTAAAATGCACCCTAGAGGCCGAAGACTTCCGCAAAATGGCCGCCAAGCGGCCGTATTGAAAATAATGTGGGCCCTATGAAAATGGCCGCTGAGCCGACAGTAGAGGCAAAAAACTGCAGCGGGCCACAAAAAGATGGCCGCCGGTAATTACATACAGGCAAAAACCACAAAAATAATGGCCGCCGAACAGTCGATAGAGGCCAAGGCGGACGTGAACCACAAGAAAATGGCCGCAGAGCGGCGATATATACATATTGGCGCGAACACAAGAAAATGGCCGCCGGACAGTCACTAGAGGCCAACAGGCACGGACCACCCTAAAATGGCCGCCGACAGTATGGAGGGGGAAAAAAAAGGCACACAGGTATGCAAAATTACATTTTTTTAAACGACAGCTACAGCGCAGCCCCGCTCCAGATGGAGCCCCCCAGCACCCTTAGCTCAGAGCCCAGGGAGGAGGGAAGGCAGGGAGAGAGGAAAGAAATGGGCCACAACCACTTGATCTCTCCAGGAATGTCCAGTTAAGTCACCCTGCCGAAGCAGGGGAGCTACTTACCTTTCCTGTGTGGATCATGCTGGAAGACATTCCTGACAGATCATCATCCACGCACGGAGGCAACTGTCGGCCAGGCATGCTGTGATTGAACCCTAGGGAACGATCGTATGCATGCCCTGGAGCGCGAGCTCACTGGACAGGCTACCATGACTCGGCCATAAGGACATCCGAAGCTGAGCGGTCCGATACGAGCCCTGGGGCGTAGGCTCACTGGCCACCCGTAGAGCAACGGGCATGTCGTGGAAAACCCAGCACGTAGCTAGGGTCGGCACACGCTCGATGGCCAAAACTGGGGGGTCTACAAGGATCGAGGATCCAGCCGGTCACCCAGTCGGCAGTTGATCGAAGATCGCAGGAAACAAAAAAATAACGTATAATTTTTTCCCCCCCGGACCAGTGGGCCCGAAGGGAGCCATGTCCTTCTCCTTGCTAGACAGAAAAAAACTGATCTGCGAGGTGCAGAGAGGGATTATACCCAGAGGGTCCGCCTTGTTCGGTGCTGTAGAAGGTATGATGCAACACTTTCTGGCTAGTCACTCCTAAGGATAGAATACCCAGTTGTCAATAGGAAGCTGTGTCAGTCCATGAACGAAAGAGTAATTGCATTTTTTTTTAAAGTGTCGCTCTATTTTTGTTTATAGTGCAAAAAATAAACACCGCAGAGGTGACCAAATACCACCAAAAGAAAGCTCTATATGTGGGGGGGGGGGGGGGGGACGGGACGCCAATTTTGTTTGGGAGCCACGTCGCACGACCGTGCAATTGTCAGTTAAAGCGACGCAGTGCCGAATCGCAAAAAGGGGCCTGGTCCTTTAGCAACAAAATGGTACGGGGCTGAAGTGGTTAAACACTGAACAAAAATTTTCTATTTGCATTCCAAATCATGCATTAAATAATCAGTTACAGTTTAAAAAACTATACACACAATAATTCTATATTTAAAAATAACAATTTACTCCAATTCTGTAGTGATTTATTCTGCCATAGACACCAGGATAAAATGTATTGGCCAGTCAGGCTGAAAGTCATAACAGGTCAATGGAAATGGGTGAGGCAGAGAATTAGGAGCAGGGAAAGCTCCAACACTTGGTGTCAAAACAGGATAAAAGGACTTTGACAGAAAGGTTTTTTGCAGCTACAGGTGCACATGCTTCACACTTGCAGTTTTCACTTCTGCCCCCAGCGACAGCCTTTTAAAGAAATATGGGCGTGTTCACTGCTGATCCGAAAAATACTGGTTGTCTGGCTATTACAACGACCCTCTAGCTTCGATACCGAGTCACCTGCACGAACAACCATGCAGATCAAAATCAAAGTCTTTAAAAAGGTATACTTGTTCCGAATTAGCTACTCAATTTATTGAAGCACGTGTTAGTGGGAAAGCAGGCAGTCTTCCTGAATCTCTTAGCAAAGGCTTCCTTTAAAAGGGTTAAAGGGGTTGTAAACCCCCCCCTTTTTTTTTAGAAACATACTTATCTTCACAGTGCAGTTAGTTTTGCAGTGTGGCCCCAAACCTAGTCTTCTGGGGCGTTTGCGGCTCCTTGCATCGGTAAACCCCCGGGGAGAAGTTCTCTGCCCGGGGGGTTACTTTGTGGGCACGCTCCGAGTCTAGCATTTGCGTGCATAGACAGAATGACACACACTGCACTGAGTCACTGGATTTGATTGACAGCAGCAGGAGCCAATGGCTGCGCTGCTATCAATCTATCCAATCAAGAGCCAAGAACCCCAGGCAGAGAGTTTACAGCGCGTCTCCACCGAGGGAACAGGTGAGTAAAAGTTCTCACCATGCTCGACTGTAGGCAAGACACACTTGTCTTTGTACTCCTCACCTAGTTGCCGCCGCTTGACACCATGTGAACCAAATAAGTTTATCTTGGTCTCTTCAGACCACAGGACATGGTTCCAGTAATCCATGTCCTTAGTCTGCTTGTCTTCAGCAAACTGTTCACTGGCTTTCTTGTGCATCATCTTTAGCACAGCCCAGAAAATTTACACTGTTATACAAGCTGTACACTACTTTACTTTGTAGCAAAGTGTAATTTCTTCAGTGTTGTCACATGAAAAGATTTCAAAAATGTGAGGGGTGTACTCACTTTTGTGAGATACTGTAGGTAAATAATGCAAATACTTCTCCTTGCAAAGAAAATATGCACCCATTAACCCCTTCTATAGACAAAGGTTATACAAAGAAATCAAATCCCTATCACTCCGATTTATCCAGCTTATCTTTTTTGTCCTGTACTGCAGTTATAATACAATTTAAAACATGTTATACATAAAAGACCAAACTAGGTAGCTCGATGGGAATTCCATTGCATAACAAAGAGGTGGTCGACAAGGCGCAACTCTTACAAACATTTTACCACTTGCCGACCAGGTACAGCACATATACTGCGGCAGGTTGGCTCTAATGCGCAAAACGACATACCTGTACCTGTATGTCGTTTCATGCAATAGATTGCGTGAGCGAGCCGATGCGCGTGCCCGGCAGACCCGATGTCCGCCGGCCACCCGCGATCGATTCACAGAGGCAGAATGTAAACAAGGTGGATTCCCGTTCTGACAGGGGACAACACAGATCTGCTGTTCCTAGCGACCAGAAACAGCGATCTCTGTAGTCCCAGTGAGCCCACCAACAGTTAGAACACACCCAGGGAACACAGTTAATCCCTTGATTGACCCCCTAGTTTAACCCCTTCCCTGCCAGTGTCATTTATACATTGATCAGTGCATTTTTTTCACTGTAATGTCACTGGTCCCCAGAAAGTGTCACTTGGGGTCAAATTTGACCCCTGCAATCCCGCTAAAAATCGCAGATCACCATTACCAGTAAAAAAAAAAAACACAAAAAAAGCCCATAAATCTTTCCCCTATTTTGTAGACGCTATAACTTTTGTGCAAACCAATCAATATAAGCTTAGTGATTTTTTTTAACCAAAAATAGAGGGAATACATATTGGCCTAAACGGATGAACAATTTTATACACACACACACTATATATATGTATATATTTTTTTGGGGATGTGCATTATAGCAGAAAGTAAAAAAAAATATTTTTTCTTCAAAATTGACGCTCCGGTTATAGTGCAAAAAAATAAATAAAAAACCTGCAGTTGTGATCAAATATCACCAAAAGAGCACCATTTGTGGGGGGGGGGGGGACATCAATTTTGTTTGGGTACATCGCACGTCAATTAAAGCGATGCAGTGCCGTATTGCAAAAAAATGTCCTGGTCATTAAGGGGGTAAATCCTTCCGGGGCCAATTAGGTTTAAAAGGGAAACTCCACTTCTGTGGGAAAAAAAAAAATTGGCAAAAAAAATTTAATACAAAATTTAGCGTATACATTTTTACTCAAATCGTATTTGAAGGTTATTAAAATGACCTTTCCTTTAAATCTGAAGAGCTGTAAATTTTCTGTAAAAGTCAATGCAAAATGGCTACTTGGAGGTGTTCTGTACACAAATGGTGTACAGAACGCCCCCTGAAAATGTAATTTCCTGCTTGCTTGATTTCCCCAGAAGTCTACACCAAGATACAAGTCATATTTTTGGCATACCCCTGCATCAAAAACAGCATTTTTGATGATATTTCAAATAGGAAATCACATCTAAAAAGATGCAGACCATGCCAATTTCCTCAGAGTCCTGCAGGTGCAGCAGCTGACTGATGGACACAAACAGCTATTTCTTCAGAACAAAAAAGGTAGGAATCTGAAACAGTGTTCGTTAAAATAAAATCCTTGCAGTGTACATTGATCACCCAGAGGGGAAAGTTCTCAAAAAGTGGAGTTACTCTTTAAACCACTTGCCGACCGGGCCATAGCCGATTGACGGCTACAGCAAAGACAGATAATTCTGGGAAGGCGTATGATGACGTCCCCCCAGAATCACGCTCTTGGGAATGTCTGTGAAAGACGGGTTTCCCCAAACCTGGCGTGTCACAGGTCAGGGTAAAAGCCAGTGACAGCGGCCCTTTACCACATGATCACTTGTAAACAAACAGGAGCATGTCCGGTTTGGCTCCTTCCCTCTCCTCACGCCGATCGATAGTGTGTGAGGAGAGCCGGGTACAGCAGCACTGTGGGCTCATCCATGGCTCACCTGTGCCACATCAGTGCTTACCTGTTCCACTACAATGCCCATCAGTGTAATAGGTAGTCAAATTAGATTTGAAATGTATGTACACCTGATGGTGCTCCCTGCATGTTGGGCCTCTATGTGGCCAGGCTGTGTAAAAGTCTCACACGTGGTATCGCCATACTCAGGAGTAGCAGAATATATTTTGGGGCATCATTTTTGCTATGTACATGCTATGTGCTAGAAATATCTTATTGACAACGTTGTGCAAAAAAAAACAGCATTTTCTTTTTTCACATTTTCCAAAAACTTGTGGGGAAAAAAAACAACCAAAAAAAAAAACAGGGGTCCGTAGAAGTCCTTTAGGACGAAATGCATAGGGTCTTACGCTTGCTGCCTATACTGCGCCCTACCTCTTATTTGTGATCACCTTTGTAATCGCTGGATCTTTACATATTGCTTTTATTTAGTTTTTATATTTTTAAATCCCCTTTTTGCCAATTTTGATCTACGCCATGAGGCCTTTTTCTGTTTACTTTTATGCTGATTGCACACCGCTAACCCCTGGAGGGGTACAGCTTCTGGTTAACACCAAACCATCAGGAGTTGGAGAGTACGGATGTCTAGCCTGGAAGTGGATCCTGGAACGAACGTGAGGAACAGATCGGACACCATCAGGAGATGACCATTTGAGGAAGCCGTGGTATCTTCACTCTTACCTTTGCTGTTTGACCCACCCTTGACTGGTGTATTTGTCCACGTCACATGGTAAGAGTACCCATCTTTATTTTATTTATTTGGATCCAGGCCCCGTGTCTCCTTCATGTTACCAGGATTCCATTATATCCTCTTGTTCCATCCCTCTCATTGCATGGAGATAGCTATAACCACCATTTGAGTCATCCCCTTATATGGACTCATTTAGACTGGTTCATTACCATCATTTCTGGTTTATATGCACCTTTGTTGGACGTTTATTGACCTATTCCTTTTGCTCATATCACATAGAGACTCCATCACCATTTATTCACATTTGTGCGTTTTGCATTTTATACACTTCACGTTATATGTCTCATGTTTTACGTTTAACATTATTTTAGTGTACCCTGGTCCTCAGGGACCTCTTTTCACTAATTAGCGCTGCACATTTTATTCTCATTTCTATACACAATTTTGGTTTGTTTAGTGCTAGCAACTATTCCATCTCCACCCAGCAGCGTGGTATTTCCCCTTTGTTTCACGTTTATTTAAAATTGCACACAAAAATAAGTATTTTCTGTGGTGCAACAGTTTCGTAAACAGGTAAATTAAGCCAACTTAAAGACACAAGCAAATGCAATACAAAAATGAGGGAAACAAAATTTCACATACCTTAATCTTGGACTCATCTGGTCCTTTGCTAGAATCAGCAACTTTGGTCCCTTGTTTCTCTCTCTGCCTATAAGTTTTCATAACTCCACATAAAAAGGCACTTTTATTCTAAAGCAAAAGACAAGAAAAACAACCCCATTACAAAAAGCCTCACTGAAATTCAAAAAAAACTTTTCATTTACCCCGTGCCTTAAATATCCGCTTGCTCAGCAGGGATCGCTCCGTTGATCCCCGCTGAGCCGGCAGATGACAGGGCGGTCCCTGCACTGTGCAGGGACCGCCCTGTCAGATCTCCACTCTCCCCTATGGGGGGGGGGGGATATCGGAGGAACACGGATCGTCTGTCCGTGTTCATCCGATCAACTCTGCAGACGGATGGAAAAATAGGATTTTACTCCGCCTGCAGAAACGGAGCGTAGTGGCGACCAATGAGATCGGGTGTCAGCGGATGTTCATCTGCTACCCCATAGAGTTACAGGTATGTCCCCCTTTCATCCGTAAACGGATGGATGAAAAAAACGGACGTGTGTGTGTGTGTAAAAGGGCCCTTAATATTTTTCAAGCACAAAAATTTTTTGTGAAATAACACCACACTTTACAGCGGTAGTAAATGGAAACCTGTACAAATTCCATATGCACACTTATAACTAGAGTAAATTGACAAATAACACATGGGGCACAACAGATTTGAAGACCCCCTGCCTTTTACATTAAGAAATCAGCAGCAAACTGACAACGTGTAATCACTGCACATCAACAAAACTAACATGCTTTCCCACTGGTGAGGACATCCCAAAACAAGTCATGTTTCTCATGCTAGCACACTTACCTGTACATGCGAGAGATCACTGTCCTTAAATTGCTGAAGTACAGCTAATGCACCTTCTTCATTGAATTCCTTTAAAGCTTCAATTGCTCTTTCATCGAGATCACTATGCGCAACTAAACCTGTGGGAACAATAAAACACATTTCAGGCCATGGAGTAGCAAAATATCTACCTAAGTGACAGAGATAAAGAAAATATGCAGCAAAATAAAAAATTGTGAACGCTTTCACAGGTTAAAAATCCACACATGTACAGCAAGAACATACCTAATGAGATGAGATAAAATACCTGAGATAAACTGGATTGTTTAAGGAGTCCTTTACATTCCATGGTTGAGAAATCTAAAGGAGGCTTTAACATGTTTGGACAGCTAGAATTAGGCTTTATGAAACCAAGCATCAGTTTTCCAGCTAGCCACTTTTCTTTATGCTCAAACTAAAATAAAAATTTGGATTTCCAACATCATGCAAATGTATTAATTCCCACCTAAGCACACGTGTTGCTGAGTTTGTGATAAAGCCTAAAGATGTGTGTGAATTGAGCTTTAAAGTTTTCCATTCAAAAACACTAAACTTTAAACAGCCACGGGAAGAAAAATAAAAATGGGGGGGGGGATTTCTATTTAAAACTGAAAAAGGTGTTCAGACTATGTGCATCAACACAACTAAAGGCGAGATTTCCCATCACTTCCTGTCCCATAGTCACAACAAGAAGTGAGGAAATCCATCCAAAAGGATATGGAATCCTGATGTGTCACCAGAAGTAGTGTCCCTATTGGAAGATTCCATCAGTGTTGACCTCAACCCAAAATTTAAGATTTGTTTTACTTTTGATAACGGTAAACAGGACAAAGAGTGAATCTCCCTAAGGCCCCTTTAACGCGGACGTGTCCGCGTACAGGCTTTGATTTGCTCATCAGGGATCTTTCCGTTGGTCCCCGCTGAGCAGACAGATGACAGGTCTGTCTCTGCACACTGCGCAGGGACCGATTTGTCAGAGCGCCGCTCCTCTATGGGGGATCAGATGAAGACAGACCATAGAGTCAGTTTTCATCTGATCCGATAGACGGATGGAAAAGAGGGTTTCCATCCGTCTGAATTTAGCAGATTGGATGTCAGTGGACATGTCACCGCTGACATCCGTGGCTCCATAGACCTGCACAGAGTGTCCGTTCAGGTCCGCCTAAAATACTGACAGGCGGACCTGAACGTGTGAAAGGGGCACAACAGGGGCAGAGAACGCAATAAATACTGACAGGTGATGTAATCACACTACCGCACCCCCCCCCCAAAAAAGTCTTGCCTTTATTTACACTTTAACCACTTGCCTACCACATATTTACTTTGGCAGGTCAGCTCTATTGTGTGAAATCATGTACATACATTTCAAGCAATAGCCACTGGGGATCGTGCACTGGACACAGAAGATGCCAATAGGGTTGTCCCGATACTAGCATTTGGGCGAGTACTTGCTCCCGATGCCTGATCCGATACCTGATATGGGAGAGAGGCGGCGTGCAACAGGAAGTCAGCGGGCGGAACGGAGAGCGAGTCCTCAAGCAGGTAAGCTGGCGTGGGTGCAGCCGCATCATCCATCGGTGACTGAAGCCGTCACATTGGCTAACTGAAGTGACGCTCCGTGCTGCCGTTGTACACTGTGCTTGAACATCCCGACGTCCATTTTTGTACACCCTGCACTCAGCCACATTAAGCCAGCAGCGGACATCTTGTTACACCCAGCCCATATAGTTCGGGCTGGGTGTAACAAGATGTCCGCTGCTGCTTTTATGTGGCCGAGTGCAAGGTGTAGCAAGATGGGTGTCGCAGGCAGCATAGCAAAATGGTTTAGTTCCTTTCTTTTCCTCATGTCATTGATTTCAGTGCCTGCCCATAAGTGCCAGCCGTCAGCGGCGCACGCCCCCATCAGTGCCATCTTTCCGTGCGCGCCCCCATCAGTGCCATCTTTCCGTGCGCGCCCCCCATCAGTGCCATCTTTCAGTGCGCGCCCCCCATCAGTGCCATCTTTCAGTGCGCGCCCCCCATCAGTGCCATCTTTCAGTGCGCGCCCCCCATCAGTGCCATCTTTCAGTGCGCGCCCCCAGTGCCATCTTTCAGTGCGCGCCCCCAGTGCCATCTTTCAGTGCGCGCCCCCCAGTGCCATCTTTCAGTGCGCGCCCCCCAGTGCCATCTTTCAGTGCGCGCCCCCCAGTGCCATCTTTCAGTGCGTGCCCCCCATCAGTGCCATCTTTCAGTGCGTGCCACCCACCAGTGCCATCTTTCAGTGCGTGCCACCCATCAGTGCTCATCATTGCTGCATAATCTGTGCCACCTATCAGTGCCCCCCATCAGTGCCACCTTTTAGTGCCCATCAGTCAGTGCCATCTATCAGTGCGTCAGTCACATGACATTAAAACTTGTACTGTCTTAAAAAAGTGGTATCGGGACAACCCAAGGTGCCAATAAGCGAGTTTGGCGGACCTGATGTCCACCGGCCACCCGCGTACTTTCCCGAGAGAGGCAGAACGGCGATGTGCCTATGTAAACAAGGCTAAGCAGGAACATTAATCTCCGTCTTCCTCCAGTCAGAGCAGCCCTCAGTTAGCAAGCACCCCCTAGGGACACACCCTTTGATCACCCCTGATGTTAACCTCTGCCCTGCCAGTGTCATTAGTACAGTAACAGTGCATATTTTTATCACTGTATTAGTGTCACTGGTCCCCAAAAAAGTCAGTTAGGTGTCCAATTTGTCTGCCGCAATCTTGCAGTCCTGCAAATTATTGCAGATTGCCGCCATTACTATTAAAAATTAAATTAAAAAAATCCCATAAAAATATCCTATCGCTTGGTTTGCACAAAAGCTATAGCATCTACAATCAATATATGCTTATTGGGATTTTTAACAAAAATATGTAGCTGAATACATAATCCCAAAAAACGAGTTTGTTGCGCAAAACAAAAAAAAAAAAACTGAAGTGCAAACATGGCAAAATGCATGGTTTAAGAATACAAAAAGCTTAAATGTTCAAAAAGTCACACAAGCTACTTGATGATGCATTTGTCACACTTAAGACAGCCAATTAAAATGAATGGGCTGCCCTATGTGCAGTGCAAGTCAACGCACCAAAAAACATGCAAATGTTCGACGCTTGCCATTCCATGTCTTAGACCGCCTTACCGTTGTTTTTGCGGAGGTATTCGGCCGTTTTTAACCCCCGCTAGTGGTCCAAAAAGAGTTAAAACCACCCGGCAAAAGCACCACACTGCCCATTTCAATACACCGCTCCAAAGATGCTGCTTGCAGGAGTTTTTTTTTTAACGTCCTGCCAGCGCATCGTCGAGGGCTTTCACACAGACTGCAGGGGGGCAGTTTTTCAGGCGCTATTTTTAGCCCAAAAGCGCCTGAAAAAAAAAACACCAGTGTGAATGGGGTCTAAAATCAGACTCAGTTATTTCTGACTATAACAGCTTAGAAACACTTGCTCTTTGAATGGCAATTGCGCAGTCATTTAAGTAAAAGTGAGATTTTAGGTCTTTTTGACCCCAGATTTACCACTTGCCGAGCAGCCGCCGTCATACTTGGGCAGGTCGGCATGTTCCCGCGAATTGCTGTAGCTGTACATCGGCTCCTTTGAAGAGCCATGGCAGGCGCGCCCACTGCAGGGCAGAAGACGCAAGGCCAGCGGCCGCGATGTCAGTCGGTCACATGCGATCACAGGCACGAGAGCCAGAATAGGGATGTGTGTGTAAACGCACATCTCCACTGTCAGGAGAGGACAGACAGATCGTGTGTTCCTACCAAGTAGGAACAGCGATCTGGCTCCTCCTCTAGCAAGTCACATCAAATACGTAGAAGAAAATATATCGGCCTAAACGGAGGAAGAAATTTGTTTTATTTTTTGGGGATGTTTTAGCAAAAAATTGTTTTATTTTTTCTTCTTTAAAATGGTCGCTCTCGTTCATAGCGCAAAAAACAAAACAAAAACGCAGATGTGCTCAAATACCACCAAAAGAAAGCTCTATTTGTGGGGGACGACGTCAATTTTGTTTAGGTAAAGCAGGGGTGCTCAACCTTTTGAAGAGCGAGGGCCACTTAAACGACTTGGTAACCGGCCTCGGGCCACAATGAGTGGATGTATATTAGGTCCGTGTCCACTCCACATATGCTGAGCAGACACGGACACATCTACCCAGACAGGAGGGGATGAATCCACTTCTGTATTTTTTTGCGGTTTGGATTGGAGGTAGGCGGGTATAAACGGACAAGTCTATTTACATTTGCTGCTTCATAGAGGTGAATGGAGGGTCCAATTGGGTCAGACTGATCGTGTGAAAGGGGCCAAATGCTGCTTTCACACTAATGCGCTGTGGTTTGCCCAGCACAATGTACCTGTAGCTTTCCTGTGGGTTAGCTGCACGTTGCCATACAATTCTATTATATCCTGCAGTTGTGGTGTACTTTCCGTTTCCGACAGCACACCAAACATGCATGTAATAGCAGAAGTCTATGGATCAGTGCAGGTAACCCACAGGCACACTGCACCTGTGGAACAGTTTGGAAGCAGCCCGGTAACCGCTGCAGAACAGATATGCCCATATATACACTGATTTCAGTAATAAACTTACCTTTAATAACTGTCTTCCATTCAGGTATCGCCGGCTGTTACTGTCCCAGGCAGAGTGCATTTGGTATCACTCCACCTGACAGGAGCCGGTGCTATACAGGAAGCATTGGCTTATGCAGCTCTACTCCACAACCGCTTGCTTCCTCTACCGCCATGCCAGAACAGGTCATAGGCCACAATGGTCAGTTAAAGAGATGCCGTATCGCAAAAAATGGCCTGGTCTTTAAGGGGGAAATTCTTCCGGTCCTTAAGTGGTCCTGTCATGCCTTTTTTCTATTACAAGGGATGTTTACATTCCTTGTAATAGGAATAACAGTGATCCAAATTTTTTTTATTTTCTTTAGAAAGGGACAGTGTAAAAATAAAAAATTAAAGCACCCTGTCCCTCCGTGCTCGCGCGCAGAAGCATACGCATGTCGCGTCCGCATATGTTAACGGTGTTCAAACCACACGTGAGGTATTGCCGCGATCCACTTTAATATTCTTGTCAGGAAAAAAATGCACACAGGTTTTGGAAACAATATAGGTAGTTTCTAAATGCCCTTCATTCAGGCATGTCTGTCACTGGTCATTTTAGTTTTAGAAAAGCACCTGCTCCTTTACCAGACAGGTGAAAGTGGGTACTCTACAGAAGCATTAGAAACTAAAGCTAATTTTAGTCCTAGCGCAATCAGATTACTGTATTTATTGGCGTATAACTCAACCTTTCACCATGCAAATCAGTTGCAAATAGTATGTGCGTGTTATACGCCGATACTGCAATTTGGGCTGCCTCGGAGAGAGCCGGGAGGGGGACGGGACGAGCGCCATCAGATTACATACAGCGAGAATTTCCCATTTACTCAGTGGCCTCTGTAATAGGAAGTCCCGTCACCCTACCCACACCTAACAACTATTTTTATTTCGTTCATCTGATCATCCCCCACAGCTACTACCCTTTGTTCCACTTGGCCCTCCCTTCTAGATTGTGAGCTCTAACGAGCAGGGCCCTCTGATCCCTCCTGTATCGAATTGTATCTGTACTGTCTTCCCTGATGTTGTAAAGCGCTGCGCAAACTGTTGGTGCTATATAAATCCTGTATTATAATAATAATAATTATTAATAATAGAGGCAGCCATATTAGTAGAGGCAGAAATTTGTCTCCTTATATCAGAGCCTTAAGCAAGGACAGCAGTGAAAAAGTAGCAAGATCATTAAATTTCTTGACACTAGCAGTCAAGATGGTAGCTGCAGACATACAGTATGCCATGGCACACTCAGAGGAAGCGCCCTGGTACTGTTTAGGCACAAACATTACTAACTGATCCCTACAGAAGAGCAAACCTTCACTGTGTTCAGTTCCACTTTAAGTGCCAAAGCATAAAAATTCACCCACAGCTGGCAGAATAAAGTTCTGCATGCATGCTGTCTCTCCTTGCACTAGGGTAGAAAATCCATTCCACGTTGCCCCTGTAGAAAGACAGGTAGTCTATAAAACTATGGCAGAAAGGTAATGAACACTCACAGTACTGCAGAGCCCACCTCACATGCTTTTATCCAGAAGGCAGGAAGGGCCAATGGGCATCTTGCTATTAATAAGTGCATAAGAAATTGGGAAAATATGACCAAGATTATAGTACCTACTGTCTTTTCCACAGGTAGCCAACCATAAAAATAAGTAAATGTGCTGCATTTGCAGAAAAAATTAAAATCTAAGCATGCACACAAATTTGAAATGAGAGCCTTAGGTATTTTAAAAGTAGATTTAAATAGCCTGCGCTGCCAAGAGTTATTTTTTTGTGTAGGTTGTATGGTCGAAGAATTTACATAGTTGCATTGAGCAGCATCACAATAAATCTGGCCCCTTGGACAGCTGGATGTTTGTCTGAATTATACACAACTCACATATGGTGTATTGCCCCTTAAAAAAATAGACTATTGATTGCCAAGTAAAGCAATAATTAAAACCCCCATGGATGGGGCTTCCTTCTGCTTTTGGAACATGTAGAAAATATGCATTGCAAAAAAAAATAAAGTCTGCTGTACGCAGCATTTACAGGAAAACTTATGCACAGTGAGGAGCAGACCTGGAGAATAATGCAATTTATGTCCATTACTGTGCTCAAACATGCCCCTTGGCAAACACTAGGGCTGGGCGATTTTCCCCCCAAAAAAAATCTGCGATTTTTTTTTATAAAAAACTCGATTTACGATTCGTTTTTTTTTTATTATATTAATTAAAGTGCATCAACAAACAAAATTGCAAAGGCAAAACCTTTCTCTAACTACAAAGTCAGTGTGCAACAAACACACAATATATTCCAGCGCTCATGGAATATACATTATTAACTATTGAAAACTATTGAAACTCTGTGTGTGATTCCTTCTGTCCCAGCCTTGCTGCGATCCTGGCTCTGCATCCTTTTGTGTTGGAGGGCTCTCCACACGCTGGTCTGCCTGTTGTCCATCATTCAAAGGTACTGTGCTCACACGGAGATCATGCCACAGGCTTTGTTTTGACTTTAACCCCTCCTTGCTCCACGGATGTCACTGCAAGTTTAACAAGTTTGTCACCACTGGCAACTGGAGAGTTAAGATTCATTTGCCCTCTGCACATTTGGGATTGGATCCCTCTCTTTATTGTGATAAATGGACTAAGCTTTTTTATCAATTCTTCAAGAGTTTTCAATAGTTAATAATGTATGTTCCATGAGCGCTGGATTATATTGTGTGCATGTTGTGTATTTTGTACTTCTGGGTACGGATTTTTTCTTGCTGCGCTGGATCCTGTTTTTTCCCCCTTTTGGATACTTTGTACTTCCCAAAATATTTGGGATTTTTTTCTTATTATTATTATCATCCATTATATTTTTTTCTTTATCCACCAATTTAGCGCTTGTGACCTTTTGTTGTTTTTTGCAGTGTGCAACAAAGATTGTTAAACATCCAAATTATTAATACTGTATTTGGATTTAGCTAATAAAACAAAAAATCCTGAGGTTACTCTTAGTTGAATTGAACTGTGTCCATGCCTCACTGTGCCCGTGTCTCACTGTGCCCATGCTTCAATCACTGTGCCCGTACCTGATGCAGATTTTCATGGTATACGGATTTTACTGCTACACCGGTGGCCATTCCAGTATTCAAAAGCCGCGCCTCCTTCTCGTCTGTGATAGGCGGAACACTCAATTTCCCAGCATTCAGTGTTCCGCCTATCATGGTCATCCTCATAACACAGACGAGGATGAGAGGATGTCCGTGATAGGCTGAATACTGCCTGCTGTGAAATTGAGTGTTCCGCCTATCACAGACGAGGACTCGGGAGGCGCGGCTTTTGAACACTGCAATGGCCGCCGTCTGTCTGCATGACACGCTGATCAGGTAGGCAGACGGCGGCTGCAGCGAGTAGATGTAATTGGGATAATGCTGCCCAGTGCCATTCCGGATACGCCCCCTGCAGTCCTGCTACGGAAACTTTGAAGGGAAGGAAAAAAAAAAAACAAAAAAAAAAAAAAATCTAAAAAAAAAAAAAAAAATCGATTTTCTTCAAAACTGAATCGATTTAAGCTCAAAACTCGATTCAAGATTAAAATCGATTTTTTTTCCCAGCCCTAGCAAACACCTCATCCAAGTCCTTCTAACCCAGGGCTTGACAAATTTGCTTGGAATCTAGGAGCCAGCTAAAAAAGTTAAGAGCCAGGAACGCGCCCCGTCCCGCCGAGCTCACGCGCAGAAGCGAACGCATATGTGAGTAGCGCCCGCATATGAAAGCGGTGTCCAAACCACACGTGAGGTATTGCCGCGATTGGTAGAGCAAGAGCAATAATTCTAGCCCTAGACCTCCTCGAAATCAAAACATGCAACCTGTAGAATTTTTTTAAACGTCGCCTTTGTAGATTTTAAAGGGTAAAAGTTTGTCTCCATTCCACGAACTGACGCAATTTTGAAGCGTGACATGTTGGGTATCAATTTACTCAGCGTAACATTGTCTTTCACAATATAAAAAAAAAATTGGGCTAACTTTACTGTTGTCTTATTTTTAAAATAAAAAATGTGTTTTTCCCCCCACAAAAGTGCGCTTGTAAGACCGCTGCGCAAATACGGTGTGACAAAGTATTGCAACGACCGCCATTTTATTCTCTAGGGTGTTAGAATAAAAAAAATTTATATAATGTTTGGGGGTTCTAATTAGAGGGAAGGAGATGGCAGTGATAACAGACCCACTGTCCAAGCTCCATTAGCATTGCTAGTTTTGTCATACCAACGGCCACCACAAGATGGCGCCAGATCACAGAAGGAAGCATAGGCCGCGTCCTCGATTACCGGCCGGCGTGGAGACACAGGATACCCCAGCTCGCTAATTCTAGTCGCAATGGCGACCTGGCGCCCGGGGTTTGTCGAACCCTGTTCTAATCTTTGTGTTCATACAGGTCTGCAGAAAAACCTTAAATACATTCCGTAACACAATGGGCTACATCATTTGAAAAGTTCACAGGTGGGACATTCAAAACAAAGAATTCTTATATCAGAAACACTGGGTCAAATAAACCAGCCTCCTCTTACTTGCTCATGGAGTTCATATTAATGCATGAAAGCACCAATGTATTTTCGTAAAGCAAACCTGAAATGTGTTACACTTGCCTAATGTAGCATTGCCTGCAAGTAAAGTCCTTCCTCATTGTTCTGGTTGGGATGCAGGCTTAGGTCCGTCCCATGAATAAAGAAGCAGCACAACTAACCCATGTCTTCGATTAGATCCAATCAACCCTGTATGGGTGTATTCACACCTGCAAATGCACCTTACACCCATTACATGCGAGAACCCCAGCAAGGGTTCCCAGTGATAGGTGTGGGAAGCAGCCAAATTGGAAGCAAAAGGAGGCTGCCGGCTCCCACAACTAATCGTGACCACTTGCATGTAATCACTCATACAGAGATCACATGCGACTGACTGGCCCAGGACACAGACTGAGGAAAGAAAGAAATCCCAGGTGCCACACATCCACGCGACTACGATAGTAAGGATGACAACCTCAGCCTGGGCTCCCACCAGGCCACGCCCCCATGACAGACTGCCTGACATGTAATCGGTGTCAGGTGCATTCGCAGGTGTGAATGCATCCTAAGCAAGCACATTTCAGAGAACCCGGGCAGTCAAAGTGCTTGCCCTGTGAAGCACCAGCTATGTGCCAACAGCATTGGTCTACTGTAAGCATTAGATCTCATGCACACTGGTCATTATAAAGGCTACTTTCAGAAGCATTTGACCTTTTTTCTGCCTCTAAACACCTCTCACTCTTAGCCTGTATGTCCATGCACACACGTTTAGAGGCAAAAAAAATAAAAAATCCATGACCGCACATTCAGGAGAAGCAAAGTTTTGGCAAAAAAAAAAAACTGACATGCCTTAACGCATCTAAAAGGAGCATTTAGCACTTTAGCGTTTTATCTCAATGGACAGAATAAATTAATTATTCTGGGCAATTAAATGAACGCCCTAGTGTTTGACACGCCTAAACAAGTTAACAAAAAAATGTGGCTTTAGGTGTGTTTTTGACACTGCTTTTCTCCTGCCAGGAGAAAGGCGTTCAGGAGAGCTGGGCAAACACCCAGTGTGCATGAGGCCTAACACTTCAGTTTTGGCGATTGCAAAAAGGTTTTGCTCACTTTTGAATTGGGTTAGACGTTAGAAGGATTAGAACATTTATCTAATTTCTCTTTCATTGACACGTGTCGCTGAAGATTTACTCTCACTTTTATTCTTAGTGACCATTGTCTTCAGGCCAGCAAGTGAGGGAAATGTTCAATAGACACCAGAGATTTTTGTTCCTTACTCCTACAAAGATGATTTTATATATATTTTGCAAAAACTAACTGCAGGGGTGATCAAATACCACAAAAAAAAAAAGGACATCGATTTTGTTTAGGTACAACCTTGCACGATCGCGCAGTTAAAGCGACGCACTGCCTTATCGCAAAAAATGGCATGGTCATTAAGGGGGTAAACCTTCTGGGGCTGAAGTGGTTAAAGAAGCTGAAATTCAAGATGAATAAATATTGCCTTAAAGTATATGTAAACTCACACCACATGAATACTGTTGCCAGGATGAAAGTATGTATCTGTACATGGCTTATAATTCTAATCCTACCTTCCACAACTCACCCTCTTTCCTACACCGAGCTCCACAAAATTCCAGAGTCTATGCCGCAGCATCACTAGGTTCCCACCCACCTCTACACTCCCTTGTGCTGGCAGTGGCAAGAGTACAAACCTTGTGCTTGTTATACTAGAAGTACGCACACAGGGGACACAGAGCGCATTCTGGGCAGAATCAGAGCATGCTCACAGCCCCCCTGTGACTCCTGCGTATGTGCCACACAGGCTGTAGTAGGGAGGAGTTTTCACTGGCACAGCTCTGAGACGCTGAGAGAGGGGAGATGTGAAGCTCTGTATGCTCATACGTGAGATATGTATATCACCTGTCACTCACAGCAAGGGGGAAGAACTGACCGTTTTTTCTCTGTCAGTTTTAGCTCACTGAAAAAAGATAAGGATTGCTCAGAGCTGGATTCATTTTTCATGGCAAGACTGGGCACAGATGAAATTAAATCCTACACTGTAAAAAGTTACAGGCCTTAAGAAGAAGAAAAAAAAAAAAAAAAAAAAAAATCGGGTTTACATCCACTTTAATACTAGAGACAGGTATTCTTAATATGCTTTGTCATTTTCTCCAGATCTATACAGTAATGCAGTATAAAACTGTATATGCAGGCTCTTCCTGTAATGGAGACCAGTTATTGTTGCTCTATCCTTGTTCAGGGTGACTGGTACTTGCCTCCTCTCCCTCTTGTAGTTTTCTGCAGGCAGCCTGTAGTGGGAGGACCTTCTGGGCCCCTCCCACAGCTCTGCTCAGGCTATGTACAGCACAATTACGATGCAATTTCTTCTTTTACAAAAATTTAATATCTAAGTTTCTCAAGACAATAGTTGCATTTTTTTTTTTATCCTTTGTGGCTATTGAATAGATTTAAACTAACATTTTTGTGCCCTGGGCTCAACTTAAAAAACCTTGGTCAGGTTTCCCTGCCATTAGTGCCTTAAGGAGATTTCCCTTCAATTCATGTCTACTAAACTCATCAGAAAGCAAGATGTCTTTCCAATGCGAGGGAATAACCCTTGGGACACTTTTACACTGAGCAGCGCTGGATGTCGGTGGTAAAGTGACGCTTTACCATCGTTTTAGCTGCACTTTTCAGCCTCGCGATAGGGGCCGAGAAGGGGTTAAAAGTGGCGCTGATTTCAATAGGCAGGGGCGCTTTAGGAGCGGTGTATACACCGCTCCTGAAGCGCCTCAAAGAAGCTGCTTGCTGGACTTTTGAGTGTCCTGCCAGCGCACGCTCCAGTGTGAAAGCACTTGGGCCTTCACACTGGAGTGAGGAGATGCGCTTTACATGCGCTATAGCACCTCAGTGTAAAAGGGGTCTTATAGCGGTCATGGAAACATGTATCCCTATTGAATAATGTTCCCTCTAATCCTGGAGACCCGATTCCTGCTGCTGCCACTGTTCACTAGGTCAGGCTGCCAGCAGCTATTCGTGGCTGTCTACAGACAGATTACCTGTGGTGATCACTGCTGGATGCACACAAGTGCACAATAGCTGGCGATAAAAACTATACAAAAAATTTCCACGCTGCTAGTGGATGTGAGCAGCTACAAAACCAATAGACAAAAAGGTGCAAACACAACAAATAAATTGTAACGCTAATGAATATAACTAAAAAATGAATAAATAACACCCTGTGAAAGAGAAATAGCAATCCAGAATCCAATATCAATAGTCCAACATGGGAACCAAATCACAAAGTCTCTGGTAGTGATATCAAAATAAGTTTGTGATAATTAAATAATGCTCCAAAAAACGGTTATTCGTGACATTGAATCCAAACAATCTTGACTGAATGTGTAGATAACCACCACCAATACAATGGAGGCTTACCGGAATCAGTGGACCCTGATAGACGTACTAATGGCAGGGAAACCTGACCAAGGTTTTTTAAGTTGAGCCCAGGGCACAAAAATGTTAGTTTAAATCTATTCAATAGCCACAAAGGATAAAAAAAATGCAACTAGTGTCTTGAGAAACTTAGATATTACATCACTACCAGAGACTTTGTGATTTGGTTCCCATCATGTTGGACTTTTGATATTGGATTCTGGTTTGCTATTTCTCTTTCATAGGGTGTTATTTATTCATCTTTTTAGTTATATTCATTAGCGCTACAATTTATTTGTTATTGTGTTTGCACAATAGCTGGCGACCTGTCATAGTGAACAGGGCTGGCAACTGCAGCAGGAAGCAGAAGAATCCTGACGCTACAGATCGCACCGGCCCAAAATCGCCAGTGTCAAACTTGGCCTTATGGTGGCCACTCAATTTTGAATTAACCCTCACTTTCATATTTTTTCCTTTTAGGTTTATATTGTTACCAGCATTTTATGCAAGCTGCTTTTTAGAGCCTAAGCGCAGTGAAAATCCTTCAATACAAGAAAGCTTGCTTGACTGGAAAGCTCAGGTAAGCCCCCCTCCCACAAAGTATCAGAGAACCTAAAGGAGAGTTAACTTTAAAAACCTGTGAACCCAAAGAAATGCTGCTCTAGGTAAGTGAATGACTCTCGCATGTTGTGAACTGGAACCCAGGGTGCTGCACAGCTAGTCTGAGACTTGGTAACATGCAAAATCCGGAGTTTTGCTACACTCCTTGGTATTCTTTATTGAAGCATTAAAATCACATCACAGGTATGACAGGAACAAGAAAGGTAATGTGTTTTGCGCTAAAGGGCTTAATCAGGTTTGAGTAAGTGCTGACTTTAGCACGAAACGTGTTACCTCTCTTGTAACTGTCAAACCCATAATGCGATTTTAAGGCTTCAATAAAGATACCAAGGAGTGTAGCAATATTCCGAATTTTGCATGTTACTGAGTCTTTAAAAACCTGTGGATACCCCCCCCCCCCCCATCTCATTTTTCAACATGCCACACAATAGTGTAAAAGTACAGCCAAGGCTTTTTTTGCCCATATTTCTTGTGGGTCACAGGAGTGCACTTATTTGTGCTCCCCTGATACCCAGAATCTACCTACAGCAGTCTAAAGCCTGCTGTCGGCCGATGTCAGAGCCGCTCTGGAAGGATCCCAACCACATTGTAGGGATGCTCCCAGATGCCTGTTTGGCAGCCAGCTCAGCCCCCTCCCCAGTGAGCACTCGAGAGGCAGAGCAAAAAGTGACAATTGACAGCCACAAGTCATGTGATTGCTCCGTTCTCAGTCTTAGGGCTGGCAAGGGACAATTGCAGCATCACAGGAATGCTGCAGCCATTGAGCTGAATGTGTACAAAATACTTCTTTATTAAACCACTAAAGAAAGGATTTCTGAGGCAGGCCCAGGTAATCATGTTGTGTCAGGGGCACATACCGAATTTTATACACTTTATATGAAGGCAGAAAAACAGGGCGGTGCATACAAAACATATCTACTTTATGCAACAGAGCTACAGATGTGCTTATACTAATCCTTTCTAAAATACAATCACATTGTTATACTGCCATGGTGCTCATTACAAAAAAGAAAAAAGGTATTGCAAAATTCAAGATCAAAAACAAGTAAAATCAGTATACTAGGCACCCAGTGGTCTTGGGGGGGAAGCATTGCATGGTAAAAACCCCTTCACTGTTAAGAGCGTTCTGTTCAATTTAGACACCGCAAGCACTGAAGGGGGTGGGCATAAAAATTATACCTGCAGTTCCCATGTTTTGGAAACCACAAAAAGTTGCTAATTTAGGCAGAATCCAATGGAGAAAAATCAATCTAAAATAGAAGTGTTTTTGCAAGAACCAAGTCTTACCTGAAACGTAAATTTCATCTAGTTTTTCAGCAACTTTCTGTGGTAAACCAGCATCGAGCAATGTCTGCAAATGCTCTGATGGGACAACTGCAGCATAAGTATCCATGGTCTCTTCTGTGCCATTTCCATTTACATGTTCAGCGGCCATATCTCCAGATATCTGTACAAATGCAATAATCAGCATCATTAACCAATGGCTATAAATACGCAAATTGTGCATGCACAAACTAGGCACAGTTTAGCCTCTAACCACAAGGAAAGCAAAAGAAAGCATTCAGATTTGCAGTGCATCTGACATTTAGTGGTAATCTGCTCACCTATTAAAAGAGTCAGACCTACAATAAATTGCACCCAAGTAGGAAAAGTTGTTTCTATGCAGAATGGCACAGAATTAATTACTATTACAATCACCATCTAGCAAAGGACATTAGTATGAACCAAAAGAGCAATGTAAAAGGGAGAACCATAGGAAAAATTCCCTAGGCTAAGAAAAAGGTGGCATATTTTAACTACTTCAGGCCCAGAGGCCGTCCTGACGTCCTCGGCTTTGTGCCGTTTCAGCCGGCGATTCCCTGCACCATGAGAATGATCCGCAGCTTGATAATTCTTACGGGCAGTGGAAGGGGACGCCCCCCTCCCGCTGCTGCTTCTCCCGACTCACCTGTGCGATCGGTGAGTCAGTGATAGGGTCCGCCGGCCCCAGATGTTGATCAGAGATTTCCTGGCAGACCAGATGGTCGCCGGAGTCTTTATGATCGTCTGAGGCCAGGCGCGATGTTATAACGTCACACCCGGCCTCTGCGGCTTTGAAGCGGTAATCGTTTTTTTTTTATTAGGCTTCCCAGCCTAGTGGTGAGATGTGGGGTCTTATTGACCCCATATCTCACTGTAAAGAGGACCTGTCATGTCATATTCCTATTACAAGGGATGTTTACATTCCTTGTAATAGGAATAAAAGTGATCAATTTTTTTTTTCTTTTGACACTTTAAAAAATAAAAAATAAAGTAAAATTAACAAATTTTTACAGTGCCCCTGTCCCCGTGTGCTCGCATGCAGAAGTCCCACCCACATATGCAGTGTTCAAACCACACGTGTGAGGAGTCGCCCCGAACGTTAGAGCGAGAGCAATAATTCTAGCCCTAGACCTCCTTTAACTCAAAAAATTTAACCAGTAAAAATTTTTAAAGCGTCGCCTATGGGGATATTTAAGTACCGAAGTTTGGCACCATTCCACGAGCGTGTGCAAATTTGAAGCGTGACATGTTAGGTATCCATTTACTTGGTGTAACTTCATCTTTCACATTATGCAAAAAAATTGGGCTAACTTTTTTTTTTTTAAGAAGGAAACTGCCCCCCCCCCCCCCCAAAAAAACGTGTTTGAAAAATTGCTGCACAAATACCGTGCGAGATAAAAAGTTGCAATGACCACCATTGTATTCTCTAGGGTCTTTGCTAAAAAACACACACACACACATTATATTTATATATATATATATATATATATATATATATATAGTGTTTGGGGGTTCTAAGTAATTTTCTAGCAAAAAAATTATGATTTTTTACATGTAGGAGCGAAGTGTCAGAATTGGCCCAGGCCTGAAGTGGTTAAAGCAGGCTTTGAATGAAAGGTCTACTTATGCTGCAGCCCCAAGTAAAAAGAAAAAACCTAAAGTGAAAGCTAGAATATAAAAGGTAAAGCCTACTGTTAGACTGATCTCAGACAGATAAATCTGGCGCTAGTAATATGTCAAAATTTGGCAATGGCAGGATCTCCATGAGACCGTCTCATTTGTCTTATAGAATTGCGTCCACCCATGGATCGAGATTCAGCTGGTTCAGCAGGCAAAGGCTGAATTTTGATCCATGTATGGGTAAGCTGGTTGTACAGAAGTTATAAACTTCTATCACCCCCACTGTCAGAATAATACAATAACTCGGGGGAGTGATTACCATTAAGTGTGTGGATGAGGGAATTGGGTCATTATTTTTTCGTCCAACCTACTGGTTAAAAAAAAAAAAAAAGTCTGACTTAGCAATAGAGATTGAGCAGTGTTTAGCCCAGCGACATCTCACTGTCTGGCTATGGAGGGAGGAGGTAGAGCGGAACTTCCACTTCATCATGAAACTATACTCACTCAACATTAACTTTTTAATCCATGCGCTGTTAGCATTAGTAACGTAGATAATTTTTACTTAAACTTTTTTTTTTTTTTTTACATTTCTTCAGTTACTTCCTGGTTTCAAGGTCTAGGCCAAAGATGTCATACATCCCAGGAGTCTTCAAAGAGGAGAGATTCTCAGCTACACAACTTCTTGCCAGCTAAGGGCATATAGATTCCAGGAAATAAATGCTACATCAATAATCTGGCCTTGCTCAAGATGGCCACAGCCAGAAATGTTAGGTGGTCGTTTTTCAGTGATTTTTTCCCCCAATAAAATAAAGCACTGAGACATGGATAGATGGGGGAATTTGCTTTATATATAAAAAAATTAAGTAAATAGCGTTTGTTCAAATAGAGTTTCAGTTGGTGATAACATGCAGTGTAGTTCCGCTTTAACCACTTCCCTACCCGCCCATAGTCAAATGACGTCCACAGATGGGATCTCCCATCCTGGGTGGACGTCATATGACGTCCTGGCTTTGTAGGGGGATATCTGAATGATGCCTGCAGTTAGAGGCATCATTCAGATATCCTTTTGTTCTGCCGGCGATTATGTGCGCCATAAGAACGATCATAGCGGCGGTTTCGCTATGGGTGGCGGGAGAGGACATTCCCCTCTCGCCGCCATCCGGTGCTTCTCCGGACTTTCCCGTGCCATCGGGGGCCCGGAGAATGAATCGTCCGGCGCCGAAGGTGAACCATAGAGATGACAGGTGACCAGATGGTCACCAGTCATCTCTATGACCGTCGGAGGCCCGGGCGCATTGTGATGACGTCACGCCCGGGTTCTCAGATGTAAACAAAGCCGCCATTGCTCCTAGTAAACATGAGATCTGTGAAAAAAAATTCACGATCTCATGCTTTCCAGCCTGGAGGAGAGATGTGGGGTCTTATTGACCGGCATCTCTCCATAAAGAGGACCTGTCACACACCATTCCTATTACAAGGGATGTTTACATTCCTTGTAATAGGACTAAAAGTGATAAAAAAATAAATAATTTAAAGTGTAAAAATAAAAAAAAACATTTTTTTTTTAAACGCCCCTGTCCCCGGTAGCTCGCTATCACACGCAAGTCCCGTCCACATATGTAAACACCGTTCAAACCACATATGTGAGGTACCGCCGCGTGCGTTAAGAGTGCGTGCAACAATTCTAGCACTAGACCTCTAACTAACCTGTAAAAAAAATTAAAGCGTCGCCTATGGAGATTTTCAAGTACAGAAGCTTGGCGCCATTCCATGTGTGTGCGCAATTTTAAAGCGCGACATGTTAGGTATCTATTTACTCTGCGTAACAGCATCTTTCATATTTTACAAAAAAATTGGGCTAACTTTACTGTTTTGTTATTTTTTAATTCATGAAACCACCCCCCCAAAAAAAAGGCGGTTGAAAAATTATTGCGCAAATATCGCGCAAGAAAAAAAAGTTGCAATGGCCGTCATTTTATTCCCTAGGGTGTCTGCTAAAAAAAACATATATAATGTTTGGTGGTTCTGATTAATTTTCTAGCAAAAGAATGAGGATTTGTACATGTAGGAGAGAAGTGCCAGAATAGGCCCGGTATTGAGGTGGTAAAGAAGGCCCTGTATTGAAGGTTTAATGGATGCAAAGACGTTTTAGCTTTAAAGCAGATCTTCACTGCATCTGAGCACCAAAAAACACTATTTAACCAATTGCTTACTGGGCACATAAACCCCCTTCCTGCCCAGGTGAAATTTCAGCTTTCGGCACTGCGACGCTTTGAATGACAATTGCGCGGTCGTGCGACGTGGCTCCCAAACAAAATTGGTGCCCTTTTTTCCCCACAAATAGAGCTTTCTTTTGGTGGTATTTGATCACCTCTGCGGTTTTTATTTTTTGCGCTATAAACAAAAAAAGAGCGACGATTTTGAAAAAAAAAAACAATATTTATTACTTTTTGCTATAATAAATATCCCAATTAAAAAAAAAAATTCTCAGTTTAGTCCGATACGTATTCTTCTACATATTTTTGGTCAAAAAAATAAATAAAATCGCAATAAGCGTTTGGTTTGCGCAAAAGTTATAGCGTCTACAAAATAGGGGATAGTTTTATAGCATTTTTATTATTTATTCTTTTACTAGTAATGGCGGCGATCAGCGATTTTTATTGTGACTGCGACACTATGGCGGACACATCGGACATTTTTGCCACCATTTTGGGACCATTGTCATTGATACAGTGATCAGTGCTAAAAAAAATGCACTGGTTACTGTAAAAATGACAGGCAGGGAAGGGGTTAACACTAGGGGGCGAGGAAGGGGTTAAATGTGTGCCCTATGAGTGATTACTACTGTGGGGGGAGGGGAGTGACTGGGGGAGGAGACCGATCTGTGTCCCTATGTAGAAGGGACACACATCGGTCTCCTCTCTCCCTGACAGGACATGGATCTGTGTGTTTACACACACACAGATCCATGTCCTTGTCTCTGTACCGGCCGATCGCGGGTGCCTGGCGGACATCGCGGCCGCCAGGCACGCGCATCGGCATGTCAGTGACGCGCCGGGAGCGCGCGCCCCCAGTGGCCGGAGGAGCCGAGGACGTCTATTGACGTCCTCCCGGATTTTAAGAGCCACCTTGAGGCCGTCATTCGACAATGGCCGGGGCTCCAACAAGTTAATTCATTTTTAATATTCAAAGAAAACTCCCCCATCCATCCATGTCTCCACGATTTATTTAGTTGAGAAATAACTTCAGGGGGGGGGGGGCGGTGATTGCCAGGTGTTTTTTCACCTTAATGCATAGGATGCATTAAAGTGGCTGTAAACCCACTTATGCAACTTGCACCTACAGGTAAGCCTAGATTAAGGCTTACCTGTAGGTGTTTGCAATATCTCCTAAACCTACACGGTTTAGGAGATATTTGCCAAAAAGTATACACATGCGCACTGTAGACAACGGTACATTCACAGTCAGAATCCCCATTCACAAATCCAGCTTTGCCGGCTCCCGTGCGCATGCGCGGAATGACATCTTTGCCGCTCCGGCCAATCACATCGCCGGAGCGGCGATACCCAGAAGTAATCTTCCAGGTATCGGTGGAGAGATGGCTGCAGCTGGAGACGAGGACGGCTTCGATCTAAGGTAAGTAATGCATAATGAGCTAGTATGCTAGTCATTATGGCTTTGCCTTTCAGGTGTTTTTTTTTAATTCAAGGTTTACAACCACTTTAAAAAGGTGAAAAACACAATGGTTTACAACCCCTTTAACAAGTAAATATATACCTTCCCATCCATTTACAAATGGTAGCAGCATGAGGATTAAAAATAATCAATGCCGATTGAGAAAGTTCCACTTTAAGGCCTCATGCACACTGGACATTACATTTTTTTCTGCAGCCAGTAAACTTCCCAGCATGTTATCCATACACACGTAGACTATGAGCGTTTTTTGGCGGGGGCGTTGTCTAGCTGGAAAGAAACCCCCCAGAACTAGTGGGTTTGAAGGGGAATTTTTCAGCTGTAAAACTCTAAAAATGTGGCTATTCTGCATTAATGAACATCTTGAGCCACAAGCTTTTGTGGGAGCATAGGTTTTGCTAAAAAAAAAAAAAAAAAAACACCAATGCAAAACCCACATTTTTAACGTGGCGTTCTTTTGGTAAAGCTACTGGCGTTTTTATAATGTCCAGTGTGCATGAGGCCTTAGAGCTTAATTTTTCCAGTTTCTGCCAATCTGTATCCTCTATTTGGACCAGTCTTTCAACTTTTTCACCATATAGGGACCCATTGGGGGGTTGTAGTGAGTTTGTACACTCACTTCACCTCCATTAAAATAAACAGGCTACCTGCACATGAGTCTTTGCACTTTATTGACTAATTAGTCCATGTGAATGAGTCCTCACAGGTCAAAAAAAATAAAAAATGAAAAATAAAAGGGACCCTTCAGTTGGCAGTCATTAAATGACCCTTTGCATTTCAAAGTGAAAAGAGACCAAACTTACACTTCAAGGGAGACAACTCTGACATAGGCCAAGAACCCTGGTTGATCTAGAGCGGGGGTCTCCAAACTTTCTAAAGGGACTAGGGGCCGGACTGTGGCTATCGGGAGTCAAACATGTCCAGTGGGAGTAAACAATACCATATCTTTGGTGATAGTGGGAGGAATAGTGTCCCACTGTTGGTGTCAGTTGGAGGAATAGTGAATGAGTGACTTGTATAGCGCTACACATGCAAACTGAATCGCCTCTAGGCGCTTTTTGCAGCCAGTGTCTGCTTGGCTGGTGCGTGCGGTCATTTTTCCCCGTAGGATCTCGACGCGCTTGGGACACAGTCGTACACACATATATACAGGGCCAATTTGGACAAGATCCAATTAACCTACCAGCATGTCTTTGGAGTGCCCCACTGTTGGTGTCAGTTGGAGGACTAGTGCCCCACTGTTGGTGTCAGTTGGAGGACTAGTGCCCTACTGTTGGTGTCAGTTGGAGGACTAGTGCCCTACTGTTGGTGTCAGTTGGAGGAATAGTGCCCCAAGGGCCGGATGAAGGCAAGCAAAGGGCCAAATCTGGCCCCAGGGCCGCAGTTGAGACCCCTGATCTAGAGGCTACCTATGCATGCAGCGTTTACATTATTTGTTACCCCAACACTTTGTATTCCTGATATGCGTCCGCTGCACCATGTACTTGTATTAAAAAAAAAATCCTGTTTTTTATTGCTTGCCTTATGTGAAATCCCTGGCGATACTGCCAATCCCTTTGATTGCCTATTAAAAACTGACCACACTATGCAGGAGGGCAGAGTGTGGCGAGTTCTTTAGCTGTGCCAGGAACTCAGCCTACTCTCCTCCAATGACTAGACTTGTCCTGACAACCATTCCCTGGGAAGCTCAATGTGTTGCTGCTTCTCCTCCCCCAGCTCTTATACAGCTGAGAACATAGGGAATGTGATCACTAATAATAAAAGAGGGTATTTATAATGAGAATATATATATATATATATATATATACACATATACACACACACACACACACTATACAAATGTTCTGCCTTTCATTTCTATTTGAAACTGAATAGGTTTCGCAGGGAATTGACCAACCCTGGAGCAGTTGCACATGGTAACCAGTCTCTAGCTTTCATTTTCAAAGACTAGACTGAGGCTATAAACTGATTGGTTAGTCGTAGAAATAATTGCCCCATTGTCTCTGGCAGAGTATAGGCGTTTCGGTTCATAGTAGTCCCGATCACCCAGGAAAGCCATGCAGCATGGCCGCCTAGGACAGCCCATGACAATGCTGCCTAGGCCTAAGCAGTAGCGCCCGAGAATGCTGTTCCCGCCCGCATGGCCGGTGTGCTGATCCCCGGGAACAAAGCGCCTTGCCGTTCTCCCCACCCACAGGCCGATCGTAGGCCGGGCCCGGAGCCCGCTGCAGACACGTGCTCTCCTCCCTCCACAATGCCGAGCCCAGAACAATGGCAGCACAGCACGCCGTTATACCCCGATCGATGCCATCGTGTACCCAGCCTCCATTGGAGGACAGGAGAACCCCCCGCACACATCACGGCTTCCATGCACCGATCAGGCGGTGAGGGGCCGCCGTGTCTTCTCCGGTGAGGCCCGCATCCACAGCCGCCATGCTTCCAGGCCGGAGCCAGCTGCCCATTCTATAAGAAGCGGTGTAGCCGGGGCCGCCTCGTGTCACAGGCCGCTTCTCCCTCCCCAGCCTCCCCGCCCCTCACACAAGGCAGCCGCGGCCACAACGTGCTCCTTGCTGGAATCCATTTTCCATAGGGCTCCACAGCGAGCAATACGGAGACAAGCGCTCACTTACCTGTCCCGGTCCGGGCGGGTGCTAGCTCTATCCGGGCTGCCTGCTCTGCTCTCAGGTGTCACGGCGTTGGACGAGCGCGACCCTCGTGGAGTAGTAAGCAGCTCCTTGTCCGGTGGAGTGTGGCTGTTGTAAAATGGCGGCCGAGAGAGCCGAGCTCACGCCGCTGGCTGCCAGTCCCACCCCTCTGTCGTGCACGCGCAACAGGCTATGGGGGCGCGCGCCGCTAATGGTACGGCTGTCATTCAACGTCCGGGGTTTCCTGGGCTACCCCTGCCCCGGCTTCCAACGCTCCTCCTCTCCAGAGGGGGGTCACGTGCGACCCTGCGAAGCCGCCCAGGAAACCCCGGTGATGCAGCAGTAGTAGTCCGCACCTTTCGGGATAAGCGTGCGAGTGTGTGCTGGGTATGGCGGCACTGCGGAGGGCTACTCGGGGAATGGGGGGCAATGCTGCTTTACGGCTTCTATAGCACAGGGAAGCATTGTTGTCTGGGGATAGGAGGACGGCTACATGTGGTCAATGGTGTGCCAGGATGAGGGTGACTACATCCCACAAGGCTGGATGTACACCTTTGTGTCTTTGTTTCATGTCCTTCCTGCTTAACCCCTTCCACTCTAGGCAACGGTTTTAATTTTTTGCTAGGAAACTGCTAAGAAGCCCCCAAATATTGTGTGTGTATATACATATATACACACCCCCCTCTGCCCGAGCTACATCGCTAATCTTGTTGCCAAACATCACGCAGACCGCCCTCTCTGTTCCTCCCAAGACCTGCTGTCTAGCTCCCTTCTCTCCTCCTCCCATACTCATCTCCAGGACTTCTCCAGAGCCTCTCCCATCCTCTGGAACGCACTACCCCAATCTGACCCATTATCTTCTACTCTGTCTACTTTTAGGCGATCCTTGAAGACTCATCTCTTCAGGGAAACCTATCTTGCCTTCTGCTAATAACCTTCTCTTCTATTTCTCCCATCAGTTTATCCCTTGGTTATTGGCTTTTGTTACACCAGCCTCTCTATTAGATTGTAAGCTCCCAGGAGCAAGGAAATCCTAACTCTCTTATATTGAAATGTATTGTCTCCCTTTATATTCTAAAGTGCTGCACAAACTGTTGGCTCTATATAAATCCTATATAATTTTATATATATATATATATATATATATATATATATATATATACTCACACTCTATCTCACAAAAGTGAGTACACCCCTCACATGTTTGTAAATACCGTATATACTCGAGTATAAGCTGAGATTTTCAGCCCTTTTTTGGGGGATGAAAGCCCCCCCCCCCCCTCGGCTTATACTTGAGTCATAGAAATTTTTACATTGTAAATATTACCTGTAAAGAAGTTGCGGCTTCGGCGTCCATCGTTTGAATTCCGCAGCGTCCATCGTTCAAAATTCCGCGGTCTCTTCCTGTTCCTTCCTTGATAGGCGAGTCTCAGCAGACACTCTCCGCCTATCACGATCATTCTCTCATCCTTAGTTTTCCAGCAGACGTCTGTGATTGGCGGAACACCCAACACAGTGTCTGCTGGGAAAACTAAGGATGAGAGAATGATCGTGATAGGCGAGTCTCAGCAGACACTCTCCGCCTATCAAGTAAGGAACAGGAAGAGACCGCGGAATTTTGAACGATGGACGCCGCAGAATTCGAACGATGGACGCCGCGGAATTCGAACGATGGACGCCACAGCCGCAACTTCTTTACAGGTAATATTTACAATGTAAAAATTTCTATTTACAGGGAACAGCGAGCTAGGGAACAGTGGGGCATCGGCTTATACTTGAGTCAGTAAGGTTTCCCAGTTTTTTTGGGCAACATTAGGTACCTCGGCTTATACTCGAGTATATACGGTATGTTGTTATATCTTTTCATGTGACAACACTGAAGAAATGACACTTTGCTACAATGTAAAGTAGTGAGTGTACAGCTTGTATAACAGTGTACATTTGCTTTCCCCTCAAAATAACACAACACACAGCCATTAATGTCTAAACCGCTGGCAACAAAAGTGAGTACACTCCTAAGTGAAAATGTCCAAATTGGGCCCAAAGTGTCAATATTTTGTGTGGACACCATTATTTTCCAGGACTGCCTTAACCCTCTTGGGCATGGAGTTCACCAGTTTGCCACTGGAGTCCTCTTCCACTCCTCCATGAAGAGAGCTGGTGGATGTTAGAGACCTAGCGCTCCTCCACCTTACATTTGAGGATGCTCCACAGATGCTCAATAGGGTTTAGGTCTGGAGACATGCTTGGCCATTACATCACCTTTACCCTCAGCTTCTTTAGCAAGGCAGTGGTCATCTTGGTGGTGTGTTTGGGGTCGTTATCCTTCAGCTCAGAGTTAAAAAGACAAAGCCAACAGTTCAGAGGGCCAGGGCTGACAAGCAGACACAGTCATTTTGCATCATACCTGCTATTAGGAGTGATAGTGATTCTGGGGATGAGAAAAACAAAAAATAAGGCGGGACAAAGGAGCACAGTACCCAAGGTCAATGGTAATAGCGGTTCTGAGAATGAGGAGCCATCAACACACAGTGAAGGAGTGATGACAATGGTCAGCAGTGTGGTAAGTATCAGTAGAGCAAGTCAGGGCTGTCAGTACAGAGTCATGCAGCAGAAGACCAGACAACCAAGTAAAGCTCGGAGTGAGGAAGTACCTTATGAAATTGCATTTCCACAGTGGGCATCTTGAGGCTGGGTTCACACTTAATTTGTATGCGGCTCACAGCAGGGATCCAGTACGTCCCTGTTCTTCGCTTCAGGGATGAATCAGGCCTGAATTCAGACCTGAGCCAAAGAGGCACAGGACCTCTGTGCAATTTGCTCCGCAGCCTCTACGGAGATGTGTGAACCGGCTCTATTGAGAGCCTGGCACACTCTCCTGTCATGCAAGTTTGATGCAGAGAAATTGCCATCCAATTCGCACTAGTGTGAACCCAGCCTATACCTTGCAAACGCACAATATTATCGCTTTTACAGCCAAAAGTGGCTTTAATGGTTAACACGGAAAATCTTAAACAAATCGATTATTTCCACCCAGGGCTGGGACAAGGGGAGAGACAGAGGGGGGACATGGGCACCCTTTTATTATGTAGGGGGGTGCAGTTGGAGCTAGCTGCACAGATCCTTTCCCATCTTTTCTCCAGATTCTCTAGCTGCCACCTTGCTACTAGGACCACCGGTGTACCAGTAACCAATGGCACGCTTCCTTACCTTGCACAGCATGATCAAACTTTCTCTTTGCGGAGCTGCACCAGCTCTAAAGGACTCCAGCTCTCGCCCTGAAAGGTAAAGGCAATCTGATCTAAGGGAGATTCTGATCTATATGGGCACGCTAAGAGGGACTCTGATCTGAGGGGGGATTCTGAATGACAGGTCACAGGCAGACTCTAGATTTTAAGAGGGTCTGCCATCTATGGGAGATTTCTGATCTATATGGGCACTCTACTCTAAGGGGGTCTCCTGTTCCAAGAGGAGACACTAATCTAAAAGGGAACTCTGATTGTAGAGAAGATTCTGATCTAAAGGGGACTCCTAATCTAGGAGGGGACTCTTATCCAAGGGGATACTAAATTCTAAGGGGGAACTTCTAATCTAAAGGGGGTTTCTGACCTAAAGTGGGACTCTAATCTAAGAAGGGGTTCTGATGTAAGGGGGACATGGATCTAAAGCGGAATTCCTGATCTTTTATCTGAGGGGGGATTCTGATGAAAAGGGGATTGATCTAAGGGGGATTCCGATGTACAGTGCCTTGAAAAAGTATTCACACCCCTTGAAATTTTCCACATTTTGTCATGTTACAACCAAAAACGTAAATGTTTTTATGTGATAGACCAACACAAAGTGGCACATAATTGTGAAGTGGAAGGACAATGATAAATGTTTTTCAAGGTTGTTTACAAATAAATATCTGAAAAGCGTGGTGTGCATTTGTATTCAGCCCCCCCCCCCTTTTTTTTTAATTTTTTTTATTTGTCCTTTTCAATACAAGGAAATTCAAAACAAAAAACATACATACAACTCCAGATTCCATGTCAATTATTTCACAGAAAGAAAAAAAAGAAAGAAGAAAAGAGAAAAAACTTCTTAAACATATCCTCTCATTCCAATAAAAAGAAGAAACCAAAAAAAAGTTAAAAGGAAAAGAAAAAACCCAAAAAATAAGAAGGGGAGATAAAAAGGGGGGGGGGGAATCCTTCCCACGTTCTCTTTCCCCCTAGCCGTCAGAGAAAAGTAGACTTTCCTTCCTTTCCTCATTTACAACAATGGGTAAACATATGACTCTTTAAACCTCTCCTCCATTATTCCATTCTCAAGGAGCGTTTTCCCCTCATCCGACACCAGAAAGGCATTCCAGGTAGACCAAGACTCGGAATACCTTTCATGCTGTTGGCGTGAGGAGAGAACTAAATCTTCTAGTTTACTAACCACCTTCACCTTACAGATCCATATCTCTATTGTCGGTGGTGATGGTGATTTCCACTTTAAGGGGATACATGCTTTTGCAGGATCTAATAGATAGGGGATGCATGATTCCTTGTATACCCTCTCAGGTACCTGATTAACGTGTAAGAGAAAAAACGCAGGGTCTTCAGCCCCCTTTACTCTGATACCCCCAACTAAAATATAGTGAAACCAATTGCCTTCAGAAGACACCTAATTATTATTCAGTGTCCACCTGTGTGTAATTTAATCTCAGTATAAATCCATCTGATCTGTGAAGCTTTCAGAGGTTTGTTATAGAACCTTACTGAACAAACAACATCATGAAGGCCAAGGAACACACCAGACAGGTCAGGGATATGTGGAGAAGTTTAAAGCAGGGTTGGGTTATAAAAAAAATATATCCTAAGCTTTGAACATCTCACGGAGCACTGTTTAATCCATCATTCCAAAATGGAAAGAGTATGGCACAACTGCAAACCTACCAAGACATGGCCGTCCACCTAAACTGACAGGCCAGGCAAGGAGAGCATTAATCAGAGAAGCAGCTAAGAGGCCCATGGTAACTCTGGAGGAGCTGCAGAAATCCACAGCTCAGGTAGGAGAATCTGTCCACAGGACAACTTTTAGTCATACACTCCACAAATCTGACCTTTATGGAAGAGTGGCAAGAAGAAAGCCATAAGAAGTCCTGTTTGCAAGAAGCCATGTGGGGGGGCACAGCAAACATGTGGAAGAAGGTGCTTTGGTCAAATGAGACCAAAATTGAACTTTTTGGCCTAAAAGCAAAACGCTATGTGTGGTGGAAAACTAACATCCCCACCGTGAAACATGGTGGTGGCAGCATCATGTTGTGGGGATGCTTTTCTTCAGCAGGGACAGAAAAGCTGGTCAGAGTTGATAGGAAGATGGATGAAGCCAAATACAGGGCAATCTTAGAAGAAAACCTGTTAGTGTCTGCAAAACACTTAAGACTGGGGTGGAGGTTCCCCTTCCAGCAGGACAGTGACCCTAAACATACAGCCAGAGCTACAATGGAATGGTTTAGATCAAAGCATATGCATGTACTAGAATGGCCCAGTCAAAGTCCAGACCTAAATCTAATTTAGAATCTGTGGCAAGACTTGAAAATTGCTGTTCACGGACGCGCTCCATCCAATTAGACAGCTGGAGCTATTTTGCAAAGAAGAATGGGGGAAAAAAATCATTCTCTAGATGTGCAAAGCTGGTAGAGACATCCCTAAAAAGACTTGCAGCTGTAATTGCAGCCAAAGGTGTTTCTACAAAGTATTGAATAGGAGGCTGAATACAAATGCACGCCACACTTTTTACATATTTATTTGTAAACAAATTGAAAACCATTTATCATTTTCCTCCCACTTCACAATTATGTGCCATTATGTGTTTGTCTATCACAAAAACCCAATAAAATACATTTATGTTTTTGGTTGTAACGTGACAAATTTGGAAAATTTCAAGGGGTATGAATACTTTTTCAAGAAACTGTTAGAAGGGACTCTGATCCAAGGGGGAACTTGGATGTAAGGAGAGACTAGGATGTCAGGAAGGACTCTGATATAAAGGGAGACTCTAGTGTAAAAGGAGACTTTAATGTTAAAGGAAACTCTAATATAAGGGGGGACTCCTGATATGAACAGAGGTTGTCAAGATTGCTCTACACCCTTTATCACTACATTGCTGCCTGAAAAGCATATTTAATGGAAACTAGGGATGATCTCAGTGTTCGAGTCGAACATACGTTCGACTCGAACATCGGCTGTTCGATTGTTCGACGAAGATCGAACGTTTTGGGACGTTCGCGCCAAATTCGAGTGACGCGAATGGCCCACAATACACTGCGCCATCGCAGTGCAATCCCGGCGCTGTGATTGGCCAAGCATGCACTGTGACCCCGCATGCTTGGCCAATCACAGCGCCGGCAGCGAGGAGAGCCATAATTGACCACAGGCAGGATGCCTGTGGCCAATTATAGCTCAGGGGGGTTTAGTACACGCTCCACACTATAAAAGGCCGCCAGCGCGGCAGCCTTGTGTAGTGTGTTCCGGTTCAGGGAGAGAGAAGGATAGGCAGGGACAGTGTTCGTGATATTTGTTCATTTACCTTGTGTGTAGGGAGAGAGAAGGATAGGCAGGGACAGTGTCAGTGATATTTTGCTAAACCTTGTGTGCAGGGAGAGAGAAGGATAGGCAGGGGACAGTGTCAGTGATATTTTTGCTAAGCCTCCTGCACAGTATACACCTGAAGCTAGCCCTTATTGCTGTGTTTTCCTGTTGTGTAACACAGGCAGGCATCTGCAGCAGTTATAGCAGGCGTAGTGTGCTTCCTGCAAAATATACACCTGAAGCTAGCCCTTATTGCTATGTTTTCCTGTTGTGTAACTGTCAGGGAAACGGCCATAGTAGAACTGGCAATAGTGCTAGTACTGGTAATGGCCGCTTCCAGCACATCCCTGTGCGCATTGCCGCAAGCGGCGCGAATAGGCGCACGCACATGCGCAATGGAACCAACGGGCGCACGCACATGCGAAATGGAACCAACAGGCGCGCGCAAGAGCGGGCGCGTCAATCGGCGCACACAACAGATGCAGCCACTTGCTGGCCTATATAAGACTGCCACTGAGCCCATCTCATTGCTTGATGGTCGTCAGCCTTCCTGTGTTCCTGAGACTCTGTTAAACTGCTGTTTGGATTCCCTGTTGTGACCCGGCTTGTTCCTGACCTGTCTGATCTGTTCTTCTAGTTTGACCCCCTGGCTTGCCTTACTGACTTGTTGCCTTCTCCTTCACCTGATCCCGGCTTGTTCCACGGACTTTGCCACAGTCTTCTGTTCCTGCCTGTTTCCTGTTACCAGACCATTGACTTGTCTCCGTTCCTGCAACCTGCTTCTTCCTCCTGCTGGATATACTGGGTTTGACCCCCAGCCTGGCTGCCACTACTACTCCATGAGTGGTGTCCTGCATCCACCGGTGTTCTTCAGGATCCCACCAGCTCTGCTCTCCTGGACCCATCTGGCAACCTATGCTTCTCTGGGCACTACACCCTCTGTACCCAACCTCAGAGGTGTACTGCACTCAGCCGCAAGGGGAGCCCTCTCGGCATCTCGGCCTCCAACCAGGTATGTGACAGTAACACAGGCAGGCATCTGCAGCACTTACAGCAGGCGTAGTGTGCTTCCTGCAAAAAATACACCTGAAGCTAGGCCTTATTGCTGTGTTTTCCTGTTGTGTAACACACGCAGGCATCTGCAGCAGTTATAGCAGGCGTAGTGTGCTTCCTGCAAAATATACACCTGAAGCTAGGCCTTATTGCTGTGTTTTCCTGTTGTGTAACACAGGCAGGCATCTGCAGCACTTACAGCGGTCGTAGTGTGCCTCCTGCACATTATACACCTGAAGCTACTCCTTATTGCTCGTAGTTTTTTTTCTTTTGTGTTATACTAACAGGCATCTGCAGCACTTACAGCGGGCGTAGTGTGCTTCTTGCAAAATATACACCAGAAGCTAGCCCTTATTGCTGTGTTTTACTGTTGTGTAACACAGGCAGGCATCTGCAGCAGTTATAGCAGGCGTAGTGTGCTTCTTGCAAAATATACACCTGAAGCTAGCCCTTATTGCTGTTTTTTCCTGTTGTGTAACACAGGCAGGCATCTGCAGCACTTACAGCAGGCGTAGTGTGCCTCCTGCAAAATATACACCTGAAGCTAGGCCTTATTTCTGTGTTTTCCTGTTGTGTAACACAGGCAGGCATCTGCAGCACTTACAGCGGGCGTAGTGTGCCTCCTGCACATTATACACCTGAAGCTACCCCTTATTGCTCGTAGTTTTTTTTCTTTTGTGTTACACTAACAGGCATCTGCAGCACTTACAGCGGGCGTAGTGTGCTTCTTGCAAAATATACACCAGAAGCTAGCCCTTATTGCTGTGTTTTCCTGTTGTGTAACACAGGCAGGCATCTGCAGCACTTACAGCAGGCGTAGTGTGCTTCTTGCAAAATATACACCTGAAGCTACCCCTTATTGCTGGTTTTCCCATCTCCCTGCAGGCCTTTAGAATGTCTGGAAGGCAAACAAGGAGAGGCAGACAGTCAGGAGCCAATAAAAGAGGGCAAGCAGGCTCTGTGTCTAGAGACAACAGTGCTGGTCGTGGACGCGGTGCATCGTCATCAGCACGTGGCCATGGGACACGCTTGTCCTTCTTTTCGGCAGCTGGACGTGTTGAGCCGCATAATGCCGAAGACTTGGTAGAGTGGATGACCAAGCCCTCCTCATCCTCTCTCACCCAGGCTCAGGGTACTGGCAAAGCAGCTGCCAAAGCGTCCTCAATGTCATCATCAGTCACTCCTTCCCTAGACCCACCGTGTCCTCCTGAGGAGTCCCCCGAACTGTTTGAGAACAGTGTTGGGTACATGCTCCAGGAGGATGCCCAGCGTTTCGAAGGGTCTGAAGATGATACCCAGCTAGAGGAAGGCAGTAGCGTGAGAGCAGAGAGAGGGGATGCTCAAGAAGGACACCAATCTGGCAGTCATGCTCCAGCAGCTGCAGCATACTGACAGATTGGTTCCAGTGATGAGGAGGGAGGGGATGATGAGGTCACCGACTCCACGTGGGTGCCTGATAGGAGAGAGGAGGATGAGGAGGAGGAGGCACATTTCCAACGAGGCAGGATGCCCTCCGGGGGCCAGCGTAAGGGCAGCACACCGACTGAATCACACAGCAGAGCTCCGCCTGTGCAGGGCGCTGCCTCTGCCCGTTATTCCAAAAGTTCTTTGGTGTGGGGCTTTTTTGAGTCAAGTGCATCAGATCGCACCGCTGCTGTTTGCAACATATGTCTCAAGCATATCTCGTGTGGCCAAAACATCAGCCGCTTGGGCACCACATTCCTGCATTCCAACTAGAGTATCTGGGAGAGGTTGCAGTGTCGTGGCACCAGTGCCTAAGGCCCAATTTTTCTGCCCCTGTTTAACAGGGGCGTGTAATTACAATTTTGATGCAATACTTTGCAACAGGGCTCATTACTGTGCTCCAAGTACAGTATCTGTGAGGGGTTGCAGTGTTGTGGCACCAGTGCCTAAGGCCCAATTTTTCTGCCCCTGTTTAACAGGGGCGTGTAATTACAATTTTGATGCAATACTTTGCAACAGGGCTCATTACTGTGCTCCAAGTACAGTATCTGTGAGGGGTTGCAGTGTTGTGGCACCAGTGCCTAAGGCCCAATTTTTCAGCCCCTGTTTAACAGGGGCGTGTAATTACAATTTTTGATGCAATACTTTGCAACAGGGCTCATTGCTGTGCTCCAAGTACAGTATCTGTAAGGGGTTGCAGTGTTGTGGCACCAGTGGCTAAGGCCCAATTTTTCAGCCCCTGTTCTACAGGGGCATGTAATTACAATTATTGATCTAATAATTCACAGCAGGGCCCATTCCTGCGCCCACCAAGAGTAACTGTGAGGGCTTACAGTGTTGTGGCAACACCACCACCACCACCACCACCAAAGGCCCAATTTTCAGCCCCTGTTCAACAGGGGCATGCAATTACAATTCTTGATCTAATAATTCACAGCAGGGCCCATTCATGCGCCCACCAAGAGTAACTGTGAGGGGCTTACAGTGTTGTGGCACCAGCACCACCACCAAAGGCCCAATTTTTCCTACCACTGTTCAACAATGGCATGTAAATACAATTCCTGATATAATAGTTCACAGCAGGGCGTTCCAGCGCCCACCAGGAGTAACTGTGAGGGCTCACAGTGTTGTGGCAACACCAACATGTAAGGGGCAAATTTCAGCAGAGTATATACGGCAGGCCCCTACTTTCAAACATCCAACTTACAAACGACTCCTACTTGCAAACGGAAGGAGACAACAGGAAGTGAGAGGATAGCTATGCCATTTTTCTCAAAGATTTTCATCCATATTACCGGGACCAGACATTACATTAAAGTCGCAAGCAGTTTTAAATGGCTTTTTTTCCTTTAGAAATGTCATTTTGTGCAGGAACTGTTTTTTTTTTTCACTCTATGCATCATTAAAATGACTGCTTCCGAAAAACGGCCGTTTTTAAAACTTCTTTTTGCATTGATACATGTTCCCTGGGGCAGAACCCGGGTCCCCAAACCCTTTTTAGGACAATAACATGCATATTAGTCATTATAATTAGCACTTTAGATTTCGAACGTTCGCGTCCGTTGTATTTAATAGGGTTCTAACGTTCGCGCGAACTTTCGGTCCGTTCGAAGGTTCTGGTGCAAACCGAACGGGGGGGGGGTTTCGGCTCATCCCTAATGGAAACATTTAAGTTGTTATAAATTATTGTGCTAAGTGTTGTAAGTGTCCAGTTAGACTCCTCCTGCCCAGGGGTCTGCTACTGGAGGGAGGTGAGTAGGGGGGCCTGTATTCGAGTACCCTCTGATCCACCCCCCTGCACTCCTCCTGGCTGCATATCCCATTTAGCTGGAGGGGGGTTCCTGTACTCCTTGATGTAGGGTCCTCTCTGGTCACCCCCTTTACACTCCTCCTGGATGGGATGGGGCTCTGCTTCTACTGGAGAGAGGGGGGGGGATTCCTAAAAGGGGTCTCCATCTACTGGATGGATTTCTCTTTGTACTTGCTTGTACTCCTGGATGGATGGGAAGGTGTCCCCTCTGATCACCCCGATGCATTCCTCCTGTTTGGAGGGTTTCTATTAAAAGGGTCCTTGATGGGAGGTGGGGTCCCCTCTGATCACTACCGACAGGTAAAAAAAAATCTCTGAAATGTTCCTCTATACTAGGGTTGCCACCTGTCCGGAATTGACCCGGACAGTTCGGGTTTGGAATCATACGTCCGGGTTTCAGACTGCCTGAGACCCGGACACATTATTCAGACCGGACTATGGCTTCCCAGCAGGGTTGCTGGCTCCAGTTGTCTAAGCTGAGAGTGTCTGTTATACTCTCTTTCACACTGCGCAAAGCCAGCACTAAACAGCCCCCCCCAAACACACACACACAGACGGGAGAGGAGAGAGGGCTCAATCTGCTCCTCTTTCTCCTGCCCCTACCCCTCTTTGTCTGCCCACACTCCATTCCCCAGCGCCTTGCCTCAGAAAAGGAAAGTGGGGTGGGAAATTTGAAGTCCAGCTGCCTCAGATACATCTGGATGAGAGGTGCTCAAGGGGTGAGTGAGCTCACCATCCATCCCTGTCTGTGACTGAAGTCTCCCCACCCCCTTCTTTCTCCTGCCTCTGAGTGAGTACACGAAGGTAAAGCAGGGTTCTCAGAGCACCCCTTACATCAGAGTTCCCCTCTACACCAAAGGGCACAGTGTTCCCCCTTACATCAGAGTCCTCTCCATACATGAGAGTTCTCAGTGTTCCCCCTTACATCAGAGTTCTCAGTGTTCCCAGAACATCCCTTATGTCAGAGTCCCCAGAGTTTTCCCTTACATCAGAGTCTGCAGAGTCCCCCCTTACAGTGAAAGGGAACTCTGGGAGTTCAGATATAAAAGGGGGACTCTTGTTATTAACTTCATATGATTATAAATGTTAATTAATAGCAAAATATATGTATAGTTTATACTATAAAAAAAAAAAATTGCTTTGCGCCGCTAAAGTGTTCGGGTTTGACTTGAAGAAAAGGTGGCAACCCTACTCTATACAACTGGAAGTCTGTGTGGAAATGTGTTTCAGTGTGACACTGTTGTTAGCCCCGCCCTCTACTCCACCTAAGGGGGGGGGGGATACACAGTTTGAAATCTTTGCTCAGACGATGTTCTGGCACCGTTTCCAAGTCTCAATACAGAGTCATTCATGGAATATTTGTTTGCGCAAGCTAGCTAAAATGCCAACCAGTTCCTAGGCTGCCAATCTCTAATTTACTTACGCTTCAAAATAAAAGCCCAGTAATGTACCTGAATTTTAAGTGTTTTTAATGCTTAGGCCTCATGCCCACGGACGTTTTTACAGCTGCGTTTTTGAGCATTTTTTACAACTTAAAAACACCTGTCCATGTTAGTCTATAGCTTCATGCCCACCTAGACGTTTTTAAGCTGTAAAAAAAAAACCAGGACCAGTGCGTTCCTCAGCGTCGGCGTTAGGCATAAAAAAACGCAAAGCGTAAAAAAAACGCCGCAATCGCGTTTTTTTTAGCTCTGACGGTTTAAAAAATAAATAAATAAATAATTATACAATAACATGGACAGGTGTTTTTAAGCTGTAAAAAACGCAGCTGTAAAAACGTCCGTGGGCATAAGGCCTAACAGTTAATATGGGCCTTACTAGCAAGGCACAAATATAGCCATACTGGTCCAATAAGTCCAAATACTGCACCCTCATACATTTTGCCACGAATACCAAGCTACAGTATGAGATGGCAATTAAAACACAAAAGAGAGCAGCCAGATGGCAATTAACCACTTCCCTACCCGCCCATAGTCATATGACGTCTGCAGGTGGGATTATATGATGTCCTCGGCTTCCCAGCGATATAGGGGGAGCGCGCCCGCCGCGTCACTCAGGAGCCGATGCGCGTGCCCAGCGGCCGCAATGTCCGCTGGGCACTCGCCATTGCTGGTGACAGAGCAGGAACGTGGATCTGTGTGTGTAAACACAGATCCACGTCCTGTCAGGGGAAAGGAGACAGATCGTGTGTTCCTAGTATATAGGAACACTGATCGGTCTTCTCCCCTAACCAGTAGCCTCTCCCCATAGTTAGAATCACTCCCTAGGTAACACATTTAACCCCTCGATTGCCCCCTAGTGTTCACTCCTTCCCTGCCAGTGAAATTTATACAGTAATCAGTGTATATTTATAGCACTGATCGCTGTATTAAATGTCAATGGTCCCAAAATAGTGTCAAAAGTGTCCGATATGTCAGCTGCAATGTCACAGCCACGATAAAAATCGCAGATCACTGCTAATACTAGTAAAATAATAATAATAATAATAATAATAATAAAAATGCCATAAATCTATCCCCTATTTTGTAGGCGCTATAACTTTTGCGCAAACCAATCAATATACGCTTATTGCAAAAAAAATTGGCAAAAATATGTAGGATACATATCGGCCTAAACTGAGGAAAAAAATTTTTTTTTTTTTTTATTTGGAATATTTATTATAGCAAAAAGTAAAGAATATTGTGTTTTTTTTTAAATTGTCGCTCTTTTTTTGTTTATAGCGCAAAAAATAAAAAACGCAGAGGTGATCAAATACCACCAAAAGAACGCTCTATTTGTGGGGGGGAAAAAAATACAGTGGGTACAGTGTTGCATGACTGCGCAATTGTGATTCAAAATGTGACAGCGCTGAAAGCTGAAAATTGGCCTGGGCAGGAAGGGGGAGAAAAGGCCCTGTATTGAAGTAGTTAAAGAATAAATTCGCCTTTGTAACATGTTATATGTTACACCCGTTAAGGTTCTAACATATTACAATAATGCACCTACCTGCACCCCTAATTAATTTTGGCAGTGGACAGGGGATCTTCTCCCTGCACCCGGTGCCAAATTCGAAAACAGCTCGGCTGTCAATATCCTGCACCACCCATAAATTCTGCCACGATGACCAGGCTACAGTATGAGATGGTAATTAACCACTACAGCCCCGGAAGGATTTACCCCCTTAATGACCAGGCCATTTTTTGCGATATGGCACTGCGTCACTTTAACTGGCAATTGTGCAGTCGTGCGACGTTGTACACAAACAAAATTTATGTCCTTTTTTCCCCACAAATAGAGCTTTCTTTTGGTGGTATTTGATTACCTCTGCGGTTATTATTTTTTTGCGCTATAAACAAAAAAAGACAGACAATTTTGAAAAATAAACAGTATTTTTAACTTTTTTGCTATAATAAATATCTCACAAAAAAACAAACAAAAAACATATTTCTTCATCAGTTTAGGACAATATGTATTCCTCTACATATTTCTGGTAAAAAAACAATCGCAATAAGCGTATATTTATTGGTTTGTGCTAGGACTGTGGAAATTAACTATTAATTCCTTGATTAATCGATAAATTTTTTTTGATCGATCAAAATTCTTTTGATCGGTACTCACCTCTCCGTCGGCTTCCGGGTCTTCAGGGAGTTCCGTTGGAGATCCGGTGACGTCACGGACACCGGCGGGGCTTGCCGTGCCTTCATATCTGCATACCGGCGGGGCTTGCCGTGTCCATCTGAAGGGCTCCTTTGCTGTGCCTTCATATCTGCATGCCGGCGGGACCTTACTATCTGCCACAGGCAAGGGCTGTTACACTTTTCTCTATCACTTCCCTCTATCAACCTGGGATTCTACAGCCATCCACTGGGAGTTGTGATAGTTCCCTTCACGGGACATCTACATGCCGACGGACTGATGTTAATCCCTCCTCATCTGTATTCAGCAGTGGTATCGTTGTACACATTTTTATACCAGTATTATACTTAGCTACATGTTTTTATGACTGCTTTTGCTACCGTTTGGTATTACTCGCACCATTTTTACAGTTTATATAGCTACATCGATTTTATCTCCAGTGCAATATTTATTTTGTTACCTACTTGAAGACTATAAAGATTTTAATGCTATACCCATCGAGCCTTTGTGTGTTTTTTGTATCCTGCTGTCCATTTTTCCAGTGGTTAGTAGCTTCACTGGGAATCAGCCTGCAAGGAGATCAGCTAAAAGTAGTTGGATCTGTATGTGCGTTATAATTAATCAAAATTAGTCGATTAAAAAAATAAATCGATTACCGTATTTATCGGCGTATAACACGCACTTTTTTCCCCTTAAAATCAGGGGAAAATCGTGGGTGCGTGTTATACGCCGATACTCCGTCGAATTCCCCTGCTGAAAACGAGCGAGAGGAGCGAGCGGAGCCGAAGTACAATCGGCTTTACTCGGCTCCTCTCGCAGTCCCGCCCATCTCTGACTGCGCCGCTGACATAGAGAAAGCCGAGTGTACTTCGCCTAGTCTCGGCTCCTCTCGCAGTCCTGCCTGTGACTGTGAGCAGAGCCGAGTCTAGCCGAAGTACACTCGGCTTTCTCCGTCAGCGGCGCAGTCAGTGGAGATGAGCGGAACTGCGAGAGGAGCCGAGTCCAGCCGAAGTACACTCGGCCCCGCTCGCTCCTCTCCACAGAAATGGGCGCCAAATTTTAAAAACCGCCGGGACTGACACGATCGCAAAGGCACTGGGCAAGGCTGCAGATGGACAGATGAACACTGGGCACGGCTGCAGATGGACAGATGGACACTGGGCACGGCTGCAGATGGACAGATGGACACTGGGCAAGGCTGCAGATGGACAGATGGACACTGGGCACGGCTGCAGATGGACAGATGGACACTGGGCAAGGCTGCAGATGGACAGATGGACACTGGGCACGGCTGCAGATGGACAGATGGACACTGGGCAAGGCTGCAGATGGACAGATGGACACTGGGCAAGGCTGCAGATGGACACTGGGCACGGCTGCAGATGGACAGATGGACACTGGGCAAGGCTGCAGATGGACACTGGGCAAGGCTGCATGCTGCATTTAAATGTAAGTTTTTTTTCCTTGAATTTCCCTCCTAAAAGTTTTTTTCCTTAAAATTCCCTCCTAAACTTGGGGTGCGTGTTATACGCCGGTGCGTGTTATACGCCGATAAATACGGTAATCGAACACCAAAATTTTAATCAGTAACAGCCCTAGCTTGCGCAAAAGTTATAGCATCTACAAAATAGGGGAATATTTTTATAGCATTTTTAATAATAATTTTTTTTTTTTTTTACTAGTAATGGCGGTGATCAGCGATTTTTAGCGGAGCTTCAACATTGCGGCAGACAGGGAGAAAAGAAGGCAGCCGCTCCAGGTAGGAAAACCCAGACAATAGTCCACCCCACATAAGCCACAGGTGCAGGCAATGCACTCAGCAAGGCAGGAATAAGAAAGTATATTTCTGGACAGCCGCACTCCGAACAAACGTTGCCTTTATTAAAATACAACAGCACTACAAGCCACAGCAAGACTGGACAGCTGACGTGTTTCACACTATTCCTAGTGTTTAATCATAGCTGAGCTATGATTAAACACTAGGAATAGTGTGAAACGCGTCAGCTGTCCAGTCTTGCTGTTTTGCTGTGGCTTGTAGTGCTGTTCTATTTTAAAAAAAGGCAACGTTTGTTCGGAGTGCGGCTGTCCAGAAATATACTTTCTTATTCCTGCATTTCGGCAGACAGATCGAACACTTTTTTGGGACCAGTGACATTTATACAGCGATCAGTGCTAAAAAATAGTCACTGATTACTGTATAAGGAAGGGGTTAATACTAGGTGGCGATCAAGGGATTAAGTGTTCCCTGGGAGGTGTTTCTAACTGTGGGGGGAGTGTACTGACTGGGAGTAGAGAGAGATCGCTGTTCCTGATCATTAGGAACAGCAGATCTCTCTCTCTACCCCTGTCAGAACGGGGATCTGTTTGTTTACATTGACAGATCCCCATTCTGGCTCTCTGTGGAGCGATTGCGGGTGGTCGGCAGACATCATGCAACATTTATGACATTTTTATAATTTTCATAGAAATCAAGCTTTCTTTTGGTGGTATTTAATCACCACTGGGTTTTTTATTTTTGCTAAATAAATGAAAAAGGCCGAACATTTTGAAAAAAAAAAATTTTGTTATAAAATTGTGCAAATAAAAAATCGTCCAAGGTATTTAGTAGAAGGAAAGGCAAGATTTTTCAGTTTTAATTTTTGTTTTATTTTTTACACTGTCACCAGTGCAGTACAGCTTCATAATATAACTGGTGTGGCAGTGATCAGGGACACTGACTGGTAAGAGTAAGTTAAAAAAATATACTGTATATATTTTCTTTTTTCTTACAATGTTTTTTTTCAACACACTGGGGTTGATTTACTAAAACTGGAGAGTGGAAAATCTGGTGCATCTGTGCATAGTAGACAATCAGTTTCTAATCAGCTTGTTTAATTAAAGCGGTAGTAAACCCCAAATTTGTCTTTGCATATCATTTAGTAGTTTTTTATTAACAATGAATTGCCATGAGTAAATTTTGATGTACCTGCCTCCTGTCTGTGTTATCGATATTTTCTTGAGTCATTACGTCCTCCGTGCATACGCCGTATCCTCCTCCATCCTCCTCCATTCCGGCAAGCTGAGACCCTGCCGGAATGATTCAGTGTCCATGTCAGGGCTGCGTCATTTCCTGTTTTAGACGTCAGCCCCGACATTCCGCGATACTTCATCAGGATTCATGCACGAGCATCATGGTTACCATGTGACCTGTACGTCACATGATACAGGAGAGACAGACGGCGCGAATTACAAGCACTGCAAGCTGCCTAAAAACAATTTCAATGTCATTTGAATGTGTCTTTAGAATGTGCTTACACAGCGTGCTCCCGGAGGTATTGTCACTCCTTTCTGAAGCACGCTGTGATTATTTTCTATTCGTTTCCGTAGTAACCGGAAAACAAAGAGGCTTAAATATCTCTTTACTAGTGCGCATGCGCAGGATTATCGAGAGAAGGAGAGAAGGACGTTCTGTGGGCGGAAATACAGAGCGATTCAGACGCAGAAGACCACAGTGAAGATGGCGCTGGTGAATATGCTGAAATAACGTTTGGATGTTTAAGAATATATGCAGTAAGCTAACATTTTTATATATACACAAAGTGGTCATTCGATTCATAATTAATTTGCCTTTCAGGATTAGTGATGAGCCGAACACCCCCGGGTTCGGTTCGCACCAGAACCCGCGAACGGACCGGAAGTTCGAACGAACATTAGAACCCTATTAAATACAATGGATGCGAACGTTCGAATTCTAAAGTGCTAATTATAACAACTATTATGCATGTTATTGTCCTAAAAAGGGTTTGGGAACCCGGGTTCTGCACCAGGGGACATGTATCAATGCAAAAAGAAGTTTTAAAAACGGTCGTTTTTCGGGAGCAGTCATTTTAATGATGCATAAAGTGAAAAAAAAAAAGTCAAATATTCCTTTAAATATCGTACCTGGGGGGTGTCTAAAGTATGCCTGTGAAGTGCCACGTGTTTCCCGTGTTTAGAACTGTCCCTGCACAAAATGACACTTCTAAAGGAAAAAAAAGCCATTTAAAACTGCTTGCGGCTTTAATGTAATGTCTGGTCCCGGTAATATGGATGAAATTCTTTAAGAAAAATGGCATAGCTACCCCATGACCCCCCCCCCCCCTACCCCAGCCCATTACCAGCCCCTTTGGGTCTTGTATGGATATTAAGGGGAACCCCGCACATAAAATAAAAAAGGCCCTATATACTCTGAACAGCCGTATACAGGCGGTGCATACAAGACAGGGACTGTAGGTTTGTTCTTATGTAGAATCTGTTTGTAATTTTGAACAGGTACATTGTTGAAGTGTAGCTCCAGCCCAAAAATCTATTTTTAAACTTTTTGGAAAACATAGGTAAGGGTTATCACCCCTGTAACATTTGTTTTGCTGTCTGTGCCCCTGTTCAGAACATTTCACCTCACTTTCCGTCCCAATGACAACTGTTTTTGAAATGTGGTGTTTTTCTTGAAACAAGGATTGCTGATAAAGCATCAGTACAGAGGAGACACCTTTCTCCCATATTTATTCTTACAGGAGAGAATTTTCCTTCCTAGTGGTAGATTTCCTCTCACTTCCTGTTGTCTTCTTGCGTTTGCAAGTAGGAGTCGTTTGTAAGTTGGATGTTTGAAAGTAGGGACCTGCCGTATATACTCTGCAGAAATAGGCCCCTTAGTTGTTGGTGTTGGCACAACACTGTAAGCACTCACAGTTACTCTTGGTTGGTGCTGGAACGCCCTGCTGTCAACTATTATATCAGGAATTTTAATTACATATAATTGTTGAACAGTGGTATTAAAAATTGGGCCTTTGATGGTGGTGCTGGTGCCACAACACTGTAAGCCCTGACAGTTACTCTTGGTGGGTGCAGCAATGGGCCCTGCTGTGAATTATTAGATCAAGAATTGTAATTACATGCCCCTGTTGAACAGGGGCTGAAAAATTGGGCCTTAGGCACTGGTGGCACAACACTGCAACCCCTCACAGATACTGTACTTGGAGCACAGCAATGAGCCCTGTTGCAAAGTATTGCTTCAAAAATTGTAATGACACGCCCCTGTTAAACAGGGGCTGAAAAATTGGGCCTTAGGCACTGGTGGCACAACACTGCAACTCCTCACAGATACTGTACTTGGAGCACAGCAATGAGCCCTGTTGCAAAGTATTGCTTCAAAAATTGTAATTACACGCCCCTGTTAAACAGGGGCTGAAAAATTGGGCGTTAGGCACTGGTGGCGGCACCCATAAACAAAAATGATCTTCCAAGCTATCATCATCAATCGTATCATTGAGGACTCGGAGGAGGAGGATAGCCAGTCAACATAACAGCACAGGCACTCAGCATCAGCATCAGTCTTGAAGGGATGTGACATTTTAAAATCAATTAGTCTGTTATATCAGCATCAGGTGTGTGGTAGCTGGTGGTGATCCAAGACTGGTTCATCTTGATGAAAGTCAGTCGATCAACCGAGTCGGTGGACAGGCGCACCCTGTGATCCGTGACAAATCCTCCAGCAGCACTGAATGTGCGTTCCGAAAGAACGCTGGATGCAGGACAGGCCAGTAGCTCAATTGCATACTGTGCAAGCTCTGGCCAGTGATCCATCCTCAAGACCCAGTAAGCCAGAGGATTTTCGGTGGGGAAGGTGTCCAAGTCTGACCTTGCCCCTAGATATTCCTGCACCATGTTTATCAGACGCTGGCGATGGTTGCTGGAACCAATCATACTTTGGGGCTGCGGACTAAAGAATTGTCTGAACGCATCGGTCAGACGGCCACCTTCCCCACCGCTCCTTCTTTGACTGGCCGAAGCCTCAGCAACTCGTTGTCCAGGACCAGGAGTTTGCAACCTCCCAGTCTCTGGGAACGCGTTGCACAGACCTTTCTGCAAGGCCTCCCGGAGTTGTCTCATCCTCTGCTCCCTCTGCGACGGTAACATAAGGTCCGCAACCTTACCCTTGTACCGTGGATCAAGGAGAGTGGCCAGCCAGTAATGGTCCCTCTCCTTGATCCGAAGAATACGAGGATCCTTCCGCAGACTTTGCAGGATCAGGGAGGCCATGCAGCGTAGGTTTGCTGAGGCATTCGCTCCGGAGTCCTCTGGGTCACTAAGGACGACATGATCCGCAGCCACCTCCTCCCAGCCACGTACAAGTCCACTGGTTTCTTGGGACTGTAAATCATCCCTAAAAGACTGCTGCTGATGATGCTGAGTGCCAGCCTCCACCTCCATGCTGACACAATCCTCCTCCTCCTCCTCCTCCTCCTCCTCTTCCTGTGCGATGGGTGGGACAGAAGGAACACTGTCTGGGTAAAGGGGGCCTTGAGAGGCAAGGAAGTCCTCCTCTTCCTGCCTCTGTTCTGCCTCAAGTGCCCTGTCCATTATTCCACGCAGCGTGTGCTCCAACAGGTGGACAAGAGGTACAGTGTCACTGATGCATGCACTGTCACTGCTCACCATCCTCGTGGCCTCCTCAAATGGTGCCAGGACAGTGCATGCATCCCTGATCATGCCCCACTGGCGTGGAGAAAAAAAACCAAGCTCCCCTGACCCTGTCCTGGTGCCGTAGTCGCACAGGTACTCATTGATGGCCCTCTGCTGCGTGTGCAGCCGCTGCAGCATGGCCAACGTTGAGTTCCACCTGGTGGGCATGTCACATATAAGGCGGTTCTTGGGCAGGTTCAACTCCTTTTGCAGCTCAGCCAGGCGAGCACTGGCATTATAAGATCTGCGGAAATGCACACAGACTTTCCTGGCCTGCCTCAGGACATCCTGTAAGCCCGGGTACCTGCCCAAGAACCGCTGCACCACCAGGTTAAGGACGTGAGCCACACAGGGCACATGGGTCAGTTGTCCCTGTCGGAGGGCGGAGAGGAGGTTGGTGCCATTGTCGCAAACCACCATTCCTGGCTTAAGCTGGCGTGGCGTCAACCACCTCTCGGCCTGGCCCTGCAGAGCAGACAGGACCTCTGCCCCAGTGTGGCTTCTGTCCCCCAAACACACCAGCGCAAGCACGGCATGGCATCTTTTTGCCTGCGTACTTGCGTAGCCCCGTGAACGGCTACGGAGCACCGCTGGTTCATAGGACAAACCACAGGAAGAGGCCATGGAGGAAGAAGAAGAGGAGGGGGTGGAGGAGAGAGGTGTGTCACAACCAGTAGTAGCATTTTGGAGGCGTGGCGGTGGGACAACCTCCAACACTACTGCACCTTGTCCTGAATCCTTCCCAGCTGCCAAAAGAGTGACCCAATGGGCCGTGAAAGAAAGGTAACGTCCCTGTCCATGCCTGCTGGACCATGAGTCAGCGGTAATATGCACCTTACCGCTGACCGCCCTGTCCAGCGAGGCCAAGACATTGCCTTCCACATGCCGGTAGAGAGCCGGAATAGCCTTCCGTGAGAAAAAGTGGCGTTTGGGAACCTGCCACTGAGGAACCGCACATTGCACAAACTCACGGAAGGGGGCCGAGTCTACCAACTGAAAAGGCAGCAGTTGAAGCGCTAGCAATTTAGCCAAGCTAGCATTCAACCGCTGGGCATGTGGATGGCTGGGAGTGAACTTCTTTCGACGGTCCAGCAGCTGGGGCAGGGAAATTTGCCTGCTAGAATCGGACGTCGGTGTACTGCTAGCAGAGTGGGCGCAAGTACTTGGCTGTGACACACCTAATTCTACACCTTCATTCCTCTCAGTGCATGTTTCAGAGAGGACTGAAGTTATAGTGGGGTTGGAGATCCCAGCTGATGCGGTGCAAGGAGAGGTCCGCTTTGTTCTTTGGTGTGGGTCTTTGAGGTAGGCTTGCCAACGAGCTGCATGGCAGGTCAACATATGTCTGGTCAGGCATGTGGTACCCAAGCGGCTGATGTTTTGGCCACGCGATATACGCTTGAGACATATGTTGCAAACAGCAGCTGTGCGATCTGATGCACTAGCCTCAAAAAAGGCCCACACCAAAGAACTTTTTGAATGACGGGCAGAGGCAGCGCCCTGCACAGGCGGAGCTCTGCGGTGTGATTCCGTCGGTGTACTGCCCTTACGCTGGCCACCAAAGGGCATCCTGCCTCGTTGGAGATGTGCCTCCTCCTCATCCTCCTCCTCCTCCTCTCTCCTATTAGGCACCCACGTGGAGTCATTGACCTCATCATCCCCTCCCTCCTCATCACTGGAGCCAATCTGGCAGTATGCTGCAGCTGCTGGAACATGACTGCCAGATTGGTGTCCTTCTTGAGCATCCCCTCTGTCTGCTCTCACGCTACTGCCTTCCTCTAGCTGGGTTTCATCATCAGACCCTTCGAAACGCTGGGCATCCTCCTGGAGCATGTACCCAACACTGTGCTGAAACAGTTCGGGGGACTCCTCAGGAGGAGGACATGGTGGGTCTAGGGAAGGAGTGACTGATGATTTGTCTGACATTGATACCAGGGAAGACGACGCTTTGGCAGCTGCTTTTCCAGTACCCTGAGCCTGGGTGAGAGAGGATGAGGAGGAGGAGGAGGGCTTGGTCATCCACTCTACCAAGTCTTCGGCATGATGTGGCTCAACATGTCCAGCTGCCGAAAAGAAGGACAAGCGTGTCCCATGGCCATGTGCTGATGACAATGCACCGCGTCCACGACCAGCACTGTTGCCCCCAGACACAGAGCCTGCTTGCCCTCTTTTATTGCCTCCTGACTGTCTGCCTCTCCTTGTTTGCCTTCCAGACATTCTAATAGATGGCCTGCAGGGAGATGGGAAAAAAGCAATAAGGGCTACCTTCAGGTGTCCTTCTCTGTCCCTGGAAACAAGGACTTGCAGAGTGAAAGAAAAAAAACACTCTCCCTACCTACAGTTTTCTGTCCCTAGAAAAAATGTTTTTTTTAATCACAATATAGCACAAGGAAAATTAACTCACTGTCCTTACAGGTCCCTGGAAACAAGGACTTGCAGAGTGAAAGAAAAAAAACACTCTCCCTACCTACAGTTTTCTGTCCCTAGAAAAAAATGTTTTTTTTAATCACAATATAGCAAAAGGACAATTCACTCACTGTCCTTCCAGGTCCCTGGAAACAAGGACTTGCAGAGTGAAAGAAACTGACACTGTCCCTACCTAGAGTTTTCTGTCCCTAGAATAAATGTTTTTTTTAATCACAATATAGCAAAAGGACAATTCACTCACTGTCCTTCCAGGTCCCTGGAAACAAGGACTTGCAGAGTGAAAGAAACTGACACTGTCCCTACCTAGAGTTTTCTGTCCCTGGAATAAATGTTTTTTTCAGCACAATATAGCACAAGGACAATTAACTCACTGTCCTTACAGGTCCCTGGAAACAAGGACTTGCAGAGTGAAAGAAAAAAAATACTCTCCCTACCTACAGTTTTCTGTCCCTAGAAAAAAATGTTTTTTTTAATCACAATATAGCAAAAGGACAATTCACTCACTGTCCTTCCAGGTCCCTGGAAACAAGGACTTGCAGAGTGAAAGAAACTGACACTGTCCCTACCTAGAGTTTTCTGTCCCTGGAATAAATGTTTTTTTCAGCACAATATAGCACAAGGACAATTAACTCACTGTCCTTACAGGTCCCTGGAAACAAGGACTTGCAGAGTGAAAGAAAAAAAATACTCTCCCTACCTACAGTTTTCTGTCCCTAGAAAAAAATGTTTTTTTTAATCACAATATAGCAAAAGGACAATTCACTCACTGTCCTTCCAGGTCCCTGGAAACAAGGACTTGCAGAGTGAAAGAAACTGACACTGTCCCTACCTAGAGTTTTCTGTCCCTAGAATAAATGTTTTTTTTAATCACAATATAGCAAAAGGACAATTCACTCACTGTCCTTCCAGGTCCCTGGAAACAAGGACTTGCAGAGTGAAAGAAACTGACACTGTCCCTACCTAGAGTTTTCTGTCCCTAGAATAAATGTTTTTTTTAATCACAATATAGCAAAAGGACAATTCACTCACTGTCCTTCCAGGTCCCTGGAAACAAGGACTTGCAGAGTGAAAGAAACTGACACTGTCCCTACCTAGAGTTTTCTGTCCCTAGAATAAATGTTTTTTTTAATCACAATATAGCAAAAGGACAATTCACTCACTGTCCTTCCAGGTCCCTGGAAACAAGGACTTGCAGAGTGAAAGAAACTGACACTGTCCCTACCTAGAGTTTTCTGTCCCTAGAATAAATGTTTTTTTTAATCACAATATAGCAAAAGGACAATTCACTCACTGTCCTTCCAGGTCCCTGGAAACAAGGACTTGCAGAGTGAAAGAAACTGACACTGTCCCTACCTAGAGTTTTCTGTCCCTAGAATAAATGTTTTTTTTAATCACAATATAGCACAAGGAAAATTAACTCACTGTCCTTACAGGTCCCTGGAAACAAGGACTTGCAGAGTGAAAGAAAAAAAACACTCTCCCTACCTACAGTTTTCTGTCCCTAGAAAAAAATGTTTTTTTTAATCACAATATAGCAAAAGGACAATTCACTCACTGTCCTTCCAGGTCCCTGGAAACAAGGACTTGCAGAGTGAAAGAAACTGACACTGTCCCTACCTAGAGTTTTCTGTCCCTGGAATAAATGTTTTTTTCAGCACAATATAGCACAAGGACAATTAACTCACTGTCCTTACAGGTCCCTGGAAACAAGGACTTGCAGAGTGAAAGAAAAAAAATACTCTCCCTACCTACAGTTTTCTGTCCCTAGAAAAAAATGTTTTTTTTAATCACAATATAGCAAAAGGACAATTCACTCACTGTCCTTCCAGGTCCCTGGAAACAAGGACTTGCAGAGTGAAAGAAACTGACACTGTCCCTACCTAGAGTTTTCTGTCCCTAGAATAAATGTTTTTTTTAATCACAATATAGCAAAAGGACAATTCACTCACTGTCCTTCCAGGTCCCTGGAAACAAGGACTTGCAGAGTGAAAGAAACTGACACTGTCCCTACCTAGAGTTTTCTGTCCCTAGAATAAATGTTTTTTTTAATCACAATATAGCAAAAGGACAATTCACTCACTGTCCTTCCAGGTCCCTGGAAACAAGGACTTGCAGAGTGAAAGAAACTGACACTGTCCCTACCTAGAGTTTTCTGTCCCTGGAATAAATGTTTTTTTCAGCACAATATAGCACAAGGACAATTAACTCACTGTCCTTACAGGTCCCTGGAAACAAGGACTTGCAGAGTGAAAGAAAAAAAATACTCTCCCTACCTACAGTTTTCTGTCCCTAGAAAAAAATGTTTTTTTTAATCACAATATAGCAAAAGGACAATTCACTCACTGTCCTTCCAGGTCCCTGGAAACAAGGACTTGCAGAGTGAAAGAAACTGACACTGTCCCTACCTAGAGTTTTCTGTCCCTGGAATAAATGTTTTTTTCAGCACAATATAGCACAAGGACAATTAACTCACTGTCCTTACAGGTCCCTGGAAACAAGGACTTGCAGAGTGAAAGAAAAAAAATACTCTCCCTACCTACAGTTTTCTGTCCCTAGAAAAAAATGTTTTTTTTAATCACAATATAGCAAAAGGACAATTCACTCACTGTCCTTCCAGGTCCCTGGAAACAAGGACTTGCAGAGTGAAAGAAACTGACACTGTCCCTACCTAGAGTTTTCTGTCCCTAGAATAAATGTTTTTTTTAATCACAATATAGCAAAAGGACAATTCACTCACTGTCCTTCCAGGTCCCTGGAAACAAGGACTTGCAGAGTGAAAGAAACTGACACTGTCCCTACCTAGAGTTTTCTGTCCCTAGAATAAATGTTTTTTTTAATCACAATATAGCAAAAGGACAATTCACTCACTGTCCTTCCAGGTCCCTGGAAACAAGGACTTGCAGAGTGAAAGAAACTGACACTGTCCCTACCTAGAGTTTTCTGTCCCTAGAATAAATGTTTTTTTTAATCACAATATAGCAAAAGGACAATTCACTCACTGTCCTTCCAGGTCCCTGGAAACAAGGACTTGCAGAGTGAAAGAAACTGACACTGTCCCTACCTAGAGTTTTCTGTCCCTAGAATAAATGTTTTTTTTAATCACAATATAGCAAAAGGACAATTCACTCACTGTCCTTCCAGGTCCCTGGAAACAAGGACTTGCAGAGTGAAAGAAACTGACACTGTCCCTACCTAGAGTTTTCTGTCCCTAGAATAAATGTTTTTTTTAATCACAATATAGCACAAGGAAAATTAACTCACTGTCCTTACAGGTCCCTGGAAACAAGGACTTGCAGAGTGAAAGAAAAAAAACACTCTCCCTACCTACAGTTTTCTGTCCCTAGAAAAAAATGTTTTTTTTAATCACAATATAGCAAAAGGACAATTCACTCACTGTCCTTCCAGGTCCCTGGAAACAAGGACTTGCAGAGTGAAAGAAACTGACACTGTCCCTACCTAGAGTTTTCTGTCCCTGGAATAAATGTTTTTTTCAGCACAATATAGCACAAGGACAATTAACTCACTGTCCTTACAGGTCCCTGGAAACAAGGACTTGCAGAGTGAAAGAAAAAAAATACTCTCCCTACCTACAGTTTTCTGTCCCTAGAAAAAAATGTTTTTTTTAATCACAATATAGCAAAAGGACAATTCACTCACTGTCCTTCCAGGTCCCTGGAAACAAGGACTTGCAGAGTGAAAGAAACTGACACTGTCCCTACCTAGAGTTTTCTGTCCCTAGAATAAATGTTTTTTTTAATCACAATATAGCAAAAGGACAATTCACTCACTGTCCTTCCAGGTCCCTGGAAACAAGGACTTGCAGAGTGAAAGAAACTGACACTGTCCCTACCTAGAGTTTTCTGTCCCTAGAATAAATGTTTTTTTTAATCACAATATAGCAAAAGGACAATTCACTCACTGTCCTTCCAGGTCCCTGGAAACAAGGACTTGCAGAGTGAAAGAAACTGACACTGTCCCTACCTAGAGTTTTCTGTCCCTAGAATAAATGTTTTTTTTAATCACAATATAGCAAAAGGACAATTCACTCACTGTCCTTCCAGGTCCCTGGAAACAAGGACTTGCAGAGTGAAAGAAACTGACACTGTCCCTACCTAGAGTTTTCTGTCCCTAGAATAAATGTTTTTTTTTAAGCACACTATAGCAGAAGCACAAAACACACTGACACTCTCCCTACCTATCCTTCTCTTTCCCTAAACTAAAGGAATCCAGGTTAAGCAAGAAAGAAATAACAGTCACTGTCCCTGCCTATGCTACTCTATCCCTGCTCCGGAACACACTACACTAGGCCGCCGTGCTGGCGGCCTTTTATAGTGTGGGGCGTGTACTAAACACCCTCAGCAATAATTGGCCACAGGCATCCTGCCTGTGGCCAATCATTGCTCTCCTCGCTGCCGGCGCTGTGATTGGCCAAGCATGCGGGGTCACAGTGCATGCTTGGCCAATCACAGCGCCTGGATGACACTGCGATGGCGTAGTGCATTGTGGGCCGTTCGCGTCACTCGAATTTGGCGCGAACGGCCCAAATCGTTCGATCTTCGTCGAACGATCGAACAGCCAATGTTCGAGTCGAACGTATGTTCGACTCGAACACGAAGCTCATCCCTATTCAGGATATATGGAATATATTATTGATGTGGGTGGGTTTACTACCGCTTTAAGCTTTGGCAAAAAAACTGGAAGCTGACTGGTTTCTATGCAGAGCTGCATCAGATTTTTCACTCTTCGGTTTTTGTAAATCAATCCCACTGTGACCAGAGCAATACAGTGTTACCACAGTAACACTGTACTACTATGGGGAATTGATCAGGGTTTTTTTTTTGTTTTGTTTTTACACATTATGATTGCTTATACCAGTGATTTTCACTGGTATAATCAACCATTTTCACTAAATTAAACTGATTCATTCAGTGTGTATTGTTGTGATTGGCCACAGCTAATCACATGTGATTACTGTGACCAATCACAGCTAGCAACACAGTTGTACACAATGAATGGCATGAATCAAAGGCATTCATTGTTCACAGTTGTCATGTGAGCTGTCACTGCAATCACATGGTATGGGAAGTGGGCACAGCCGGTGACAGATGGTGTTGCAGTGCGGTTTGTGGGGCACGTTCCAGGAGGATCTCATATGACATCCACCCAGAATGAAGAATGTCCCACCCAGCTGTCATTTGACAATAGGCTGGGCAGGAAGGGGTTAAAAGATAACTTCATTTTTGTAACATGTTACATATTATACTCGTTTAGGTTGTTACATGTAAAGGCCCGTACACACGATCGGATTTTTCCGACGGGAATTATGTGATGGCAGGATGTTTGTATGCTCCATCGGACAATTGTTGGAATTTCCGACAAAAAATGTGGGATAGCATGCTTTTAAATTTTCCGACAACAAATATGTGATGTCGGATTATCCGATCGTGTGTACAGAAGTCAGTCGGGAAAAAAATCCAAAGTACAAACACACATGCTCCGAACCAATGCAAACCATAAGACAACATTAGCAGAAGTTGCCCAAGGGGGGCCCTAAAGACTTGAAAAAACTCGTAGTTTCGTGTATGTTGGCAGACAATTCTTTGCCGTTTGTATGCAATACAAGTTCATGGCCCACGCCCTTCGCAGAAAATTCCACGGCTGTGTCCGATGGAAATCCGATCGTGTGTACAAGGCTTTACAGTAACGCACCTGCCCAAATCCCACTGATCTCTCATTGTGACAGTGGGCAGGGGATTCTCTCCCCACACCCGCTGTCGCAATTTGCAAATGGCATGGCTGTATGGGGGCTCCACCCGCATCATTCATTCACAGAGATCTGTGAATGAATGAACTACAAGTACTGTCTTACACTGCGGCAGATGGCTTGTAGATCTCAATGACCGCTCTCATAGTTCATTGATTCTCCCTGGACTTCAGCAACTGACTATCCGTACAGGAGGTTCAGACAGACAGCTGACTTCCGACCGTCAAGAACGTGGTGACGTACAACAATACGACGAGCCGAGAAAAATAAAGTTCAATGCTTCTGAGCATGCGTCGACTTGATTCTGAGCATCCGTTGGAGTTCCCTACAGACGAACGGAATTTCCGTCTGAAAAAAGAGAACATGTTCTCTTTCTAAATTCTGATGGAAAAAGTCCGATGGGGCACACGCACGGTCGGAATATCCGATGAAAAAATTCCGTCTGACTTTTTCCATCGGAAATTCCGATCGTGTGTACAAGGCATTAGAGACTGGAGGATCCTGGCATTGCTCCCACGATCTGCTGCTCGCGGGTACTGTACAATGCTTTACAGCAGGGGTCCTCAAACTATGACCCACGGAGATCATTTACCCAGCTCGCCGGCCAGCCTCCTGTTAGTGAACAGCAGAGGGCTGGAGGCAGCTTAGCTCAGGATGAAAGGCAGGAGGAGGAGCTGCCCAAACGAACTGGTTGCTAGGACACAGGGAAGAGCAGGTTCCCGCAGAAGAGTGAAACTGTTACCCCTGGCAACCCATCAGATCTCAGGATACTGGGCTTATAGTTGATATGGGCAACACCTCCAGGTATTTGGGCCTGATGGGAACCCACCAGAACCCCAAAAATATGGCATCTAGTTGCTGTGGGCAACATAGCCAGGTCTCTTGGCCTGAGAGAAGTCAAACTGTTGCCTGTAGCAATCAGTCAGGTCTCAGTAAACAAGGCATCTGGTTGCTATGGGCAACATAACCAGGTCTCTTGGCCTAATATGAGAGAAGTGAAACCGCTGCCCTTGGCAACCAATCAAATCTTAAGAAACAGGGCATCTGGTCACTGGGTCTGATGTGTGGGAAGGGAAGCTATTGACCTTAACAACCAATTCAGATCATAAGAAACAGGGCATCTGGTTGCTATGGACAACAGCACCAGGCTTTTCATTGCCCACACAGCTGGTCCAGTGAACTCCCTCTTTTCTGTGCAGCGCTTTTGGATGGACCACATCGATTCACTGTGCAGATGCTGACCAATCAGAATTGCATTCTGAGCGTAACGCACTCCTGAACCATTCATATTTTTTCTAACTGTAGTCCAGCCCCCCAACAGTCTGAGAGACTGTGAACTGGCCGCCTGTTTAAAAAGTTTGAGGACCCCTGCTTTATAGGCAGCATCATTTTGCAGATAAAAAAATGCACATTAATGTTCATTCATTATTTCTTTTACAAATTGCGAGCTTTTCCTATAATTTTTACATTTTAATGATAGCACCAAAAACTGCAATATGGATAACCCTGCCTATGACCACCTTTTTAAATTAGAACCTCTTCTGTCCCACTTGAATCCCCTTTTATGGAAGGCTAGGTCTTAAAAATATATGTAAACCCTCACCTTGTAAAACAACCCATTCAGTTTAAAAGTGATATGAAAGGCAAAACAGTTGTGTATAAATGTATAAAACAGTATACAGGCGGTCCCAGGGTTACAAACAAGATGGGGTCTGTAGGTTTGTTCTTAAGTTGAATCTGTTTGTAAGTAGGAACAGGTAAATTTTTTAGGTGTAGCTCCAGCCAAAAAATTGTTTTTTAAGCCTTTTGGATAGCATAGGGAAGGGTTATCACCCCTGTAACATTTGTTTTGCTGTCTGAGCCCCTGTTCAGAACATTTCACGTCGCTTTTTGTCCAAATGACAATTGGATTTTGAAAATTTTGGGTTGTTGTGGAAACAAGCCTTGGTAATAAAGCATCAGCGGAGGTACCTTTTTCCCATGATAACTCTTACAGGAGAGAATTTCCCTTCCTAGATGTAGATTTCCTCTCACTTCCCGTTGTCTCCCTCTGTTTGTAAGTTGGATGTTTGTAAGTAGGGGACCGCCTGTAAATACCCTTTCCCTTTTTTTTTTTTTTTTTAAGTGATCACATTCCCTCAGTTCTCAGCTGCATACGGCCTAGGGCAGGAGGAGAATCGGCAGTACACTGGTCTTTTCAGTGAATGGCTGTGCAGGGGGCGTGTCAGGACAAGTCTGATCATTTAAACTATCAGCACAGCCAGAATGCTGCCCATGATGTTCTCTCATGCCTAGTGTGGTCAGTTTTTCATAGGAAAGCAGAGTGGCTGGCAGAAAAAAACAGGTATTTCACACAAAGGAAACAATACAAAGAGAACAGGATACATGACACTGCAGAGCAGACACATATCAGGAATATGAAATGTTGGTTTTACATATTATTTAAACAATACATCTCTACCACATGAGCCAGTTATGGGGTGGAGCTGTACAAATTGTTCAAGTAGGACTGGCTACATATATGCATTCTGCATATTTGAGGGAAAATACAGCCGGATTCACCCTGATGTATGCCCACCATTCATGGGTACCACTGGAAAGATTGTCCTAGTCCTGGTAAATCCATTGCTTAATAGAGAGTATGTGTGCCACTATTTACATTTTTATATACAGCTGATACTGTGGCCTGTGGTACCATGAGGTTGAATCGCAAGTGCTTTCCACAACGGGTTCAAAATAAAAAAATAAAAGAGGGGAGTCATGCAGCGTCAGAAGCAGTGAACTTCTGACAATAAAACACAAGGACAAAAAGGGAAGTTTTGTTTTTAAGTAAAATCCACACAGAGCCCAGTGTATCTGTAAGGCTGCTTTCACACTGGGGCGCGGGTGGCGGCGGCGGTAAAGCGCTGCTATTTTTAGCGATGTTTTACCGTCATTTTTGCGGCGGTATTCGGCCACTAGCGGGGCGCTTTTAACCCCCGCTAGCGGCCGAAAAAGGGTTAAAACCATCCGCAAAACGCTGCTGCAGTGGCGCTTTTCCGGCAGTTTAGCCATGCTGCCCATACATTTCAATAGGGAGGAGCAGTATACACACCGCTCCTGTCAGCGCTCCAAAGATGCTGCTTGCAGGAGTTTTTTTTTAACGTCTTGCCCAGAGGCGGCTCTCTAATTAGGCAAAGTTGGCGGTGGCCTAAGGCCTCGCACTCACAGGGGCCTCGCAAGACCCGCCTACTTTGCCGAACGTGTGTGAGAGGGGAATGTCCCTGGTCAGCGGGTAAAGCCATGCAGGTTCCAGCTGTGCCGGCTGAAACATCCCCCTCACACGGAGAACAGCTCATGATCTCTACTGCCTCCTAGCCTTCTCAGGAAGCCGACACCAGAGCTGGAAGGAGGGGGGGGCTGGATTGCGAGCTGCACTATGCTCATTCAGTGCAGAAGAAATGGCCTGAGCTGAGGTTGTGTACGCTGTGCACACTGAGTGCCTCCTCTCTGTAGCTGCAGCCATACCAGTGCCCATACAGGTAAAGGAAAAGAGTGCGCTCCGAAGAGGGCGGTTCCTCGTGGGACTTTTAAGGGTGACTGTTGAAAACCTCTATATAAAGTAATAAAGTACAATAGTATTTGTCATGAAGACTTGTTTATTTGAAAAAGTTTTATACAAAAATATAAAATATGAAGGGCTGCTACTCTATACGCACAACACGTATCCAAATGACCAGTGTACACTTGGTTAGCAGGAATCAGCTTTTGGTGGACATATCTCTGTATCCGCCATAGCTCTCATTTTGGGATATCAGTGTGTAGCTGCTAATCTATAACAAGGAATCTGGATTTTAGGCTGACAATAGAACACAAGATTTACCAGAGTTGTCCTCTCTCTCTGATTGCACTGCTCCTTATTCACAATTACACAGAGCCCCTTAAGTTGGGCGCACACAGACCAAAAATCGGCCAGTTCACTGGGCACCAGACAAATTTCAGTCTGTGTGTGGCCTTCCCCCTTTCTGTTCAACAGAAATCAATCAGTAGATCAACTTCTGTCGAACGACCATGCTAGAAAACTTTCTTTCAATCAGCGGCCAAAGCCAAATGGTTGCAGACTGATCAGTGTATTCTGACATTGGGGGGAGTCCCACTGTCAGAATACAATGGCACAGAAGGAGAGGATTCCTCCATCTGTCTCATTTGTGTGGCTGGGGTGAATCCGTTCATTTATCTTTTCTTCCGCACACCAGCTGCACAAAAAAAAAAACTAACTAACCATGCCTACTCCACTTTAGACTCACACCACAGAAGCAGGGGCATCTATTCCTTCTAGTGACACAACAGACACAGGCACTGGGGAGTGGGGTGCAGTTTAACACCTTTGCCCTGGGCACTGGATGACCTTGTCCCGGCACCACATTGCATGGCGGGAGTTGTAGTTCTCCACACCACACACTAGACTTGGTCCACTGGCGCCTGCACTCTGCAGAGACTACATCTACCAGAATGGTGCTCAAAGCGAACGTGTCGGCTTCTCCTGCTTCATTGCTTGTAGTAGGAACCAATGAGTATATAGAGGGATCATCTGTCTGCTCTGCACCCTGTCTGTGGCGGTATCATCTGTGGCTGTAGCTCCAGTGTTTGGTGCCTGTCTGCACAGTCTAAGACTGTATCATAACAGGATAGTCTCTGATCATCTTCTGCAGCATGTTTGCAGTCTCTGACCATCCTCCTGTATAATGTCTGCAGTCTCTGACCATCTCCTGTATTATGTCCGCACAGTCTCTGACTGTCTCCTGTATCATGTCCGCACAGTCTCTGACCATCTCCTATATCATGTCCGCACAGTCTCTGACCATCTTCTGTATCATGTCCGCACAGTCTCTGACCATCTTCTGTATCATGTCCGCACAGTCTCTGACCATCTCCTGTATCATGTCCGCACAGTCTCTGACCATCTCCTGTATCATGTCCGCACAGTCTCTGACCATCTCCTGTATCATGTCTGCAGTCTCTGACCATCCTCCTGTATAATGTCTGCAGTCTCTGACCATCTCCTGTATTATGTCCGCACAGTCTCTGACTGTCTCCTGTATCATGTCCGCACAGTCTCTGACCATCTCCTGTATCATGTCCGAACAGTCTCTGACCATCTACTGTATCATGTCCACACAGTCTCTGACCGTCTCCTGTATCATATCGGCAGTCTCTGACCATCTCCTTTATCATGTCTGCACAGTTTCTGACCATCTCCCGTATGATGTCCGCACAGTCTCTGACCATCTCCTGTATCATATCTGCAGTCTCTCACCATCTCCTGTATCATGTCTGCACAGTCTCTGACCATCTCCTGTATCATGTCTGCACAGTCTAAGACCGTCTCCTGTATCATGTCCGCACATTCTCTGACCATCTCCTGTATCATGTCAGCACAGTCTCTTACCATTTCTTGTATCGTCCGCAGAGTCTCTGACCCCCCCTTTACTCCAGTCTACAGCATTCCCTCTTACATCATGATCTGCAGCATTCCCCTTTAGATAAAATTTCCCCTTGCACTGTAAGGGGGAATCCTGCAGACTCTGATGTAAGGGGATACTCTGTTGGGTCATATTAACCTGATCTTCATGTAAATGGAGAAATATGTTTTTTGACTTTTGCTATAACCTAAACACAATGTTAGTAGCAGCTGCACAATTTGTATCTATATTTGTGTGGGTGTAATAATAAATGAATAAAAAAAAAAAATATATATATATATATATATATATATATATATATATATATATATATATATATATATATATATATATATATATATATATTAGCAGAGCGTCCCAGAGAGAGCCAGGAAAAGTCCTGTTCGGGGTTTATACATCCCCCAGGCTCCTCTCTTACACGTTCAGGGATCTCTGATCCAGTATCCAGTTCGGGTGTTGGTCCTCTCTCCCAGGTCAATTTAAGCTCACCTGAGCAGACAGCCTTTGCTCTGCCTGGGAAACACAGACAACGCTGGTCTGTGAGAGCAAGAAGGTTGGTGAAAACTGTTAAGCAGTTGATGTGGAAGCTGACAAGCTGTAGGCTTACTCAGCCTGGTAGTGAGGGCCTGTATATATCGTATAGTTAGAGCCGAAACACGGCTAGGTTTTTGTTTAACTATTTTTGTTCTGTTTGTTTTTCTGCACACTGTACAGCACCTGTAAATAGACTTAGTATTTATCACCAATAAAACACTGCACTGTTTTTCACTTATCCAATGGACTTGGTATCTGTGCCTGCTCATCCCAGGGAGCTTTTGTACCTGCTACCTGTCCCCCAGGTTACATATGGTGGAGAATGCGGGCAGCTGTAGTAAGTTACTACTTAAAAGGCCAGTACCTAGAGTGACTAAACATGGAGGAAATCCTCAAGCAATTGGTGTTATCCAACGCTGCACAGTAGCAAGCAAACGCTGCACAACAGCAAGCCAACGCTATCGCACAGGAGCAAACCAAGGTGCTGTACCAACAGATTGGTGCTGTACAGAAGCAATCGCAGAGGCTGTTTGAACAGCTTGCCACTGCTGCAAAAGTGGATAGGAAAACCCTGACTGAGGTTGCGGAGACGCTAGCACAGTGGTCACCTGCGAAAATTAATGATATTGGAGACAAGCCCTCAGCCATTCATGTGGGTCGCTTTCTTTCTAAGATGACTGCAGATGATGATCCATAGGCCTTCCTACTAACATTTGAACGGACCGCTGAGAGGGAAGGTTGGCCTCAAACACAGTGGGCAGGACTGCAATGAGGATTTTCTGTATCATGTATGTAAAACGAATGATGAAGTGGTTGAACAGTTGCTGGTCCCTAAGCCATACAGACGAGTGGTGTTGGAACTTGCCCATGGGCCCATGGGTTGAGAAAACGACTGAAAGGGTGTTGCGCAGGTTTTACTGGCCTGAGATACAGAGAAATATTGAGAATTATTGTCAATCCTTCCTGTGTGTCAGATGTCAGCCCCACAGCCTCACTTCCAAGGTCCTTTAGTGCCCTTGCCCATTATTGAAGTGCCCTTTGAGAGGATTGCCATGGACCTTGTGGGTCCGCTCCCCAAGTCTGCCCGCGGTCATCAGCATATCCTTGTGATCATGGATTACGCTACCCGTTACCCCGAGGCCGTTCCCTTACGCACCTCGTCTGCTAAAAACATTGCCAAAGAGCTGTTTATGGTGTTCAGTCGGGTTGGCATCCCCAAAGAAGTCCTTACAGACCAGGGCACCCCGTTTATGTCACAAATAACTAGGGAGCTGTGCAAGTTATTTAAGGTGACGCAGTTACGAACCTCGGTGTACCATCCTCAAACGGGTGGCTTGGTGGAACGTTTCAATAAGACATTAAAGAGTATGTTAAAAAAGGTTGTTGACAAGGATAGGAAAAACTCGGACTTCCTGATACCATACTTGATGTTCGCCATCAGGGAGGTTCCCCAGTCCTCTACGGGGTGCTCTCCATTTGAGCTGCTTTATGGGAGACACCCTCGGGGACTCTTAGACATAGCCAAGGAAACTTGGGAGTGGGAGCAGACACCCCACAAAAGTGTCATTGAGCATATAGCTCAAATGCAGGACAGGATTGCAGCAATCATGCCGGTGGTAAAAGAACACTTACTGCAGGCCCAAGCAGCCCAACAGAGAATATACAACAGGGGGGCCCAACGTCGTGTTTTATCTTGCCTGGTGACAGGGTCCTCGTGTTAGTTCCCTCTGTTGAGAACAAGTTCCTGGCTAAGTGGCAGGGTCCCTTTGAAGTAATTGAAAGAGTTGGTCAATTACAAGGTGTATCAACCAGGTAAAAGTAAGCCCAAACAAATTTACCACATAAACCTGTTAAAGCCCTGGAAGGATAGACTGGCATTAACTGCGAGGTCCCTCCCTGTAACGCTTAAGGGTACTGAGTCCCCTCTGATCCCTGAGGTCACAATTCCAGACACCCTGTCAGTGCTGGGACAAGGCCATTTGGTGCCCAGGGCGAAGATGGCAAACTGCCCCCCCCCCATTTTTAAAAAAACAATCAATGTCATTTGCGGAGGGGATGACTGCATGCAGAAGGGAAGTGCAGATGGTATGAAGGCAGTTGTGGGGGGATGTCTTTTAGTTGGGGAGATATTTCTTTTAGGCCACTATCACAATGAGGTGCTGGCCGCTAGTTTTAGCTGCGCTTTTTGGCCACTAGCGGGGCGCTTTTAACCCTCACTAGCGTCCGGAAAAGGGTTAAAAAAGCGCCCGCAAAGCGCCGCTCCTGAAGCGCTTTGCAGGTGCTTAGGCAGTGCTGGCTATTGAGTTCACTGGCAGCAGGGGCATTTTGGGAGAGGTGTATTCACTACTCCTAAACCACCCCAAAGATGCTGCTTGCAGGACTTTTTTCCTGTACTGCAAACGCACTGCCCTAGTGTGAGAGCACTCCGACTTTCACACTGGGGCTGCAGAATAGGCAGTGTACAGGCGCTTTTCAGGCTCTATTTTTAGCTCAAAAACGCCTGTAAAATGTCTCAGCGTGAAAGTGGTCTACGTGGCAGTGTCTGAGGGGTGAATAGGGAGAGGTGATGGGAAGGTAGGGAATGCATTGGGACTAGGGTTGCCACCTTTTCATCAAGCCAAACCTGAACACTTTTGCGCCGCACGGCAATTTTTTTGTAGTACACGCTATAGGATTCTAAAATACCTGGGACACCTTTTGGGTTACCCAAAGAGAGTAGTAATGAGGTGTGCTACAGTGAACAGTGGCTGTGGCCAAATTGCACTAAAAATGGGGGGACTTAAAGGGGCTTAGTTAAATAAAACGAAAGCATTCGTGTACCCATAAAATTTAATTTAATTAATAAAATAATTGCCAGTTAAAATATGAAACTAGCCTACCTTAAAAGTGGACACTGTCAGCCAGTAGAACAGTGGACGGCGTCAGTAGGGCAGTGGACGGCGTCAGTAGGGCAGTGGACGGCGTCAGTAGGGCAGTGGACGGCGTCAGTAGGGCAGTGGATGGCGTCAGTAGGGCAGTGGACGGCGTCAGTAGGGCAGTGGACGGTGTCAGTAGGGCAGTGGACGGTGTCAGTAGGGCAGTGGACGGTGTCAGTAGAACAGTGGACGGTGTCAGTAGAACAGTGTACCTCCATCCAAAAAACCTGAATCAGCTCTACTGAACCCAACCCCATACAAACTGTTCACAAAGTGGCACTGTACAATCTACAACCCTTTCAAGCACCTTTTAATTACAAAACAAGCCCAAAAATTTCAAGAGCAATCCACAGGCACCCACAAATAGAGAAGAAAATAACTGAATAAATATCATTTATTGGGGAGGCACAAATATTGTGCCTCCCCAATAGAGACCTCCATTACAGCGAGACAAAAAAAATCCTTACCTTCCAGGAGCCGCTGTAAAGATGTGTGTGTGAACCTGTTAGGGGGCGGAGTCTGTAATATCATGCTTTCTCCTGCAAAAGCATTCATGGTTGCTAGGACACCAGTCTCCAGTGGCCCTCCATTCACTGTCTCTGGTGGCATTGGCGCTGGCGGCTGGGTTGGGGTGAGAGAGCGCACAGACAAACAGTGCAGCGTGGCCTGGCTGCAGGACATTAGCCATTGTTAACCATTGCAATTACTGTAAATACATTAAAACAGGCCAGGTGGTACAGTCTAGTACTAACCACAGAACCTTTGACATCAAACAGTTTGTTAATTGCAACACGAGGTTCCTCGTGTATGTCATCAAATGTGAGTTGTGCAACATCCAGTACGTCGGGCGTACCACACGCCGACTAAAGGATAGGTTGTACGACCACTTGTTTGACATACAGAAGGACAGAAACACCAATGTCGCAAGACATTGGGTATCTGTACACCACAAGAACACATCATGCCTTTCCATCCAGGGGATTGAATAAATCAACAGTCCCATTAGAGGGGGTGACAAGTTCAGGAGACTGTGCAGGCGAGAAGTATTTTGGATTTTTTCATTAGAAACAAGAATACCAGCTGGTTTAAACTTTGAGTGGGATGTATCCCATTATTATGATTAGTTTCCTTTCCTGCACAGTGTCCTGACAGTCGAGCCACATTAAAACATCTGGCCTTTTTTTTTTTTTTTTTTTCTGTGACCCCCTCGGCATAGCATTATATGGCACTGTGGATTTCCTTTTATTTTACATGCAGCACATGTCATTTTTTGCTGCAAACATAGGAGTTTCTGCTATTACATATGTTTCTTAGGTCTTAGGGATGCCCCAATATTCTTAATATTCTTCATATTCTCTATACACTTTAACATCGTTGCATGTTGACCGGAGGCTTCTCCTTTCATGATGCATACAACATACAGAAATAATATAGTTGAATAAGAGTTAACATACTAGAGTTCTACTGTTTATGAGTTTTTCTTTTTCTTTTCTTTTTTATAGTCACGGTGACTTTTAAGGAACAGAATAGATCTACTAATTTTTTGCACACATCACCCATCAATATGAGGTTGATCATATCATGTCATTTTGTTATATGAGTGAGCTCTATATATTTTTATAGATGTTTTATACTATTGGTTTTATTGTTTTGGATGATTTGTTTGATGAAATTTACAGTTGTCAAGAACCCGTATATGTGTGTTTTTCGGTTGCTTAGGTAACCACACACATTCGGGCATTTATATTGATCACAACTTGTATAAATATACACTTTTTCATCTTCATGAAGTTGAAGTCTCAAACGACTATATAGAGGAAATATTGTGTCAATATGTGATTTTACATTTAGCAATCTGATCAATGTTTTGGGGGGATTTTTGTGTTATATTTTTATATTATTTGATACATTGTAAGTGACGGCTGTTTATGTGGTCATATTTACCTGATTCCATCGCAATCTTCCTGCACTTGACCATATAGAACCACATATCCCCACTCACCACAGATCTAATTTGATTGCATTTTGCCTTTAAATCGCACACAAATTTTATTTTTCCTTTTTCTATATTAGATTTTAATATAATATATATTGGCAACGTATGGCCATATATTAACCATCGTGGGCACATGCGTGTATGTTTAGACATATTTAGACACATTTGTTTATCCATTACATGCACGTTTACATTCCCACGTTTGAGCAATTCATTATCATCCATCCAATATATACGGCACCTATATATAGTCACTTTAGATTGGCAACGTAAAGGAATATTAGTAGGACATCTTTATCAGCGATATATGGCTACAAGTCCTTTCTTCCCTTTTCTGTTAATCTTAGCATCTTTTCATCATGCATATACACTACATGATTCCATCATTGATACATTATAATAGTTTTTGATTTTATCTCATCCCTCCCTGTGTTATTTTTTACATTAATGTTCTATGGGACATAACCACTCACTATTTTTACATATTTGTTAAAAATTGAAAATTTATTGATTTCTTTTAATTTTTAATTTTTGACTTTAATTTTGAGATCATTCCCTACATGAACCTTGAACAATGTTGCCACACTTGAGCAACTATTGTAGTGCAACGTATACCATTGATAACTATATACCACAGGGTTGTGGGCTCGTTATTTACACATAAATGTATTAATCTTTCTTGGTCAACTTTTTATATATATATTTTTCCTACATTACATTATGACACTTTTTGATGAACAGACTGACAATTTACCTTTACATCTTTTACTATTTGTGCGCTATGGATGCATTTGCCTTTGCTTATGCATCCATTTCAGCACGTTGCCCATGCATTATGTGGAGATTTAGGCTGTTCATCTATTGTGTTCCATATATTCACATTTATTTAATTTACACATTCCTCACTTTTTTGCACCAATCACAAAGTTTTTTCACAAATATTTAATTTGCTGCACACCTTTTCAAGGATATTATGTACATATATTTTTAGAATAGTTGGTACAATGAAACCATACACTTTTTAAAAAACATTTATTTCTTGGACACAGGTTAGTCAGCATGCAATCAACTTTCAACTAACACTTGTCAGCACTTAATCACCTACACTTGTGGTTGGGTCATATGACCCTTTTTGTGGGGGTATATCATGGGAATCATTTGTGCATTAGGCAGCTATGATTAAACACTAAGAAAGTGTGAAACTAGTCAGCTCTAACCAGAATTTTGTGACTTGCTGTGCTGTATTTGGATTTTTGAAGATTTTACATATTAAAGGCTTTTTATTGGAGTGCTGCTGTCCAGAAGACTTGATCTTTTGTTTTGCCAGGACATTAGCCATGCTGGAGCGGGGGAAGAAAGGGGGGTTTGCATGCTGTTTGGGGGGGTAGCTGACAGAGGGGAGGTGGGTAGCTGACAGAGGAGGGGGTGGCTTACAGAGAGGTGCGGGCTGACAGAGGAGGGGGGTTGCTGACAGAGGAGGGGGGTTGCTGACAGATAGGGGGACTGACAGGGGGGGTTGCTGACAGGGGGGCTGACAGAAGGGGGGTTGCTGACAGAGGGGGAGTTGCTGACTGAGAGGGGGGCTGACAGGGGGGGCTGCTGATAGAAGGGGGGTTGCTGACAGAGAGGGGGGCTGACAGGGGGGGTTGGAGATAGAAGGGGGTTGCTGACAGAGAGGGGGGAGTTGCTGACAGGGGGGTTGCTGACAGAGAGGGGGGCTGATAGAAGGGGAGTTGCTGATAGAGAGGGGGGCTGACAGGGGGTTGCTAATATAGAGGGATGCTGACAGAAGGGGGGTTGCTGACAGAGAGGGGGGAGTTGCTGACAGAGAGGGGGGCTGAGAGGGGGGGTTGCTGACAGGAGGGGGCTGACAGGGGGGTTGCTGACAGGGGGGGCTGACAGGAGGTTGCTGACAGGGGGGCTGCTGATAGAAGGGGGTTGCTGACAGAGAGGGGGAGTTGCTGACAGGGGGGGCTGCTGATAGAAGGGGAGTTGCTGACAGAGAGGGGGGCTGATGACAGAGAGAGGGGGGCTGACAGGGGGGTTGCTGATAGAGAGGGGGGTGGCTTACAGAGAAGGGCGGGCTGACAGAGGGGGGTGGCTTACATAGAAGGGCAGGCTGACAGAGGGGCGTGGCTTATAGAGAGGGGCAGGCTGACAGACGAGCGGGTGGAAGAGCAGATGGCAGAGAGATCTCACCTCAGTCAGGAGAAACCGCGCACCAGGCAGGGAGGCGGGACTCCGAGCGGCTGCGATCACCCACAGCCCAGCCCCGCCTCCACATGTGACCATTTATAAGCTCCACCGGGCCAATCACAGACCGGAGCGCGGCACGCACATGACTTATTCAGCCAGTCACAGCGCGCCCGCTACCCACTGCCAGGCTCTCGCACAGGCAGTGTATGTAAAAGTGTATATTGATGGCGGCGGGCTCGGGAATCGATGCGCCGCTCTAGATGTTGCGGCTGGGGCCACAGGACAGTTGAACTGTTGCTATATGTGTCCGGGTTTCAGGCGGGTTGAAACCTGGGCACATGTGTCAAAACCTGGACTGTCCGGGTCAAAACCGGACAGGTGGCAACCCTAATTGGGACTGTTCTGGCTCTCTCTGGTAATCATGCTGGAAGCGTAAAGGGCGCACATTCTCAGTACAGAAATTTTGCATTTATATAAGCATACAGCCAGCGTAAAGTGGCTATGGACTATTATTTTATTTATAGAGTGGTTTAGATAGGTGGTGAGTTTTGGGTTGTACTGATTTTGGATAGCACAGGGTTAAATAGGATGGTCATAAATTAAGTTCACATTAGCTGGACAGAGCAATTGGGGGTTGTTTATATAGAGAGCTGCATGTCAGTTTGGGAAATGTCTGTTAGCTCTGGGGGGTTGCTGCTGGCTCCAATCTCCAACCCCCCCCCTCCTTGTCACCTAGGAGTAGGACTCTTTACTGCAAAACAAACCCTTCTAGCAGAAACTTTGTAGCTTATCTCCCCAGACTTCCCCCAGAACAGCTCAGCTCACCTTCCTGCAGTGTGCTCTGCCTCAAGTCCCGATTCTCCCAGTTTCCACATTTTCTAGCTTCCAGCTAGAGCCAGGCTCCTCGGCTCCTCTAGGTCACAGCGCCGACACAGCTCCCTGCGCTCCTTTGAGTCCTCCCACCTCGCCTCCAGCCGTGAGTGACGTCACGCCGCTGGCAGGGACTACGAGACTCCTCCGTAGGGGGAGTAAACAGTGAAGCTGACAGGGAAGGGGAGGGAAGGGAGCTGCCTATGACACAGGTGTACTTGTGCACACTGGCGGCCGTAGCAGAACTTCACCTGCAGGCTGTGCCCCCCCTCCTATAGCAAATGGTACCGCCCAGGGCACTTGCCCCTTCCGCCCCTGCCTTGTACCGGCCCTGCACCCTGTCAAATTCCCAAAAGCAGGAAGCTAGAGAGTTCCTGATAAGGAATAGAGAGAAATTTTCAGAGTTGCCTGGCACGACTTCAGCAGTTCAGCATGATATTGTTACTCAATCTGGAGTCCGTGTCAAGCTCAAACCATACCGAATTCCCGAAGCTAGAAGAAAGGACATCAGTGATGAAGTTAAAAGGATGTTGGAGCTAGAGGTTATTGAGGAATCCAATAGTGACTGGTCTAGCCCCATTGTATTAGTCCCAAAACCAGATGGCACTTGGAGGTTTTGTAACGACTTCAGAAAGCTTAATGCAGTAACAAAGTTTGACACGTACCCAATGCCCAGGGTAGACGAACTTATAGACCGACTTGGCAAGGCTCGTTATCTGACCACTTTGGACTTGACCAAAGGATATTGGCAAATACCCTTGACTGGTAGTGATAAAGTAAAGACTGTGTTTGTGACCCCGGAGGGGTCGCTTCAGTATAAGAAAATGCCTTTTGGGTTGCAAAATGCCCCTGCAACATTTCAGAGGGCCATGGACAGGACCCTAAGACCTCACCGACAGTATGCTGCAGCCTATCTGGATGACATAGTGGTGCATAGCACTGACTGGGAGTCTCACTTGCCCCGTGTCCAAGCTGTCCTTGATTCCCTCTTCAAGGAAGGCTTTACGGCAAATCCCCAAAAATGTGCCATTGGTTTGGAGGTAGCCAGGTATTTGGCCTACATTATTGGCCATGGAGTCATTAAACCCCAAGTGAATAAAATAGAAGCCATCCAGGAGTGGCCACGTCCTGCAAACAAGAAGCAGGTCAGGGTCTTTCTTGGGATTGCGGGGTAGTATAGAAGGTTTATACCGAATTTTGCAACTATAGCTGCCCCACTGACAGACCTTACGAAAGGGAAAGACTCCGTAATGGTGAAATGGTCCCCAGTAGCAGAAGAATCTTTCCGAGTCCTGAAGAAGGCTCTTTGTGCACAGCCAGTGCTATACTCCCCCGATTTCTCCAAAGACTTTTTGGTTCAGACGGATGCCTCTGATGTAGGTATCGGGGCAGTACTATCACAGGTACACAATGGGGAAGAACACCATGTGGTGTACCTAAGCAAAAAGCTCAATGACCATGAGAAAAAGGTATGCAGTCATTGAAAAAGAATGCTTAGCCATAAAGTGGGCCGTGGATGCGCTAAGATACTATTTGTCAGGGCACCAGTTCGAGTTGATAACTGACCATGCTTCCCTGAAATGGATGGCCCAAAAGAAGGAGACTAATAGACGGGTGAACCGGTGGTTTTGGGCCCTACAGGATTACTCTTTTACTGTAAAACACAGGCCAGGTGTGGAGATGGGGAATGTAGATGCCCTGTCCCAAGTTCACTCCTGTTGGGCCACAGGTGTTCCAACCCTGGGGTTGAAACAAGGGGGGAGGATGTGTGGCAGAGCGTCCCAGAGAGAGCTTGGGAAAGTCCTGTTCGGGGTTTATACATCTCCCAGGCTCCTCTCTTACACGTTCAGGGATCTTCGGGTGTTGGTCCTCTCTCCCAGGTCAATTTAAGCACCTGGGAAACACAGACAACGCTGGTCTGTGAGAGCAAGAAGGTTGGTGAAAACTGTAAATCAGTTGATGTGGAAGCTGACAAGCTGTAGGCTTACTCAGCCTGGTAGTGAGGGCCTGTATATATCGTATAGTTAGAACCGAGACACGGCTAGGTTTTTGTTTAACTATTTTTGTTCCGTTTGTTTTTCTGCACACTGTACAGCACCTGTAAATAGACTTTGTATATATCACCAATAAACACCGCTCTGTTTTTCACTTATCCAATGGACTTGGTATCTGTGCCTGCTCATCCCAGGGAGCTTTTGTACCTGCTACCTGTCCCCCAGGTTACAATATATATACATACATACATACACACACACACACACACACACACACACACACACACACACACACACACACACACACACACACACACACACACACACACACACACATACCCTATGTTTAATGATATTTGATTAAAGAATAATTGGTTAGAGCAGCGTTTCTCAACTCCAGTCCTCAAGGCGCACCAACAGGTCATGTTTTTGGGATTTCCATTGATTTTCACAGGTGATTTGAGCAGTTTCACTGCCTTAGTAATTATCACAGCTGTTTTATCTGCAGGAAATCTCAAAAACATGACATGTTGGTGCGCCTTGAGGACTGGAGTTGAGAAACACTGGGTTAGAGAACATTTTAGAAACTGTGAATTCATAGTTCATAGGATTTAAGGCTCTTAATATAGGTGCTATATACAGTTAATTTTTTATCGCTTTAATTATTTTTCCCATTATGGGCGTGAATGAGGCCTCATGTCTAAGTTTTGCCTAAGGCCCCACAAAGCCTAGAGCCGCCTCTGGTCCTGCCAGCGCATCGCCTCAGTGTGAAAGCACTCGGGCTTTCACACTGAGACTGCAGAGGGGCCGTTTCTCAGGCGCTTTACAGACGCTATTTTTTAGCCCAAAAGCGCCTGAAAAATGTCCCAGTGTGAAAAGGGTCTAAGGGTTTGTGGGGTGCAAGTGGACAAACCTGTGCCTATTACTAAGTACACAAAATATACGGGGTCTGCTTTTTCACATCTATCCAATCACTCTGTATACAATCAGGCAGACTCTTGCACTACATCAGGGGTGTCCTGTGGGCTGCATGTAGCCCCAGGGAGTTTAATATGCGGCCTGAGCCTGTCTGAAAGGACACTGGGGAAGCCAGGCAAATACACATGTGGAAAGTGAAAACAGAAGATAAGACCTTGTTCTCAAAATCAAAGAAAGCTTGTAATTTTCTGCAACCGAGGTACATTAACCACTTAAGCCCCGGACCATTTTGTAGCTAAAGGACCAGGCCACTTTTTGCGATTCGGCACTCTGTCGCTTTTACTGACAATTGCGCGGTCGTGCGACGTGGCTCCCAAACAAAATTGGCGTCCTTTTTTTCCCACAAATAGAGCTTTCTTTTGGTGGTATTCGATCACCTCTGCTGTCTTTATTTTTTGCGCTATAAACAAAAATAGAGCGACAATTTTGAAAAAAAATGCAATATTTTTTACTTTTTGCTATAATAAATATCCCCAAAAAAATATATAATTTTTTTTTTTTTCCTCAGTTTAGGCCGATATGTATTCTTCTACATATTTTTGGGTAAAAAAAATTGCAATAAGCGTTTATTGATTGGTTTGCGCAAAAGTTATAGCGTCTACAAAATAGGGGATACTTTTATGGCATTTTTATTAATAATTTTTTTTTTTTACTAGTAATGGCGGCGATCAGCGATTATTATCGTGACTGCGACATTATGGTGGACACATCGGACACTTTTGACACCATTGTCATTTTTACAGCGATCAGTGCTATAAATATGCACTGATTACTGTAGAAATGACACTGGCAGTGAAGGGGTTAACCTGTAGGGGCGCTGAAGGGGTTAAGTGTGACCTAATGAGTGATTCTTACTGTGGGGGGCGTGGCTTGGCGTGCAACGTCACTGATCGTCGTTCCCTATGACAGGGAACAGACGACCACTGCCACTAGGAAGAACGGGGAAAGGTTTACACTTACCTCTCCCCGTTCTTCAGCTCTGTGACCCGATCGCGGGACACCAGCGGCGATCGGGTCCGCGGGACACCAGTGGCGATCGGGTCCACGGGTCCCGCGGGCACGGTCACGGAGCTCAGGCCTGGGTCGCGAGCGCACCAGAGGCGTGTGCGCGACCCACGGCTGGGATCTTTAAGGGGACGTTCCTGTATGCCCTTGTGCCCAGCCGTGCCATTCTGTCGACGTACATCGTCGTGCGGCGGTCCTTAACCCCTTCCATACCCGGTCATTGTAAAATGACGCCGGCAGAAACCCTCTCTCCCTCCGGGTGGACATCATATGACGTCCTGGGTTTGAGGGGGGAAATCTGATTGATGCCTGCAGCTAGAGGCATCATTCAGATATCCTTTTTTTTTTAGCCGGCGATCCTGCGCACCATAAGAACGATCATAGCAGCGGTTCCGCCGCTTGATCGTTCTTATAGGCAGCGGGAGGGGACATCCCCCCCTCCCGCCGCCATCCGGTGCTTCTCCGGGCTCTCCCGTGCCATCGGGGACCCGGAGAGAATCATCCGGCGCCGGTGGTGGGTCACCACCAGATGGTCACCAGTCATCTCTATGTTTACATTCCTTGTAATAGGAATAAAAGTGATCAAAAAAAAAAAAGTGTAAAAAAAAAAGTCAAAATGAAAAAAAATAAGTAAAAAAATAAATAAATCTTTTTTTTAAAATGCCCGTCCCCAATAGCTCGCGCTTAGAAGCGAACGCACACGTAAGTCCCGCCCGCATATGTAAACGCCGTTCAAACCACATATGTGAGGTATCACCGCGTGTGTTAGAGCGCGTGCAACAATTCTAGCACTAGACCTCCTCTGTAACTCTAACCTGGTAACCTGTAAAAAAAATTCAAAGCGTCGCCTATGGAGATTTTTAAGTACCGAAGTTTGGCACCATTCCATGAGTGTGCGCAATTTTAAAGCGTGACATGTTAGGTATCTTTTTACTCAGCGTAACATAAGCTTTCATATTTTACAAAAAAATTGGGCTAACTTTACTGTTTTGTTATTTTTTAATTCATGAAACCATTTTTTTCCCCAAAAAAAGGCGTTTAAAAAATGATTGCGCAAATACAGTGCAAGATAAAAAGTTGCAACGACCGTCATTTTATTCCCTAGCGTGTCTGCTAAAAAAAACATATATAATGTTTGGGGGTTCTGAGTAATTTTCTAGCAAAAGAATGATGATTTGTACATGTAGGAGAGAAGTGCCAGAATAGGCCCGGTATGGAAGTGGTATAAAAAGCCCTGTATGGAAAGGGTTAACCTTAAGTGGTTAATGGTATATTGGTACATAGGGGAGCTTGATTTTAGAAAAAAAAAGTGAACGTAGCCTTTAAACCTTTAACGTGTACATGTACACGGGACGTTTTTACAACTGCTCCTAAGAGCCGGTTCACACCAGGGCGACTCGTCAGGTGACTCGATCGCCTGACAAGTCGCGTCCCACGATTTTCAATGGAACCGTTCTAAGTAAGAGTGACTCAGGTCGCTCCGACTTAGAAAAAGGTTCCTGTACTACTTTTGGGGGCGACCCAAGGCGACCTGCATTGACTTCTATACAGAAGTCTTATGCAAATCGCCTCGGCGGGCGTCTCAAGTCGTCTTGAGATCGCGCCGCCGAGGTCACCCCCACAAGTCGTGCCGCAATGCGCCGCCCTGGTGTGAACCGGCTCTAAATGATTAAACTTGACAGATAGTAACCCACGTTTAAAACGTCTGTTACTCTTTCGTCCATGGACCGACACAGCTTCTCTATTGACAAAGTGGGTATTATCCGTTAATTAGGAGTGACTAGGCAGAAAAACTTGTAAAAAGTGTTGCATCACACCTTCTACAGTACCGCCCAGGGGGCGGACCCTCTGGGTATACCCTCTCAGTCTGCACATCGCAGATCAGTTTTTTTCTGTCTAGCAAGGAGTAGGACATGGCTCCCTTCGGGCCCATTGGTCCGGGGAAAAAAGATATATATATATATATTTATTTTATTTTTTTGCTACATTTGTTGTTTCCTGCGATCTTCGATCAACTGCCGACTGGGTGACAGGCTGGATCCTCGATCCTTGTAGTCTCCCCAGTTTCGGCCATCGAGCGTGTGCCGACCCTAGCTACGCGCTGGGTTTTCCACGACATGCCCGTCGCTCCACGGGTGGCCGGTGAGCCTACGCTCCAGGGCCTGCATCGGACCGCTCAGCTTCGGCTGACCTTACGGCCGAGTCGCAGCAGCCTGGCCGGTGAGCTTACGCTCCAAGGCTTGCATCGGACCGCTCAGCTTCGGCTGACCTTACGGCCGAGTCGCAGCAGCCTGTCCGGTGAGCGTCTTGCTCCAGGGCATACATATGATCGTCCCTTCTGGGTCCAATCACAGCATGCCTGGCCAACAGTCACCTTCCGTGCGCGGACGATGATCTGTTTGGAATGTCTTCCAGCAGAATACATGCAGGATAGGTAAGTAAAACTCCCCTGCCTCGGCTGGGTGATTTAGCTGGACATTCCTGGAGAGATCAAGTAAGTGGTTGTGGCCCCTTTCTTCCCTCTCTCCCTGCCTTTCCCTCCTCCCTGGGCTTCTAGCTAAAGGTTGCTGGGTGCTGGGGGTCACCTAGGGGGTCCCACTGGAGCGGGGCTGGCTGTAACTAACATTTAAAAGAAATGTCATTTTTGCTTACCTGTGTTTCTGTGTCTCCATGCTGTCGGCGGCCATTTTGAGGTGGTCCATGCCAAGTTTGGCCTCTTGTAACTGCCTGGCGGCCATCTTCCTGTGGTTCGGCCACACCCACTGGCCCCTATCAGGTGATCGGCGGCCATGTTGGTCCACCCTGTATGCAGATATTGCCGTTCGGCGGCCATCTTTTTGGGGGCTATGGCTGCCTGACCTCTATCTTCTGTCGGCGGCCATTTTCTTAGAGCCCACATTATCTTCCATACAGACGTTTTTGGCAACCATTTTGCGAGAGCCTCCGGCCTCTAGGGTGCATTACACTGGCGTGAAAATTCACACAGGAAGTGCTGATAAAAGAAGCAGACTGACACAGCAGCAGCGGGACAGCCTGACACAGCAGCAGCGGGACAGCATCATAGGCGCAGCATAGCAGTACCTATCCAGGGTGGTGAGTCCTCTGGGTAACCCAGCATCTCTGCAGCGCAGGAGGGTGGCCTATTGATATCTTGCCTGGAGCCCTGTGAGTGTCAGCGTGTGGTCAGCATGGCATCTGAGCCAGATGTCTTCTCCCCTGAAACACCAGATTTAGCAGCTGGTGCCCCTGAGGTGTCTATGAACGCTATGACTGCAATCCTAGAGGCGTTTGCTGCCAGGGTGGAAGCAGCACACGGGAATACAGGGGGTAGTAAACGCCCCGTCCCCTGCAAGCTTCTGGGGATATTTCTGATGCAGAACCAGGTCCAGCTACGGCTCATGGCCCAGATTCTGATGCATCAGAGACTGTGGACCGTGACCGATCGGACAGTGAGGAGGACTCCAAGTCCAGGTCAGTACGCGAGACGGCTTTGGTATCTGACCTTATTACTGCAGTGCGGGATACGCTAAAGTTGGAAAATACTGCAGAAGCAGCAGAGACTCCGGTCCACTTGGGTTTCATAGACCTGCCCGCACTGCTAAGGTGTTCCCTTGTGTGTCTTTTGATAAACTCTTATACAAGGAATGGGAGAACCCACTGAGGGTCTTTACAGCCCCAAAGAGGTTTGCGGTACGGTACCCCTTTTGAGGAGAGTTTTCTGAAGAAATGGACCTCTCCCCCCTATAGTGGACCCTCCGGTGTCCAGACTTAATAGAGCCACCCCAATTCCTGTAGAAGGGGCTCCTGTTTTCTAGGACCCTGTGGATAAGAAGGCTGAAGCACTCGCTTGCTACCTATACTCAGTGGTAGGCTCGGCAGTACGCCCGGCATTGGCGGGGGCCCTAGTGTCTCACACACTTACTGAATGGGCAAGATTGCTACTCCAGGGGTTAAGGAGCGAGATGCTCCTCCTGATGAGATAACATTGGCCGACCTGTTGGTCCAGGGCCTTAGGTTTGTCTGCGAGTCAGACATGAATACTATTCCCCTGCTGTCTAAAACTTCGGTTTATGCAGTAGCAATACGCCGCCTGATCTGGCTAAAAGGCTGGTCTGCGGACCAGACTTCCAAGAAAGCCCTGTTGGATCTGCCTTTTAAGGGCGACAGACTTTTTGGGGCTTCTCTGGATGACATCATCAAGGATGCCACAGGAAGTAAAAGCACTTTGCTTCCCCAAATTAGCAAGGGTAAGGGGCCACGCCAAGGGCAAGGGCCCTCCTTTACTGCACACAAGTGGTTTTTTCGTCCCCCTAGGGCGACAGGGAAAAGACCCCAGGCCGATAAAGCGCCTGCCCAAGGACAAAAGCGTCCTTGGTCCCGCAGACCCAACAAGCCTGCGGACAAATCTGCGTCCACATGAAGGTCCGCCCCCACCCAGCTCTCGGGTGGGGGGACGTCTTCACGAATTCGCGACTCAGTGGACTGCTCTAGTCTCCGACAGGTGGGTTTGCGAAGTAATCTCCTCAGGCTACAAGATAGAATTTCTCTCTTGTCCACCAGACAGATTCATCACCTCCAATCTCCAGCTACTACCGACCCGTCGGGAGGCCCTGTATGGGGCGGTCCAGGGTCTACTGGAACACGGGGTAGTTATTCCAGTTCCAGAACAGGAACGGGGTCAGGGTTTTTACTCAAATCTGTTCATTGTGCCAAAGAAGGAGGGGGTTCGTCCAATCTTGGATCTCAGAGCCCTCAATTGCTTTGTGAAGGTACAAAGATTTCGGATGGAGTCGGTTCGATCCGTAGTCACGGCTCTCCATCCGGGGGACTTTCTGGCCTCCTTGGACATCAAGGACGCATACCTGCATGTCCCCATATACTCCAGACACCAGAGGTTTCTGCGATTTGCTATCGGGAAGAACCACTACCAGTTTGTGGCCCTCCCGTTTGGCCTTGCCTCAGCACCCAGGACGTTCACCAAGGTGCTCGCTCCGATTCTGGCACTTCTAAGACAGCGGGGTATCGCTATCACAGGTTACTTGGACGACCTTCTGCTGAAGGCCCCTTCAAGCTCAGAATTAGAGGTAAGCGTGTCCATTACCTGTCAGACTCTTCGAGACTGTGGTTGGATACTAAACACGCAAAAGTCAGTATTGGTGCCCACTCAACGCCTAGTGTACCTGGGGTTGATTCTGGATTCCTCAGAGGCAAAGGTATTCCTCCCTGTGGAGAAGTTGCAGACCCTCCGGGCTGCAGTACGGCAGCTGACTTCCAGGAATTGGTCGTCACTCCGTTTTTGCATGCGAGTGTTGGGCCTCATGGTAGCCTCCTTCGAGGCGGTCCCATATGCTCAATACCACACTCGAGTGTTACAGAAGGAAGTTCTGTCCAGATGGAACAGATGCCCTTCATCTCTGGATTATCAAATCCGAGTGAGCCACCTAGTCAGGAGATCCCTGGTATGGTGGCTGACAGCACCGGCTCTAATGGCCGGGAAGTCATTTCTTCCGGTTTACTGGATAGTGATCACGACGGACGCCAGCCTTACAGGTTGGGGGGGAGTCTGGGGTGTCCAGTCGGCGCAAGGTCGCTGGACCCCAGAGGAAGCCCTCCTGACGATCAATGTCCTGGAGATCCGGGCGATCAAGCTGTGCCTCTTCAAATGGTCTCAGAGACTGCAAGGGCGTCCAGTCAGGATCCAGTCAGACAACGCCACAGCAGTGGCATATGTCAATCATCAAGGAGGAACAAGAAGCTCAGCTGCAGCATCGGAGAAAACTGGCAGGCGGACTACCTGAGCCGCCAGATGCTGGACCAGGGAGAATGGTCCTTACACCCGGAGGTGTTCCAACTCCTCTGCCAAAGATGGGGCACACCAGACGTAGATCTTCTGGCTTCCCGACTCAATCGGAAGGTATTGAGGTTTGTGGCCCGGTCAAGAGACCCATGGGTAGACGCAACGGACGTGTTGGTAGCATCGTGGGGTCAGTATCGGCTAATCTATGCCTTCCCTCCCTTAAGGCTTCTTCCTCTTCTGCTCCGCAGAGTGGAGGCAGAGGGAATTCCAATGATCCTAATCGCTCCAGATTGGCCTCAGCGTCCTTGGTACGCCGATCTAGTACGTCTGGTAGCAGACGTCCCCTGGCGCCTACCACTACGGAAGGACCTGCTATCACAAGGTCCCATATTCCATCCTGCTTTACAGTCATTGGCTTTAACGGCATGGCTGTTGAGAACCAGGTACTGAGAGATCGGGGCCTGTCAGACTCAGTAATCTCTACTATGAGAAGTGCTCGGAAACCGTCCTCTAGGAAGGTCTATCACCGCAATTGGAGGGCCTACATCTCCATATGTGAGGAAATGAAATGGCATCCGCGTACCTATTTGGTTTCCAGAATCCTGCTGTTTTTACAGCATGGGGTAGACCAAAGGCTTGCCCTAAGTACGATTAAGGGACAGATATCTGCCCTGGCTGTCTTTTTTCAGCGACCCCTGGCGACTCACTCTCTCGTGAGTACATTTGGGCAGGGGGTTCGACATGTGGCCCCTCCGGTCCGCCCCCCATTACCTCCGTGGGACTTGAACCTGGTCCTCTCGGTGCTTCAGACGGCACCGTTTGAGAATATTAGAGATATTCCCCTGTTGACACTTTCTCAGAAAGTGGTCTTTTTGGTGGCTGTTACGTCAGTTAGACGAGTCTCTGAGCTGGCAGCCTTGCCCTGCAAGGCTCCCTATTTTGATTTTCCACAAGGATAAGGTGGTGCTGCGGCCGCAGCCTTCCTTTCTTCCGAAAGTCGTTTCGGCTTTTCATCTCAACGAAGACATTGTACTTCCATCCTTGTGTCCTCAGCCGTCGAATCCTAAGGAGTCGGCGTTGCATTCCTTGGACGTTGTCCGAGCTTTGAGAGTATACATATCTGCTACTTCCCTGTTCCGGAAGTCAGACTCACTGTTTGTTTCGGTGGCTGGTCCCAAGAAGGGCCAAGCAGTCTCATCGGCCGCCATCTCTAGGTGGATCCGACAGATAGTAATCCAGGCTTACGCCTTAAAGGGTCAGGCGCCCCCCTTTCCTGTCACGGCGCATTCGACCAGGGCAATAGGTGCCTCTGGGGCTTTCCGACACCAAGCGTCTGTTTCCCAACTATGTAAAGCGGCGACTTGGTCGTCCGCTCACACTTTCACAAAATTCTACAAAATTGATGTAGGTGCATCTTCGGATGCCTCTTTCGGCCGCAAGGTTTTGCAGGCGGCTGTTTAGAGTTGCAGCTCCTCCGTTGGAGGAGTGCTGTTTTGTGTTTTGGGGTGAAGTTTGTTTTTATGCTGTTACCACCCCTCGTTTTTTTCTCTGACACTGCTTTGGGACGTCCCACTTTGTCAATAGAGAAGCTGTGTCGGTCCATGGACGAAAGAGTAAATAGGATTTTTTACTCACCGTAAAATCCTTTTCTCTGAGTCCATGGACCGACACAGCACCCACCCCTCCTTTTAAGTTTGTACTGCTTTTTGACGAACTGATCTGCGATGTGCAGACTGAGAGGGTATACCCAGAGGGTCCGCCCCCTGGGCGGTACTGTAGAAGGTGTGATGCAACACTTTTTACAAGTTTTTCTGCCTAGTCACTCCTAATTAACGGATAATACCCACTTTGTCAATAGAGAAGCTGTGTCGGTCCATGGACTCAGAGAAAAGGATTTTACGGTGAGTAAAAAATCCTATTTTTGTCGCGTTTACATGCCGCGTTTAGCCGCGTTTTAATGCGTTTAATTTTTGAAAAAAAAAATTATATCTGGGACCTGCTGATCAGCATTTACTAACAACACAGAGCTCGTACATGGAGCAGTAATGTGGCTGTTTTTTTCTCCCTACAAAGCAGGTAGAAAAACAGCTACATCAGTTAGGCCCCTTTCACACTGAGGCGTTGCAATAACGCGCTAAAAAACGATTAGCGTTATTACCGTGTTTTTACCGCGTTGGCACTATAAATAGCGCTAACGCCTATGCGTTTTTACCGCGTTAGTGTCAGCTAATAACCCTACCCCTTACATCACATCCTGTGCACTTCCTGGTTTTTCGTAGCTTCTGGGCGTTTTTAAAGCGGTATTACCGCGGTTTAACAGCGGTACTCATTCATTTCAATGGGGATAGGCGTTTTTACAGCGCTATTTTATGCGCCCCAAAGATGCTCCGAAAAAGCTGTTTGCAGGATTTTTTCCAACGCACAGCCAGCACAACGCCTCAGTGTGAAAGCCCTCAGGGCTTTCACATTGAGAATGCCGGGCAGGGTTATTTCAGGCGTTTTTACAGCGCTATTTTTAGCGCTAAAACGCCTGAAAAACGCCTCAGTGTGAAAGGTGCCTTAGTAAAAGCAGCACATATTACACACATTACACTTCTTAGGCACACGGTTAAAGCGGAGTTCCAACTAAAAGTGGAAGTTCCGCTTTAAGCACTCCTCAACCCCTTCTATGCCACATTTGGCATGTCATTTTTTTTTTACAGGTACCCTGCTCCCACTTCCGCTCGGGCTGCGTAGGTGATTCGAGATGAAGCACTCCTTTACCCCTCCCACCCTGCAATCTTCTGGGACATGTCACAGGTCCCAGAAGATTGCCCGGCCACTGAGGAGGCGGAGCGTGACTCACTCATGTGCAGTGCACACCCGGGTGTGAGGCCGCAATCTGTCACAGCCGGGTGCCCACACTTGTAATGCCGGCACCGCGTAGAGGAGAGGGAGAGACCTGAGGGTTTGGGCGGCCGCATCGCTGGATCCTGGGACAGGTGAGTGTGTGTTTATTAAAAGTCAGCAGTTGCACTTTTTGTAGCTGCTAAGGTTTAATAAACACAAAAATTTGTGGAACGCTTTAAAGTAGAGCTATAGGCAAAACTTTTTTATTTTATTTTGGATAAAGTAAGGAAGGATCATAACCCTGTCAGATTTTTGTTTACCATCTGTGTCCCACTGCAGAGATTTCCATTCACTTCCTGTCCCATAGCCAAACAGGAAGTGGGTGTCTCCATTGGAAGACACCCACGTTCATGAATACTGTTGTCAGGTTTCTGTGATGTATAAAAAATGAGACAAAGCTAAATCATTTCAGAACTATTTCCACCTTTAATGTGACCTATGAACTGTACAACTCAATTGAAAAACAAACTGAAATCTTTTTTTTTGGGGGGGGGGGGGGGGGGGGAGTAAAAATAAAAAACAAAAATAATGTGGTTGCATAAGTGTGCATACCCTCCTATAACTGGAGTAGTAGCTGTGTTCAGAATTAAGCAATCACATTCAAACTCATGTTAAATAGGAGCCAGTACACACCTGCCATCATTTAAAGTGCCTCTGATTAACCCCAAATAAAATTCAGCTGTTCTAGTAGGTCTTTCCTGACATTTTCTTAGTCGCATCCTACAGCAAAAGCCATGGTCCGCAGAGAGCATCCAAAGCTTCAGAGGCAGACATCCCAACCTGCAAAAACTAATTTCAGGGAGGTGGCAAACTCACCCCCCTATTTTAGTAGTTTTTTTATTTTTTATATATTTTTTTTAAATTACATTTGTTTTTATTTTATTTTTTTTACAATGTTTTTGGGGGGAGAGGTTTGGAGCAGTGGACAGTGTTGGTAGGGCAGATTTTTTTGGGGGCTTTGGTGAGATATCAGGGGTCTAAACAGACACCTGACATCTCCTCTTTGAGACATGAAAAGGGACTGAGGACACAGATTCCCCAGTCCATTTCTCAGCACTAAAGATGAATGAACAGGAGACAGAGGTTCCCGTTCATTAATAAACTGAGCAGAGTAAACACAGTTTACTCTGCTCAATTATCACAGGACACAGGAGCGATCTCGCTCACTGTGTCTGAGTCCTGACAGGAGAGGAGAGGAGCTGGCTGCGGGGGACGAGGCGGAGAAGGAGGAGGACAGGGGCGGCAGTGGAGAACAGGGGGGGCAGAGAAGGACACGGAGGGGGCCGGAGGAGAACAGGGGGGGGGGAGAAGGACACTAAGGGGGCTGGAGAAGGACACGGAGGGGGTCGGGGGCGGAGTACACAGAACAGCAGGGAATGATCGTTGCGGCGACAGAAAACAGCTGTGAACACCGATCTCCCTGTATAGCTTTTTAGCTGACAGCTGCGGGAGGGAGAGAAGGAGAAGCGTCTAGCAGCTAAAAAGCTATACAAAGGAGATCGGTGTTCACAGCTGTTTTCTACCCACACCGATCATTTCCGGGAGATCGGAAGGCGCTTGCGGGTGTGCAGGAGCCGCCGCAGAAATGCGGTAGTCTCCCACACCTCGCGGGAGACTTGAGATGTCTGTAGATGAATACACGCCTGGAACGTATGTGATCACAGAGTCCTATTCCTGGTCATCATGACATAGAGAAGACCTCCACATATCGTCCAACTTTGACAGAAACAATCATGAAAAATAGAAATAGATTGGGAAAGCATTGGTTTCAATTACCAAATACTTTATTCGTTTTTTAATGTTAGTGACCCTGTTATAGTGTGGAAAACCTACACATAGGAAAGAAGACACTGTGGGACATATGAGGTCCCTTCCACATTTATGAAGATGACCTAAAACATAATCAAGTACACTTCCCTTACTCCATGTTGTCTCTCCTTCTTCTGTCCTCTTCATGGTGTCTCTCCTTCTTCTCTCCTCTTTATGGTGTCTCTCCTTCTTCCTAACACCGATGTGCAATTTTATTGCGGAACAAAGTGTGTGTCACCTTTTTACAGGAAGTGAGAAACAGAGGTCAAGGATATACTAATTTTTCTACACTAAAACATTACCTTGCGGTTTATGTTGTGCACATATGGACAAGTATTACAGGCGAACCGGTAACATTTCTGCTCCTCCACCACGATCAGCACATTCCCACACGTCAGACAGAACAACAACATGCTTAGGGAGCCAGGAGAAATCTCCTTCCGCCATTAACCAGCAAAACCTGGCTCACTTCCGCCACTAGTTGCTAAAGTGACATAATGTCCGACGGCGCATGATTGGCTGGTAGGGAACATGGAAGTAGTAGTGTCTAATGTTCTGTTGTGTGTAAAGTGGTTAGGAGATAAAATTATGGCGGGAGATTGGGTACTGGAGGGAGAACGGTTTGGATGCTCCATTGGCCGACTAGCTGTGAGCACTTCTGCCCGCACCGATCATTCCCGGGGGACTGGGAGTCGCTTGCAGGTGTGGGGGAGCTGCCGCAGATATGCGTGAGTCTCCCACACCTCGCGGGAGACTTGAGATGTCTGCAGAGGGATCTCATTGTTAAAAGGTATCAGTCAGGAGAAGGGTACAAAAGAATTTCCAAGGCATTAGATATACCATGGAACAAAGTGAAGATGGTCATCATCAAGTGGAGAAAATATAGCGCAACAGTGACATTACCAAGAACTGGACGTCCCTCCAAAATGTATGGAAAGACAAGAAGAAAACTGGTCAGGGAGGCTGCCAAGAGGCCTACAGCAACATTAAAGGAGCTGCAGGAATATCTGGCAAGTACTGGCTGTGTGGTACATGTGACAACAATCTCCCGTATTCTTCATATGTCTGGGCTATGGGTAGAGTGGCAAGACGGACGCCCTTTCTTATGAAGAAAAACATTCAAGCCTGGCTAAATTTAGCAAAAACACATCTGAAGTCTCCCAAAAGCATGTGGGGAAAATGTGTTATGGTCTGATGAAACAAAGGTTGAACTTTCTTTATCGTACACCACGGGACACAGAGCCAGTCATTACATAGTGGGTTAAGGGTCACCAGCGGTGATTGGACACTGGCACAACCAATAGAAGACAGTTCCCCTCCATATAACCCCTCCCATCAGGGGAGTACCTCAGTTTTTTCGCCAGTGTCGAAAGGTGTTGGACGCGTTAGGAGGTGCTAAAGGAAAGCTCTGCCAAAGAGACCCTCTGGGGGTAAAAGAGCTATGCTTTCGGACCCATCCAAGACGCCTACAAGTTAAGCCAAAACTGGATGGGATCCGGGCCTCACCCATGAGGCATCGCCTGTAATGTCTCTCTTCGGAGGACTGGGCTCTAAGATCCAGCACTTTCGCTATTTCGCTAAAAGTCCTGGTAAGAGTCTTGTACAAGGCCAAGGGGAGAGGTATCCTTTAAATAGGAACCCATATCCCTGAAGGTTGGCACACATAGCCCGCCGTGAGGGGTGAAGTTTGGTATCTGTCTGAAAATTTTCATAAGAAAAAACCTGCGGCGAGGATAAGGTAAGATTAGAAGGTCCAAAACTAGGTTAAGGACCTTTCCAAAAAAAAAAAAAAAAAAAGTGGATGTCTTCTCTTTTTCCACCACTGGGGGGAGTAAAGAGCTGAATGTAAATCTCACCTCACTCTGTTCAGTGTCGGCTTCGGCGAAGTACACTGCTCGTCCCTCCGCTGCTGAGCTTGCTTGGGCACCCCGCTCCTCCTTTCGGTGGCCGACCAGACACCTGAAGATGCAGGTAAGTGGGAAGGGATGGGGAGAGTCCACTCTCACTGTGGCCACCGCCATAGCGCTAAAGAGCCGCGCGCGCTTTATCGGAGGGGGGGCCGAAGGCGTGCGCGGGCACGTAGGCGCGCGCAGGCACGGAAAACGGCGCCAAATTTAAAAGTCTGTCAGTGTGCAGAGCACTGCAGCATCAAGCAAGCTCGTTTGTTCTCTTGTTCCTGGCAGAGAAACACAGCAGCTATACAGGGACGTAAGACTCCATGTGGTTGGATTGGGTACTTCCTAGAAGACATCCATGTTTTGCATAGCTGTGTGTTAAAAGTTGCATGCTTAATGTAAATTGCTAAAATAGGCACGGTTGTGTATGCATTTAGGTACCTTGTATTTTGTCTAAACAGTAAGCCTTCCAGGGGAAGTAATGCGGACAAAAAGAGATAAAAAAGCACCGCTGCCTGAGACAGGAGGCTCTAGCTGTGCTGACTCGGTACCTTCCTCTCCTGTGTTGCCAAATGCACCTGTACAGGATGAGCCATTACCTCTGTCAGGTATGGCGGCTTCCCCAGTGAAGCCTGGGCCTGCATATGTCACTGAGGACACTTTGTCAGCAGCCCTAAATAATCTGGAGGAGAAAATTGCTACCTTGATCGCTAAGTCCTCTAAAAAGGACAATAAGCGAAGCAGATCTCCTCCAGTGTTGGACCTCCCTTCAGAAGTACCTGAGGAGGAGGAGGATGAGGAGGAGGCTACATCAGCAGAGGAGGAGGAGTCAGACGGATCAGGGATATCGGATGAGCCTTTCTCGGTATCCCAGATTTTGAAGTCACAGGTACAATGCTATGCAGGAACGGTGCGATCTGCATTTAAGTTACCCTCTTCGGAGGTAACGGAATCACCTGTCTCCTCCCTAGGGTCATTAAGATCCCTGCAAGGTGCATGCTCCTTCCCGGTTCATCCGTTATTAGAGGATTTAATGTACGCAGACTGGCAACATCCAGATAAGCGTTTCTCACCTCCAAAAAAGTTTAACATTCTTTATCCTATGGAGGATTTTTTTTTTTAAAGAAATGGAGCCTGCCTTCGGTAGATGCGGCTATTTCTTGTGTAAATAAGAACCTGACATGTCCGGTGGACAATGTACAAGTGTTTAAAGATCCTTCTGAGAAGAGGTTGGAATCCCTACTGAAGTCCTCCTTCCTTTTGGCCGGCTCAATTACCCAACCTGCGGTAGCAGCGGTCGGTATGTGTCAGGTCATCAGCCAACAGGTAAAGCAGGGGCTGAAGGAGCTGCCTTCAGAGCAGGCTAAAAATTGGGAGAATTTGCCTAAAGCCTTATGCTTCACAGTGGATGCCATGAGAGATTCTATCATACAGGCATCACGCCTTACACTCCAGCTGGTACATATGCGCAGGGTACTTTGGCTTAAGCATTGGTCAGCGGAAGCCCCATGCAAAAAGCTGTTGGCAAGTTTCCCGTTCCATGGCGAACGCCTATTTGGGGAAGATTTAGAAAAATATATACAGAAGATATCAAGTGGTAAAACGACACTTTTACCTGAGAGAAAGAAAAACAAGAGGCCTTGTTTTAAACGCTCTCTCTCCCCAGCTCCCGGGAAATCTGACTCCAGCCAGTGGCGACGGCCTTTTCAGCCGCCCACAAAAGCCAAGGGACAGGCTCAGAAGAACAAGAAGCCGTGGGGTGCAAGAGCTAATAAGCAAGCCCCCAAAACCTCTCAGTGAAGGGGCGCCCCCGCTCGGCCGAGTGGGGGGAAGGCTTCGTCAGTTCTCAGCGACTTGGCGGACAGAAACCCAGGACAAATGGGTGGTATCCACAATATCCTCAGGGTACAAACTGGAATTTCGAGAGATCCCATCTTCTCAATTCCGAGGTTCAAGAGTCTCCAAGGATCCACAAAAAAGAGGATCCTTCTTCAAAGGTTTGAATCACTTAATGGCTCAAGGGGTGGTTACAGAGGTACCCCAAGAAGAGCAAGGTTCAGGTTTTTACTCAAACCTCTTTGTGATTCCAAAGCCAAATGGAGATGTCAGACCCATCCTGGATCTAAAATCCCTAAATCGGTTTCTGAACGTTCGCCATTTTCGAATGGAAACGATCCGATCCGTGGTCGCCACTTTAAAGGGCGGAGAATTCATGGTGTCCATAGATATCAAGGACGCATATTTACACATACCCATCCTCCCCGCTCACCAAAGATTCCTAAGGTTTGCGGTAGAACATCGCCACTTTCTATTTGTGGCCCTGCCATTTGGTGTAGCCACCGCGCCCAGAGTATTCACAAAGGTGCTAGCTCCTCTGTTAGCAAACCTGAGAACACAGGGCATTGCGGTAACAGCCTATCTAGACGATCTACTGGTAATAGATCAGTCAAAGGAGGGATTGGATCACGCGGCGCACACTACAGTAAGATACCTGGAGCATTTAGGATGGATTATAAACTTACAAAAATCCTCTCTCCAGGCCCAAAGAAGGCTAGTGTACCTGGGCATGATCATAGATACAGCCCAAAACAGGGTATACCTGCCAGAGCCAAAGATACAGTCTCTGAAAGACCTGATACACAAGGTCAAAGCAAGCAAAAGCCCGTCTATTCGCCTTTGCATGAGGCTATTGGGGAAGATGGTAGCCTCCTTCGAGGCGGTCCCTTACGCCCAGTTTCATTCGAGACGGCTTCAATGCAATATTTTAGCCTCCTGGAACAGGAAGAGCCAAGCTCTGGATATACCCATGCGCCTGTCCTCACAAGTACGCCAAAGCTTCAAGTGGTGGCTAGAAGCCAAGAATTTACGGAAGGGAAAGTGCTTCCTCCCAGTGTCCTGGAAGGTGGTATCTACGGATGCCAGCCTATCAGGCTGGGGTGCAGTATTCGAAGAGGCTTCTACCCAGGGAACCTGGGCCAAGACTCAAGGGATCCTGCCCATCAATATACTGGAGATCCGGGCAGTATATCTAGCCCTCAAAACCTGGACATACAGGTTACAGGGATATCCAGTTCGGGTTCAATCCGACAATGCTACTGCAGTAGCTTACATCAATCACCAAGGAGGCACTCGCAGTCGGGCGGCCCAAAGAGAGGTGAACCGGATTTTTGCATGGGCAGAAGAGCATGTACCTTGCCTTTCTGCAATCTTCATTCCGGGGATAGAAAACTGGCAAGCGGACTACCTGAGTCGTCAGCAGCTGCTACCAGGAGAGTGGTCTCTCCACCCCGAGATCTTTCAGGCCATGTGTCTGAGATGGGGAAACCCAGATATAGACCTGCTAGCTTCCAGGTTCAACAAGAAATTGGACAACTTTGTGTCCAGAACGAGAGATCCTCTAGCCCAGTGTTTCTCAACTCCAGTCCTCAAGGCGCACCAACAGGTCATGTTTTCAGGATTTCCATTATTTTACACAGGTGATTTGATCTGTTTAACTGCCTTAGTAATTACCACAGCTGTTTTACCTGAGGGAAATCCTGAAAACATGACCTGTTGGTGCGCCTTGAGGACTGGAGTTGAGAAACACTGCTCTAGCCTACGGGACAGATGCTCTAATAACTCCATGGAATCAGTTCTCACTGATCTATGCATTCCCTCTGATCCCTCTTCTACAAAGACTGCTTCGCAGGATCAAGGAGGAGGGAATACCAGTAATCCTAGTGGCCCCAAATTGGCCCTGGTATGCCGAGATCGTAAAAATGGCGATAGGAAGGCCCTGGAAGCTTCCACTTCGACACGACCTGCTGTCACAGGGTCCAGTATTCCTCCCTTCCTTACAAAGGCTAAATTTGACGGCCTGGCTGCTGAGACCCACATTTTGAAAAAGAGAGGGGTCTCTGGTCCGGCTCTTTCTACGCTCATTAATGCTAGAAAGCCAGCCTCCAGACTCATCTATCATAGAGTCTGGAAAGCATACGTTTCCTGGTGTGAATCCAGAAGTTGGAATCCTCAGAAATATGAAATAAGCAGGATTCTTGCCTTTTGCCAGTTAGGAGTGGATATGAAATTGGCCCTTAGCACCATCAAGGGTCAAATATCATGAGTATACAAAAATAGTGTAGCGCTGGAAAGAACTGTATATATCTATACAGTTAAAATTAAATACGTGAAAAAAGTATCAAAAACACTAATAAAACAATGCAAATAAACCAATCAAGTTCATAAGTGCCCGTGAAGAAAGAAGATTATCAAATAAATGTGTAGAGGATTTCCTCTATATTGATGATAAGAGTTCCACAGAGAAGATATCCGATGAAGCTGGTAAGTGCTATTCCAACAATAAGTGAAGATCCCGCCACCAAAGTGAGAAATGAAGGCTTACCAGACAGCCTGCGACCGCCCTTCTCAGGGGGGTCAAAACAAGCTTAGTAGAGCGATGTTCACTCCATGGAAGGCAGAGAAATTCCAGTGAAGACACTTCATCCACAATAGGCGAGTCTCCAGAGACGTGTCTGCACAGCTGATCCAAATCGGAGATGAAAAACACTCTTGATTGATCAGAGTGAATAATCCTCAGCAGTTAAAACGATGTCCAAAGAGAAGAAAGAAAAACTTTCCATAGTGTAGCATTCATCAGGGAAGTTTTATTAGAAATGAACAGGAGAGAAAACAGCTCTCACATAGGTATAAAAATAATGATAAAACGAGAAAATCCTTGCAAGGAAATAAAAAAGCTCCGAGTTTCTGTCAAAGGCTGATTCGCGCGTGCCTTGTGTCTTGTGTCTCACTCATGCCGCGTACACACGATCGTTTTTCAAGTCGTTAAAAATGCCATTTTTTAAATTGGGCATAAAAACGATCGTGTGTAGGCTCCAGAGCATTTTTAACGACGTGAAAAATGGCCTAAAAAAATGAGAACCTGCTCTATTTTTTCACGTCGTTTTTTTTTTAACAACGTGAAAAACGGTAGTGTGTATGCTTTTACGAGGGGAAAAAACACGCATGCTCAGAATCAAGTATGAGACGGGAGCGCTCGTTCTGGTAAAACTAGCGTTCGTAATGGAGATAGCACATTTGTCACGCTGTAACGGACTGAAAAGCATGAGGCTGAAAAGCAGGAATCGTCGCTCAACAAACTTTACTAACATGAAGGGTGGCGCCATTCGAACGGAACTTCCCCTTTATAGTGCCGTCGTACGTGTTGTACGTCACTGCGTTTTGCTCGAGCGTTTTTTTTAATGAACGTGTGTATGCAAGACAGGCTTGAGAGGAAACAAGAAAAATCACGTCGAGAAAAACGTAGTTTTTGAAAATGACATTAAAAACGATCGTGTGTACGCGGCATCAGAGTCCCAAAAACCCCTTTCTTCTTAGCTCTTCTTAATGGGGTCACAGACAGCAATAAAACTGACAAGCGTTCTAATCCCTCTCCAAAACTAAAAAAAAAATATTTGCCTTTAGTTATACTTTAACCCAGGGCCGATCCGCCCTATACGCGGACTACGCAAGCTGCGTAGGGCCCCGAGTAATACTCGGGGCCCCGCCGCCGCCGCTAGAGGTCCACGGCCGGCGGAGATAATGTCTCCGCCGGCCGCCATTTTCCCGAAGACCAGGATGAGAAGAAGGGAGGGATCCTGCTGAAATAGCGCTGCGGCGCCGCCCACCCCCGCCCCCGGTCTGTCTGTCATCTGAGACTGTGACCTGTGGGGGTAAAGGGGTGGGCGGTGCCGCAGCTCACTGTAGCCGGCCGGCTCCGCCTCTAATTTGTTCCCCCTCACCGCTGCTGAGCTATAGAAGGGCTCAAAGGGGGAGGGGGAGCGTGCTCCTAACTCTCTGAGTGTTACTATCGCCTGAGGTCCGTCTCTCTCATCCTCTCTGTCAGCCGCCGCCCCTCCCTCCTCAATGTCAGCCGAACCCCCCTCCTCAATGTCAGCCGAACCCCCCTCCTCAATGTCAGCCGCCCCCCCCTCCTCAATGTCAGCCGCCCCCCCTCCTCAATGTCAGCCGCCCCCCCTCCTCAATGTCAGCCGCCCCCCCCTCCTCAATGTCAGCCGCCCCCCCCTCCTCAATGTCAGCCGCCCCCCCTCCTCAGTGTCAGCCGCCCCCCCCCTCCTCAATGTCAGCCGCCCCCTCTCCTCAGTGTCAGCCGCCCCCCCCTCCTCAATGTCAGCCGCCCCCCCTCCTTAATGTCAGCCACCCCCCCTCCTCAATGTCAGCCGCCCCCCCCCTCCTCCATGTCAGCCGCCCCCCCTCCTCCATGTCAGCCGCCCCCCCTCCTCAATGTCAGCTGCCCCCCCTCCTCAATGTCAGCCGCCCCCCCTCCTCAGTGTCAGCCACCCCCCCTCCTCAATGTCAGCCGCCCCTGCTCCTCCTCAATGTCAGCCGCCCCCCCCTCCTCAATGTCAGCCGCCCCCCCTCCTCCATGTCAGCCGCCCCCCCTCCTCCATGTCAGTCGCCCCCCCTCCTCCATGTCAGCCGCCCCCCCTCCTCAATGTCAGCCGCTCCCCCTCCTCCATGTCAGCCGCCCCCCCTCCTCCATGTCAGCCGCCCCCCCCTCCTCCATGTCAGCCGCCCCCCCGCCTCAATGTCAGCCGCCCCCCCGCCTCAATGTCAGCCGCCCCCCCTCCTCCATGTCAGCCGCCCCCCCTCCTCCATGTCAGCCGCCCCCCCTCCTCAATGTCAGCCGCCCCCCTCCCTCTTTAATGTCAGCTGCCCCCCCTCCTCAATGTCAGGCCGCCCCCCCTCCTCAATGTCAGCCGCCCCCCCTCCTCAATGTCAGCCGCCCTCCTCCTCAATGTCAGCCGCCCCCCTCCTCTCTGTCAGCAGACCCCCCCTCTTCTCTGTCACCAGACCCCCCCCTCTTCTCTGTCATCTCTCTCCTGCCTGCCTCCACTCTGGGACACAGCAAATGGCAATCTGCTACATGTGGCAGGTGAAGTGGCAAGTGACAATCCGCAATGTGTGGCAAGTGACGTTGTGGCAAGTGACAAAACGCAATGTGTGACGTCGTAGCAAGTGACAATCCGCAACGTGTGGCAGGTGAAGTGGCAAGTGACAATCCGCAACGTGTGGCAAGTGACAACCCGCAATGTGTGGCAGGTGGGGTCGTGACAAGTGACAATCCGCAACATGTGGCAAGTGACAATCCGCATCTGGTGGCAGGTGACGTTGGCAAGAGACACGCTCAGGCTCCCACTGATTCTGCATTATGGTGAGTTGAACTCTTTTTTATATTATATAACAATGTAATAATAGAAATGATGCACTTCACTAATTTTGTTTTGCGATACGGCACTGCGTCGACTTAACTGACAATTGTGCAGTCGTGCGATGGTGTACTCAAACAAAATTTACGTCCTTTTTTTCCCACAAATAGAGCTTTCTGTTGGTGATATTTCTATATCAGTTTAGGTCAATATGTGTTCTTCTACATATGTTTGGTAAAAAAAAAAAAATGCAATAAGTGTTTATTGATTAGTTTGCACAAAGGTTATAGCGTTTACAAAATAGGGGATAGACTTATGGCATTTCTATTAATATTTTTTTTTTACTAGTAATGGCGGCGATCTGCGATTTTCAGTGAGACTGTGACATTGCGGTGAACAGATCGAACACTTTTGACACATTTTTGGGACCAGTGACATTTATACAGCGATTTGTGCTATAAAAATGCACTGATTACTGTGTAAATGTCACTGGCAGGAAAGGGGTTAAATGTGTTCCCTGGGAGGTGTTTCTAACTGGGGGGATGAGACTGACTGAAGGAGGAGAGAGATCTCTGTTCCTAATCACTAGGAACAGCAGATCTGTCTCTCCTCCCCTGTCAGAATAGGGATCTGTCTGTTTACATTGACAGATCCCCGTTCTGGCTCTCTGCGGAGCGATCGCAGGTGGCCGGCTGACATCGTGGCCACACACAGGTCCTTTTATACTCCTATATACATGTATGGAGCCATGACAGGTCCTCTTTATACTTCTACATACACGTATAGTGCCATGACCGCTATACTCCTATACATGAATAAAGCCATGACAGGTCCTCTTTCTTTTCCTACATACATGTATAGAGCCATGACAGGTCCTCTTTATACTCCTATACATGAATACAGCCATGACAGGTCCTCTTTATTTTCCTACATACATGTATAGAGCCATGACAGGTCCTCTTTATACTCCTATACATGAATATAGCCATGACAAGTCCTCTTTATACAGCTACATGCATGTATAGAGCCATGACAGATCCTCTTAAGTTATCATGATATAAAATTATATCCTTTTGGTGGGCGTAATTTTTTTTTTTTGGGGGGGGGGCAGCATTTAATTCTTGGTACCAGGCAGCACAATGTCTTAGGCCGGCACTGGGGGGGGGGGACACCTGAAATGTAAGGAAGCACTCGGCTGGCTGGGGACACCTGAGATGTAAGGAAGCACACTGCTGGCTGGGGACACCTGAGATGTAAAGAGGCACTCCGCTGGGGACACCTGAAATGTAAGGAGGCACTCCGCTGGGGACACCTGAAATGTAAGGAGGCACTCCGCTGGCTGGGGACACCTGAGATCTAAGGAGGCACTCCGCTGGCTGGGGACACCTGAGATGTAAGGAGGCACTCCGCTAGCTGGGGACAGTGACATCAGGGCTCCCACTGATTCTGCACTATGGTGAGTTGAATGATTTCATTTTATATTACAATGTAATAATAGAAATAATGCGCTTTAATCACCCTGACACCATAACAACCATGGTGCCGGGATGATTGAAGCGCTAACACCAGGTGTTTGGAGAATCTTGATCTGCTGATTGTTAAACTTTCTGGAATACTCATATTTCTATTGCGGTGTAGGATCTGGGCCTTCTCTCTCTCTCTCTCTCTCTCTCTCTTTCATCTCAGACTATAACCACACCCCTTTGAGTCACGCCCCTTTAAGCCACGTTCAATATTACGCTTAAACAACGCCCATTATTCACGGGTCAGGTAGAGGGCCCCTTTGCAGAATTTTGCTTAGGGCCCCAGGGAGGTCAGGATCGGCACTGCTTTAACCCCTTGATAGATGTTAAATCCTTCCCAGCCAATGTCATTAGTACAGAGACAGTGTATAGTATTAGCACTTATCGCTATATTAGTGTCATTGATGATGTCAATGTCAGATTGCCCATTACACTATCACAGTCCCACTATAATGCCTCGTACACACGACCGGTTTTCTTGACATGCCAAAAACCTATTTTTCCCAACGTGATTCCTCTCAAGCCTGCCTTGCATACACATGTTCAGGAAAAAAAAACGCTTGACCAAAGCGCAGTGACGTACAACACTTACGACGGCACTATAAAGGGGAAGGTCCATTCAAATGGCGCCACCCTTTGGGCTACTTTTGCTGATCCTTGTGTTAGTAAAAGTTTGGAGAGAGCCGATTCGCACTTTTCAGCCTCATGGCTTTTCAGTCTGTTACAGCGTGATGAATGTGCTATCTCCATTACGAACGCTAGTTTTACCAGAACGAACGCTCCCGTCTCATACTTGATTCTGAGCATGCGCGTTTTTTCCCCCCTCGGAAAAGCATACACACGACTGTTTTTCACAACGAGAAAAAGACTGACGGGAAACACGACGAGAAAAAAGAGAGCTGGTTTTAATTTTTTTGCGGGCAGTTTTTTCATTGAGAAAACTGCTAGGGAGCATACACACGACCGGTTTTCACGACACGAATATAAAAAATGGCAGTTTTCTTGTCGGGAAAACCGTCGTGTGTACAAGGCATAAGTTACTGATCGCCGCCATTACTAGCATAAAAAAAATTCCAGTATGTACATGTATATTATAAATTGTAAACACATGCAAACCAATCAATATAGACTTATTGGTATATATTTTGTTTACCAAAGACATGTAGCAGAATACAATTTGGCCTAAATGTATAAAAAAAAAAAATTTTTTTTTTACATTTTTTTATTGGATATGGTTTATAGCAGTATTTAAAAAGTATTTATTTTGCAAATTTTCAGTCTTTTTTAATTGATATTATAACAAAAAACAAACAAAAAAAAGTCAGTGGTAATCAAATACCACCAAAAGGAAGCTCTATTTGTTTGAACAAAATTACATAAATTTAATTTGCATACAGTGTTGTATGACCGAACAATTGGCAGTTAACCACTTATGGGCCGCCCGCCGTCATAATTTGAAGAGAAATATCGTTGTTATGGCAGCAGCTAGCTGCCATAACCCCGGTATCCTCTTCTTCAGCGGGCAGTCTGCTTTCAGATAAAAGTTGTCTCTGCGGCGGATTCCCCACGAGATCACTTTTATCGGGGGCGCACTCCGGAAGTCCCCGCCGGTAGCGGCAGAGATGATCGCATCTGCTCTCCTCTGTGGCTCGCTGCCGAGTGAGGGGAAGATGGCCCCTACTCGGCTCCATAGCATTGACGGACAGAAGCAACGTCAAACTTTGCTTCTGCCCAATGCTCTTAAAGAAAAATTATTATTATTATTTTTTTCAAATAATTTTTTTTTTTTATTGCATTTTTGTGTAAATATGGGATCTGAGGTCACACTGATGGTAAATAATGCTAACACTTAGGCTTTAAGGCAGCCTAGTGAAATTAATGGGCAATTACCTTTTGCAGTGCACCACAATGTGTGGTAGTGTGCTACAATGATGCATGTGCGTTCCTTTTGGTGCGTTGGGGCAGCGCAATGTGCTGACACATTTAACATTCTTTCCAGCAACAGTGTGAATTGGCCCTAATGCTCAGGTTCATCTTTAAAAAAAAAGACACTTTCAGTTACCTTTTGTGCACCCTTTGCCATAACCTAAAATTCTAATATTAAATACTGTACATACCTTAATGCCAAGTGTATTTTATGTGGTCACCTGATGAACATTCTTCCTGTTTAGGAATAATATGGAGAAGTGCTATCAGTATTAAAGAGTAAATAGATTGGCGCCTTCGTCCCATCAATTGGTTGTATAGGGAGAGAATAGAGACTTAGGTGGACTATATCGGCACCATATGAAAAACTGATGGACAGATATGAGTATAAAAGTTTTTTTATTACAAAAGCATTAAAAAGAAGGAAAAAATTTCACCATGTACACATTCAGAACATAGTTGTGACAATCGACAATTTATACCATTGTGATACAATGGAAATTCATACAGGTATAGTTACATAATATACAGTGCTCAACATGTTTCGCGTTAGTGATTCCAAAAGGAATCCGCTTCTTCAGGAGCTCAATGTAGTGTTATTTTCAAATGGAAAAAAGGGGCATGACTTGTCACGTAACATGGGAGCCGGGCCCAGGGCCATCTTTAATATGGTTTGGGCCCTGGGCAAACATTTTTTTTGGCCCCCCCCCCCAATGCAATTGTGCTCTTTACCCCAACATCTGAAAAAACAGACACACACATAGAATTATCTAAAAAAAACACTGACCAAACCTGCACCTGCAATGCATGCCATGTGACATGGCATGCAGGTCTGGTCAGTGTTTTAAAAAGTTCTTCCATTTTACACATGGCATGGCATGTGGTCCCCTGACCAGACCGCATGCCATGTGTAAAATAGAACTTTTTAAAACACTGACCAGACCGCATGCCATGTCACATGGCATGCATTGCAGGTGCAGGTCTGTTCAGTGTTTTTAAAAAGTTCTTCTATTTTACACATGGCATGGCATGTGGTCCCCATGCCATGCCATGTGTAAAATAGAAGAAGTTTTTAAAACACTGGATGGCATGGCATGGGAATAGGATAGGGAGCGGGAGCCAGGGGAGGAGAAAGAAGACCCCCTTACCTTGTCCTGTCCTAGTGTCCTGGCAAGCTCAGCTCCAGCCTCAATTCTCCACAGTGCCTGACACACACTGCTCTTGCTAGCTTAGCCACCAGGCAGCTGCACTCCACTCTGCGGGCTCTGATCTCTCACTCCTCCGGCTCCTTCCCGGCTCCTCCAATCCGGTACACTCACTGGTGACCGTGGTCACTGAACACTTCGCACGGCACGCTGCACGCATAGCAAGGGGCGGGGCCATAGCATCAGTGAAACTCAAAGCCCCGCCCACCTGCAGCCCGGGCCGCTCCAGCTCCAGCTCCTATCTAAAAAAAAAAAACAAACAAGACCTGGCACTGGCTGAGCGTGGCGCGCCGCTGATGACAGACACTGTCTGTCTGTTTGGGGATTTTCTGCGCCGTTTTGCGGGCAGCACGCGGGCATAACAGGCGGCTCTGCTTTGGGCCCCTAACAGTGACAGGGCCCTGGGCAGCTGCCCCGTTTTGCCCTGCGGTAAAGACGGCCCTGGCCGGGCCAAGAGGCCAAGACGCAGATCGAGGATCCACGGGTGTCCACGGGGACATGGGACCACAAAATAGACACAGGACTCCAGGAGGCAAATTTCAAGACGCCAGCAGGATAGATTCGGATGTGTCCTCCCAGTGTGCTGCTGCTGTGAGTCAGGAGCCAATCGTTGCAATAGAAGCCAATGGAGCAGACAGAAGCAGAGGTCAAGGACAAGCTGGGGTTGGGGCAGACAGAGTTCAGAGAGTGGTCCTTCAAGCTGGATCAGCAACCGGAATCAGGATACAGAGTAACAGGAACACAGTATACAGGGAAGGCTGTAATATAAAGCAGCACTGATCCTGAGCACTGGCTGAGGTGAAAGCGGAATTCCACACAAAAGTGGAAGCTCTGCTTATCTGCCTCCTCCCCCCCTCCGGTGCCACAAATGGCACCTTCCGGGGGGGGGGGGAGCTCACTTCCAGGAGACTGTGCCGTGGCGACCTCAGCCCCCCTTCCTCCTTCCTCAGCCACCAGGCCAGTTAGAAAGCGCAGCGTGCTTCGCGCATGCGCAGTAGGGAACCAGCTGTGAAGCCGAAAGGCCTCACTGCCGATTTCCCTTACCACGAATGGCAGCGGCAGCAACCGAGAGCCGATCGTATAATCGGCTGGGGTGCCGACATCGCGGGATCGATGGACAGGTAATTGTGCTAATATTAAAAGTCAGCAGCTACAGTATTTGTAGCTGCTGACTTTTCATTTTTTGGTGGGGGGAGGGGGCGGCACTACTCTTTTTAACCACTTGCTTACTGGGCACAAATACCTCCTTCCTGCCCAGGCGAAATTTCAGCTTTCAGCACTGTCACGCTTCGAATGACAATTGCGCGGTCACGCGACGTGGCTCCCAAACAAAATTGACGTCCTTTTTTTCCCCACAAATAGAGATTTCTTTTGGTGGTATTTGATCACCTCTGCGGTTTTTATTTTTTGCGCTATAAACAAAGAAAGAGCGACAATTTTGAAAAAAACACAATATTTTTTACTTTTTGCTATAATAAATATCCCAATTTAAAAAAAATAAATAAAAAAAAAATTCTCAGTTTAGGCCGATACGTATTCTACATATTTTTGGTAAAAAAAAAAAAAAAATTGCAATAAGCGTATAGTGATTGGTTTGCGCAAAAGTTATAGCGTCTACAAAATAGGGGATAGAATTATGACATTTTTTTTTTATTTTTATTTTTTATTACTAGTAATAATGGTTATCTGGACACATCGGACACTTTTGACACATTTTTGGGACCATTCACATTTATACAGCGAACAGTGCTATAAAACTGCACTGATTACTGTATAAATGTGACTGGCAGGGAAGGGGTTAACACTAGGGGGCGATCAAGGGGTTAAATGTGTGCCCTTCTAGGTGATTCTTACTGTGGGGGGAGGGGACTGACTGGGGGAGGTGACCGATGGGTATCCCTATGTACAAGGGACACACCATCGGTCTCCTCTCCCTGACAGGACGTGGATCTCTGTGTTTACACACAGAGATCCACGTCCCTGGCTCTGTAAATGCCAATCGCGGGTACCTGGCGGACATCGCGGCTGCCAGGCATGCGCATCGGCACCTGAGTGACGCGGCGGGCACGCGCACGTGCCGCCGGCAGCTTGCGCCCCCCAGCGGCCGGAGGCCCGAGGACATCATATGACGGCTTCACGGCCCTGTAGAGCCACCTTGTGGCCGTCATTCTACAAGGGTCCCAAGTGGTTAAATAGCCTAGCGACAAATAAAGAGAAGGGCGCACCAGCCTAGTGCATTATCCTTAGGTGGAGTTTATTAAAAGTGAATAAAAGAATACTACTTACAAACATACGTGGAAAATATGCAATGAACAATTCCACAAAAAGCAGCAATGCGTCTGAACCAAACCCCACTCCAGAGAGTCACAGAGGGATTGACGGGGATCGCTGCCGGCTTACGCGTTTTGAAGACAAGTCTTCTTCATCAGAGAGACTGCTGGATAATGCACTAGGCTGGTGCGCCCTTCTCTTTATTTGTCATTTTTCATTAGGATACCCCTATCCCTGAGGGCAGCAAGGCCAGTGACATATACCATAGTGATATACAGATTGTCTGGTGTTCCACTCATGCGCAGGAGTTTTTTGTTTTCTGCTATCAATGGTTAAATAGCCTGGTTGGCGCCAAAATCTGTGACAGGTACACGTGTGCGCCGTCGCACACTAGAATGCGCAACGGCTCATGCGTGAGAGTTTGCGCACATTAGCCAGTGCCCAATTCTTGTGAGCATGAAAGGGAACATGTTTTAGCCTGTGCACAGAACACCTTTCCTTGCACTGCCTCAAATCCTTCTGTGCCTTCATGTAATCTCAGACAAACTTGATGATGGTTGAGCTCAGGGCTCTGTGGGAGCCAAACCATCACGTCTACGACTTCTTGTTCTTCTTTACGCTGAAGATAGTATGCTTGGGGTCATTGTCCTGCTGCAGAATACATTTTAAGCCAATCACACGCCTCCCTGATGGTATGGCATTGATGGATAAGTATTTGCCTGTTTTTTTTTTTTAGCATTGAGGACACCATTGATCCTGACCAAATTTCCAACTCTATTTGCAAAAATTCAGCCTCAAACTTGCAAGGAGCCTCCACCATGCTTCACTGTTGCCTGCAGACACTCATTATTGTAGTGCTCTCCAGTTGCTATGTTTTCATGCATAGTTAAATCACTTAGCCTTGCTTCCATGTCGGAGGTATGGCTTTTAGTCTGCAATTTTCCCATGAAGACCACTTTTGACCAGACTTCCCCAGACTGCGATGATGGCACTGATGGACGTCTGATGTCGAAGGGAAGTAAGCATGATGTGTCTTTCATTTGCTGCATTAAGTTTTCCTGGCCCACCACTACGTGTAAGGTCCTCAACATTGCCTGGTTCTTTCTGCTTCTTCAAAACAGCACATCTTGAAACCCCAGTCTGATTTGAAATCTTTGCCTGGGAGAAACCTTGCTGATGCAGTATAACTACCTTGTATCTTGTTGCTGTGCTCAGTCTTGCCATGGTGTATGTCCTTCGATATCAACTTCAATTTAGTAGCAACTAAGAGCAGATTACTTTGGATGGACACAAATAATAATCTAGCATCGATTTCATGCATAATACTGTTTTGTAAAATTTAGTCTGTTTACTAATTTGTAGTATAGAAAATGACCAATAGGTGGCAGTATACTGCCCTTTTAGGTTTTAATTTGCGTATTCTCCAGTAGCATAAAATGCAGCTATGTCTGGCAAAAACATTTTAATATAGCTACATGTTCGATTAATTTAAAGGGAAACATTTGAGACCATAGTTTGATTAAGAAAACAGTATAAACAATAAACTGACATGTCAGCTGATCAAAACTCTAACCTGACAGATTATTTAAAGAATCAACCTTGTTGTATAGAAAATAAAAGGCTATCCACTGTACTTATGTACTGTAGTTAGAAACTTAGTGCTGTGAGACTATCATTTCTCAATTGTATATTTGGTTCATTGTAAATGAAAAAGAAAATAAATATGTATTATTTTTGCCCTTTTTTTTTTTAATTAACCATGTCTGTCTGTCTATTTTGTAACATTCTGGAGGTACACAAGGAAAACATACTGTTGATTCAGTGTACGTGCAACATCTAGCAGAAACAAGATAACTTTAAGTGGTCTTGTAAAGAGCCTAAAACTGATACTTACTGTATTATCATACTGTATGCATCTGCAGATACCTAAATATTGGGCTGGAATTTATGCAGATGCCACATTAGCAATTATTTCTGGATTAGAAAAAAATAAATTTGTAGCCTAATCTTTAAAAGTCTTGTCCAAGAACACCTTACTCTGCCAGCAAGAAACCCAAATCCTTACAATATTGTGTGTATCAAGATTTTTCCATGTAATCAACCTATATAAATCCAAGAAGCTTACTGTAGATGATATGCTACGTGCAAAATGAGACCAATTATAAAGCATGGTAGACTTCTGCTTATGGGCAGCAATATGTCAATGATGTTTGCTTCTAGAAACCCATTGTAATGATCTGCCCACAACTGTGTGCCTCTTGCTTTCTTCCTAATGTGTTCCAACTTTATGCGCCAAAGTGCAAGCCTGTGCCATTAGCTGCAAGATCTGCAGCACTGTGGTGTTGTTACTCTCTAGCATGTGGTTTTGGGGTGATTAGATATTTTCCCATATTTTCAATTATTATGCAGTCAAAGGGGTGGATTCTCTCCAGAGTAGGGGAGAAGCTGTCCTCCAAACAGCTGACATATTGAAACAGGCAAATAAGTTACATAATGCGGCCACTTGGTCAGTGGCAGTATGAACAGTTTAAGAAGTAGAATGTTGACATAGCTAAGCAGCAATGTGTGTGCATTGGCCATGGAGAATGCTCTATAGCAGCCATTTTCGATCAATGGAACTTTAGGGTTCCTCCAGAGGTTGTAGGAATTCATCGAGCTGAGGCTAATTGTGACCCCCCCCCCCATTTGATAATGCCATTGCCTGCACAGTTCCAGGACCAAATCCATTTGGTAGAACCAGTGGCATGACTTCAATAATCTTTTTAGCTGTCTGTAAGTGTGGTATTCTGACCACCTCTTTTCTCTTTTTCCTCACTGACCACCGATGAATTGGTTTAGATGAAGACCTGAACATTATGTAGCGGGTATACACTTTCTGTGTATTTAAAACTGTCAGAGACACCAGTAATGTGCAGTTCCCTGCAGCCCCACGGGTGGCACTGTCGCCTTGGGCTGGGGTTGAACCATTGCTGTGTGCTGGGCTTCCTTTTTGTCCTCCCTCGGCAGCGGTATGGTGGGGCGGGGAACCCGCCGTGCTTGCTGGGAGAGGGTATAAAGGGGCCGGCCATCTTTGTCACGGGGTCGAGTCCCAGGCACCTTCAGCCTGTGGGCGTGTGGTTCGTGTCGGTCCTCTAGGCGGCCTAGGCCTAGAGGACGTTCGGAGGTCGTGTTCCATCCCAGGCACCTTTAGCCTGGGGTGAGGTACTCGGATGGAGGTCTGGAGCTCAGTGCCCAACACTGAGTTCCGCGAGGGAAGGAGATCCTAGGGGACCCTGGGAGAGGGTACCCAAATCCGGAGGGCGTAATGGACCGGTGGGAGACACTTGCTTGAAGACCCGGTGCAGCATATTGCCGGTGACAGGTGAGCCTTCCATTGGAGACCGCCTGGAAGGAAATCCCCCTTTGCTGGGAGACCGCAACCCACTTTCAGGGAGGAAAGTGGAGAGTTCATTGTGTCTGGGCCTACTCTCATCCACACCTCCTTGTCTGTTCTGTTCTCTAAGGGGTCCAACTGATTGTGTTCACTTTTGCATTGAGAAGAATAAAGGAGTGTTGGACTTTAATGGTGTGGGGCTCGTTTTCTGGCAGACATTGTTCAAGGTAACTCTCTTTGGAGGTTCCAGGTGCAGAACACCGACCCGAAGGTAAAATAAGAACTTTGCTTACACCACACGGACACCTGTGGTGGAGGCTTGGCGTGGTGACCCCGCACTCTCTCCTCATAAGGTACCCCTAGACAAGAGAGAGACGAGCTGATGAGATAGAGGGGAGAGTGGAGGCCGCTACACGTGGGGGCTCGTCCAGGATGGTGTTTGTGTTACTACGGAATTGAACGTGTCTGCCGGGAGGAGTTCCAAGTAGGTGGGCCAATTTATTGGCCAAAGTGCATCCCTGCTCGAAGTCGTAGACATGACCCAGTGAAGGGAAAGGCCCGCGCAGAAGAGCGAGGAAAGGGGGGAGCTCAGCCGTGTGAAGGACTACACGTGGGGGCTTCTATTTGCACTGCGCCACCAGGCACACCCCTATCGCTTAGTTCGTGGGCGTGACTTAGAAAGAAGAAAAAGAAGAAAAGCCTGCGAACTGGAGCAAAGGGGAGGAGTCCAATACATGTGAAGGACTACACGATGGACCAACAGCAAGTCACCATGTTCGGACAAACAGCGTGGGTTCCACTTCATTCTTCTACCACGTCTTTGACTGCTGCTGCTCCGGAGACCGATACAGGGATTCGGCTAAAGCCAAGGGGACGATTCGCCCTGTATTCATGTATGGACGTTGAGGCCCTGGGTGTGATTTGTCCCGGCTGCTCGGGACTAGTGTGTCATCTGAAGCCATTCGGGCGATGCGAGGCCTGTGGGGAGTTTCTATTTGAAGTGGATCCAGCGGTTGAGAAGCCGAGAACCATTTACCCCGGCCGTGTTGCAGGCAGCACCACTCAGAGAGGAGGAATCACTGCTTTGACAGCCATCCCTGCGCGCAATGCAGCGACCACGGAGGAGGTCGCGACTACTCAACGGGAGAAATCTGAGGATGCTGACTCGGTCACCACTGTCTCACAGCGTCCACCGCCGAAGAGAAAGACCGGTATGGTAGCCCCGTCCAGCGGTTGCGGTGGACCGTCTCGCCTGCCTACGCCCGGCCTGGATGAATCTGGTAAGAAGAGTTCCGGACGTCCTGCCTCTAGAAAAGGCCGAGGTAAGCCAGGTGGAGGGACTTGGTGTGTGGGCGGAGGTGTCGGGGATCCACAACCCTGTGTGTCCGTGGGAGGTAGCAATTCAGTCTCCACTACAGGCTACCTGCCCGCGGAGGAGTGTGACACCTCCGACCTAGAGTCGCTCTCCGATTTGGGAGACGATGTCGCCATAGACGATGTAAGGTATAAGAAGATCATGAACCAATATTCATGGTTAGAGTTCTCCTCAAATATATATATATTTTACAATAATGTTTCTCTGACATGAGTGTGAACAAGATGTGTGGTCAGGCTAATCTTTCTTCTGTGTAACTGACAAGCATGAAATGTGACTTTGTGGTTAGGCCTTTTCCGGGAAAAAGTTTATCTCACTTCTGCTTTTTAACTGACAGATTGACCACACTGACATCTGGCGTTTCTTATCTTCCTGTTTCAAATGTCAGAACATGTCTAGTTTGACCACAATTGACGTATGTTAACTGACCGCTTTTGCAGAAGTCAAAATCATGAGGTTTTTGCTTATTGCTGATAGGTCCATAGGAGGGAGGCAACTTTTCTCGCTGTGTATAAAAAAGGACATGTAACCATTAAAACACATATTCTAGTATACCATTCACTGTTTATTGGTGTCTTGAATATCCGACCGGTCAGAGAGACTTCCACAGTTCCTGAGTCCAGCTCGAGCCAAGAAGGTCCAACAGAACCAAACAGAACCAGAACCTTTCAGACGAACTGTTTGCTCAGAAGGGCTGGGACAAAGTATCTCTCGCCTCATCCCGTGGAACCAGGGACCCACCCATGTCTACAGGGGATAGTAATAAAGAAAAGAGGGGGGTGGATTTTGCGCTAAAGAAAATAAATATCACACATGTAACACCACTGTGTCACCTAAAATATCAGGTATGAATAGTGATAATGCAAAATAATATTACAGAGCAAAATATTAATAATAAAACCACCATAAAACAAAGTGAATGTGCATATATGAACTAACAAAATAGTGCCAAACAATAGTGCCAAAAAAAGTTCAATATTGCAATAGTGTCCAAAAAGGTAATATATCAATGGTGTTGTATTCCAAATTTCTTGATGGGATCAAATTATATAAATGATGAACAGATTTGGAGTATTGAACCTGTGGTGAATCCTACACCTGTCTTCCTATGCTCTCACCTCATTGACAAAAGTCACTGGCATAAAGTATATTCGCTGACATAGGCTGTGATCTTGTCTCTCCTTTATATTTTCTCCACTCCTTAGTGATGCTATACTTGCCCTGAAGAAGTCACGAGGTGCGTGACGTAACGCGGTAGGGAGGATTACGGCATCATACAGACGGATCGAAAGACAGCAGAGTAATAGTAAGACGGCGGTTTATTCGCCGGTATCCTATACATGCTGATTGTTTACATATGTGATGTAAGAGTCCATTTTTTATTTAATAAAGCCGTATATATGTTTTAAAATACTACACTATTGGAGGCTTTTTTTCCCTATCCCTCTCTCTTGGCACCGACCGGAGCCTGGTTTTCTCCCCCCTTCCCTCCCTCATCTACTTGTAGAGAGCATGATTGGTGGAGGATACAAGTATAGCATCACTAAGGAGTGGAGAAAATATAAAGGAGAGATAAGATCACAGCCTATGTCAGCGAATATACTTTATGCCAGTGACTTTTGTCGATGAGGTGAGAGCATAGGAAGACAGGTGTAGGATTCACCACAGGTTCAATACTCCAAATCTGTTCATCATTTATATAATTTGATCCCATCAAGAAATTTGGAATACAACACCATTGATATATTACCTTTTTGGACACTATTGCAATATTGAACTTTTTTTGGCACTATTGTTTGGCACTATTGTTTGGCACTATTTTGTTAGTTCATATATGCACATGCACTTTGTTTTATGGTGGTTTTATTATTAATATTTTGCTCTGTAATATTATTTTGCATTATCACTATTCATACCTGATATTTTAGGTGACACAGTGGTGTTACATGTGTGATATTTATTTTCTTTAGCGCAAAATCCACCCCCCTCTTTTCTTTATCATTATGTTTATGTGTTAGGTGAACACAGATCGATTTTGCAGCCATAGAATTATACTTCAGATTCCATTCTAATTACTCTTGAGTAGCGCAAAATAAAAGCCTATTCACAGTACAGGGGATAGTACACCCCGGGTGGAGGCACCGGCGCCTGAGGAGGGGTCCCGTCCCCAGCCTACTCTTGCTTTCCCGGTGCCACCTGCACCTAATTCCGGGGAGAAGAGACTGTTGTTGCGGGCACCTATGCCCAGACCAGATGTGATCAAGGTCCCTCGCCACCCGGACTCAATAGTTTTACCTGGCGAAGGGGACAGAGCCACTATGCCTCCTCTGGTGAGACTACAACGCCTATTCGGCCAGAAGGTTGCTGCTGAGTACGGATGGGAGTATCCATACTTGTCCAAGGAGTTGCTGTATGAGGTGGAAGTGTGCCGGGAGCGCTGGTACAATGACTTTGTGTGGACCCACCTTCAGGTTCCACACGCCCGCAGGTACCTGGCATGCTCCCCCAAGGCCTCTCAGCATTTTAAAGATTGCAAGGCAGAATGGATGTTGGGACGGCACATCCACGCAGACAAAGTGCTGGTCCGGCGGAAGGAAGGGGAGGATGTTGAGTATCATCTGGAGACCATGGATCAGCACTTGAAGCCACTTGTTCTGCCGCATCCCCGCTTCTAATTGTAGGAGGAAAGAGACTTTGTTCTTGTTTCTTATGCTGCTGAACTTTCTGGGGTTTGTTGTCCCTGTTGCCCAGAGGCATGAAGGACTGTTCCTGTTTTGTTCTTCAATTTTCCAACAAGAGATCATGGACTCTGGGGTAGCCCTAGACAAGAGAGAGACGAGCTGATGAGATAGAGGGGAGAGTGGAGGCCGCTACAATTATTTCAAGGGTTCCTCTGAGGCAAAAAGGTTGAGAGAGGCTACTTTATAAGGTAGACGGCAAAAGTATTCTAGGAGGCTAGAATAAATTAATATTCTAGCCAAAATTATTTGTTTATGTGCATATGCTTCTAAATGCCTGTAAATTCATGTATTTACATGCCAAAACAACCAATATTTGAAGCCGGATCTTTCTCCAGAAGTATTTTAACATGCCTGTGTGCATGAGGCATAAAGCTGCATATGGACATCAGATGATAGTCACTTGATCAAAGAATGTCTGTAACGGCAGGCCAACCTGGAGTAAACCTCAGTAGGACAAGTTCTCAAACCCCATTGCCCCCTTCCTTTCTTTTCTAAGATAATCACCATAAGAAGTGCTATCTGGCACCTCTCTCTTTCTTTACTACCTCTCTCTTCCCTCTCTATTGATATGTCCTCACAGGTGACATTTCTACAATAATTCAGATGTCAGCTTTTCCACAGGCCTTGCACATCTAAACATATAAAAACCACATCCACTGCTTTAGATTAGCATATTTATAAAATATGCAGAACTTTACATGTTTAAGAAAAATATATGACAAGTATGATATCCACCAGCTGTGAATAGTACAGTACATCAGTCCCTATTGATTGTCATTTCTGATATTAGTGAATGTGACTTATTGGACTTATTGGTAATCATGATGTGACTCAGGTAAGTATCAGGGGGGTTGGGGGGGCTGCTGCACACAGAAGGTTTTTATACCTTCATGCCTAAAATGCATGATGGTAAAAAACCTTGAGCCTTTACAACCACTTTAACCACTTGATCACCGGAAGATTTGAATCCCTTCATGACCAGGCCACTTTTTGCGATACGGTACTGCGTTACTTTAACTGACAATTGCACGAACATTCAATGCTGCACCCAAATAAAATTGTTGTTATTTTTTCCCACAAATAGAGCTTTCTTTTGGTGGTATTTGACCACCACTGGGTTTTTTATTTTTTGTGCTAGAAACAAAGAAAGACTGGCAATTTTGAAATAACGTTATTTTTTTCTTTCTGCTATAAAACATATCCCAAAAAAAATTGAATTTCTCCATAAATTTAGGCCACTATGTATTCTGCTACATGTTCCCCAATAAGCATATATTGATTGGTTTGTGCAAACGTTATATCGTCTACAAACTATGGTATATATTTATGGAATTTATTAATTTTATACTAGTAATGGCGGCGAACAGCGACTTATAGCCGGACTGTGATGTTGCGGATGGACAATCGGACTCTAACTGACACTTTTGAAACTTTGCAGGAACCAGTGACACTAATACAGTGATCAGTGCTAAACATATGCACTGTCACTGTACTGACACTGGGTGGGAAGGGGTTAAACATCTAGGGTGATCAAAGGATTAACTGTGTGCCTAGCCAGTGTTTTTGTGTACTGTATGTGCTGCTTCTACTAGGGGAAGATATGGATTTTAATCCCTGCTTTTCAGGAACACAAAATCCATCCCTTCCCTCCTGTCAGAACTAGTATTAGTGTTTGTCTAAACTAGTATTAACTGCCCTATGAAAAATTGTATGTACTGCGCATGCCTTTTTAACCATATCTTGTCTGAATAGAATTTGATATAAAACTGCAAAAGCACAAATCAAATACAGCCATTTTCTTAGAGCATATCATCGTGTACGTGTGTTCTTAAGGTTTTGGCTCCAGATATATCTGAATTTGCATTGTACATCAATCGGAGGTTTGAGAGAGGTTAAAAGGACCATACCCTAGACAACAGGATTAACCCTTAAAGAACCTTTACAGCACTGGTGGCTCGTTCCGGGTTTGGAAGTCTACCTTTAAAGCGGTTGTATACCCGCTCCTACTTTTTTTATTTTTTTCATACCTGAAAGGCAAAAGGCATAATGAGCTAGTATGCACCGCATACTAGCTCATTAAGAAATACTTACCTTAGAACGAGGTGTCGGGAACTTACCTGGTCCACGCCGAGGGAGATGTCATCTTGCCTTGGCGTGTCTTCCGGGTATCGCCGCTCCAGCGCTGTGAGTGGCTGGAGCGGCGATGTCGTCACTCCCGCGCGTCGGCAAGGTCCGGCAGCTGCCGGACTTTAGCCGAGAATCCCCGCCGCGCATGCGCCGCTACAGTCAACGGCTCATTGCGGGGGGAATATCTCCTAAACCGTAGAGGTTTAGGAGATATTCTTTTTACCTACAGGTAAGCCTTATTATAGGCTTACCTGTAGGTAAAAGTTAAAAAACAGGGTATACAACCACTTTAAAGAAACAGACTCCTCGGTAAGTGGATTTTATTCTTATTGAGTGATATTGACTTGCCAGGAAGTCTGCGTGTAGCTTCCAACCCTATAGAGAATTGCTGTTAGGTTATAGAACCTCTCATAAGTATAAGATATAAAGTTGACTGGTCATATAAATAGTGTTTTGGGAACCTTAGGAGAATTTACATAGTACTCTAGAGTTTTAGTTCTGTTTGGGACAGAACAAGAGACTGATGATCGATGTGTTGTGTAAACTATGTGTTGTGTAAACTATGTGTGGTTTTTTAACTGCTTCAAGGCTACCGAGCTGTGTGAACTGTTGTGTGTGACTGTTTAACTGCTTCAAGGCTAACGCACTGAATGAACTGTCCCGAGTGCGTATGTGGACTGCTATTTTGTTTCAGAAACCAAAGAGAATACTTAATTAGTATTTTCCCCCGAGGTTACAGATACAAAAATTTGGGTAAAAGTCCTTATTTTAAAAAGGGTAAACCATATGTGGAAGTATTAAGAATTAATGTGCATTGTGAAGTTAAATTTATAGAAAGTTTAAGTTTATCTGAAACAGGACAGCAGGTTCGTGAGAACAGTTGTGCGTTTATTATATGTCCTAAGACTCTTGAAATTGTTCCAAGTTTGTTTTCTTCACTCTCTTGAAGACAATGAGTTAATGTGTGACAAGGTTCACGGCTTGGAAAGACGCGCCGCTAGGTGGCAGTAGATAACTCTACACTGTTCTGTTTTATGTAGAGCACTGTAAACTGTTCTGTTTTCCTAAAGATCTCTGCCTATGGTATAGAATAATGGGTAAATCGCAGACTAAACCTCCTAAAATACAGGATAAAGACTCTGCATCAGAGAAGAAACATGAGTTAGAGAAATTTCTAAACCATGGAAGCTTCGCTGGTACCCTGCCCCCACCCTATAATGTTACTACAACTCACACTGCCCCAAAACTCTTTTAGGACAATACCAAATTGCCCTGTAAATTTGATGGGAAGAGACCTGTTCGGGTCACTAGGAATCACAATTAAAACCAACTCAGAAGGAGGTCTAAACATTCCTCAGATAAATTCATTATAGTAGCATGTAAACCAGGATTATTGATGCTGTCACAACAGAGTAGTGAAGAAGATTTTGAGGATGTAGACCCCCTGGTCTGGTCTACAACAGATCTGGATGTAGGACTTATTTCATGCACACCATACAAAGCCACTCTCAAAGAAGGTGCATTTCCTATCTATCACAAACAATATCCACTCTCTAAGGAAAAGGTAGATGGCATTGTGCCAATGGTGAAAAGGTTTCTGCAGGATGGGATCCTGGAAGAGATTATTTCTCCTTACAACACACCCATCAACCCTGTAAAGAAGCCGGATGGCTCCTTCAGGTTTGTACAGGACTTGAGGGCCATAAATGATCTCATAGTCCCAATTAGATGTGCAATTCGTTTAATTTCTAATTCTTTTTGCAATTTTCGGATTTCCAAATTTTTCAATTCCGAATTTTCGGATTTTCGGAGTTCCGAAATGTCGAATTTCGGAATTTCGGAATTTCGAAAATTCTAAATTTTGAAAATTCGAGATTCGAAAATTCAAAATTGCAAAATTCGAAAATCGAAAATGGGAAATTTGGAAAGTTGAAAAATCGGAAATTCGTTTTTTTAGTTTTTTTGCTTTTTTCGGAAATTCGAAAAAAAAAATTTTTTGTTTTATTCGTTTTTTGGGGAAATTCGGAAATTCGAAAATTCGGAATTCCGAATTTCCTGAATTTCCGAAAAAAGCAAAAAAACGAAAAAAACGAATTTTTCGAATTTCCCGAATTTCCGAAAAAAAGCAAAAAAACGAAAACGAAAAAAACTAATTTTTTGAATTTCCCGAATTTCGGAATTTCCGAAAAAAGCAAAAAAACAAAAAAATTTTTTTTTTCAGCAGTACACATGTCTAGTCCCAATAGCACCCGCTGTACCTGATGTTGCATCACTCCTATCCTCCATTCCAGCAACAGCCAAATATTTTACTGTGATTGATTTAAAGAATGCTTTTTTCTCCGTCCTTGTAGATGAGGAGACACGGCCACTCTTTGCTTTTACTGTGTCGATTGACCAACACAATCGCCAGTTTACCTGGTGTAGAATACCCCAGGGATTTATAGACTCACCTGTGGTCTATTCTATAGTACTCCAAGCCACCCTCAGGCCTTGGACTGCCCCTCATGGTTCTGTACTCTTGCAGTATGTTGATGATCTCTTGATTTGTGGTTCTTCAGAGGAGGACTGCCAAGCTGATAGCCTATCCTTACTGAAATGGTTGCACATATGTGGTCACAAAGTGTCTAAGAAAAAGTTACAATGGTGTAAACAGGTGGTTGAATACCTAGGGTTTGTGCTGTCTCCGGGAGAAAGGAAAGTCAGTCACAAAAGAACTGCTGCTCTTGTGAGAATGCCCCGCCCACTTACAAAGAAAGACTTGCTCACCTTTCTTGGTATGATTGGTTACTGCCGCCAGTGGATACCTGACTGTTCTTTCTATGACCATATATTGAGACAAGCAACCCTCTCTGAAATGTCTGATATTGTAAAATGGTCTGATGAAATGTTAAATGCTTTTGCTATGTTAAAATGTGCAATGGTTACCAGCCCGAGCCTTGGCCTCCCTGAGTATGGCAAAATGTTTCACTTTTTTGCCAGGGAAAATTGCAGAACCATGGCGGGAGTACTGGCCCAGGAACATGGTGGGAGACTGCGCCCTGTAGCTTTTTTCTCAAAGGTGGTTCCAGTACAGGTGCAAGGCATGCCTGTGTGTCTCAGAGCATTGGCTTCTTGTGCAATGGTTGTGAAGATGGCAACACCATTTACCTTGGGTTATGACACCACCTTACATACTACACATAATGTCACCACACTTCTCAAAACTTTACATACTCAGCATATGTCAGCACAAAGATTGAGTGGGTATAAAGTCATCCTGTCCAATCCAAATCTGAAAATAAAAAGTTCTAACATAAACTCTGGTCCAGCTCCAATTTTGAATGCCTTATTAGGTCTTAAAGGAGAACAGGATGACTTACCACCACCTCATGACTGTACACAATCAATACATCAGGACACTTCACCTAGAGCAGAGATATGCTTTCAGTACTAATCCCTGCTGCAAAAACAGTTTTTGCAGATGGCTCTTGCAGCAGACCAAGTGATGATGTTTATCATGCAGGATATGCTGTGGTCCAACTGCCGGACACTGTCCTCGAGGCCAATCCAATACCCTATCAGTCAGCACAGGCTGCTGAATTGATAGCATTAACCCGTGCATGCCAGTTGTTTGCAGGAAAAGAAGTAAACATTTACACTGATTCCAGATATGCTCATGGTGTTGTCTGGGACCATGGTGTAATATGGCTTTGCAGAGGATATGTAGCAACAGATGGAAAGAGCATCTCACACTCTGACCTAGTCACAGCATTACTAGATGCCATTTGGTTGCCTTCAAAACTAGCTATCATGCACTGTAAGGCACATACAGGCCAAATGACTGATATAGCCAAAGGGAATGCACTAGCTGACAAAATCGCCAAAAAAGCTGCATCTACACAAAAGGCATACATTCAAATGCCCATGCTAACACCCCAGCCATGTTCCCTGAAAGAGACACATTGGCTCACGGAACTACAAGCCTTCGCCGCCCCTGATGATATTAGGCAATGGAACTGTGAAGTGGTGCAGAAAGATCCTAAAACAGGATTAATCTGCCAAGAGGGGAGACCGTGTATTTCTCTTGCTAGCGCCCCCTGTTCATTGCACAATATCATGGACTAGATCACAAGGGCTGGCAGGCCACATGTGAACTCCTAGATGCAGTTTTTTTCATTGCAGAACTACCTAGTCTAGTCAAAGCTTTTGTACAGAGATGTGTCACTTGTATTAGGAACAATCCTACAAACCCAAAGAAATCAAAACATGAACAACTTGAGTACCCAACAACACCGTTTACCCATTTACAGATAGAGTTTACACATATGTCCAAAGAAGGAAAGAAACAGTAATATCTTTTGGTCATAGTGGATATGATGTCACGCTGGCCAGAAGTTTTTGTCACCAACAATGAAAATGCACAGACTGTGGTGAAGATCCTCACACAGGAAATTATTCCTAGGTGGGGGATGTCCATTGCAAATAAATTCAGACAATGGCCCAGCCTTCACAGCTAAAATCTGCCAAGATCTTGTAAAAGCACTAAAAGTAGACTGGAAATGTCACCTCCCCTACCATCCACAGAGTTCAGGGATTGTAGAAAGTATGAATAGAACAATTAAAGACAGGATCAGGAAAGCTACGGGGGGGGGGGGATTTTGGCAAATGGAGAAAAGTTCTCTTCAGCTGTATTAGCTGAAATTCGAATGACCCCCTCACAGTGTGAGGGGTTATTCCCCTTTTGAGGTACTCGGGTAGGCCCTTACCCACACCGTGGGCTAATCATCCTTTGATGATGGAGAAAGGTGATTTGGAACAGATACAGGAGGAATATGTAAGAAAACTTATTGAAACTCTTGATATTGTTGAAAGAAGAGTCGCTCGCACCTCTCCTTCTTCACAGGTACCAACCCACCTGTTCCAGGTCGGTGATCAAGTTGTGGTCCAGAGGCTTCAGAAAGGTCGAAAGCCGCAAGAAGTTCCATTCGGACCATTGACCAAAGTGCTAGCCGTCACCAGGACCGCCATCCTTACAGAGGAAAGTCCCACCTGGATCCATGCCAGCAGGATAAAGAAGGTTGATCTAAGCCCAGGAACTGTAGGAAGACCACCAAGAGGTGAAGCAGGTGTTTTAAGTCCTCAAAATACAAGCATAGAAAAAAAGGACAGTGATGTTGCTTATTTCACCACAGACTTCTGGGAAGGCCTTATGCCTTCTGGTGATCTTTCCACGTCTGATCTTTGTCCCAGTGTGGATAATAACTAACTGTATCTATCATCCTGATGACTTAGGAGCCTTGAAACTCTTATGTGGCAAAAGCACACACCAACCATACTGACTTTCACCCCAGAAATCACAGTAAAAGAGATGTCTCTAATGAATTGATCAAAGAAACTGTTTTTTCTGGAAAAATGTTACTGTTAAAATTTAAATATGCTTATGCTAGACAGTCAGGATATGAAAAATGTTGGATTTGTAGTAAGTTACACCCAGAAACTGCTAAGATCCCACTTTTAGCTGTCCCTCTAAACCTCAAGTCATTATTGAACAACAATCTGGCCTTAAGGCCCCTTTCACACTTATACGACTTGTACCACGATTTTGGACGGCAAAATAGAATGACAAGTCATTCTCCATGATTTTGAATGACTACCATTTATATTGGCACGACTTTAAGTCGTGCCGACTTCAAAGTAGTTCCTGCACTACTTTTTTTCTGAAGTCGGATCAAAGTCGGATTCCGTATTAACAGATCCGACTTTGGCATGCGACTTGTACACGACTTGTGCATTAAGGGGAACGCCACGCCAATTTTTTGGAAAAAAAAAACGGCATGGGTTCCCCCTTCATGAGCATACCGGCCCATAGGTCTGGTATTGATTTTAAGGGGAACCCCCACGCAGAAAAAACGCGTGGGGTCCCCCCAAAATCCATACCAGACCCTTATCTGAGCACCAGCCGGCCGGTCAGGAAAGGGGGTGGGGACGAGCGATTGCCCCCCCCCTCCTGAGCCGTACCAAGCCGCATGCCCTCCACATGGGGGGTGGGTGCTTTGGGGCAGGGGGGCCCTGCGCCCCCCACCCCAAAGCACCTTGCCCCCATGTTGATGAGGACAAGGGCCCCTTCCCGACAACCCTGGCCGTGGGTTGTCAGGGTCTGCAAGCGGGGGCTTATCGGAATCTGGGAGCCCCCTTTAATAAGGGGGCCCCCAGGATCCCTGCCCCCGCACCCTATGTGAATAAGTATGGGGTACATCATACACCTATCCATTCACCTGGAATAAAAAGTGTAAAAAAAAAAAAACAAACACACTAGACAGGTTTTTAAAGTAATTTATTAGGCAGCTCCGGGGGGTCTTCTTCCGACTTCGGGGGTCTCTTCTGACTCTCCGGCCTCTTCTCCCACTCTCCGGTGCCTTCTCCGCACTCTCTGGTTCTTTTCCTGCTCTCGGGTGCTTTCTGTCTTCTGCCGGGCTCCTCCACTATCTTCTTCCAGCTCTTTTACTAGCGGCGGCCCAGTCTTCTGCATCGTCTCCTTCCCTCTTCTCTTGTCCCGATGTTGACACGACAATCTCTCCCGCTGTAATGCCATGTGCGCGGTGCGCAACGACTTATATAGGCATGGGGCGGATAGGCATGGGGCTTGGTCACCGGGTGATGTCACCCGGTGACCCCGCCCCATAGGACGTCACAGTCCCGTGGAATGGTGGAACTGTGACGTCCTATGGGGCGGGGTCACCGGGTGACATCACCCGGTGACCACGCCACATGCCTATATAAGTTGTTGCGCACACGACATTACAGCAGAACAGAGTGTCGAGTCAACATCGGAGAAAGAGAAGAGGGAAGAAGACGACGCAGAAGACCGGGCCAACGCTAGCAAAAGAGCTGATAGAAGATAGCGAAGGAGCCCGGAAAAAAGCACCGGAGAGCGGGAGGAGAACCGGAGAGCGTGGAGAAGGCACCGGAGAGCGGGAGAAGAGGCCGGAGAGTCGGAAGAGACCCCCGAAGTCGGAAGAAGACCCCCGGAGGTGCCTAATAAATTACTTTAAAAAGCTGTCTAGTGTGTTTTTTATTGACACTTTTTTCCCAAGTGAATGGGTAGGGGTAAGATTTACCCCATACTCATTCACATAGGGTGGGGGGCCGGGATCTGGGGGCCCCCTCATTAAAGGGGGCTCCCAGATTCTGATAAGCCCCCGCTCGCAGCCCTGACAACCAACGGCCAGGGTTGTCGGGAAGGGGCCCTTGTCCTCATCAATATGGGGGCAAGGTGCTTTGGGATGGGGGGGGGGCGATGGGCCCAGTATGCCAATGAAGGGGAAACCCATGCCGTTTTTTTTTTTTATATTGGCGTGGAGTTCCCCCTAATTATTGGGGGATCAAAGTCGCGTCCCTGCTCATTGAAGTCGTACTTCAAGTCGTGGGGCAAAGTCTGATCCACAGTCGTATGACTGTCTTGTCAAAATCGCAGCCGCGAATCGCGGTAAAATCGCAATGACTTGGAAGTCGTATAAGTGTGAAAGGGGCCTAAGTATTAAGAATGTCTCAGAAGGATACCGCAATCAGAGTGTTATGTTTTACACTTTAGGAAGGACACATGAACCCGAGTGGTGTGTTCAGTTAGGCAATATATCCAAAGGAGTAGGAACATGTTCCAAGTCAGTATTAGATATTTCAAAGGGTATTCCCATCCACACTAGTAATTCTACAGGTATAGGTCATTTGTGTAGTTACAAAAATCAATCCCTCAACAACACCATTAGTAAACTTACTACATACAGGAATACAACCTCTGGGATACTTGTGGGTAGACTTGTTAGTGCTGTGCTTGAAGCTGGAGCTCAGCCCCAACTTAGTTCTCTAAGTAGTTTTTCATTGGGAAACAGCACATACATATGTTGTGGTAAAATTTGTTACCCATGGATGCCCGCAGGAATGAAAGGATGGTGTTATTTAGCACAGTTGGTGCCGTTGATTCGGGTACGGTCCAGTGGGCTCCCGACCAGAGAGACATGAAACTCACGCTGAGCAGACAGTGGCCACGGTAAGAAACTGTTATTCTTACTTAATCTGTTCTCCGTGGCAAGTAATTAGTCGGTCTGGGGTCCATTGACTGTAGTAGTCTTATGAAGACCCCTAAATCAGATTGAACAGTGGTACCAGTCATGTCAGCCCTAGGCCAGACTCGGGAGCATCACATACAAGTTACTTCAAGTCCAGTACATAGATTAACTTATAAATACAAGAGAGAAAACCCACCTACGTTTTCTGCCTCAGATAAGGCACGGGCATGGTTTCCATCCTGGACAGGATGGGGCATACCCATGATGGACAAATTAAATAACTACACTAGTCTGATAAATGATATTATGGAAACAAATTCCCAAGATATAGGACTACTTAATGCAGAGCTCAAAGCAATCAGGAGACAATTAGATTTACATAAATTAGCTATTGAATGCATGAGTGCAGCTCTAACAGGTTTATGTGAAATGACCCAGGATTATGAATGTTGTACATGGATTCACAATACCAGCCTGGAAATCCCAGACTACTATGACGTTATTAATCAACACTGAACACAGGTAAAGGACTTAATGAAACAAGCAAGGGACATAGGTAATTATGGGTGGAACCCCTTTTCTAGTTTGGGTTTAGGTGGAATGTTTTCATGGTTAAAGGACATAGTGATTATGATTATCATAGTATTATTGTTAGGTTTGATAGGCTACCTGATCTTCAAGCTTATTTTGCTTTGTATTAGCAAATGCACTACACCAGACCAACCTTCTCACGCATATACAGAATATCTGCAGCTTTATGTAAATAAATACAACAAACTTAGAAAGAATCTTAGATTCCAGGAGGCTGCGGATCTGTAGAAAGTCATATTTAATGAATTTAAGAGGGGGTTGAAAGGTTATGCTAAGCATCCATTTTGTATTCTGTCAGCCATTTTAATATTCATGTATAGTTAGAGTATTTCTTTAGTTTCAAAGCTTTCATTTCACATCAGCATGTAGAAGAATATTTCTTTGGTTTCCCACAAGTAATGTATCAATTTTGTTTCTCGTACATGACTGTTCTCATGTTCTCACGTTTTGTTATCTGTAAAGTTTGTTTCTTACAGTCTCAGCTGCCGGAGAAAAATAGAACAAAGATTGTCTAAACTAGTATTAACTGCCTTATGAAAAATTGTATGTACTGCGCATGCCTTTTTAACCATATCTTGTCTGAATAGAATTTGATATAAAACTGCAAAAGCACAAATCAAATACAGCCATTTTCTTAGAACATATCATCGTGTACGTGTGTTCTTAAGGTTTTGGCTCCAGATATATCTGAATTTGCATTGTACATCGATCGGAGGTCTGAGAGAGGTTAATGGGACCATACCCTAGACAACAGGATTAACCCTTAAAGAACCCTTACAGCGCCCTGTAGCAGTAAAACTGCAAAAGGGTGTTCAGCAAGTGGTTAAGCTTTGGCAATAAAACCTGGAAGCTGATAGGTTACTAATCACAGCTGCACCAGATTCTGTGTGCTCCAGGTTTAGTAAATCTCACCTAGTGTTTCCTTACTCCTGAAACTGACTTCTGTCCTTTTGTAAGCAGACAAAAATATCTAAAGCCTCGTACACACGACCGATTTTCTCGTCCAAAACCGGCAAGAAAAGTGCAGCGAGAGTTTTTTTCTCGAGAAAACCGTTCGTGTGTATGGTTTTACGACGAGAAAATTGCCATGAATCTCGACGAGAAAATAGAGAACCTGCTCTCTATTTTCTCGTCAGGATTCCAGATTTCCTCGTCGTGTTTCTCGTCGGCCTGTTTTGTGACGAGAAAATGGTTCGTGTGTATGCTTTAACGAGTCTTTCAAAAGCGCGCATGCTCAGAAGCAAGTATGAGACGGGAGCGCATCTTCTGGTAAAACAAGCCTTCGTAATGGAGATAGCACATTCGTCACGCTCGAAATTATTGCATCGTTTAAATGTTGTGCATTGAAATCTTCTTTAGAATGTTACATTAATCAAAACGAAAGAACTTCTTTTGCTGCTGATATTCACACAGAGTTATGACTATCTTTTTTTAACCTTTTTCATGCTGCTCTTAAGAAGATTTATGTGTATTATATCGTGCAAGTTTTTATGAATATTTAACATTTTTATATTTTTCAAACTGATGTTAATTTTAATTTCGCAATGTTTTGATAGTGATCTCCCATTGAATATTTTAATATATAGTTGTTCAATTTTACACTCTCTTTTTGGGAAATCAGATTATTTTATTTTTTAGGGGGGTTGTTATCTGTCCCTTTTTTTGTCAGTCAAATGTCTCTGCTTACTCCAAAGCTAAATTTTAAATTTTTACAAATACACATAGTCAAGTATGAACTTAAACAAAAATAACATTTATTCATGTTTTGTAAAAAAATAAAGGGAAGGCAGCGCTGGAGAACCTGCTGCCATTTGTGCATCCCAGGGACCCCAGACCACACATGTGTGGACACTAAAATTGGGAGCTTGAGAAGGCCAACATTTCTGAGCACAATCTGATGCTGGCCTCCCAGAGGTCAGGAACAGCAGCAGGTGAGATATATGTCCCAAGTGTGTGGTACTACAACAGGCTGCCTTCTGTCCGACCACAATGAAGCAAGGCCATCACTTCCTCGGCTTCCTGGCAACCTTCCCTGCAACCTTTCCTGAAGCCTTCCCTGCAGCCTTCCTTCTTCGTTTGGCTGGAGGCTGGGCCACTGGAGGGGTACTCCTGTCAGGAGGAGGAGGAGGTGGAGGAGAAGGGGGTGGCGCAGAAGAACAAGGTGGAGGTGGAGGAGAAGGGGGTGGGGCGGAAGAACAAGGTGGAGGTGGAGGTGGAGGAGAAGGGGGTGGGGCGGAAGAACAAGGTGGAGGAGGAGGTGGAGGAGAAGGGGGTGGGGTGGAAGAACAAGGTGGAGGTGAAGGAGAAGGGGGTGGGGCAGAAGAAGAAGGTGGAGGTGGAGGAGAAGGGGGTGGGGCAGAAGAAGAAGGTGGAGGAAGAGGTTGAGGTTGGGACAGTTGTGCCACCTCACAAATTGCTGTATTGGGGGTAATTTTTCCCATCACCCCCTTGTTGAGCAAGGTGATGAGCAGGGGCTCGCATAGGAGGCGTTGCTCCATGCTCATCACCTTGAACTTTGCCTCCACTAGGCCGGCAATGGCCTCTTCAGGGGATGTGGGCTCCTTGAGGGTGGCATGGGCCTCTTTAATAAGGGCCATTGCTGCCTCACTGGTGGTCCTGTCCCTCCTGCCTCTTTTGGGAAATCGGATGGGAGGCACCTGTGATCTGGTGCTTCTCCTTTGCCCTGCCACCTCCTGCCTGCCACTGGGCCCTGCCACCTCCTGGCTGCCACTGAGCCCTGCCACCTCCTGCCTTCCACTGGGCCCTGCCACCTCCTGGCTGCCACTGGGCCCTTCCTCCTCCTGCCTGACAGTTTCCAGACCCTCCTCCTGGCTGATTTCATCCTGTGTATGAAAAAGGGACATAGTTTAATATGTTGCTTTAATCTTTGCCTCAAAATTTATAATCATGATTGAAGCAATTAGAATGTAAATCCTGAAATCAGTTTCTAAAATTTACAACTACATCAGATTGACTATTTAGCACCCAATTAAGTGCAGACTAATGTCTAGAGATCTTGATTTCACTTGTGGAACTCTAAATAGTTTATGTTTGTCATCTTGACATATTTGTCAAACATTAAGTTTATCCCAATACATTTTCATTTAATACTATACCTGGCTCCAGATGGCCAAATCAGGATCATCCAGGATGGCTGCCTCCTCTTGCTCCAGAGAAGGCTCAGGTTGGCTGCAGGGAAGTCTGGGGGGAAGAGTGGATAGTGATGGCCTTGCCTCAATGTGGTCATCCAGAAAGGACATCCTGCTGTAGTACCACAAATTCGGGACATAAACATCATCTGCTGCTGCTCCTGACCTCTGAGAAGCCAGGACCTTAGAGCGTTCAGTCCTGTAGGTGCCTCTCAAGCTCCCAATTTTAGTGTCCACCTGTTTTGCTGTGGCTGTGGGCACCTTGGTATGCACAAATGGGAGCAGGGTCTCCAGCGCTGCTTTTCTCACCCCTCTTTTTTTGTGGATGGGGTTTTTCGTCTCCCACAGAGCGGGCAGCTCCCTTACCTGGTCTATAAATTCCGCCAGGAAATCTCTATCACTAATGAAGACATTCATATTGTATCTTCAAGTAAAATAAATAATATATAACTAATGTGAGGCAAACAGTCTAACCTCCTTAACATCGTAGTCACCATATATATCCTACAACATTCTCAAGACAGTATAGGCCAACAATTTGTCCAACTCACAAAATCACATACCTTTGTTCGCACGTCCGTAACTTGAACTCCTCTCTCCGCACACCGAACGTAGTATAGTCACATGTGTGTTTGCTATATATACACCACGCATGCGTCAAACTACGAACACGTCGCTCCACACACGTCGCCCGTCCATGACGTTCTAACTAACATCTTTTCCCTGCCCCTTCTCTTTCGGCGCGCAGACAGATATGGCGGATTTACAGCAGGTGTCTGATAATTCCGCAACTAACGAGGAGGAGACAAGCCCGGAGACCGAGGAAACGTCACGATCAAGGAGGAGATTCAAGGCATCTAATATGTCTTTTGCGGAAATGGCGGAGATGGTGGACATCTTGCTCAAGTCTGATTATGACGCAAAGCATGGGCCGTATAGCAAACCAAATAGAAGGAAGGCCAAAATCCTGAAGAAAGTCGTGAAGAGTCTGAAGACGAATTTCGGGGTGAAACGCTCAAATGAGCAGCTCAGAAAGAGGTGGTCAGACCTCAAACTGAGGGAGCCAGAGCAGTTAAGGAGCATTAAGAGAATGCTATCAAAAAGTAAGTAAAATGTACACTTTTCTGCTATTAATGTTTTTCTCAACTTACATGTTGCTCCTTTTTTTGATTTTATCATATTAGACTCCCTTCCATAATTTAATAATTTGAACTTGGTTTGGCACAGTAATCGTTTGTTACGTTACAGACACTTCGTTCGGCCACTATCCGCTGTTTTGGCTTATTTTATAGCCACAAAAGTAATTAGACATCTGCGTGTTTTTTTTAAATTTTTGTCCCAAATTTTTAGGCTAGATGATGTGTTTGTAAAGAGAATGAAATGCAAACTTTAGTCAGTGTAAAGGAGAGGACACTCAGCAGCTGCTTCCACATCTGTACTTTGGAGCACTATAGTGTGGGCCACCAGACCCGCCTTTTTTGGGTGTCCCACACAGGTGCATTAGTGATTTTTTGTGGTGCCTCCATGTCTAAAAACTGACAGCCAAAGGTGAATACTAAACATATTATTGGTCAGAAATACTGCATTCATCTTTAACTTCCACCCAAACACACACTTGTACCCCACTTCCAAGCAATTTAGCCTGTTTTTATTTTTCATAGAGAATTTCAGTGTGATAAATAGACCTTTTGTTTGATTATCATAGGGGAGAGAAGACTGGGAGGAGAACACTCCAGAGAGCACAGGAACCCCACAGCTTCACAACAACCCCAAACTCCCAAAGACCCACAACCGAAGGATGTTGAGGAAGTTGAGGTGGAGGAAGGAGAAGTGCAGGAAGGAGAGGTGGATGACGTTGTGGAACTGGTCACCACAACAGGTCAGTATCTGTCACCACAGCTTCAGGTAAAAGATGTAGGCCTGCAGAGTTATAATACCTTTTTATTTTGTTTTTAGGGGATGTAAATGTTGTGGTGAAGGATAGTACACGTTTCTCTGCTGACAGTGCCCTCCGAATAATACAGCAAGTGATGGAATGTAGCATGGAACTGGACAGAATAAAACAAATAATTCATGTGAGGGATCAAACATTTAAAGACATTCTAGATGTTTTGGGGAGAATCGAATAAGTCAACCAAACCCCAATTTTTTTTTTCAGGAATGACTGTTCATCAACCTTTTATACTGTTTTTGACAATGCAACCAGCCAAAAATTTAATATGCACACAGTGTGTCAACATGTGCCATCTGCCATCAGGGGATATCCATGTACGTCTTTTGGGGGTGCAACCCCTTCCTCGTATCTAAAGTAGGTGAACTGAGGAAGGGGTTGCACCCCCAAAACACGGCTATTGATCACCCCTGATGGCAGATAGCACATGTTGACAATAGGGATCAGGAGTCTCAAATCCCTAGTGGAAAATAATACAAAATGTGTGCATATTCAATTTTTGGCTGGGCAAGGGGTGGCAAGACCCCATATTAGGACGGGCACATAGAGACATAGTTTGTGTAAGTGAATGTGTCAGATTGCTCAGAGGTATCCAATGTTGTAATTTTTGGAATGCAACTGTTGTTTTTGTATTTTCCTAAGAAAATAATTGGCGGTTTGTGGCCAGGAGAAAAAAAAATAAAAATAAAAAAATAAAAGGAAACGTGTGTGAATGTGCACAGAGTAAAATGTTTGAACAGAAACAATGTGTAGCTTCTTTTTTCAATACGCTCTAACCTTATTTGTGTTTTTTTTAAGGTTACATAGTGAAATGGTTGTTATTTACTAAAGGAAAATACACTTGGCACTACAAATGCACTAAGACAAACTAGGAGACAGGAAACAATCCAAAGTTAAAATTAGAAATCAGAATTTTATTTAACTCATTCTCCAGGAATCTTTAGCCATAGCCTGGCATAGGAATTGCCCCCCTACCCATGAAATATTGCATATATTTGTCCCGAACCTCATGGGCATTTTGGGGGGGCAAGCCAGGACGGGCAGATTCCAGGCCCGGCAGGGGATTAGCAGGTGAAAGTCCAGCCTCAGGCAATACTGAGGCCATATATGAATTGGATTTTCTGCTGAGATAATTGTGTAGCACACAGCAGCATAAAACTACATAGTTTATTTTGTAGTCCGCCAAGTGTATGGAAGTCATAAAAATGCAGAACCTGCTGGCCATTATGCCAAAGGCATTTTCAACGACTCTTCGGCCCCTGGCCAGCCGGTAATTGAACACTCTCTTCTCTGGGGTCAGGGTCCTGTGAGGAAATGGCCTCATAAGATGCGGTCCGAGTCCAAAGGCTTCATCAGCCAAGAAAACAAAGGGGAGTCCTTCAATATTCCCTGCATCCGGTGGCAATGCAAGGTCGTCACTCTGGAGACGGAGGGCAAACTCCGTCTGGATGAAGGATCCCCCATCGGACATCCGGCCATTCTTCCCTACATCCACATAGAGGAATTCATACTGTGCTGACACCACCGCCATCAGCACAATGCTATGAAACCCCTTGTAGTTGTAGTAGTAGGACCCAGAACGGGGTGGCGGCACGATGCGGACGTGCTTCCCGTCTATGGCACCACCGAAGTTGGGGAAGTCCCACCGCATGGCAAACTCCGATGCCACAGTCTGCCATTCCTGTGGTGTGGAAGGAAGCTGGGGAGTCAAACAAGATGAAAGAAAATTAGAATTTAAAAATATTACATTACAATGAGATTATAATAAAAAACATTAGAGGCCAACATCAATCAAATTCTACGTTTATTAGGGTGTTTTCAATAAGTATAATGGAAGGCTCATGTTTCATATTCATCACCCCCTCTGATGGTCCATTAATACATTATTTTGGGGGGGGGTAGATGTGTTTGGCCACAGGATAGCAGTGCAGTGGCGGTGCGTCCAGAGTGGGCGCTGGAGCACTGCCCCCTCTCTCCTGTGCCCGTCACTCAGAACAATACATAGGTTCATGCCTTGCATTAACCTATGTATTGTCAATGCCGCCCACTATTCAGGTGGATGGTAGGCTTGTGCAATTCGTTTCGTAACGAATTGAAATTCGTCCGAATTTAGCAACTTTCGGACATTCGGAAGCATTCGAATTTCCGAACAAAGCAATTACGAATAAGACCGAATCCGAAATAAATTATACCGCAAATAGCGAATGCCCGAATGTCTTCGGCATAATTCGTTATGAAAAAGTTACGAATGTACGAATCCATACGAAGCACAATAACACTCACTCTGCTCTGCTCTCTGCTTCTCCCACACCGTGCTGAACTCCCTCTCAAAATGGTGTACAGGGGCGGAGGTTATAGCCGCATGTAAAAAACGAAAGTAAAATACGAGATTTCGAATCCATTCGAAGCACAATAACACTCACTCTGCTCTGCTCTCTGCTTCTCCCTCACCGTGCTGAACCCTCTGAAAATGGTGTACAGGGGCGGAGCCTATAGCCGCATGTTAAAAACGAAAGTAAAATACGAGATTTCGAATCGTTACAAATAACCGCAATGTATTTAGAAAAGTACAAATCCATTCGAAGCACATTAGGCATAATAGGCAGCGTCGTTGTGAGAGAGACACGGAAAATTACGAATCAACGAACCCAAAAAAAGTTACGAAAGTAGGAGTTGTGTCCAGAATCAACGAAAAACAACGTACTCTACCGAAAGTACGAACCCAAAAAAAGTTACGAATGTAGGAGTTGTGTCCAGAATCAACGAAAAACAACGTACTCTACCGAAAGTACGAATTATAAAGCAACAAAAAATTCAACGAAAAATGTCGCTTGCAAAAATACGAATGAGTCCGAACACGAAAAATCCCGTCTAGCAAAATTACGAATGATTACGAATCAACAGGACCGGAAAGAAACGAACCGAAACGGAACGAATTTTTCCGTTGTGCACAAGTCTAGTGGATGGCCCCCTGTTAAGCGACCAACATATGAATAACTGCAGCATTTATGGGGTGAAAATTGCATATCAGAAACAGGGAGGCAAATAGGCTTGCACATTACAGCCTGAGGGATGTAATTGGCTTCAGAAAAGTTAAATAGGGGACGCAGGGGGGGGGAGCATTCCTTGGGTAAACACTGACAGGCTGCTCTGCCAATCATGTTCACCAAGTCTGTTTAATGGTAACATGATTGGCTGATGCAACATCAAGGGAAGGAGAAGACATCAAGGACAGAAGAAGGATGGCGCTGACCACAAGAAGGTATGTGCAGGGCTGGGGGGAAACTGGCTGCATTGGAGGGGACAAAATGGCTGCATTGGAGGGGACAAAATGGCTCCATTGGAGGGGACAAAATGGCTGCATTGGAGGGGACAACTGGGGGCGTTTAATAGGCACCTTTGCAAAAATGGAGGAAGTTTATTTCCTAAATTGGGGTTGGACCCCCAAACATTTGTTGCAACAGGCGCCCCTGCTGGAAAGGTTAGTGAAGGGAAATATACATGGAGGAGAAAAAAGGGGCAATCTAAAGCTTCCAGCATGCATGAGGACAAAGGGGACATTCTCAGCATATTACAATCATGGTAATTAGGGAAGGATGAAAGAAATACAATACATTAGAATACATGAAATACATAAAATGTGATGTTAAAGGAGAAAACTTACTCTAATATAGTCCTCCTGCAGGACTTGTATAATGGCAGAACAGGTGTCTGGGATTATGAGGCCCAGAGCCTGGGGGGAGATGCCTGTCGTGAACTTCAAGTCCTGAAGACTTCTCCCTGTCGCCAGGTACCGTAAGGTGGCGATGAGCCTCTGCTCAGCACTGATGGCTTCCCGCATAACGGTGTCCTTCCTGGTAATATAGGGGGACACCAAAGCCAACAGTTCCTGAAAAACGGGGTCAGACATCCGCAGAAAATTCCTGTAGTCCTCAGGATTATTCTCGACTATCTCCCGCAGCAGAGGCATGTGGCAGAATTGGTCCCGCTGGAGCAACCAATTCTTGGTCCATGAACTCCTCCTCACACCATTCATGGACTGGTCTTGGTCCAAAACAAGCAGACCAACACCAAGCGCGCGCACAGCACGAACTCGACGACGAGAACGTCCAGGCGACATGGCTAGGAAACGGTCGTCTTATCAGAATGTACTTTAGAACAGCAAGGCCTATGAATAACGAACTGAAAATCAGAAACGAACGGGCAAGAACGCACTTTAAAACAGATACGACCTGCCTAGACGCCCTGAAAGTCAAGATACGAACCCACAAGCAAAAACTGAACCTCAGAAAACGAACTGAAAAGCACGAAGACTGAAAAGCGCGAATCGTCTCTTCCCAAACTTTTACTTCACACGAGATCAGCAAAAGCAGCCCAAGGGGTGGCGCCAAGAAAATCGATCTTCCCCTTTATAGTGCCGTCGTACGTGCTGGACGTGAGCGCGGAGAACAACGAGGAAATTGGAAAATGTCAGTGTGTACGCATAGAAAGCTTGACGAGAAACTCGTCAAGGTTAACAAGAATCTCGTCGAAAAAAACGACGTGTTTTTAACGACGAGAAACTCGGTCGTGTGTACGAGGCTTGAGACTTTGACCAAAGAATCCTTGCAATGTCCAGATAGCAGCTTTTACTCAGCTCCTCTGCAACAATCTTCAGCAAGAAGATCCTTTCTTCAGCTCAGTTTCCTTTACATATCTACCAGTGGTGGTGCATCCATAAAGGGCGCAGGAGTGCCGACCCCTCTCTCCTGTCACCCCTCTATCACCAATAGATAGATTCATGCATTGCATGAATCTATCTATTGTTGCCGCTGCCACCCCCTATTCAGGTGTCTGGCCCCTTGTCGGGTGCCGGGCATCTGAATTAAAGTGGCGTGTTTTTTTGGGAAGCACCTGATTAGAGGCATCGGCTCTAATAGGCGTCCTGATTAGAGCCATTGGCTCTAATAGGCTTCCAAATTGGTAAACAGTGGGCGCAAAGCTGTGCGTTCGCTGTTTACACAGTGTTGTTTTAGGGAAGCAAATAAATCGGTTCCCTAACACTGACCCGCCTCTCAGCCAATCAGGTGCTCGGGTCTGGTTACCCTGTCACCTGATTGGCTGAAGCGACAGGTGCTGTGATTGGACACCTATCAGGCATCCAATCATAGCAGAGGACGGGAGAAGACATGAAGACTCAGAGGGAACGTGGAGGACAGCGCTGTGACCCAAGACAGGTAAGTGCTGGGTGGGGGGGGGCACACTGGCAGAATTTGATGGGGCACACTGGCAGGATTTGATGGGGCACACTGGCGGCAATTGATGGGGCACAGTAGCGGCAATTGATGGGGCACACTGGCGGCAATTGATGGGGCACACTGGCGGCAATTGATGGGGCACACTGGCGGCAATTGATGGGTACAGTAGCTGTGTTTGGCACAGTGGCGGCAGTTTGATGGGCACAGTGGCTGCGCTTGATGATTTTTTTTTTTAAGTTTGTTTGCACCCCCCAAAAATTTTGAGCACCAGCCGCCACTGATATCTACTGCAGCTCTAGCTTTGTTTCCAGAGCCCTCAGCAAATGGCTCACGCTAAGGCCAAACCCAGACAGTAATTCTTTATATAGGTCTCCTCACAGGAAGTCCCATGGTAGAATGCTTTTTGGAAAGCTGCTCATAAACAATTACCTACCCAGACCATACCTCTGCACAACACCATCAGGACTGGAGTCACATAAATATTTGTAACTAAGTGGTTAACATTTCCCACACTGATTACTGGAACCACCTTCCAGCAACAGGCTAAGTCAATCAACCCAACGGACTTAGGGAAAACCAACAGAATCCAGAAAAGTTAAATATCAGCTCAGGTTGGTTACAGACTAGCAGTAACATCTTAAAAATGTATTAAACGACTGCACGTGACAGGGTCACTACACATTTATAGCATTCTATAAGTAATTTGTTTGGTGGGAATGTGGGGACTGCATGGTAAGGAGTCTCTGGTGGGGAAACTGAAAATTGTCTGTGCTTAGAAAAGAATACAGGGGAAAGAACAAAGTGTGTGCTGGTGGTGGGGTCTCACTGGGAAAAGACCAATCTGTTTGCTGGAGGTAGGATGTCATTGTTAGAGCTTGTTCTGTTCAGCTAAATCCAGAACTGGTGGCAGAATCCACCCCCCCCCCCCCCGTGACAGTAAAATGTACACATCATATTAAGGAGGATTAGTTAAACATGCCCCCAAGACCCTAGGTTATACCTTGAGTATAAAGTGTTTGGCCTGTGACTGTTATAACCGTGTTCTTATATCCCTGGACTTGCTTTTCTGGAAAAAATAAATGATTCACAAATACAGATAGATGACTCTGCCCTAGCAGACCCTCCACCTACTAAACACATGCTGCTTGTTTTATTTATAGGATCTTCAGAAGTCTGCTTAATTCAGAAAAATGTAAAACAGAAGTTGGGAATATGAGGAAAACATTCTTATTCTAAAACCATTGATAAACTAGATGTCAGATCTCAGTCAAATATGTATAATAAATTGTTTTAGTTAATGTATGTATTTCTTTAGAGTAGTAAAACCATTCACTGGGGAACATAATATAACTTCCAGATTATATTCTCTGGCTATTGAAGACTGTACACTAGAATTGTTCCTCTTAATTTTTCTGCTCAAGGCATTATCACCTCAATCTTTTCTTCAGTTTCAAGTTGCAGGTATTGTAAGTCACACATACCACTTAAGGCCCCTTTCACATGGGCGGACCGTTCAGGTCCGCCTGTCAGTTTTTTAGGCGGACCTGAACGGTCGCTCCATACAGGTCTATGGACCGGCGGATGTCAGCGGTGACATGTCCGCTGACATCCGACCTGCTCCGATCCACTAAAGTCTGATGGATGGAAATCCTATTTTCCATCAGTCTGGTGGATCGGATCAGATAATAACGGACTCTACGGTCCGTCTTCATCCGATCCCCCATAGAGGAGAGCGGCGCTCTGACAGGTCGGCCCCTGCACAATGTGCAGAGACAGACCTGTCGTCTGCCTGCTTAGCGGGGATCAACGGAGCGATCCCTGCTGAGCAAAGCGGAGCCCGTACACAGACATGTCCGTGTGAAAGGGGCCATTTCTTAGCCCTGGGTCTTTTCTAAAGATTTCTAATGTTTTCCCTCCCTCTGCGTTTTTTTTTTTTGGTCAAAATTAACCATTCTTCACTGGTGTTTCCTACTGAAGCATCTCAACCCCAACAGTTTGCACAGCTCTTTACAATACAGCGACAATACAATTCAAGAGCATTGGGAGGGCCCTGGCCATGTGAGCTTACAATATAATAGGGAACAAAAGGTAATAACTAAGGGGATGAACTGAAGAGAGAAATAGAAGATTTGGTTATTGGCTGAAGGCAACATAAGCTTCCCTGAAGAGATGAGTCTTCAGGGATCACCTAAAAGTGCACAAAGTAGGAGATAGCTGGACAGATTAGGGTAGTGAGTTCCAGAGGATGGGAGAAGCTCTGGAGATGAGCATGGGAGGAGGAGACAAGGGAGCTAGAGAGCAGGAGGTCTTGGGAGGAGCAGAGAGGACAGTTTGGGTGATATTTGTAGACAAGATTGGTGATGTAGCTTGGGGCAGAGTTGCAAATGGTTTTGTATGTTATTGTTATTGAATTGTTTTGAATTGTATTCATTGGGAAATGAGAAGCCAGTGAAAGAATTGGCAGAGACCCAGATGGCAAGCAATTGTGCCTGAAGTTTGAAAATGACTTGCTAAGCTATTGCTAGACTTGCCAGGCTTTACAAGTGTGTTGCACAATTGCAACAAGTCTGCATTGCAGGACTCCAAATCAACTTTATTTGCAAACATTCTGCAAGTTCTGGCTCAGTTACAGTATGTGTGGCGGAAAACTAACACTGCACATCACCCTGAACACATCATCCCCACTGTGAAACATGGGGGGGGGGGGCAGCATCAGTTGTGGGGATGCTTTTCTTCAGCAGGGACAGGGAAGCTGGTCAGAGTTAAAGGGAAGATGGATGGAGCCAAATATAGGGCAATCTTTTAGGAAAACCTGTTAGTCTGCAAAAGACTTGAGACTGGGGCAGAGGTTCACCTTCCAGCAGGACAACAACTCTAAACATATAGCCAGAGTTACAATGGGATGGTTTAGATCAAAGCATATCCATGTGTTAGAATGGCCCAGTCAAAGTCCCGACCTAAATACAACTGCTCAAGACTCTCTCCATCCAATCTGACGGAGCTTGAGCTAATGGGCAAAAATGTCACTCTCTAGATGTGCAAAGCTCGTAGAGACATACCCAAAAAGACTTGCAGCTGTAATTGCAGCAAAGGTGGTTTTAAAAAGCATTGACTCGGGGGGTGAATACAAATGCACGGCACACTTTTCAGACATTTATTTGTAAAACATTTTGAAAACCATTTATCATTTCCCTTCCACTTCACAATTATATGCCACTTTGTGTTGGTTCAATAGCTCTCATGATTGGCTGGCAACCATTCAAGGGTATTCCCTAAATCGCATGGACAGGGAGGGTAAAAAAGTGGGAGGGGTATGCCTGTATACCCAAAATGATATACAGGTGAATGTGAGGGATGACATCACTAATGGAGCAAGGGAAGAGGTGGAATCCTTATGGGTAGAGTTACAAAGGGAGGAAATCAAGGAGAAAGTAATGCTGTGAGTATGCTATAGGCCCCCTAACCTGAGAGGGTGGAGGGGAAAACGGACCTCCTATCACAGTTTGGAATAGCGGCTAAGAATGGGAAGTGTTATTATAATGGGGGATTTCAATTATCCAGACATAGACTGGGCGGAAGGAACCACACATTCATCTAAGGCTCGCCATTGCCTAAATGTCTTATGCCGCGTACACACGATCGTTTTTTCTGATGAAAAAAGACAGATGGACTTCTTTCATCGGACAAACCGATCGTGTGTCGGCCCCATCGGAAAAAAAACAATAGCAAATTCCGATCGTCTGTGGGGAACTCCATCAGAGAAAAAACCCACGCATGCTCAGAATCAAGTCGACGCATGCTCAGAAGCATTGAACTTCATTTTTCTCGGCTCTTCGGAGTGTTTTACGTCACGGCGTTTGGGACGGTCAGATTTTTGACTGATGGTGTGTAGGCAAGACTGATGGAAGTCAGCTTCATCGGATTTCCGATGGAAAAATCCATCGGAAATCCGATCGTGTGTACAGGGCATTACAGGACAATTTCATGGGTCAGATGGTAAATGCACCAACAAGAAACAATGCGTTACTAGACCTACTGATTACTAACAATACAGACTTGATGACAGGTGTAAAAATACGGGGCAACTTTGGAAGCAGCGATCTCAGGTCAATTAGTTTCAGCATAAATCACACAAATAGGAAACATAAGGGGAATACAAAGACACTGAATTTCAAAAGGGCCAACTTCCAGAAACTACGATCCTTGCTAGAAGATACTAAATGGGATAAAATCTTAGGAACTAAGAACACGGAGGAAAAATGGGTATGCTTTAAGAGCATTTTAAATAAGGGTCTTAGTCAGTGCATCCCTATAGGTAATACATTTAAAAGCGCTAATAAAAAGCCCTGGGTGGCTTAAGGCCAACGTAAAAATTCATATAAAAACAAAAGAGAAGTTCTGGGAATGTCCGGAGATGTCCCTTTTCTAAAGACAAGTTCTACAGATCATTCACAAGATTACCAACAAGATAACCCAGCAGCAGTACTTCTAAACCTGACGCTCATGTCTTGTAAGGTGATATCGCAAATCTTTACTGAAACATCTCTTGAATAGAGCCAGGGCGTGTATACCAAGTGTGTGGAAGCAACAATCTCCACCAGTGGTGTCACAGTGGTTTGCCAGGGTGTGTGATATACAGTGGATGGAGCATCTGACAGCTGCCCTGGGGGATAGCAGGAGGAACACAATACACACTGGACACACTGGGATCTGTTCCGATTCTCAGACGAATACAAGTCCTACTTTTGAGTGACTTGCTCTAGGAGGATCTGAGGGCTTTGCACCCTCGACCTCGCCAGAACTTTCTACCCTCCCCCCCCTTACTTCCTCTGTACTGTTCCTCTTTTTAGCCGTTCTTATCTTTCTTTCCCTCATTGATACCTCTGGTGTCGTCCACTTTCCTTTCCTAAAAAACAGAAAATTCTCATGGTTTGCGGTTTTCCACTGGTGCCACCCCTGCGAATCCGGGCCTAAGGCTCACACTCTACATCAGGTACAGTGTTCAGTTTTGGCCCCCAGTATAGCAGCGGCTCATTACCTGTTAGCCAGGAATAAGGATGTTCTGCCTATCAGGTTGTCATTTTTACACCCTATGGTTACTATTTAATGGTATACATCCAATAACATGAACCCTCTAATCAGTTGGGGTGGTTCTCACCGCGGTTTAGATTAACGTACAGGATATATCTGTTGTGGAGTTTCCTGAATTACCATGACACTGTATTGGAACCTTGACTGTTATGTCATTAATGTACTTAGCATTTTTTTAAAGGGTTACTGTTAAAGCTTGTCATTTGCTGTTATAGGTCGATGTATGTGAAACTATGCCACTTTGTGTAAACCACATACCTTAAAAAAAGATTTAAAACCAAAAGAGAAGGCCTTCAAAAAATACAAGGCTGAGGGATCATCATCAGCATTCCAACTGTATAAAGAATGCAATAAAAAATGTAAGGGTGTAATCAGGGTGGCTAAGATAGAACACGAAAGGCACATAGCGGAGGAAAGAAATCCCAAGAAATTCTTTAAGTACATAAATAGTAAAAGGGAGGACAGATCATATTGTGTCACAACGGGTACTTACCGAGGCCGAGATGCCGAGAGCGGTTCACCCTTGCAACTTGACGCACTCCGCCCCCTGGAAGTGAGACAGGGAGAGAATTGCGAGAAGAGGCACTGGTGACCAGCAGGTGGAGAGGACTTGCAAGGCTGGCTGGAATAGCTGAGTAGTCGGTGAAGATGCTGGAGGTTAATCACCAGGCGGTAGCAGGGATAAACAGGAACTGAAGATAATATCTCCGACAGTCAGGTTCAGCAGGGATTGACGGAAACTAGCTGCGGCTGGTAGTGCAGATCGAGGGTTTAAAGTTGCTGATAGCAAAGTCCAGATAGGTATAGGAATCAGATCAGGGCTGAAGATCACAAGGAAGATCCGAGGTACAGGCAGGAAGTCAAGGGCTGGAGAAAACAGCAGATCCGGGTCACAGGCCAAGGGTCAAGCACAGGCAGAAGGCAGAAGTCCGTAAAACAAGCAGAAGGTCAGGTCCAGGAGAGATAAAAGAGGTAATCAAGCCGGTCCGGGTCACAACTGGGTTTTCAAGCAGGATTCAGGAAACTGAATACACAGGAAAGCTGACAACAAACCAGCAACCTGTCAGTGAGCTAGGCCTCTTTATATATGCCTGCCTGTATTCTGATTGGCACAGCCGCGCGCGCGCGCACCCGCGAACGCCGGAGCACTGTCACGCGCACGCGCATGCACCAAAGCGCCGACCCACCGTGCGTGCGTACTGGGTGCTGGTTGGTTTGGAAGTTTCCCTGACAGTGCCCCCCCCCCGAGGGGCAGGCTCTGGACGCCCAAACTAGACATCAATTCGGGATGTTCTAATTGAAAAATTCGGATTAAACGGGGAGCATGGAGGTTTACAGATGGTTCCCAAGAATTGTCTTCAGGGGGATACCCCTTCCACTTGACTAAATACTGCAGTTGCCTACCTCTTTTCCTGCACCCCAGAATAGATTCCACTTCGTACTCGCACTCACCATCTACCTCGACTGGTGGAGGAGGTGGAGCCTCTCTTCCTGGGAAGGAGTTAGGGACAACAGGCTTCAGCAAGGATGTGTGAAAGACCAGGTGTATCCTGTAAGATTCGGGTAATGCCAATTCGAAAGCCACAGGGTTGATTGCCCTCTTGATCTTGAAAGGCCCAATGAATTTTGGTCCCAGCTTCTGTGAGGGAATTGGTAGTTTGAGGTTGGTGGCGGCAAGCCACACTTCTTCCCCGGCTTCGAAAACAGGATTCTCCTTCCTTCCTTTATCGTAATGTTTTTTATAGGCTTCCTGAGTGTTCTGCATCATTTCTTGTAATTTTAGGAAGTTAGATTGGACAGAGGCTATCCGATCCTGAACGGCAGGGACGGGACTTTCAGGAATGTCATCAGGGAGGAAAGAAGGGTGAAAACCGAAGTTGGCCCAAAAGGGAGTCTGGCTGGTGGTAGAATGAATAGAGTTATTGTACGCAAATTCAGCGTAAGGAAGCAAGGAAGACCAGTCGTCCTGGGAAGCAGAGCAGAAGCAACGGAGATATTGTTCCAGGGTCTGGTTGGTTCTCTCTGTCTGGCCGTTGCTCTGAGGATGGTACGCGGAGGAAAGACAGATCTTGACTTCCAGGGATTTGCAAAGTTCCCTCCAGAATTTGGATGTAAACTGGGTGCCTCTATCAGAGGTGATGCTCTTGGGTACCCCATGGAGCCTAATTACTTCTTTAAAAAAGATTTTGGCAGTATCAGCAGCAGAGGGAGTACCGATCATTGGCAAGAAGTGGGCCATCTTGGAGAGTCGATCAATTACGACTAGAATTGTAGTAAAACCCCCAGAGGTAGGTAAATCAACAATGAAGTCCATTGAAACGTCTGCCCATGGGCGTTCAGGGACGGGTAAGGGTTTTAGCAAACCCCAACTCTTGATTAGTGATGAGCCGAACACCCCCGGGTTCGGTTCGCACCAGAACCCGCGAACGGACCGAAAGTTCGCACGAACATTAGAACCCTATTAAATACAATGGATGCGAACGTTCGGATTCTAAAGTGCTAATTATAACGACTATTATCCATGTTATTGTCCGAAACAGAGTTTGGGAACCCGGCTTCTGCACCAGGGGACATGTATCAATGCAAAAAGAAGTTTTAAAAACGGACGTTTTCCGGGAGCAGTCATTTTAATGATGCATAAATTGAAAAAAAAAAAGTCAAATATTCCTTTAAATATTGTACCTGGGGGTTGTCTAAAGTATGCCTGTGAAGTGCCACGTGTTTCCCGTGTTTAGAACTGTCCCTGCACAAAATAACATTTCTAAAGGGAAAAAAGCCATTTAAAACTGCTTGCGGCTTTAATGCAATGTCTGGTCCCGGTAATATGGATGAAAATCTTTAGGAAAAATGGCATAGCTACCCCATCAACCCCCCCCCCCCTACCCCAGCCCATTACCAGCCCCTTTGGGTCTTGTATGGATATTAAGGGGAACCCCGCACACAAAATAAAAAAGGACCTATATACTCTGAAAAACAGCCGTATACAGGCGGTGCATACAAGACAGGGACTGTAGGTTTGTTCTTATGTAGAATCTGTTTGTAATTTTGAACAGCTGCATTGTTTAAGTGGAGCTCCATGCCAAATTCCTTTTTTTTAGCTTTTTGTAAAACATAGGGAACGGTTATCACTCCTGTCACATTTTTTTTGCTGTCTGTGCCCCTGTTCAGAACATTTCACCTCACTTTGCGTCCCAATGACAACTGTTTTTGAAATGTGGTGTTTTTATTGAAACAAGGATTGGTGATAAAGCATCAGTAGAGAGGAGACACCTTTCTCCCATATTAATTCTTACAGGAGAGAATTTTCCTTCCAAGGGGTAGATTTCCTCTCACTTCCTGTTGTCTTCTTCCGTTTGCAAGTAGTAGTAGTTTGTAAGTTGGATGTTTGAAAGTAGGGACCTTCCGTATATACTCTGCAGAAATTGGCCCCTTAGGTGTTGGTACAACACTGAAAGCACTCACAGTTATTCTTGGTGGGTGCTGGAACGCCCTGCTGTCAAGTATAATATCAGGAATTGTAATAACATATAATTGTTGATCAGTGGTAGTAAAAATTGGGCCTTTGATGGTGGTGCTGGTGCCACAACACTGTAAGGCCTGACAGTTACTCTTGGTGGGCGCAGCAATGGTCCCTGCTGTGAATTATTAGATCAATAATTATAATTGCATGCCCCTGTTGAACAGGGGCTGAAAAATTGGGCCTTTGGTGGTGGTGGTGGTGGTGATGGTGGTGCTGGTGCCACAACACTGTAAGGCCTGACAGTTACTCTTGGTGGGCGCAGCAATGCTCCCTGCTGTGAATTATTAGATCAATAATTATAATTGCATGCCCCTGTTGAACAGGGGCTGAAAAATTGGGCCTTTGGTGGTGGTGGTGGTGGTGATGGTGGTGCTGGTGCCACAACACTGTAAGGCCTGACAGTTACTCTTGGTGGGCGCAGCAATGGGCCCTGCTGTGAATTATTAGATCAATAATTATAATTGCATGCCCCTGTTGAACAGGGGCTGAAAAATTGGGCCTTAGGCACTGGTGGCACAACACTGCAACCCCTCACAGATACTGTACTTGGAGCACAGCAATGAGGCCTGTTGCAAAGTATTGCATCAAAAATTTTAATTACACGCCCCTGTTAAACAGGGGCTGAAAAATTGGGCCTTAGCCACTGGTGGCGTCACCCATAAACCAAAATGATCTTCCAAGCTATCATCGTTAATCGTATCATTGAGGAGGAGGAGGAGGATAGCCAGTCAACATAACAGCACAGGCACTCAGCATCAGCATCAGTCTTGAAGGGATGTGACATTTTAAAATCAATTAGTCTGTTATATCAGCATCTGGTGTGTGGTAGCTGGTGGTGATCCAAGACTGGTTCATCTTGATGAAAGTCAGTCGATCAACCGAGTCGGTGGACAGGCACACCCTGTGATCCGTGACAAATCCTCCAGCAGCACTGAATGTGCGTTCTGAAAGAACGCTGGATGCAGGACAGGCCAGTAGCTCAATTGCATACTGTGCAAGCTCTGGCCAGTGATCCATCCTCAAGACCCAGTAAGCCAGAGGATTTTCGGTGGGGAAGGTGTCCAAGTCTGACCTTGCCCCTAGGTATTCCTGGACCATGTATATCAGACGCTGGCGATGGTTGCTGGAACCGATCATACTTTGGGGCTGCGGACTAAAGAATTGTCTGAACGCATCGGTCAGACGGCCACCTTCCCCACCGCTCCTTCTTTGACTGCCCGAAGCCTCAGCAACTCGTTGTCCAGGACCAGGAGTTTGTAACCTCCCAGTCTCTGGGAACGCATTGCACAGACCTTTCTGCAAGGCCTCCCGGAGTTGTCTCATCCTCTGCTCCCTCTGCGACGGTACGATAAGGTCCGCAACCTTACCCTTGTACCGTGGATCAAGGAGAGTGGCCAGCCAGTAATGGTCCCTCTCCTTGATCCGAAGAATACGAGGATCCTTCCGCAGACTTTGCAGGATCAGGGAGGCCATGCAGCGTAGGTTAGCTGAGGCATTCAGTCCGGAGTCCTCTGGGTCACTAAGGACGACATGATCCGCAGCCACCTCCTCCCAGCCACGTACAAGTCCACTGGTTTCTTGGGACTGTAAATCATCCCTAAAAGACTGCTGCTGATGATGCTGAGTGCCAGCCTCCACCTCCATGCTGACACAATCCTCCTCCTCCTCCTCTTCCTGTGCGATGGGTGGGACAGAAGGAACACTGTCTGGGTAAAGGGGGCCTTGAGAGGCAAGGAAGTCCTCCTCTTCCTGCCTCTGTTCTGCCTCAAGTGCCCTGTCCATTATTCCACGCAGCGTGTGCTCCAACAGATGGACAAGAGGTACAGTGTCACTGATGCATGCACTGTCACTGCTCACCATCCTCGTGGCCTCCTCAAATGGTGCCAGGACAGTGCATGCATCCCTGATCATGCCCCACTGGCGTGGTGAAAAAAACCTGAGCTCCCCTGACCCTGTCCTGGTGCCGTAGTCGCACAGGTACTCATTGATGGCCCTCTGCTGCGTGTGCAGCCGCTGCAGCATGGCCAACGTTTAGTTCCACCTGGTGGGCATGGCACATATAAGGCGGTTCTTGGGCAGGTTCAACTCCTTTTGAAGCTCAGCCAGGCGAGCACTGGCATTATAAGATCTGCGGAAATGCACACAGACTTTCCTGGCCTGCCTCAGGACATCCTGTAAGCCCGGGTACCTGCCCAAGAACCGCTGCACCACCAGGTTAAGGACGTGAGCCATACAGGGCACATGGGTCAGTTGTCCCTGTCGGAGGGCGGAGAGGAGGTTGGTGCCATTGTCGCAAACCACCATTCCTGGCTTAAGCTGGCGTGGCGTCAACCACCTCTCAGCCTGCCCCTGCAGAGCAGACAGGACCTCTGCCCCAGTGTGGCTCCTGTCCCCCAAACACACCAGCGCAAGCACGGCATGGCATCTTTTTGCCTGCGTACTTGCGTAGCCCCTTGAACGCCTACGGAGCACCGCTGGTTCCAAGGACAAACCACAGGAAGAGGCCATGGAGGAAGAAGAAGAGGAGGGGGTGGAGGAGAGAGGTGTGTCACAACCAGTAGTAGCATTTTGGAGGCGTGGCGGTGGAACAACCTCCAACACTACTGCACCTTGTCCTGCATCCTTCCCAGCTGCCAAAAGAGTGACCCAATGGGCCGTGAAAGAAAGGTAACGTCCCTGTCCATGCCTGCTGGACCATGAGTCAGCGGTAATATGCACCTTACCGCTGACCGCCCTGTCCAGCGAGGCCAAGACATTGCGTTCCACATGCCTGTAGAGAGCCGGAATCGCCTTCCGTGCGAAAAAGTGTCATTTGGGAACCTGCCACTGAGGAACCGCACATTGCACAAACTCACGGAAGGGGGCCGAGTCTACCAACTGAAAAGGCAGCAGTTGAAGCGCTAGCAATTTAGCCAAGCTAGCATTCAACCGCTGGGCATGTGGATAGCTGGGAGTGAACTTCTTTCGACGGTCCAGCAGCTGGGGCAGGGAAATTTGCCTGCTAGAATCGGACGTTGGTGTACTGCTAGCAGAGTGCCCGCAAGTACTTGCCTGTGACACACCTAATTCTACACCTTCATTCCTCTCAGAGCAGGTTTCAGAGAGGAGTGAAGGTATAGTGGGGTTGGAGATCCCAGCTGATGCGGTGCAAGAAGAGGTCAGCTTTGTTCTTTGGTGTGGGTCTTTAAGGTAGGCTTGCCAACGAGCTGCATGGCAGGTCAACATATGTCTGATCAAGCATGTGGTGCCCAAGCGGCTGATGTTTTTGCCACGCGATATACGCTTGAGACATATGTTGCAAACAGCAGCTGTGCGATCTGATGCACTCGCCTCAAAAAAGGCCCACACCAAAGAACTTTTTGAATGACGGGCAGAGGCAGCGCCCTGCACAGGCGGAGCTCTGCGGTGTGATTCCGTCGGTGTGCTGCCCATACGCTGGCCACTCAAGGGCATCCTGCCTCGTTGGAGATGTGCCTCCTCCTCATCCTCCTCCTCTCTCCTATTAGGCACCCACGTGGAGTTAGTGACCTCATCATCCCCTCCCTCCTCATCACTGGAGCCAATCTGGCAGTATGCTGCAGCTGCTGGAGCATGACTGCCAGATTGGTGTCCTTCTTGAGCATCCCCTCTCTCTGCTCTCACGCTGCTGCCTTCCTCTAGCTGGGTATCATCATCAGATCCTTCCAAACGCTGGGCATCCTCCTGGAGCATGTACCCAACACTGTGCTCAAACAGTTCGGGGGACTCCTCAGGAGGAGGACATGGTGGGTCTAGGGAAGGATTGACTAATGAAGATAATGATACCAGAGAAGAGGACGCTTTGGCAGCTGCTTTGCCAGTACCCTGAGCCTGGTTGAGAGAGGATGAGGAGGATGAGGTGGGCTTGGTCATCCACTCTACCAAGTCTTCGGCATGATGTGGCTCAACATGTCCAGCTGCCGAAAACAAGGACAAGCGTGTCCCATGGCCATGTGCTGATGACAATGCACCGCGTCCACGACCAGCACTGTTGCCCCCAGACACAGAGCCTGCTTGCCCTCTTTTTTTGCCTCCTGACTGTCTGCCTCTCCTTGGTTGCCTTCCAGACATTTTAATGGATGGCCTGCAGGGAGATGGGAAAAAGAGCAATAAGGGCTACCTTCAGGTGTATACTGTGCAGGAGGCTTAGCAACAATGACACTGACACTGTCCCCTGCCTATCCTTCTCTGTCCCTAAACACAAGGATTGAAAATATGGTTCAGCAAAATAGTTTTAGAACAGAATAGCACACTGACACTTTCCCTCACTGTCCTACTCTGTCCCTCCCTACAAACAAGATTTAGCACAGAATAGCACACTGATAATTTCTACGAGTGTCCTTCTCTGTCCCTAAACTCAAGGATTGAAAATATGGAACAGCAAAATTGGTTTAGAACAGAATAGCACACTGTCAGTTTCACTCACTGTACCTCTCTGTCCCTCAACTCAAGGATTGAAAATATGGTTCAGCAAAATAGTTTTAGAACAGAATAGCACACTGACACTTTCCCTCACTGTCCTACTCTGTCCCTCCCTACAAACAAGATTTAGCACAGAATAGCACACTGATAATTTCTACGAGTGTCCTTCTCTGTCCCTAAACTCAAGGACTGAAAATATGGAACAGCAAAATTGGTTTAGAACAGAATAGCACACTGTCAGTTTCACTCACTGTACCTCTCTGTCCCTCAACTCAAGGATTGAAAATATGGTTCAGCAAAATAGTTTTAGAACAGAATAGCACACTGACACTTTCCCTCACTGTCCTACTCTGTCCCTCCCTACAAACAAGATTTAGCACAGAATAGCACACTGATAATTTCTACGAGTGTCCTTCTCTGTCCCTAAACTCAAGGATTGAAAATATGGAACAGCAAAATTGGTTTAGAACAGAATAGCACACTGTCAGTTTCACTCACTGTACCTCTCTGTCCCTAAACTCAAGGATTGAAAATATTGTTCAGCAAAATAGTTTTAGAACAGAATAGCACACTGACACTTTCCCTCACTGTCCTACTCTGTCCCTCCCTACAAACAAGATTTAGCACAGAATAGCACACTGATAATTTCTACGAGTGTCCTTCTCTGTCCCTAAACTCAAGGATTGAAAATATGGAACAGCAAAATTGGTTTAGAACAGAATAGCACACTGTCAGTTTCACTCACTGTACCTCTCTGTCCCTCAACTCAAGGATTGAAAATATGGTTCAGCAAAATAGTTTTAGAACAGAATAGCACACTGACACTTTCCCTCACTGTCCTACTCTGTCCCTCCCTACAAACAAGATTTAGCACAGAATAGCACACTGATAATTTCTACGAGTGTCCTTCTCTGTCCCTAAACTCAAGGATTGAAAATATGGAACAGCAAAATTGGTTTAGAACAGAATAGCACACTGTCAGTTTCACTCACTGTACCTCTCTGTCCCTCAACTCAAGGATTGAAAATATGGTTCAGCAAAATAGTTTTAGAACAGAATAGCACACTGACACTTTCCCTCACTGTCCTACTCTGTCCCTCCCTACAAACAAGATTTAGCACAGAATAGCACACTGATAATTTCTACGAGTGTCCTTCTCTGTCCCTAAACTCAAGGATTGAAAATATGGAACAGCAAAATTGGTTTAGAACAGAATAGCACACTGTCAGTTTCACTCACTGTACCTCTCTGTCCCTCAACTCAAGGATTGAAAATATGGTTCAGCAAAATAGTTTTAGAACAGAATAGCACACTGACACTTTCCCTCACTGTCCTACTCTGTCCCTCCCTACAAACAAGATTTAGCACAGAATAGCACACTGATAATTTCTACGAGTGTCCTTCTCTGTCCCTAAACTCAAGGATTGAAAATATGGAACAGCAAAATTGGTTTAGAACAGAATAGCACACTGTCAGTTTCACTCACTGTACCTCTCTGTCCCTAAACTCAAGGATTGAAAATATGGTTCAGCAAAATAGTTTTAGAACAGAATAGCACACTGACACTTTCCCTCACTGTCCTACTCTGTCCCTCCCTACAAACAAGATTTAGCACAGAATAGCACACTGATAATTTCTACGAGTGTCCTTCTCTGTCCCTAAACTCAAGGATTGAAAATATGGAACAGCAAAATTGGTTTAGAACAGAATAGCACACTGTCAGTTTCACTCACTGTACCTCTCTGTCCCTAAACTCAAGGATTGAAAATATGGTTCAGCAAAATAGTTTTAGAACAGAATAGCACACTGACACTTTCCCTCACTGTCCTACTCTGTCCCTCCCTACAAACAAGATTTAGCACAGAATAGCACACTGATAATTTCTACGAGTGTCCTTCTCTGTCCCTAAACTCAAGGATTGAAAATATGGAACAGCAAAATTGGTTTAGAACAGAATAGCACACTGTCAGTTTCACTCACTGTACCTCTCTGTCCCTCAACTCAAGGATTGAAAATATGGTTCAGCAAAATAGTTTTAGAACAGAATAGCACACTGACACTTTCCCTCACTGTACCTCTCTGTCCCTACAAACAAGGATTAGCACAGAATAGCACACTGTCACTGACACTCTCCCTACCTATCCTTATTTGTCCCTAAACACAAGGAATCCAGGATTAGTAAAGGAAAAAATAGGATTTTTATAACAGCTTACCTGTAAAATCCTTTTCTTAGGAGTACATCACGGGACACAGAGCGACATAGTCATTACTAATGGGTTATATAGATACCGTCAGGTGCTGGCACTGGCAACTTCCAAAACCGGAAGTACCCTCCCCTATATAAGCCCCTCCCATCCGGGAGCACCTCAGTTTTGTAGCAAAGCAATAAGTGTCCCCAAAGAGGGGCGGGAGCTCTGTGTCCCGTGATGTACTCCTAAGAAAAGGATTTTACAGGTAAGCTGTTATAAAAATCCTATTTTCTTTCTCGTACATCACGGGACACAGAGCGACATAGTCATTACTAATGGGATGTCCTAAAGCAATGCCCAATGAGGGGGGGGATACACCATATATAAGCTGAGCGCTATCAGACATGAGGATCTTTTGCGGCCTGCAACACACTGCGCCCAAAGGCGACATCCTCCTGACTTCTAACGTCCACCTGGTAGAACCTAGTAAACGTGTGAACTGAAGACCACGTTGCGGCCTTACAGATTTGAGCCAGGGAGGCCTGGTGATGCACTGCCCATGAAGTTCCAACTGCTCTCGTGGAGTGCGCTCTAACTTTGAACGGAGGCGGTCTCCTTCTCAAGCCATAAGCTTGCATAATGACCTGTCGAATCCACTTGGCTAAAGTAGATTTTGACGCTGCCTGACCCTTTCTGGGGCCTTCCGGCAGAATAAACAAAGTATCCGTTCTGCGAATCTGAGCAGTGGCTTTTAGATAAGCTTTAACTGCTCTTACTACATCCAAAGAATGCAATAACTTTTCCTGTACCGAAGTAGGTTTGGGGAAAAAAGAAGGAAGAACCACATCTTGGTTCAAATGAAACCTCGATACCACCTTAGGAAGAAAGGCTGGATGAGGACGTAACACTACTCTGTCCTTATGGATAACCAGATATGGCTCCTTACAGGACATAGCTGCTAATTCCGATACTCTTTTAGCCGAACAAATGGCTACTAGAAAAATCAATTTCCTGGTGAGAAGCACCAAGGAAATATGCTGTAATGGTTCAAATGGTTGTTTCTGTAGAACCGACAGAACCAAGTTGAGATCCCATGGACATATGGGAATATTAACCGGAGGACTAATACGCATCACTCCTTGTATAAAGGCTTTGACTAGTGAATGCGAAGCCAAGGGCCTTTGAAAAAATATTGACAAGGCCGAAATCTGACCCTTGATAGTACTCAAGGCAAGCTTCCTATCTACAGCCCACTGTAGGAAGTCCAGAATCCTACCTATTACGTACTTATGTGGATGCCATTTCTTGGCCTCACACCACGCGATGTACGCCTTCCAGATTCTATAGTAGATCTGCCTGGATACCGGCTTCCTGGCATTGATCATGGTAGATACCACAGCATTAGAGAGCCCTTTCTTTTTTAGAATGTGGGCTTCAATATCCAGGCCGTCAAACCTAGGGCTGATAAGGAAGGGTGGTATATCGGTCCTTGCGAAAGCCGGACGACGTGGGAGAGTCCAAGGACTCCCCACTGAAATTTTACAATCTCCGCGTACCACGCTCTTCGGGGCCACGCTGGAGCCACCGGAATCACCGGTTTCTTTTCTACCCTGATTCTGCGGAGTAATCGAGGTAACCATTGTGGCGGTGTGAATGCATATATCAGCTTGAACTGATCCCAAGGGAACACTAGGGCATCCGAGCCGCAAGCTAGGGGATCCCTTGTCCGAGAGACAAACCTGTCCCCCTTTGCGTTGAATCTGGATGCTAGAAGATCTACATCCGATGTTCCCCACCGCTGACATATTGTCCAGAAAACCTCGGGGTGAAGGGACCCTTCCTCTGGGCCTAATTGCTGGCGACTTAGAAAGTCCGCCTTCCAATTCTCCACTCCTGGAATGAATACCGCAGATATGGCTGGGACATATTTTTCTGCCCATTTCAGGATGTAATTTACTTCCCTCTGGGCTGCACGACTCCTGGTGCCCCCCTGATGATTGATATATGCCACTGCTGTGGCATTGTCTGATTGCATTCTGACAGGGGACCCTTGGAGTTTGGATGTCCATGCTACTAGGGCATACCGGGCTGCTCGTATCTCTAAGAGATTGATGGGCAGGGCCTTTTCTGCATCCGCCCATCTGCCCTGGAGAGACTATTGCTCCAGTACTGCTCCCCAGCCTATAAGGCTGGCATCTGTAGTGACCACCTTCCAAGAAATCGGACTGAAGGATTTCCTTTTTTCCAGATTCTGGGGAACCAACCACCAACGGAGGCTCTTGCGAACGGAAGGGGACAAGGACATTGTAAGTTTAGGGCCTGAACTTTTTTGTTCCAGGCTGACAGTATGGCCCCTTGCAAATTCCTTGAATGGAATTGACCGTAGGGTACTGCTTCGAATGATGCCACCATTTTTCCCAGCAGCCTCATATACAGGCGTATGGACGGCTGTCTTTTTTGTACCCACTAAGTGGATCAAATCTTTCAAAGACAACACCTTTCCTCGAGGCAAGAATATTTTTCTCTGGCCTGAATCCAACCTTAGCCCCAAGTATTCCAGACTTTTGACTGGTTTTTAGGGCTGACTTGTCTCGGTTGATAATCCAACCGTGAGATTCCAGATACTTGATCGTCTTGTGAACGACCACGTCTAGTTTTTTCACTGAGTGGTCTATCAGCAACAAGTCATCCAGATATGCCATTATCATTACACCTTGTGTTCTTAGATTGGCCAATAAAGGGCCAGAATTTTTGTAAACACTCGTGGTGCTGTGGCCAAACCGAAGGGTAAGGCTCTGAACTGAAAATGGCGCCCTTCTACTGCAAAGCGTAGAAATTTTTGGTGGACTGGAAAGATGGGAATGTGCAAATAAGCATCTTTGATGTCGATCGTGGCTAACCAATCCTCCCCTTGTAGGGCAGTGGCCACCGATCGGATCGACTCCATCGGAAAGTCCTGATATACAGGAATTTGTATAGCCCTTTTAGAATTAATATGGGCCTCCCGTCCGCGTTTGCTTCGGGACTGTAAAGAGGTTTGAGTAAAACCCGAACCCTCATTCTTCCAGGGGAACCTCCATAATTACTCCTTGGAGCAATAGTTGTTCTAGTGCCAACAGGAGGGACTCTCTCTTCCGGGGATCCCTTGGCACGTTTGACCTCAAAAATGGGAAGGAGGAGAGTCTTTTAACTCCAAACTGTATCCCAAACCTACTGCGGAGAGCACCTATCTGTCTTGATCGTGTCCCGCCAGGTCTCTTGCGAACAACTGGAGTCCTCCCTCCACCCGACTGAGTGGGGGCTTCATGAATTTAACTTTGGGGGAGGTTTTGTACCTCCCCTGACCCAGGGTTTCTCATTACCCTGCTACTGTCCCTGTTTTTTACCCCCGGGATTTGACCGAGGAGGCCGTCGGAACTGTTACACAGCCGATGCCCCAGGGACTGGAGAAGCAGGCCTCTTAAAGAGGGACCTCTAACTCTGCTTTTAACCGGCAAGAGCGTATTTTTACCGCTGGAAATTTTCTGGATATTTGTCCAGGTTTTCCCTGAATAAGCGTTCACCATGAAATGGGACGCTAACCAGCCATTCTTTACAGGGAGCTTCAGCAGACCAGTTTTTGAGCCATAGGAGCCTACGCATATGTACTATAGACAGCGTAAGGCGGGAGGCCTGATGGACTGAATCCTCTATGGCGTCAACCGCAAAGCCTAAGGCTCTAGGTAGATCAGCTAGGGCAAAGCCTGCTGATCTGTCAAGTCCCTCAAGACCTGTTTCAACTGATCCTTCACTGCTTAGCAGACCCCAATAGCTGCTACTGCTGGTTGTATCACCAAGCAGATTTTCATAAGGACTCCAATCTTTTATCTATTGGGTTCTTGAACATTTGGACATTATCCACTGGACATGTCAGTGATTTATACATACAAGAGATGGCTGCGTCCATTGTAGGGACCTTCCATTTTTTTTTTTTTTTTTTGATGAACTTATCCTCCATGGGATAGACCACCGGAAATCTCTTGGGGGAATAAATATTTTCTCAGGACGTTCCCAATCCTGGTAAATGAGCCCTTTCAGTAAAGGGTGAAGTGGAAAAGAACAAACAGTCTGGGGGCTTCTAGCGACCCCAACGAGGATACAGTAGTGGTTGATGGTTCCGCAAGGTGCATTTTTAAATGCTGATCGGACCATGTTAGTCAGAGACTGAACCCATAATCTTTCAGCTTGAGATGCTGAGAAAAGGTTCCCCCACTGTTGATTCCTCTATAACAGAATCAACCTTATCCTGATCCCCTTCAGGCAGGTCGATCCCTGTATGGGACTGTTGCTCTGCTAACAGGCATTCTGAAGGAGGAGACGGAGATCGGGCGTGCTTTCCCTGACAGGGAGGCAGCGATAAATGTTGACAATCTCTCTCTAATCCTCCCAGAGCTGAGGAAAAAACCTCCTCTGTTACATACACAGGAGCAGGTGACTGAGGACAGCCACAGTACCAAGTACCCCTGCGGGGTCTCTACGGACACTTACCTCTGAACTTCAGGGGAGACTGGTGCAGCAGGAGTATGCCCAAGATCCTCCGAGCCCGATGAGACCCCCTTCGCTTCCTGGAAGATTCAGTTCCGGAGCTTCTGGACGGCATATTCCTAAGCCTAAAGCTGAGGTATTCCAGCCGTAATACACCACTTTTACTGAGAATAGTCTAGCACAATTGCTGCTATATCACAGTTGGTGTCTACTAATGTGCCTTTCTAGGGGATGCCTGTATCAACCGCTTGCTGTATGCCTTTAAATGTTGCCAGCTCTGTCTCTGTACTTCATAGCCAGCTCACTACAATATTGTGTTTTTTTTAAACTGCTGGGACGCCCGCACATGCGCAGAAGCGCTGCGGCGCGCACAGAGCGTCATCCCCCAGGCTCCGCCCCCTTTCCCGGCTCACCTCTATATATAGAGGCGCGTGCACGCGCACGCGCGCGGGCACGTGCGCCTTCGGCGCTAATTTCAAATATGGTAACAAGGGACAGGAGCCAGGGCCCCTCTTTGCCGCAGGCCGGGGGATGGACGAGCACTGCAACATGGCAGAGGAAGCAGTTTCCTATAGAAGAACTCACCATCTGCCTGGACTTTGCTCTGCTGAGAAGAAGCTAGTCCACATGACAAGAAAACATTCCACAGCGGCCTCTAGTGGACAAACACAGGTACCGCAGTCTAATATATTAAATATATATATATAAAACATTTTTTTTTTTTTTCTTGACCACCATTAAAAATTATTACATTTTTTTAGTAGTTACAGGCATGCACAGAATTTTGCGGGAATACTATTAGGTAACAGATAGAAAGACAAATTAGGCTTGGGGGTCCCCCAATAGAACCAAGTTCCTGGGGGCCCCCACTTACCTGTTCCCCGCCGCAGGACTTTGTTTGGTCCACAAAAGCCCAAACTTCACCTATCACGGCAGGCATTGTAATCAAACCTTCAGGGACCGGGTTCCCAAGGATTCCACTCCCCTGGACCTGTATAGCACCCTGCACAGAAAACATCTTGGTCGTGGGTATGACCAGAGCTCTGGATCCCAGGGTCCAGCTCTCCTAAGAGAAGCATTACAGGCAAAACCTTGCTCTTCTCTGCAAGGCCCGGGTACCGACCGTTTAGCTATGAAGCTTTTTTGGTCGGATCCGGAATAGCTTACTGAGGCCCAAAAGAACCTGTACGCAAGCTCAGTGAAAAACACATGTTTCTTCTTGGCCAACACCTTAGACACTGGCAAAAAACTGAGGTGCTCCCGGATGGGAGGGGCTTATATAGGGGAGGGTACTTCCGGTTTTGGAAGTTGCCAGTGCCAGCACCTGACGGTATCTATATAACCCATTAGTAATGACTATGTCGCTCTGTGTCCCGTGATGTACGAGAAAGAAATAATGACACTGTCCCTGCCTATGCTTCTCTTTCCCTGCTCCGGAACACACTACACAAGGCCGCCGCGCTGGCGCCCTTTTATAGTGTGGGGCGTGTACTAAACCCCCTCAGCAATAATTGGCCACAGGCATCCTGCCTGTGGCCAATCATTGCTCTCCTCGCTGCCGGCGCTGTGATTGGCCAAGCATGCGGGGTCACAGTGCATGCTTGGCCAATCACAGCGCCTGGATGACACTGCGATGGCGTAGTGCATTGTGGGCCGTTCGCGTCACTCGAATTTGGCGCGAACGGCGCAAATCGTTCGATCTTCGTCGAACGATCGAACAGCCGATGTTCGAGTCGAACGTATGTTCGACTCGAACACGAAGCTCATCCCTACTCTTGATGTTCGGGCCCTTATTGCGTTGGCAGTGGGTACAAGAGGTAACGTAGTTTTTGCAATCCTGTCTCCAACCGGGCCACCAGAAGGAGCGAGAGACTAATTCTGTGGTTTTCCGAGTTCCAAAGTGGCCTGCTAATTTGTGATCATGAAAAGTCTTTAGGACCAGTTGTCTGGTTTCTAGAGGAACGAAAATTTTACCTCGGAACCAAAACAAATCATTACGTCTTTCTAAAGAGGAGGTTTCTTGGTCAGAGCTGCGCCTAGAGGAGATCTTAATGGCGGTTAGTAGGTCGGTCTGAGAGACCAATAGAAAGTTTTGTGCTGATAGAATGGTACTAGGTTCCCCTGTCTGAGATGCTTCAGGAAACATCCTGGAGAGCGCATCCGCCTTTCCATTTTTGGAGCCGGGCCTGTAAGCGATGTGGAAATGAAACCTGGTGAAGAAAAGTGCCCAACGGGCTTGTCGGAGTCTTAGACGTTTCGCAGTCCTCAAGTACTCCAGGTTTTTATGATCCGTGAAGATCATGACCGGATGCGATGCGCCTTCCAGAAGGTACCGCCATTCTTCTAGAGCAAATTTGATGGCCAGTAGCTCTCTGTCTCCCACATCATAATTTTGCTCCGGAGGGGTTAGTTTTCTGGAGGCAAAGACTACTGGGTGTAGAAGGGATTTTGGGCCCTGCCTTTGGGAGAGGATGGCCCCGGTGGCTGTTTCGGAAGCATCTACTTCCAATGTGAATGGAAGTGAAGGATCTGGATGCCATAGCACAGGTGCTGAGGTAAAAATGTCTTTTAATTTGGCAAAGGCTTCCTGAGCCTCTTGTGTCCAATGGAACCGGTTGCCCTGACGGGTTAATTGAGTGATAGGGGCTACCACAGAAGAGAAACCAATGATGAATCTTCTATAAAAATTGGCCAAGCCAATGAACCGTTGTACCCCTTTCTTGTCTGAGAAAGGGAGCCACTCAGATGTAGATATCCTCCAAATGACCTCCTCCCAGCAACCAAGGGTGCAAGCAATGCAAGTATGAGCAAAACAGGAAAAGGATTTTTCTGGATAGCAGCACTCCAAGATAAAAAGCCTTTATTTCAAAAGTCCAGGAATCCAAAGCATACACTGCACATCACGACACACTGATCAAAAATTAGCTGACATGTTTCACATCAATTGATGCTTACTCATAGCTACCCAATGCACAAATGTTTACTATAATATACCCTAAAGGAAGGTCATGTGATCCAACACCAAGGTGAAAATGATTGTTCAGTGATTGACTGCATGTGAGGAGATTCAAGTAAAAAAGGTGTGGTTCTCTAACCCCGTGTTTCTCAACTCCAGTCCTCAAGGCGCCCCAACAGGTCATGTTTTCAGGATTTCCCTCAGATGAAACGGCTGTGGTAATTACTAAGGCAGTGAAACTGATAAAATCACCTGTGCAAAATAATGGAAAGCCTGAAAACGTGACCTGTTGGGGCGCCTTGAGGACTGGAGTTGAGAAACACTGCTCTAACCACAGTGATAGAGAAATCCCTCTTAGAATGTGCAATCAGTAAAAATATATACGATGTGTATATAGAGAAATGTGTATATACATAAAAAAGTATCTGAAGGATGTGATGTGAACAAAGTGAGATAAAAATGTAGGTATAAAATAAAATAAGAATAAAAAAAAAAAAAGGTAAACATAAAAATAAAAATAAAAATAAAAATGAAAATAAATATGTATCAAAAGAATATATAAGAGAATGAGCTAAAAGAAATGTGAATGAAGTAAATATGTCAATGAAAATGCAAATGCATAAATAACTAAATTCAAAAATATATATGTAAATCAAGCAAGACAAAAGGTGGAGAAGCGGATGTGTAAAAGTGAATGTGTATATATAAATCAAATATGTTTAAAAATGAAGTGAAATTACATGAAATATGGAGAAACTAGTGAAACCATGGAATGGTGAAAATAACTGGTACGAACAGCAATAATAAAAAATAAAAATTCTAGAGGTGAATTGATAAAACAGATATGTTCTATACCAGAATTTATTTCATTATATTCAATATATTCATGGGATTCCAATAACTTGATGTTTTTGTCTTATGAATTTATTTAATTAGTGTGTTATGCTTTGTTTTTGCATGTTTAATTTACCTTTTTCATTATTTGATTATTTATTATCTTTTATTTTATATATATTCTCTATATTCATGGTTTTTTACTTTTTATTTATTTTCAATGGTTTATCTTTACCTTTGTTTTTAAAAATGTGTAAAAGTATAGTGGGTGAAAATACTAATATACCAATTAAACTTGTGCTATATTGTGCTGTGTTATATTTATATTAATAATAATAAATATGTGTCTTGTTTGAGGCGCGCCAGACTGGTGCATCTCATAAAGTAGAAACCTCTTGTTTGGTTACACCATGCATGGATCAACATTATTAGGTGAATACACCTTTTGTCTTGCTTGATTTACATATATATTTTTGAATTTAGTTATTTATGCATTTGCATTTTCATTGACATATTTACTTCATTCACATTTCTTTTAGCTCATTCTCTTATATATTCTTTTGATACATATTTATTTTCATTTTTATTTTTATTTTTATGTTTACCTTTTTTTTTTTTATTCGTATTTTATTTTATACCTACATTTTTATCTCACTTTGTTCACATCACATCCTTCAGATACTTTTTTATGTATATACACATTTCTCCTTCTCCTATCCTTTTCCTGTTTTGCCCCTTTCTTGTCTGTTGGAGCCGGCCATTCTTGAATGGCTTTAACCTTCTGCGGATCCATTGCGACCCCATCGGTAGAGATGATGAATCCCAGGAATTGTACCGTGGTTCTCTCGAAGTCACATTTCTCAACCTTGAGATAGAGTCTGTGTTTCCTGAGGATGGTAAGGACCTTTGTGACGTGGACCCGGTGTATTTCAACAGAGGCAGAAAAAATGAGAATGTCATCCAGGTATACCACCATAAAGTCGTCCAGATGTTCACGAAAGATATCGTTGACCAGGTGTTGGAAGATGGCTGGGGCATTACAGAGCCCGAATGGCATGACTAGATACTCGTAGTGACCGAATCTAGATCTGAAAGCAGTCTTCCACTCGTCTCCAGCCCTGATCTGGACAAGGTTATAGGCACCCCGAAGATCCAGTTTGGAGAAGATCCGGGCGGATCGGAACCTCTGGAACAACTCCGGGATAAGAGGCAACGGGTATCTGTTTTTGATCGTAATTTTGTTTAACTCCCTATAGTCGATGCAGGGTCTCAGGGATCCGTCTTTTTTTTCGACAAAAAAGATCCCTGCACCGGCTGGGGAAGAGGAGGGACGGATACATTTCTTTTTCAGGTTTTCATCTATATAGTCCTTGAGGGCCTTTAACTCAGTCTCTGAAAAGGGAAAAATTCGGCCAAAAGGAACTTCAGAACCGGGCAGAAGATCGATGGGGCAATCATATGGCCGGTGAGGAGGCAGTTGTTCGGCCTGTTGTTTGTCAAAATCGTCCTGGAATTCCAAATATGCAGGGGGAACGTGTTGTAGATGGTCCGGGAGGGTTGCTATGGTGGCACAAGTGGTAGGAGCTGAGAGGAGACAGTGCTGGGAACAGTATGATGAGGTGAAGTTGATTTCCTTCTTGGCCCAATTTATAAGGGGCTCATGGCCTGTAGCCAGGGGGGGCCCAAGATGATGGGGAACATAGGAGAGGAAATGAGGTCCAAGCGCAGGAACTCTTGTGGCCTGAGTCCGTAACAGCAAGGAGGGGCTTGGTTTCTTGTGTGATTAGTCCTGAACGGGGTAGCGAGCCATCTGCCAGGCGTACTTGAAGGCAGTGGTCCTTGGGTTGCAAGGGGAAGTGAAGTTTAGAAGCTAGTGCAGAGTCCAGGAAGCAGCTGCAGGCTCCGGAGTCAATAATCGCCGGTAGGCGGGTTGTCCCTTCCAGTAGCTGTAAAGAGAGAAAGAGGACAACATAAGTTTGTGGGAAGCCAGAAACCTGATAATGCAGAATGTCTTTAGGGGGAGACTTACTAGGTCTCACTGGACAGTTGCGGAGGAAGTGGCCGGTGCTCCCACAGTAAAGGCATAAGTTGGCTTGACGTCTGCGCTGCTTTTCTTCGGAAGAGAGAGGAGGTCGGACTAATCCTAGTTGCATAGGCTCTGGTTCAGGAAGGGATGAAACTGCAGGAGTCTGAACGGGTGGATGAGCAGGGGCTGATCTGGGAAGAGTCCAGCTAGGACGGGTGGCCTGAAAACGTTCGGAGCTTCGCTCACGCAAGCGTCTGTCAAGTTGGGTAACAGATTGGATCAATTCTTCCAAGGAAGTGGGGGTACCGATCCTGGCCAACTCGTCCTTGAGGGCTTCGGATAGTCCTTGGCGGTACTGGTATTTGAGGGCTGCCTCATTCCAACCGGTATCGGCTGACCACTTCCGGAATTCTGCCGTGTAGTCCTCCACTGGTCTTCTTCCCTGGAGAAGGCTGTGAAGAACAGACTCAGCTGTGGCGGTGCGTTGGGGGTCGTCATATAACTGTGCCATATTCTCGAAGAAAGTGTTCACAGAGTTTAATATAGGGCTACTTTGTTCCATCAAACTATGGGCCCAGGCTTGTGGTTCGTCGGTTAAGAGAGAGATGACGAACCCCACCTTTACCACCTCAGACGAGAAGGTCCTGGGCTGAAGCGCGAGGTAAAGGGAGCAAGCGTTTTTGAATGCCCGATACTTTTTGCGGACGCCCGAGAACCGTTCAGGCATGGGAACCCTGGGTTCAGGGGTGGCCATCACCACAGTGGGGCTCGCTGAAGCTTGGGAGGTGGTGGCACTATTGGAGGTGGAAGCGACTGGGGATGCTAGTCCTAAAGGTCCGGTGAGTTGCTGCAGGCGACCATCCATCTGGGTATATCCCTCTTGCAATTTTTGGACTGCGTCGGTCAGTGCGGACACCTGCTGGCAGAGGGTATCAAACGGGGAACGCGCTCTGTCGGCCTCAGACATCTGGCTGGTTTGTACTGTCACAACGGGTACTTACCGAGGCCGAGATGCCGAGAGCGGTTCACCCTTGCAACTTGACGCACTCCGCCCCCTGGAAGTGAGACAGGGAGAGAATGGCGAGAAGAGGCACTGGTGACCAGCAGGTGGAGAGGACTTGCAAGGCTGGCTGGAATAGCTGAGTAGTCCGTGAAGATGCTGGAGGTTAATCACCAGGCGGTAGCAGGGATAAACAGGAACTGAAGATAATATCCCTGACAGTCAGGTTCAGCAGGGATTGACGGAAACCAGCTGCGGCTGGTAGTGCAGATCGAGGGTTTAAAGTTGTTGATAGCAAAGTCCAGATAGGTATAGGAATCAGATCAGGGCTGAAGATCACAAGGACGATCCGAGGTACAGGCAGGAAGTCAAGGGCTGGAGAAAACAGCAGATCCGGGTCACAGGCCAAGGGTCAAGCACAGGCAGAAGGCAGAAGTCCGTAAAACAAGCAGAAGGTCAGGTCCAGGAGAGATGAAAGAGGTAATCAAGCCGGTCCGGGTCACAACTGGGTTTTCAAGCAGGATTCAGGAAACTGAATACACAGGAAAGCTGACAACAAACCAGCAACCTGTCAGTGAGCTAGGCCTCTTTATATATGCCTGCCTGTATTCTGATTGGCGCAGCCGCGCGCACGCGCATGCGCCGTTGCGTCGGCGCACGCACCCGCGAACGCCGGAGCACTGTCCCGCGCACGCGCATGCGCCAAAGCACCGACCCACCGTGCGTGCGTATTGGGTGCTGGTTGGTTTGGAAGTTTCCCTGACATATTGGCCCAATAAAGAATGATGTAGGGATTCTGGTTACAAAGGATAATGAGATGGCAAAGGTTTTGAATGTATTCTTCTCAGTCTTCATGAGGGAAACGGGGGGCTTCAGTAACCAAAACTGCAAAGTTTATCCTCATGACACATCACAGGAAGCACGCCCATGGTTAACAGAGGTTAAAATCAGAAACAGACTTGAAAAACGTAACATAAATAAGTCACCGGGACCAGATGGCTTGCACCAGAGGGTCCTTAGGAAGCTCAGTCAAGTAATTGCCAGACCGTTGTTCCTAAGTTTTACGCACAGTCTACTGACTGGTAGGGTACCAGCTGATTGGAGAAAAGCCAATGTAACACCAATCTTTAAAAAAGGACCAAGATATATCCCTGGGAACTACAGACCAGTTAGCCTAACATCAATAGTATGCAAGCTCTTGGAAGGGATGATAAGGGACTATATAAAATATTTTAGTAATGAAAAGGGTATCATTAGCAGTATACAGCATGGATTCATGAAAAATCGTTCTTGCCAAACAAATCTATTAACTTCTTTGAGGAGGTGAGCTGCCATCTAGATAAAGGATGGCTGGTAGATGTAGTGTATCTGGATTTTGCAAAGGCATTTGATACAGTTCCCCACAAACGTTTACTATACAAGCTAAGGTCTGTCGGCATGGACCAAAGGGTGAGTACCTGGATTATAAACTGGCTACAAGGTTGAGTTCAGAGGGTAGTGATAAATGGGGAGTACTAGGAATGGTCCAATGTGGAAAGTGGGGTCCCCCAGGGTTCTGTCCTGGGACCAATCCTATTTAATTTATTCATAAATTATCTGGAAGATGGGATAAACAGCTCAATCTCAGTATTTGCAGACGATACTAAGCTAAGAAGCGCAATAGCTTCTCCGCAGGATGTGGAAATCTTGCAAGAAGATCTGAACAAATTAATGGGGTGGGCAACTACATGGCAAATTAAACAAATGCATTTAGGTGGCAAAAACATGAATGCAAGCTACTCACTAGGGGGAGAACCTCTGAGGGAACCTAGGATGGAAAAGGACCTGGGGTCCTAGTAGATGACGGCATGCAATACCAAGCTGCTGCAAGCAAAGCCAATAGAATATTGGCATGCATTAAAAAGGGAATTAACTCCAGAGATAAAACAATAATTCTCCCACTCTACAAGACTCTGGTCCGGCCTCACCTGGAGTATGCCGTCCAGTTCTGGGCTCCAGTCCTCAGGAAAAATGTGCTGGAAATGGAGCGAGTACAGAGAAGGGCAACAAAGCTAATAAAGGGACTGGAGGATCTTAGTTATGAGAACAGATTACAAGCACTGAACTTATTCTCTCTGGAGAAGAGACGCTTGAGAGGGGATATGATTTCAATTTACAAATACCGTACTGGTGACCCCACAATAGGGAATAACTTTTCTGCGAAAGGGCATTTAAAAAGACTCTCGGCCATTCACTAAAATTAGAGGAAAAGCGATTTAACCGGAAACGCGTAAAGGGTTCTTTATGGTAAGAACGGTAACACTGTGGCATTCTCTTCCACAAGTAGTGGTTTTAGTAGGGAGCATAGATAATTTCAAAAAACTATTAGGCACCTAAACGACCAAAACATACAGGGATATACAATGTAATATTGATATAAAAGCACACACACACAGGTTGGACTTGACAGACTTTTTTCAATCTTACCAACTATGTACAGTGGGGATTGAAAGTTTGGGCACCCCAGGTAAAAATGTGTATTAATGTGCATAACGAAGCCAAGGAAAGATGGAAAAATCTCCAAATGGCATCAAATTACAGATTAGACATTCTTATAATATTTCAAAAAAAGTTAGATTTTATTTCCATCATTTACACTTTCAAAATTACAGAAAACAAAAAATGGCGTCTGCAAAAGTTTGGGCACCCTGCAGAATTTATAGCATGCACTGCCCCCTTTGCAAATCTGAGACCTGCCAGTGTCATGGATTGTTCTCAATCATCATCTGGGAAGACCAGGTGATGTCAATCTCAAAGGTTTTAAATGGCCAGACTCATCTGACCTTGCCCCAACAATCAGCACCATGGGTTCTTCTAAGCAGTTGTCTAGAAAACTGAAACTGAAAATAGTTGACGCTCACAAAGCTGGAGAAGGCTATAAGAAGATAGCAAAGTGTTTTCAGATGTCAATATCCTCTGTTCGGAATGTAATTAAGAAATGGCAGTCATCAGGAACAGTGGAAGTAAAGCAAGATCTGGAAGACCAAGAAAAATATCAGACAGAACAGCTCGCAGGATTGTGAGAAAAGCAATTCAAACCCCACGTTTGACTGCACGATCCCTCCAGAAGATCTGGCAGACACTGGAGTTGTGGTACACTATTCCACTATAAAGAGATACTTGTACAATTATGGTCTTCATGGAAGAGTCATCAGAAGAAAAACTCTTCTACGTCCTCACCACAAAAATCAGCATTTGAACTTTGCAAATGAACATATAGACAAGCCTGAGGCATTTTGGAAACAAGTTCTGTGGACCGATGAGGTTAAAATATAACTTTTTGGCCGGAATGAGCAAAGGTACGTTTGGAGAAGAAAGGGCACAGAATTTAATGAAAAGAACCTCTGTCCAACTGTTAAGCATGGGGGTGGATCAATCATGCTTTGGGGTTGTATTGCAGCCAGTGGCACAGGCAACATTTCACGAGTAGAAGGAAAAATGGATTTAATAAAATTTCAGCAAATTTTGGATGGTAACTTGATGCCATCTGTGAAAAAGCTGAAGTTAAAGAGAGGATGGCTTCTACAAATGGATAATGATCCTAAACACACCTCAAAATCCATGGGGGATTACATCACGGAGGTGTAAACTGAAGGTTTTGCCATGGCCTTCACAATCTCCTGACCTCAACATTATTGAAAATCTACGGATAGGTTACTAGTAAAAAAAAAGAAAATAATAAAAATGCCATAAATCTATCCTCTATTTTGTAGATGCTATAACTTTTGCGCAAACTAATCAATATACGCTTATTGTTTTTTTTTTAACCAAAAATATGTTGAAGAATATATATCGGCCTAAACTGATGAAGGTTTTTTTTTTTCTTAAATTGGGATATTTATTATAGCAAAAATGAAAAAAAAATAATATATATATATATATATATATATATATATATATATATATATATTTTTTTTTAAATTGTCACTCTTCTTTTATTTATAGCGCAAAAAATAAAAATCGCAGAGGTGATTATATACCACCAAAAGAAAGCTCTATTTGTGGGGAAAAAAGGACATACATTTTGTTTAGTTACAACATTGCACGGCCACGCAATTGTCAGTTAAAGCTACGCAGTCCGTATTGCAAAAAATGGCTTGGTCTGGAAGGGGGTAAATCCTTCTGGGGCTGAAGTGGTTAAAGTCACATTTGGGAACATGTTATATGTCCCACCCATTTTTAGGGTGGAACATGTTACATGTTCCCACTCTTGCAGCCACTCCCCTCTCCCACTCTTGATAGTTAAACAATCTAAGGATATAACTTGATGCATCTAGATAGGCTTGATGTGTTTCGTGGACACAATCCACTTCAACAGGAGCGGATGCATCATTAATCTAAAAAGGGAATATAAATAACCAGTGTAATCTGATATTGAAACCAAACGTGGGAAAAAATAATTGGTGGGAAGAAATGGCTGGCCATGCCTAAACATACTCACATATTGGCTTGAATTAAATCCGGGTGGTACCGCAAACTCATATTGGTCACAGGTTCTATTTCAATTCTTGACAGTGGTCATGGGCTCTATTTTACTTCTGACATCACATAGTTATGGTTGCATCTCATCCATTTTACTTTATAGAACCCAGAGTCCCCTTAGACCACTATATGAAGATTTTTCAGACATCTCACCCTCTGGAAGTTGTAGTTGTGCTCCTGTTTTCTCTACTAGGTCCCTTTCCACAGCTCCCAGGACAGACATGTTAGCCGGCCATTGGTTTGCGGTACCACACGGCTTTAAATCCAGCCAATATTTGAGTATGTTTAGGCATGGCCAGCCATTTCTTCCCACCATTTTTTCCCCATGTTTGATTTCAATATCAGATTACACTGGTTATTTATATCCCTTTTTAGATCAATGATGCATCTGATCCTGATCCTGATGATGTTGATCTTGTCCACGAAAAGCGTCAATCCTATCTAGATTCTTCAAGTTATATCAACATTTCCTTAGATTGTTTAACTATCTCTATCAGACCATATTCCAGTACTCTGGGATACTGCTAACCTCATGACATGGAGAACTATTATGTATATAGCGGGTGTCTCACTCTGTCACCTACGATCCTGCCAAGCTGGCTGCTGCGATGTACACAGGCTTTCCAGCCTGAGAGAGGGAGAAAGCTGCCTGTCAGTGTCTACATGGGCTTTTTTTTCAACCCCCTCCTTCTCCTTGTTTCACTGAATCTATTGTAATGCGAGCTGACTCACACAGAGCTGTTTACTTTGCAGCCTCCCCAGTGTTACTATTGGCAGGAAGAAGAAAGCCAATTAAAGGAATAGTTACAGGAGCCAATCAGGAGGACTTTAACAAGCTGCAGGAAGCAGCTGCAAAGGACTCTGGAAAATGAAATTCCAAGACAGAGTGGCCCCATTGCCTTGTATCCTGACTGAAACTACCAGGTTACAAGGCCAGCATTCTCTGTGGGAGGAAAGTAAAAGACTCAATTTTAATTCCTGAAAAGATCTCAGTGACCATGAGGCAGTGAAAGAGATCAGACCTGAAGGAGAGATGCTGTCTCTCAGATGATCTCCCTGTGCAATTTAGGCCTCCACCACCAGTCGGGACATCCAGCCTGAGAGAGGGGGATTCCAGGTGCATATCGAGGCGCACCTGCACCGACGGTGAAGCTTTCCATTGTGAGGTGACTAGTCGGGTCACCAGGAAAGCCTGCTGTTCCAGGACGTTCGTTTGGGCCTTGACCACAGGTTTTGGTGGGAGGGCATTTTGCCCATCTGCAGGGAACAGACACACACCATCATAGAAGGAGTATGAACACTGTGTACAGACATTGTTGCTGGTAGTCATTTTGCTGACACTTGTAGTGCCCCAGGGATAAGGCTATCCATTTCTGGGACACTGTATACAGACATCATTGTCCTCTCACCTTGCTTGATGAGCTGGACCAGTTGTGTTGTTTGGGCCTGCTATACAGGAGTTTAAGCGCACCAACGAGAGTGGCTAGCTGAAGACACCAAATCTTATATTTTCTTCAAAAGGACTGAAGCTACTAGTGCCATTCGGACCCGCACACACATATTCAGGGCTCTGTATATGGATTGAGTGTGTGGGACAGTTTATCTAGAAAGTTAAGCCATTACTAGTTGACTTGAATAAGTGTTTAAAGTTGGGCCTGTGGTGTCAGGGGACAGAGGAGAGAGGCCTGACACAAAGGGAGTCATTGCTCTGCTCTCCTCCTGCCTGGACTCATAGAGCCAATCTGAGTAAAGGTAACCAATCTGATTTTAAATGCCATATTGTGTTTTATTTACAATTAAAGTGTGCCTCTGCTCTTGGGGACATTGTCAGGTTTGGAATCCCCTGAAAGCAGCTTGAATATAGGATTGAGAGCTATATTGCTGTTATTGCTCTCTAGTTGATTACATATATATATATATATATATATATATATATATATATATATATATACACACACACACACATACACACACACACATACACACACATACACACACACACACACACACACACACACATACTGTCTGTTATTCTTACACAGAAATATTGCAGTAAAGACAATTTCTGTGTTTTATCATAACGTGTGTGTTTCTCATTGGTCATTGCACTTACACTATTGCCAGGTGTGCCAGAGGGGGCTGACACTGTTATTAGGGTTGAAAGGCAGAGTAATGGACTGAACAAACAAAGCAGCTTCTGCAGGGGAATCGCTACATGTATATATTATTGTGTAATGTTCCATGCTGTCTTTACAATTTTAATGTATATACTGCTATTCTCTATCATCTATCATCAGGTATTTACTACTGGTACATACCATGCCCTTTATTGGTTTAGTAAATATACATATAAAATTGTTACTCATATGTATTCTCTTGGTTTCGCCACACACACTTTATTTAAAGTCGCTTTAACTGACAATTGCGCGGTCGTGCGACGCTGTACCCAAACAAAATTGATGTCCTTTTTTTTCCCACAAATAGAGCTTTCTTTTGGTGGTATTTGATCACCTCTGTGGTTTTTATTTTTTATAAACAAAAAAAGACTGACAATTTTGAAAAAAAAACTTTTCTTTTACTTTCTGCTATAATACATATTGCAAAAAAAGGCCTGGCCATTAAGGGGGTAAATCCTTTCGGGGCTGAAGTAGTTAACATGTTTACTAAACAGTGTTTAACTTTGAACCTCTATTCTTTTTATGGACACAGGGTGGCAGTATTGACTTAATTATGACAAATAAAATAGTTAACCCAGCTAAACAAGGTTTGATATTGTTGATTTCTCAGCACATAAGCTATTTAATATGAAAGCAAAGTGTTGTAATGATATATTAGATTAGGATACTGCAGGGACATGAGAAAAGGTCACGGGTTCCCATTTTGATAAGACTTTGGCAACCACCAACTGCCACTGATCTTAATGTATGTCTGTATAGGGGATAGGTAGCAGGAGAGCTGTCAGCATAGTCATCATTACATTATTAGTGACTGGTGCAGTATTATTTTTTAACAAAGATTTTCTAGCTTTAGTACTTTGTCCTCAGTATCTCCCTAGTCTGCCTCAGCATCACAGATCTCAAAGCCTCAGTGTAAATTCTAAGTCCTCCCACCCCATCAGTCAAAAAGGAAAAAAAAGTAGTAGTGGCAATAATAATGAGAGTTACAATATTTTAGATCACGACTTTATTGTTTATAAAGTCCTGCATAAAAATGCTCTCTGACCCAAATACTAACGTCTTTAAACTGTATTTTTTTTTTTTTTTTGTTTTAGTTTTTTTGGATCTCAGTATAGGGAAGGTTTTTCTTTGATTTCCAGTGTGACCTTTAGGACAGGAAGTACAGACAATGGAGTTGATTTATTAAAGGTAAATAGACTGTACTTGCACTCTACAAGTGCCATTGCTCCAGAGCTTAGTAAATAAGAAAAAGCTCTGCTGACTTCCATCATCCAATTATGTGCAAGAAAAAATGCTGTTTTTTTTATTTATTTTCCTTGCATGTGATTGGGTATTCTTTGCAAAGTGAAGCTTTACCTCATTTACTAAGCTCCGGAGGAGCAACTGTGCTTGCAGAGTGCAGTTGTAAAGTGCACTGCTTATTTGCCTTTAGTAAATCAACCTCAATGTGTCCCATAAGAGCACAAAAGACTACAGAAGCAAATTGGGGAGAAAATAGATCCTCTGCCAGTTCTTTTTTGATGCCTGTATCCATTTTTATAGATTTCCTAATTTGATGTGTGGTCTCCAGAAGGTGAGGAGAAATATCCCCAGTGGAGACCCAGACTGTTATAAAAACCTAACAGAGGTTGTATCCCCTCCACAACTTACTCAAAGCCAAAAGTAAACATTTTGGCTGGAGATGGGCTCATTTATTCACATATTTGCAACTCCATCTCCAATATTGCAAAGCAATCAGCAAACTCTTTAAATTTACCAGCAGTGTTACCTTTTTACCATATATTTGTGCTGGTATTGAAATTGTATCTTAGGAATGCTTTAAATAGATGCAGCATTCTATTATTTTGTAGTTTCCTCCTGTAATTATACAATGCCCCCATTTCCTGGGGACATGGGAGAACTGTTTAAGCATATAGAAGCAAGATAACACAAAATTACAATTATAATTACTGTATTTATTTGCGTATAACACTCACTTTTTTACCCTGAAAGTAGGGGGGAAACTGTGCCTGCGTGTTATACGCAGGGGGCTGTAGAACGTTTTTTTCCTGAAACTTCACTCTTAAAGTTAGGGAGCGTGTTATATGCCTGTGTGTGTTATACGCCGATAAATACGGTATTTTGCTACCCTGTTATATGGGTTAGATCATTTACCAAAAGTCTTAGCCATTGCATCCGTTATTGTGTCACAGTTTGTCATAGAAATGTGACTATATTATTGTTCAACATGTCTTTATTAAAGTTTTTGAAACATTTTACAGAAGAAAGACATACTGTACATATAAGTAAGGAGGCTACAATTGGAGCAATAAATTGGTGGTTCACATAATAAAATAGTAGCAAGTGCAGTACCATCATACAAGAGAATAACATTAGGGCATTATACTTAAAGTGTTACTAAACCCAGATGAGTAAAATCCGTCTGTATATGCAGTAAAGCATGTTTGTTATACTCACTGTGGAACCTAAGGGATTAATCCTCTGCATTGTGTAAAAAGGCTGTTTGAGCCTGTCTTCTCTGAACTTCCCTTTCTTCCACTGTCCCCAATCCATCTCCTGATAGAACAGAGCCGCGGGGGGCACTCTGCACATGCTTAAGTTGGTGTATATTGCTAGAGACAGCACAGGGCCAATTAGCACTGTCCAGACAGAGGGTTAGGTGTCCTGCAGTCTCATAGGACAGTCAGAGGGGAATGAAAACTCCTCCTACAAGCTTTAACCAGACACTGATAGGAGTCACAAGACTGTAATATACTGCTGATTAGAAAGGGTATTTAGCAGTTTAAATTTACTAAAATAATTGCATTTCCATATTTTGTGTAGTATGGGAGACCAGATATAGTGATTGCACGATTCTGGGTTTACTAATACTTTAAACAGTATACAATAGGTTTGCTCCAGTGAGGAGGGTGAGAGGTAGAGGTAATGGAAGGGGAGGGAGGAGAGAAGGGGGCATTGAAGAGGGAAGTGGAGGGGGGGGGGTGAGGTAGGGCTAGGGGAAAGGAGAAAAATGTCAAGACAGCAACAGAAACATAAAGATAACCAAGTAATATAATAATCATAATGTCATATTTCAAGTAATATGTTGTATATGTGTTCACATTTACCTAAATGTACCAAATTTACCTCCCAGAAAAAGCATTTAAAAAGTCATTTTTAAATTTATTGTCTCTGTTTAGAAAGTAGTCCATATCAATTCCTAATCATGTGCTGCAATCTGCCAGACATTTGCAAAACAGAGGGGTGCAGCACTTGCAAAAGTTCCGTCACAAAAGGTAGAATAGAAACTGTGAATGACATGCGCACATTTGCACACTGTTAACATTTAAAAATAGAAATAAAAGTTGCATAAATAAATGTCCTTCAATGTATTTAGTTCCCTTACAAAGGACCCGAATCCCAATGACACCTCAAATTTGATCACACAATCACAATACACTTGTTTTCCATTACATTTCAAAATTGAAAAGTTTAGCCCATTTTCTGTCTTCATTTGATAGCATAAGAGCAGTGGCGTCACTAGGGTTGGTGTCACCTGGTGCGGTAAAACATGATGTCACCCCCCCCCCCAATAAAAAAAAATCCCATATAACACCACCCTGGGGACAGCAGACAATGGCATCCTTGGCATTGATGATTTGATTTCGATTTTGGAACTGACCTGCTGACACAGTGTGGTTGCTTGCTGGACGGGATCTGAAGGCTGCAGGGAAGATGGCAAGATGCTGTGACCTGCCGACAACAAGGTGAGTTGCTTGCTGGACTGTGGGCATGATGGATGGTATCTGATGGCTGCAGCCAGGGAAGATGGCAAGATGCTGCTGTGACCTTATGCTCGCTGGACGGATCTGAAGTGGGTGTAGGTCACTGTCTATCTACACTTGGGCTGGGGACACCCCACCCACACCACTTAACAGAGCAGCTCAGGGTGGCTCAGCTACTATGCATGGGTGGCACACTGGCGGACGCAGCAGAACCCCCCCCCCTTCCTGGTTATCAGACCAGTGCAGGGTGGGCAGCTCAGTCAGCTACTTTAACCATATATAATATAGCTGCAGCACCCCAACCCCCCGTTAACAGATGATCTGATAACTGCCGGGGTGGTTGGGGTGCTGCAGTTATATTATATGTAGCACTACCCCCAGTTAAGAGAGCTGCTGGTATTGTTTTGGGCCTGTACCATACTGCTGTCAACCCCCAGAAACTGGCTCAAACCCTCCACTGGCACAGCTGGCAACAAATGGGATTATGGAGCCCACTAGCTATAGAAACCACAATACTGCAATAAGATATACAGTTACAGTTCAGAATTGATTTAACTGAGTTGACCTTCTCCCTGTAACAGTTAACACTCCACACACGTGTTTGCTTAACCATAAAAGTATTTTACTGGATAAAGAAATCAGGTTAAACAAATATGCGTTTACTTATGCAGAGCCCTGCATAAACCAAAGTTGTAGACATATAAAGATGCCAAATATAATAAAATCTTATGCACACTAAATGTCTTTAGAATAACTATGCGCGCGAGCTTTCCCCCTTGTGGGCAATATGGCGCCCAAACAATGTCACTGTGAGTTCCAGTCAGGCCTGACTACTTTGTAACACAGCTTCTTTAATGAAGGGATCTTCGCTAGCAAGCGTTGGTGCACTTTAAATTTGTAATCCAAGGGATATCAAACAGTTAGCTGAACTCCTGCTATGCTTTAGGGCGTGAAGTCACAGGTAATAAGATGCCCCGCTTTTTTCTACGCAGTTACAGCGCAACGCACTGTCCGCTGGTGCGTAGCGCACTGCTTTGATGGCGGTGGGCCCTAAACAAAGTTCACAGACTTATTATGAGTTAAGAGTCTTGGGCAAGTGCCCTCTCACCCGACCAGACCCAGTCCGTTCTGTTGATTCTGTTGCTGGTGCACCAGCACGCGATCTCTCTTCCACATGTAGTCTCCGGTCCTTCAGACAATCGTATGGAAGTCAATAGATGGGTCGACCCTTGGATGCTCCGAGATGCCAGCAGGCTCTCTGGATGAGATCCCTCTCTTTCAGACGAGCAGGCTTTCCGGATTCGGTGGGCCCATGCTCTCCGGCCTAGACAAGCACAACAGGCCCCAACACAGACTCCGACTTGTCCAAAGAGACCACATGTGGCTTCTCCTTCCCCGTAAATAGCCATCCCCAGCAGACCTTGCGCCGGGCAATGCACTGTGGCCGTTTAGCTGCACTGTGGGTACAGTAGTCTATATAGTATCCACGGCATTGGAGTCCATCTCTCCCTGTACAACAAGTCCCACCATGCACCTTTCCTTAAAGTCAAACAGTAGTCAAATAGAGTTCCGGGGGGATCTGGATTCACTTGCATATTAAAGTAGTCTTTACCGCATACCATAAAGTGACACCCCGCTACATATACATAGTTAAAGTAGCTGACTGAGCCGCCCACCCTGTGCTGGTCTGATAACCAGGAATGAGGGGGGGGGGGTGCTACTGTACAGCTATTAGTTTTATTTATTTATATATATATATATATATATATATATATATAATTAAAATATAGCAGTCATGGCTATATTAGTTATATATATATATATATATATATACACACATATACATATATTCTATATAGCTAATATATAGTGTGTGTGGGGGAGCTGCTGGCTTGATGATGAGATGTTAGTTTTTGATGCTGTACAGCTATATATATATATATATATATATATATATATATATATATATATAAGAAAAATGGTAAACAATAGAACAGAAAAGGTATCTGAATCATTGATATACACAAAACAGCGCTAAAATTTAAGACTAAAATTAGACCCGTGGAAGAACCACTGAAAAAAGTCCAAACCTAGTAATGTGACAAACAGCCAGTCCAGAGAAATGAGGTGAGTATCAACAATGGTCCATGTGAGCACCTTCCACCACCAAAGACATCAATTGCAATCCACCGCATGACGAATAATCCCCCTAGGGTTTCAAACTCACCAGAAGCATATTAAATATGGGCCTTAAGTGAAAATGGTACATCAGCTACTCTGTCGTGGCTCGTCACTTCTCAGCAGGGTCCACCAGTGAAATGGGTTCCAATGCAGGTCATAAAATAACAGAAAATAGCAAACCAATAGTGTAATCCTGTTTATTAAAAGACCCGTTTCCCGTACATCAGGAGACCCCTTAATCTAACTACGTACAATAACAAGCAGAAAAATGAGCATAAGAATGGCCCCAGAGGACGCTATCACCATATCCAGCCGTCACACGGAGCGTGTGTGTGATCCTGCAGACACTTCCGAATGGACGCAATGGACGGTGGAGCGCAGCCTTGGAGCGCAATCGTCACTTCCGGGTCATGTGTTGCCGTGGTTATGCCCATATTTAATATGCTTCTGGTGAGTTTGAACCCCTAAGGGGGTTATTCGTCACGCGGTGGATTGCAATTGATGTCTTTGGTGGTGGAAGGTGCTCACATGGACCATTGTTGATACTCACCTCATTTTTCTGGACTGGCTGTTTGTCACATTTCTACGTTTTGGACTTTTTTCAGTGGTTCTTCCACGTGTCTAATTTTAGTTTTAAATTTTAGCACTGTTTTGTATATATCAACAATTCAGATACCTTTTCTGTTCTATTGTTTACCATTTTTCGATTTTTTTAAAATTTTAAACAGCTGCTTTTGATTTTAAAGTATTTTGTGGAAAATATTTTATCATATTTTAATATATATCTGCTGCTTCTAATACAGCAGGATTGAACTGGCGCTAAGTGTGTGTTACTTTGGGCCTTTACAAACACACCTCCTCTATATATATATATATATATATATATATATATACATATACATATACACACACACACACACATATATCTATATGTATATATATATATATTGTGACAGTGGGGTCACTTTGGACACAGGGTGAATAAAAGAAACCCCCGATATGGTCTGTGATAGCCATATTCAAGGCGGTATATACATTGTATATAGATTGGATGTATACTGTATGTGGGGGTTAAGTATCATTGCTGTGAGGAATTAAGTTGTTTTGCATTTCTATTGTTCATTTAAGTCTGTCCTTGTGTGTATTGAAAAGTGCCAGACAGACTGGCTGCCAACCCTTTGTAAAAAGATGTGTATTGGAGATCGTATATTCTATTGTGTTGGGATCTTTTGAAGCCTAGCAGACGTCAGGATGAGGTGTTGAGTCTTGGGATGTGTGGGTGGAGCTGGGCCCTTGTTCATGTTAAATCATGTGCCTTGAATTGTGTATAAAGTTACAATGTTTCTCAATGATAAAGTCATTCCTACTACAGAAGAGACAGAGTGCGTCTCGTCTTCTTCCAGAGGGGTCGGCTCCTATAGGAAAGGGTCGTTTAGCTGTGGATATCGGTAGCGAGTGGATGTGTGTCTAGGAGAGGGAACATCGTAAACGGCGTTAATACCCCTGGATATTGGGGTGCCGTTACATTGGTTGGCAGCAGCGGGATTTTCCCTCCAGTTCCTGGGACACTCCAAGCCACCACAGTGAATGACCAAGCTATGCAGCCTGCAGGAAAGTCACGCTGAAAGACTTACTTGAGAGCCGAGATGAACCAGAGGAATGGTGATGCAGGACCCTGGTCAGTTGAAGATTTGTTTCAGCAACGAGTTCGAGAGCGCTTGGCATTATATGGTGCTAACCCATCAGAGACCGCCATACAGGAAGCCATTAGAGAAATCGAGCGGCAGGATGAGCGACAACATGAGCAGAGAATGGCGGAAATACGGCAATCAGAGACAACACCTAAAAAAGCAGCACCAACTGAAAGGAGAGGAGAGATACAGATACCAGCTGACATGGAAAGGAATTCAGAAGGAGGTTGCGAGAGATGCAGATACAGCATAGAGGACCAGTATCAGAGGAGGTCCTGCTGGGATGGTCAGATTCGATCCGCTGCGAACTCTGGAAGAAAGTGCTAGCCCTCGAGCAGCAACACCAGGGAAAAGTTCTCCCCTCCATCCATGTAAGGTACTGGTCGCAGTATGAAGTACGAATGCTGTTATTGGGGGAACAACCGAAGCAGGAGTGGACAGCTGAGTTAAGCAGGCTGATCCGGGCAGAGATGCGGTTGGACGAGAGCTACAGAGCCCTCCGGTGGTATGTAGCCCAAGAGTGCCCATGGTCAGTGGATGATAGCCCCATGGAAGGCTTTGACTATAATGGCCTGGGATTGTTGTATTGGAGGCTGTCCGAGGACCCTGAATTTGGGAGTGATCAGGAGTGGCGTTTGGAGGAAATAATGGAGCACAGAGAACAAAGACTGAATGTCTCGGAAGGGCACTGGGCACAGGAAGATTTGGAGTTTCTGGCCGTTCAGGAATGGGAGCTGGAGATTGCCTACAAACAGCTGCTAGACTCTGCTCAGCAGCAGGGTGGGGCTCCCTTTGCCTGGGACTATCAGGAATTACCAGTTGACAACTATGAAATCCTGGCTGAAGAATCAGCAGTGGAAAATCTGAAGATTGCCCTCCCTAAAGCCGAAGTGAATGATACAGAGTTCCAGGGAGCTAGCCTGGCTGAAGAATCGGCAGTGGAAAAGATGAAGATTGCCCTCCCTAAAGCCGAAGTGGATGATATAGAGTTCCAGGGAGCTAGCCTGGCTGAAGAATCAACAGTGGAAAATCTGAAGATTGCCACCCTTAAAGCCGAAGTGAATGATATGGAGTTCCAGGGAGCTAGGGCAGTTGGCTCATCACCCCAACCACAGATTACAGAAGGTATGGACTTAATGGACTGTGCAGAGGATGTTATGAATTATGCATCGCCCGCTCAAGTACTGGCAGCAGGACAAAGTACTGCAGACCCCTGCTCTACACCCGTGGCAGTGTTGGAGGCCCGAGTTGAGAAGGTGATGGTTCCTCTTTCTGAGTGGATTTCAGAGATGCAGGGAGGAGAAGCAGCCATTTTCCCTCCCCAACAGGTAGCCAGAGCAGATGGTGTGGAGTCCCCAGCAGGAGTACTGGCAACAGGGCAGAGTGATAGCAACCTGTGCTGCCCAGCACCGGAAACAACTGCAGAGTTTCAGGGAGCCGGGGCAGTTGGCCCCTCTCTCCAGCAACAAGCTGGGGTGGTAAAGCTTTTACCCCCAGCTGAATCACTGGCAGCAGGGCAGAATGCTACTGGCCGCTGCACACAACTGCCACTTGAGCGGATATCGGTGGATGGGACTGCGGTCTCCACTCACAGCAACCCAGCAGAAGAGCTGGCAACAGAGCCGAGTGCCACGGGCCTCGGCTCTCAACTAACAGAAGAGGGAGTTCCTGTGGTATTGGATGGGACTTCAGTCCTCACTGACACAACCCCAGAAAATAGTGTGACACTGAGACAGGAGGATGTCAGCCTTGCTTTGCAAGTACTGGGGGACTTCCACCTACCACAAGTGGATGGGACTTCAGTCTCCACTTGTATACCCCAGGGATGCCGGGCAGTCGACCCAGATCCCCAACAGCATGACGGACTGAGCCCAGTCACCCTGTCTTCTCCCCAGCGGCGGGTATGTTCTCTGAGAGAGGCAGAGGTTGGCTGGGTAAGTAATGCTCTGCTTGGAGCAATTCATTTGTGGTACTGGGTGGATACCAGCATTGGAAGAATGGACCCATGGACTAACTTCGGAGTAGACCCGTCTGGGGTCCCCTCCTCTGTTAGTCCCCTGCCGAAAGGGGAGATGTGTGACAGTGGGGTCACTTTGGACACCGGGTGAATAAAAGAAACCCCCGATATGGTCTGTGATAGCCATATTCAAGGCTGTATATACATTGTATATAGATTGGATGTATACTGTATGTGGGGGTTAAGTATCATTGCTGTGAGGAATTAAGTTGTTTTGCATTTCTATTGTTCATTTACGTCTGTCCTTGTGTGTATTGTAAAGTGCCAGACAGACTGGCTGCCAACCCTTTGTAAAAAGCTGTGTATTGGAGATCGTATATTCTATTGTGTTGGGATCTTTTGAAGCCTAGCAGATGTCAGGATGAGGTGTTGAGTCTTGGGATGTGTGGGTGGAGCTGGGCCCTTGTTCATGTTAAATCATGTGCCTTGAATTGTGTATAAAGTTACAATGTTTCTCAATAATAAAGTCATTCCTACTACAGAAGAGACAGAGTGCGTCTCGTCTTCTTCCAGAGGGGTCGGCTCCTATAGGAAATGGTCGTTTAGCTGTGGATATCGGTAGCGAGTGGATGTGTGTCTAGGAGAGGGAACATCGTAAACGGCGTTAATACCCCTGGATATTGGGGTGCCGTTACATATATATATATATATATATATATATATATATATATATATATATACACATATACATATATTCTATATAGCTAATATAGCTGTACAGCATCAAAAACTAACATCTCACCATCAAGCCACCAGCTCCCCCCCCCCCCCCACACACACACACACAGACCAGAACAGGGCACCGAAGTCGGACACAAACACTGCACTTATCCCACCAACTCTAAGCGGCTCAACCCACCCATCACAGCACCTCGGCTGGCGAAGGACAGGACAGGACACCCAACCCATCGCTGACCCCCGCCCGTTACTGCACCAGGTACACAGAACACCCGGGCGGCAGCTGGAGAGGACACACAGCGTGCAGCCGCGCCACCCGAGAATAGATAGTGACATGGGCTCAGGCATCAGCGCAGGAGTGAAGAAAGGTGGAGGAAGACACAGGCTGCGGCGATGGAGGTGTGTTCCAGGCTGGCTGAAAAAAAAAACTGCCTAAGGGAGCCTGGGCTTTTGTCAGCTTTGTGATGGTGTCACCCCTCCAGCGCGTGTCACCCGGGTGCGGACCGCACCCCCCTAGCAATGCCTCTGCATAAGAGTGATGGCAAATTCTTACTGACTCAAAAGTTTATTGTCAGAATACAATTACCATATATACTCGAGTATAAGCCAAGTTTTTCAGCACTTTTTTTGTGCTGAAAATGCCCCCCTCGGCTTATACTCGAGTCACCTTTTTGCGCCTGATCTCCCGGACTTTGGGGACCCGGTACCGATTATCCGTAGGTCCCCTGGACCCCAAACTTGGCACACATATAGCCCCTCTACAAGTGTGCAAAGTTTGTTGTTCCGGGGACCTACGGCCAGGGAGCACTGATTTTTCAAAGCCGGGCACTCCTTCCATAGACTCCCATGTTAAACGGTCATTTCTCTGGTGACTTTGGGGACCCGGTACTGGCCAGTCGTAGGTCTCCTGGACCCGAGACTTAGCACACATGTAGCCCCATTTCTCCTCTACATGTGTGCAAAGTTTGTTGTCTAGGGGGCCTACGGCCAGGAAGCACAGATTTTTCAAACCCGGGCACCCCTTCCATAGACTCCCATGTTAAACGTCAGTCTAGTCATGGACACAGTGAGGCATGGGCACAGTGAGGCATGGGCACAGGGTGGCATGCACATGGACACAGTGAGGCAAAGTGAAGCACAGTGAGGCATGCAGATGGACACCCTAGGCTTATACTCAAGTCAATACGTTTTCCCATTTTTATGTGGTAAAATTAGGTGCCTCGGCTTATATTCGGGTCGGCTTATACTCGAGTATATACGGTATACATGTTTTAATGCCACTGGTCACATTTTCCAAGTGATTAACCTCCACAGGTTACAAGCTTAAATTTGACACATTTCTGGAAATTGTAACGCAAAATTACTGTTTATTTTCTTAATTTGTGCAGGCGCACTTGTTAGGGCACCTTGTCAATCTCTGCTTTGGAAAAATCAAAACCCTTTTCTTTAATCCAGCTAACATTTTATTCTGGATTTAGTAAATTTTCCGCTCTGTCATACTACCCCAAGTTCAAAAAAAGTCTTCATTATTCCTTTTTTTAGACTATTGGAATCTCCAGTCTTTAAGCCCATTAAAATAGGGGCTGCCCCTGCCTGTAATAGGCCCCTAAATCTCATTGGCCAGATAATGGCCAGGGTACTTTAATGAATGGAACTACCTTAGCCATTTTCCAGATCTGTAGGCATTACCTGATGGTACCTCATAATTCTGGTATAGAGGTTTCATGAAAAGTAACCACTGAGCACCAATGGAAGGGGACCCTTTTCTTACTGACATCAATGAATATGGGGCACCTCACACAATAACACCAAGATAACAGAAAACCAATGTAACATGGGATTTTTCAGGTTTCTGTGATAATAAGCCCCTGTAGAAAGCCAGCTCGGGGTTCCCCAAGGCATGGAGTCCGAGCCCACGCCTACTTCTTACCAGGGCCTCTGATGGACTTGCAGCAAACTGGAACCAGGTTGCCGCCCCCAGGTACGCATGTCTGACAGTGCAAAGACCACTCGCATGTGCAGAGTTCAGATGGCAGGAGACAGAGGAGATTCTGAGATTCTGAGAAATTATTTAAAGTTAGGCCGGGCTGCAGTCACATGAAGATGGTCGACAAAGCCAAGAAATACTAGGCAAACCAGGAGCTCAGAGAAATTAGAAGGTTGCTCGGGCAACCTTGGCTACACTGAGCATGTCTGTATATAGGGAAGCAAACTGGGAGGCGGACTGGGAAGTGATAGAAGAGAAAAAGAATATAAATCCACAGTGGAGCAGGTGACGACCATAGGTGAACACAGAAGCCAGCAGCACATGTGAATAGAATCACAGAACCTAGAATCTAGCAGAACCACTGCAGCAAGGAGATAAGAATTTTTACAGACAGAAAACTGACTACTAATGTAACGGATATATTTATAATGAGCTGTAATGTAACAGCTAAATTTACACTGACCACCGATGTGAAGAAGGAATTTACACTGACCATCGATGTAACAGGGAACTTAGAATGACCAACAATGTAATGGAGGTATTTACATTGACCATCCTTACTAGACATGTACGATTAGTTTCAAATGGAAACTCAGAATATCAAATTTTTATTATTCGGAGATTCGGATGTATTCAAATTTCTAAATCACAACAGTAACGAATTTCAACAAATCTGAAATAAGTTGTAATGAAACAAATTATCCAAATTTGAATAAGAAAAGGACTTCAAATTCGAAAATGATATTGCATTCATAAATTTAATTAAATTTGAAAATTAATTTGAATTAGAAATGGAAGTATATTGCAATAAATACAGTAAGATGTAAACGTGAAATAAGATGATGATTCCTGCTTTACAGAATAGAATAAAAAAAAATAATAGAATAAAACAGAATAGAATAGAATAAAACAGAATGGAAAAGAACAGAAAATAATAGAATAGAAAAGAATAGAATAAAAATTAATAGTACAGGAAACAAAAAATAGAATATATTAGAACATACAATAAGATAAAACAAATATAGCCATCTTCCCGAAATTCGAATTTCAAAATTCAAATGTCGAAATTAGAATTTCAAATCGATTTGAAAATAACGAACATATAGAAAATAAATCTGAATATACGAAACAATATACAAAACAAATTCTGAAAACAAATCTTTCTAACATAACAAATACGACCAAACAAAATTATTGACTGAACGAATGAATCTAAAAACAAAACAATTTTTTTCGCCGTGCACATCTCTAATCATTACATTGGAGGAATTGGTAGACAGTGTACATGTTGTTACATTGGTGACCATGGAAAATGTCTCAATTACATTGGTGGTCAGTGTTTATACATCTCTTATATTGGTGTTTTCTGTAAATACACGTGTACATTGATAGACTATGTGCATACCCCCACTATAGGGGATTCTACTGTAAAGACCAGTGTCCTGGTGGTTCTGTATAAGTGGAAAGGTCTAAATTTGCTAGATGAATTTGAGATCAGCTTCCCATAGGGGAGGGGTCAGATGGTGAATGAATATGATGGGACCTCACATTAGAGGAGATGGTGGTGGCTGAATAATGTTAATTGATATAAACTGTTTTTACAACATAATATGGTTTATGTATAATGGGTTATCTAATTTTATGTTCTTGCAGTGTTCTAGCTATGTGCTATTGTAATCTATATTCTTGTTGGATGATATAATATACAGTTGCTGGTTGATGGATTTTGCCATTACGCTGTTATTTACATAATTTACTAATGGCATGGTACAGAATAATGTGCTAGTGCAGTGCAATGTGGTTACTTGATAAGGCAGGCAAGTTATTTTAATCACATTTGCTATTTTATTTTATGATAATTTTTCCTTAAAATGTTCAATGCACAAACATTATTTATTTATTAATGTATTACAAGACTATCAATTTACATATATATTGTACACTCACATCAGTCCCTGCCCTCAGGAAGTTTACAATCTAAGGTCCCTAAAATTCATAAATATACTGGGGCCAATTTAGACAGGAGCCAGTTAACCTACTAACATGTCTTTGGAGTGTGGGAGGAAGCCAAAGTACTTGGAGGAAACCCACACAAGCACAGGGAGAATGTGCAAATATTAATATAATTTTGGATGTGAAATTATAAGTGGTAATTCAGACCCAATTATTACCTGCACAGGGGCCTCTTATTGACTTTGTAAGGACAAACCTCCCTCATGACATATAGATGACAAGGTGATTTCTCCCAAAGAGGGACACAGACAGCAATAAAAAGTTGACAAAATTTTCCGCCCTTCCATGCTCTATCCAAAACTAAAAGATACATTTTGGCTACGGACGGGTTCTAACATTTCACTCACCAAAACAAATCATTTGTTCACTAAAAAACAAACAAAAAAAAAACATAATTTGACCAGGGTTGTACAGTTTATATATATATATATATATATATATATATATATATATATATATATATTGTGACAGCAGGAAGGTAAAGTCACCTGGTTGCATCCAGGGGGGTAGATATATTTCGCCCAGATTCAGGCTTTACGCCGACTTATACAACTAGGTGGAGAGTTGTATAAGCCCAGCTGGGGCTAGTGGGCTCATGGATGACTCATACCTCTAGGGAGAGTGTGGGGCGTCGTGCAGACAGGGAGTTGATGAGACCAGCTGAAGCTTGTCAGCTCATTTAGGCCTCTATAAGAACTCCCAGCTTCATTAGATGTTAGCTCATGCCTGGACCCAGACCTGTGTGGACTGTCTAGGGAGAGTGAACCCCTGTGCGGTGAGACAAAGCCTGTGTGGCTATTTGCTTGGACATTTAAAACCAGGGACTTAGGGACTAGGACAGCACTAGGCTGATCCCAGTTGTTAGTTAGGAAACCTGTATGTTTAGTCAGAGGTCAAGTTGACCAGGATTTATTTTGTTTATGTTTCTTTTGCTTTGCTGTGTTTTGTCACTGTAAATAGAAAATAAACCGCACCTTTTTGATTTTGAAAACCACAACCTCCGTTTGCTGGGCCTGTTTTTGTGTGGGGAGCCCATCTCGGGGGTCACACACACCCGCTGCCGAGCTAACCCCCTCACAGTTGGTGGAGAATGCGGGCAGTTTTTTTTTAAGCCAGCATGGAGGAGATACTGAAGCAGCTGGCTCTAGCAAATGCCAATCAACAGCAGACAAATGCAGGTTTGCAAAAGAGCCTTGCAGCTCATCAACAGAGCCTTGCAGCTCAACAACAGAACTTCGCAGCCCAGCAGCAAGCTCATCAACAGAGCCTTGCAGCCCAGCAGCAAGCTCATCAACAGAGCCTTGCAGCCCAGCAGCAGACAAACGCAACTTTGCAACAGAGTCTGGAGGCTCAGCAACAAGCCCAGCAGCAATCTGAGGCCCGCTTCATAGACCTGTTGCAGAAGCAAGAGCAGAGACTACAACAACAGATGGAAGCAGTAATGCAGCAACGTCCGCAGACCAGTGAGGAAAGCCGTCCCACTAATACCGCGTCCTTTGGGGTGAGTCGTTTATTGACAAAAATGACTGGAGAGGATGATCCAGAGGTATTTTTGACCACATTTGAAAGGACCGCTGAAAGAGAAAAGTGGCCTGAGGAGCAGTGGGCTGGACTGGTGGCTCCTCTGTTAACTGGTGAATCGCAGAAAGCTTACTATGACCTAGAGCCTAACCAAGCAAAAGACTATGTGATGCTAAAAGCTGAAATATTGGCAAGGCTGGGTGTCACCCAGGCTGTCCGGGCTCAGCGTGTGCATAACTGGACTTTCCAGCTTGGAAAACCCCCCAGGTCTCAAATGTATGATCTCATTCACCTGAGCAGAAAGTGGCTACAGCCAGAGACTTTGTCCGCACCAAAGATTGTGGAACGTGTTGTAATGGATCGGTTTTTGAGAGCTCTTCCTACTGCCATCCAAAAGTGGGTAAGCCATGGAGACCCAGAGACGGCCGATGGTCTTGTGGATCGTGTGGAGAAATACTTGGCTACAGAGAACCTGACGGCCTCTTCCAGAGACACTCAGACTTTCCACCCTAAGACCAGACCATCCCCAGGGGCGGATAAGAGGATTCCAAGGGGTGAGGGTGGAGAGAGTGAGAGGGTGGGAGCTCTACCCCAAGTTTGGCGAGAACAGCCTGGGAAATCAGCGGCTCAAGAGGCCGCAAGAAGGATCGTTTGCTACCGCTGCCGGCAAGCGGGACATATTGCAGCCAATTGCCCGGTTGTGGAGGAACCCATGCAGTGTGACTTTCTGACGGGCAGACGTCAGTCGCTGTGTGCGACAGTCGCATGCACTGCCATTCGAGGAACTGAGAAACATTTATGCAAAATGTGTGTTAATGGTAGAAATGTTGTGGTATTGCTGGATTCAGGTAGCCTTGTGACCCTGATAAAGGCTGAGTTAGTTAAAACAGAGGTCTCTGGGAATAGCAAGGTAGCTGTTATTTGTGTGCATGGGGACACCCGAGAGTATCCAGTGACTACAGTGTGTTTCGAGACCCCCAAAGGTACCCTCTCTCATCCAGTGGGCTTAGTATCTCAGTTACCGCATGACGCCATTGTGGGAAGGGATTTTCCGAAGTTCTGGGAACTGTGGGATGATCCTGAGCCCCCCACTGGTGCCCCTATGTACCAGGAATGTGATAGCCAGAACTCCCCTGAGAGTGGTGAGGACTCTCCGGAATTTCCCTTATCAGTATTGGCAGGGGAGACTCAAGAAACTGGAGAGGAGCCCACCTCCTCAGACAAAAACCTACCGTCTGTGGAGTTTTCTTTTTCGTACATCACGGGACACAGAGCGACTTAGTCATTACTAATGGGTTATATAGATTACCTTCAGGTGTTGGCACTGGCCAATTCCAAACCGGAAGTACCCTCCCCTATATAAGCCCCTCCCACCCGGGAGCACCTCAGTTTTTTGCCAGTGTCTAAGGTGTTGGCCAAAGAGTAACATGTGTTTTCACTGGGCTTGCGTACAGGTTCTTTTGGGCCTTAGTAAGCTGTTCCGGATCCCACCAAAAAAGCTTCATAGCTAAACGGTCGGTACCCGGGCCTTGCAGCAGAAGAGCAAGGTTTTGCCTGTAATGCTTCTCTTAGGAGGGCTGGACCCTGGGATCCAGAGCTCTGGTCATACCCACGACCAAGATGTTGTCTGTGCAGGGTGCTATACAGGTCCAGGGGAGTGGAATCCTTGGGAACCCGGTCCCTGAAGGTTTAATTACAATGCCTGCCGTGATAGGTGAAGTTTGGACTTCTGTGGACCAAACAAAGTCCTGCGGCGGGGATCAGGTAAGTGGGGGCCCCCAGGAACTTGGTTCTATTGGGGGACCCCCAAGCCTAATTTGTCTTTCTGTCTGTTACCTAACGGTATTCCCGCTAAATATCTGTGTTTGCCTGTAACTACTGAAAATGTAAAATTTTAATAGTAGTCAAGAAAAAAAAAAAAAAAAAGGGACCGCGGTACCTGTGTTAAACCACTAGAGGCCGCTGTAGTCCATTTTTCTTGTCATGTGGATCTTTGGTTTTCTCAAGTCAAAAGATCCAGGCAGCTGGTAAGTTTCTCTGTGGGAATCCACTTCCTCTGCCCTGTTGCTGCGCTCATCCACCGCACAGGCCCTCCGGCAAAAAGGGCCCTGGCTCCTAGTCCCCTGTTTGATTTCGAAAAGGGCGCCAATGGCGCACGGGCGCGCGCGCCTCCTATGAAAAAAAGGGGCGGGGCGGGTGGATGACGCTCGATGCGCGCCGCGGCGCTTCTGCGCATGTGCGGGCGTCCCAGCATAGTTAAAAGACACAGTACAAGTGTCAGCTGGATGCAAACAGAGCTAGCAACAAACAGTGGCACACAGAGGCGGTTGATGCAGGCATCCCCATAGAAAGGCACTTTAGTGGACACCAGCTGGTATATAGCAGCACCTGTGTTAGATTATTACCAGCAAAATTGGTGTATGACGACGGGAATACCTCAGCTTTGTGCTTAAAGGATATGTCGTCCAGACGCTCCGGAAATAGATCTTCCAGGAAGCCAAAGGGGTCTCCATCGGGCTCTGAGGATATTGGGCATGCTTGTACTGCACCAATCTCCCCTGAGAATTCAGAGGTCAGTAGCCGTAGAAACCCCGCAGGAATGCCTGGTGCTGCGGCTGTCCCCAGTCCACCTGCTCCTGTATATATAACAGAGGAGGTTTTATCCTCAACTCTGGGAGGATTGGAAGAGAGATTAACAGCATTGATCGCTGCTTCCCTGTCTCAGGAAAAGCGCGTCCGATCTCCGTCTCCTCCTTCAGAGTGCCTGTTAGTGGAGGAACAGTCCCAGAGATCGACCTACCTGAAGGGGATCAGGATGAGGTTGATTCAGTTATGGGAATCAACAGTGGAAGAACCTTTCTCAGCATCTCAGGCTGAAAGATTATGGGTTCAGTCTCTGACTAATATGGTCCGATCAGCATTTAAAATGCCTCTGGCGGAACCACCATCCACTACGGTTTCCTCGCTGGGGTCGCTAAAAGCTCCCCAGGCTGTCTGTTCCTTCCCAATCCACTCTTTATTAGAAGGGCTTATTTACCAGGATTGGGAGCATCCTGATAAAATATTTGCTCCCCCCAAGAGATTTCCGGTGATCTATCCCATGGAGGATAAGTTCATAAAAAAATGGAGGGTCCCTACAGTGGACGCAGCCATCTCTTCTGTTAACAAATCACTGACATGTCCAGTAGATAATGTTCCAATGTCAAAGACCCAATAGATAAAAAATTAGAGTCTTTACAAAAATCTGCTTTCTCTACAGCAAGCATGGTGACACAACCTGCGGTAGCAGCGATTGGAGTCTGCCAAGCAGTGAAAGATCAGTTGAAACAAGTCTTAAGGGACTTACCAGATCAGCAGGCTCTTGCCCTAGCTGACCTGCCTAGAGCCTTGTGTTTTGCGGTGGACGCCATAAAGGATACAATCCAACAGGCCTCCCGCTTTACGCTGTCTATAGTACAGGCTTCTGTGGCTCAAAAACTGGTCTGCTGAAGCTCCCTGTAAAAAACTGCTGGTTAGCTTCCCATTTCATGGAGAACGCTTATTTGGAGAAGATCTGGACAAATATATCCAGAAAATTTCTGCCGGTAAAAGTTCACTCTTACCGGTTAAGAACAAGGGTAGAAGTCCTTCTTTTAAGAGGCCTACTTCTCCAATCCCTGGCACATCGGCTGTGAAACAGTTCCGACGGCCTCCGCGGTCAAATCCAGGGGGCAGAAATCAGGGACAATCACAGGGTATCAAGAAACCCTGGGTCAAGAGAGGTACAAAACCTCCCACTAAGTCATGAAGGGTTGCCCCCACTCAGTCGGGTGAGGGGAAGACTTCAGTTGTTCACAGAGACCTGGCGGGACACCATCAGAGATGGGTGATCCCCGCAGTAAGTCTGGGATACAGGCTGGAGTTAAAAGACATTCCTCCTGCCCATTTTATAAGGTCAAACGTGCCAAGCGATCCCCAGAAGAGTGGATCCCTCCTTCTGGCACTAGAGCAACTATTGCCCCAAGGGTAATCATGAAGGTACCCTTGAAAGAAAACGGGTTTTACTCGAACCTTGTCACAGTCCCCAAACCAAATGGGGACATGAGGCCCATATTGAATATAAAAGGGCTAAACAAGTTCCTACATATCAGGACTTTTTTCGGATGGAGTCGATCCGATCGGTGGCCACCGCCCTACAAGGGCAGGAATGGTTAGCCTCGATCGACATAAGGGATGCTTATTTGCATATTCCCATCTGTCCGGCCCACCAGAAATTTCTACGCCTTGCAGTAGAAGGGCGCCATTTTCAGTTCAGAGCCTTACCTTTCGGTCTGGCCACGGCACCACGAGTGTTCACAAAAATTCTGGCCCTACGATTGGCCAAACTAGGAACACAAGGTGTAACGATAATGGCATATCTAGACGACTTGTTGCTGATAGACCACTCAGTGAAAAAACTAGAAGTGGTCGTTCACAAGATAATCAAGTATCTGGAATCTCACGGTTGCATTATCAACCGAGACAAGTCAGCCCTAAAACCAGTCAAAAGCCTGGAATACTTGGGGGCTAAGACTGGATTCAAATCAGAGAAAGATTTTCTTACCTCCAGAGAAGGTGTCGTCTTTGAAAGATTTGACCCACTTAGTGGGTACAAAAAAAAAAAAAAAAAAAAAAAGAAAAACCATCCATACGCCTGTGTATAAGGCTGCTGGGAAAAATGGTGGCTTCATTCGAAGCGGTACCCTACGGTCAATTCCATTCAAGGAACTTGCAGAGGGCCATACTGTCAGCCTGGAACAAAAAAGTTCAGGCTTTAGACTTACCAATGTCCCTGTCCCCTTCCGTTCGCAAGAGCCTCCATTGGTGGTTGGTGCCCCAGAATCTGGGAAGGGAAACCCTTCAGTCCGGTTTCTTGGAAGGTGGTCACTACAGTTGCCAGCCTCATAGGCTGGGGGGCAGTACTGGAGCAATGGTCTCTCCAGGGCAAGTGGTCAGAAGCAGAGAAGGCCCTGCCCACCAATCTCTTAGAGATACGAGCAGCCCGGTATGCCCTAGTAGCATGGACATCCAAACTCCAAGGGTCACCTGTCAGAATTCAATCAGACAATGCCACAGCAGTGGCATATATCAATCTCCAGGGTGGCACCAGGAGTCGTGCAGCCCAGAGGGGAGCGAAATGCATCCTGGAATGGGCAGAAAGGTATGTCACAGCCATATCCGCGGTTTTCATCCCAGGAGTGGAAAATTGGAGAGCGGACTTTTTTAAGTCGCCAGCAATTATGCCCGGGGGAATGGTCTCTTCACCCCAAGGTTTTCCAGGCAATATGCCAGCGGTGGGGAACACCGGATGTAGATCTGCTAGCATCCAGATTCAACGCAAAGGTGGACAGATTTGTGTCTCGCACAAAGGATCCCCTAGCTTGCGGTTCGGATGCCCTAGTGTTCCCTTGGGATCAGTTCAAGCTGATATATGCATTCCCACCGCGATTAATCCGCAGAATCAGGGTAGAAAAGAAACCAGTGATTCTGGTGGCTCCAGCGTGGCCCCGAAGGGCATGGTACGCGGAGATTGTAAAAATGTCAGTGGGAAGTCCTTGGACCCTCCCACATCGTCCGGACCTGCTTTCGCAAGGACCGATATACTACCCTTCCTTACCAGCCCTAGGTTGACGGCCTGGCTATAGAAGCCCACATTCTAAAAAAGAGAGGGCTCTCTAATCCTGTGGTATCTACCATGATCAATGCCAGGAAGCCGGTATCCAGGCAGATCTATTATAGGATCTAGAAGGCGTACATCACGTGGGGTGAGGCCAGGAAATGGCATCCACGTAAGTACGCAATAGGTAGGATTCTGGACTTCCTACAGTGGGCTGTACATAGGAAGCTTGCCTTGAGTACTATCAAGGGTCAGACGGCCTTGTCAATATTTTTTTTTTCAAAGGCCCTTGGCTTTGCATTCATTAATCAAAGCTTTCATACAAGGAGTGATGCGTATTAGCCCTCCGGTTAGTATTCCCATATGTCCATGGGACTTAAACCTGGTTCTGTCGGTTCTACAGAAACAACCATTTGAACCATTGCGGCACATTTTCTTGGTTCTTTTTACCAGGAAATTGATTTTCTTAGTAGCCATTTGTTCGGCTAAAAGAGTATCGGAATTAGCCGCCTTGTCCTGTAAGGAGCCATATCTGGTTATCCATAAGGACAGAGTAGTATTACGTCCTCATCCAGCCTTCTTCCTAAGGTGGTATCGAGGTTCCATTTGAACCAAGATGTGGTTCTTCCTTCCTTTTTCCCCAAACCTAGTTCGGTAGAGGAAAAGTTATTGCATTCTTTGGATGTAGTAAGAGCAGTTAAAGCTTATCTTAAAGCCACTGCTCAGATTCGCAGAACGGATACTTTGTTTGTTCTGCCGGAAGGCCCCAGAAAGGGTCAGGCAGCATCAAAAATCTACTTTAGCCAAGTGGATTCGACAGGTCATAATACAAGCCTATGGCTTGAAAAGGAGACCGCCTCCGTTCAAAGTTAGGGCGCACTCCACAAGAGCAGTTGGAACTTCATGGGCAGTGCATCACCAAGCCTCCCTGGCTCAGGTACTGTAAGGCCACAACATGGTCCTTAGTACACACGTTTACTAGATTCTACCAGGTAGACGTCAGAAGTCAGGAGAATGTCGCCTTTGGGCGCAGTGTGTTGCAGGCCGCAAAAGAGCCTCATGCCTGATGGCGCCCAGCTTATGTATCCCTCCCCTCATTTGGCATTGCTTTGGGACGTCCCATTAGTAATGACTAAGTCGCTCTGTGTCCCGTGATGTACGAAAAAGAAAAAGGGATTTTTATAACAGCTTACCTGTAAAATCCTTTTCTTGGAGTACATCACGGGACACAGAGCTCCCACCCCTCTTTTTGGGACACTTATTGCTTAGCTACAAAACTGAGGTGCTCCCGGGTGGGAGGGGCTTATATAGGGGAGGGTACTTCCGGTTTGGAATTGGCCAGTGCCAACACCTGAAGGTAATCTATATAACCCATTAGTAATGACTAAGTCGCTCTGTGTCCCGTGATGTACTCCAAGAAAAGGATTTTACAGGTAAGCTGTTATAAAAATCCCTTTTTCTGATCTTGAGGTTCACAGGGAAAACTTTGCCACAGAACAGTTGAAAGACCCCGCCCTAATAAAGGCACGGGAAAACGTAGTGAAAATAGATGGCGAGTTAGTGAACCCAGATAATACCTGCACTTACCCACACTTCAGCGTAGAGAAGGACCTACTGTATCGGGTGGCAAAAAGGGCAGAAGAAACCGTTGAGCAGCTTGTGGTGCCCAAACCTTACAGGAAGTTGGTGTTGGAGTTGGCCCATGGGCACATTCTTGGAGGTCATCTGGGGACAGAGAAAACCCGAGAGAGGGTATTACAGAGATTCTATTGGCCGGGGGTGATGAAGGACATAGAAAATTATTGTTCCTCCTGCCCTGTGTGTCAGAGGTCGGCCCCGATGCCACATTTCCGTAGCCCGCTGGTCCCTCTACCCATCATTGAGGTCCCGTTTGAGAGGATCGCCATGGATTTGGTAGGTCCTATAATCAAGTCCGCTAGGGGGCACCAGTACATATTAGTTATAATGGACTATGCCACCCGTTATCCAGAAGCGATCCCTCTCCGAAATACCTCGGCCAAAACCATAGCCAAAGAGCTATCTCTTGTGTTTAGCCGGGTGGGTATTTGTAAAGAACTGCTTACGGACCAAGGTACACCCTTTATGTCCCGGGTTATGAAGGAGCTGTGTAAATTGTTCAAAGTGACGCAATTACGTACATCTGTGTATCACCCCCAAACCGATGGGCTGGTTGAAAGATTCAACAAAACCCTAAAACAAATGTTGAAGAAAGTGGTGGATAGAGATGGAAAGGATTGGGACTGTCTACTTCCTTATCTGATGTTTGCTATTAGGGAGGTGCCCCAATCCTCTACGGGATTCTCCCCCTTTGAGTTACTGTATGGGAGACACCCAAGAGGGCTGTTGGATATTGCCAAGGAAACTTGGGAAAGTGAGAGTTCTCCCCACAGGAGTGTGATTGAGCATGTCGCCCTGATGCAAGACCGAATTGCACAGGTAATGCCCATCGTGAAGGAACATTTGGCCCAAGCGCAGTTAGCACAGCAGAGAGTGTACAACCGTGGAGCCAAGACCCGTACCTTTTCCCCGGGGGATAGGATACTGGTACTTGTCCCTACGGTTGAAAGTAAATTCCTTGCCAAATGGCAAGGCCCCTACGAGATAATGGAAAAAGTGAGCGAAGTGAATTACAAGGTCAGACAACCAGGAAGGCGAAAGCCCGAACAGATCTATCACGTTAATCTGTTGAAAGCCTGGAGGGATAGAGAGTCCCTAGTCGCAGACACTTGGTCACCAGCTCAAACTGGTTGCGTGATTCCTGAGGTTGGAATAGCAGCCACCTTGTCACAACCCCAACAACAGGAGGTTAAGGAGTTTGTGCTTCGCAACAAGGAGGTATTCTCTGAGCTGCCGGGACAAACATCTGGGGTAGAGCATGACATCATTACCCCGCCCGGTGAAAGGGTGAAGTTAAAACCCTATCGGATCCCAGAGGCCCGACGGGAGGCAATACGGGAGGAAGTACAGAAAATGCTGAACTTAGGGGTGATAGAGGAGTCCCAAAGTGATTGGTCTAGTCCCATTGTGTTGGTGCCTAAACCGGATGGGAGCTGGCGATTTTGTAACGATTTTCGTCAGTTGAACAAAGTTACAAAATTTGACACCTACCCCATGCCACGTATAGATGAGTTGATCGACCGGCTGGGAACAGCCCGATACATGACAACTCTTGACCTCACAAAAGGGTATTGGCAAATCCCCCTGGCCAAGTCGGCCAAAGAGAAAACCGCATTTGTAACCCCAGACGGGGCGTTCCAATATAAAAGAATGCCGTTCGGGTTACAGAATGCGCCGGCCACATTCCAGCGGAAAATGGACCAGATGCTGAGGCCCCATCGGAAGTATGCTGCGGCTTACCTGGATGACGTAATTGTCCATAGCACAGATTGGGCCTCACATCTGCCAAAAGTGCAAGCAGTCCTGGACTCTGTTCGGGAAGCGGGGTTTACGGCTAACCCCAAGAAGTGTACCATTGGGCAGGAGGAGGCCAAATATCTTGGGTACACCATTGGGAGGGGAGTAATAAAACCCCAACTCAACAAAGTCGAGGCCATCCAGAGTTGGCCACGTCCCAACAGCAAGAAGCAGGTACGAGCCTTTCTGGGAATCGCTGGGTATTATCGGCGATTCATTCCCCACTTTGCTTCTAAGGCTGTGCCCCTAACCAACCTGACGAAGGGGAAAGGGTCGGTCATGATTAAATGGACCCCCGAGGCTGAGGCAGCATTCCAATTCTTGAAACAAGCCTTATGTAGCCAGCCAGTGTTGTACTCACCCGACTTCTCTAAAGACTTTGTCATACAAAGTGATGCGTCAGATGTGGGGTTAGGAGCAGTATTGTCCCAGGTCTGGAACGGGGAAGAGCACCCAGTCATTTACCTCAGCAGGAAGTTGAAGTCCCATGAGGTAAATTACGCCACCGTTGAAAAGGAGTGTTTAGCGGTGAAGTGGGCTCTAGATTCCCTTCGGTACTACCTGCTAGGTAGGCACTTTGACTTGGTTACGGATCACGCTCCGTTAAAGTGGATGGCTCAAAACAAGGAAACAAATAGAAGAGTGAATAGGTGGTTCCTGGCCCTCCAGGAATTCAACTTCACAGTAAAGCATCGCCCTGGCGTTCAAATGGGGAATGTGGATGCTTTGTCTCGAGTACATGAATGCCTGATTGCTGGTGTTCCAACCCCGAGGTTAAAACAAGAGGGGGGGGTATGTGACAGCAGGAAGGTAAAGTCACCTGGTTGCATCCAGGGGGGTAGATATATTTCGCCCAGATTCAGGCTTTACGCCGACTTATACAACTAGGTGGAGAGTTGTATAAGCCCAGCTGGGGCTAGTGGGCTCATGGATGACTCATACCTCTAGGGAGAGTGTGGGGCGTCGTGCAGACAGGGAGTTGATGAGACCAGCTGAAGCTTGTCAGCTCATTTAGGCCTCTATAAGAACTCCCAGCTTCATTAGATGTTAGCTCATGCCTGGACCCAGACCTGTGTGGACTGTCTAGGGAGAGTGAACCCCTGTGCGGTGAGACAAAGCCTGTGTGGCTATTTGCTTGGACATTTAAAACCAGGGACTTAGGGACTAGGACAGCACTAGGCTGATCCCAGTTGTTAGTTAGGAAACCTGTATGTTTAGTCAGAGGTCAAGTTGACCAGGATCTATTTTGTTTATGTTTCTTTTTCTTTGCTGTGTTTTGTCACTGTAAATAGAAAATAAACCGCACCTTTTTGATTTTGAAAACCACAACCTCCGTTTGCTGGGCCTGTTTTTGTGTGGGGAGCCCATCTCGGGGGTCACACACACCCGCTGCCGAGCTAACCCCCTCACAATATATATATATATATATATATATATATATATATATATATGGTACGGTGCTTTTTAAATACGACGGTTGGCTAAAAAATTTAAATAGCTATATATTGATGAAATTTGGGCATTATATCATCATATTATAGCATCATATTATATTTATGCTTAAAATTAAAGCCACTTCAATACAGGGCATTTTCACCCCCTTCCTGCCCAGACCAATTTTTCGTTTTCTCCGCTGTTGCACTTTGAATGACAATTGCACGGTCATGCAACACTGTACCCAAATAAAATCTTTATGGCTTTTTTCCCCCACAAATAGAGCTTTCGTTTGGTGGTATTTGATCATCTCTGCGGTTTTTATTTTTTGCGCTATAAACAAAAGAAGAGCAACATTTATGAAAAAAACACAATATTTTTTACTTTTTGATTTAATAAATATCACGATTTTTTTTACTCCTAATGGCGACGATCTGCGATTTTTATTGTGACCGTGACATTGCGGTGGACACATCTGACACTTTTGACACATTTTTGGGACCATTCACATTTATACGGCGATTAGTGCTATAAAACTGCACTGATTACTGTGTAAATGTGACTGGCAGGGAAGGGGTTAACACTAGGGGGCGCTGAAGGGGTTAATATGTTCCCTATTGAGTGATTCTAACTGTAGGGAGAGGGGACTCACTAGGGGAGGAGACCGATCTGTGTTCCTCTGTACTGGGAACACACATCAGTCTCCTCACCTCTGACAGGAGGTGGATCGCGGGTGCCTGGTGGACATCGCGGCTGCCAGGCACGCGTTCCGGGTCACGAGCGGTGCCGCAGACGCGCGCGCAAGCCGCTGGCCGCGCGCCCCCTAGACAGCCGGGAAAAAAGGACATCATATGACACTCGCCCGGAGGGAGGGAGGGTTTCTGCCAGCGTCATATGACTATGGCCCGGTACGGAAGGGGTTAAACTTTTCTGTATACAGAAATACCTACAGACATTCAAACAATGACATGGAATTATTCAGCGCTTATATATTTTACTTTGCATTAGTTGTGGTAGAATAAAGTCGTTTGTTACTATGGAAACTGATAAAACCACAACAAGACTGAATGGTCAAGGTAACATTGTTCATCAACATGCTTTGCAGGGAGGTATTTTGTATGTAATACATTTTTTTTTTCTTTTTTTTTTTTTTAAAGGTGTTGTGAGGGGGTTAGCTCGGCAGCGGGTGTGTGTGACCCCCGGGATGGGCTCCCCACACAAAACAGGCCCAGCAAACGGAGGTTGTGGTTTTCAAAATCAAAAAGGTGCGGTTTATTTTCTATTTACAGTGACAAAACACAGCAAAGCAAAAGAAACATAACCAAAATAAATCCTGGTCAAGTTGACCTCTGACTAAACATACAGGTTTCCTAACTAACAACTGGGATCAGCCTAGTGCTGTCCTAGTCCCTAAGTCCCTGGTTTTAAATGTCCAAGCAAATAGCCACACAGGCTTTTTCTCACCGCACAGGGGTTCACTCTCCCTAGACAGTCCACACAGGTCTGGTTCCAGGCATGAGCTAACATCTAATGAAGCTGGGAGTTCTTATAGAGGCCTAAATGAGCTGACAAGTTTCAGCTGGTCTCATCAACTCCCTGTCTGTACCACGCCCCACACTCTCCCTAGAGGTATGAGTCATCCATGAGCCCACTAGCCTTAGCTGGGCTTATACAACTCTCCACCTAGTTGTATAAGTCGGCGTAAAGCCTGAATCTGGGCGAAATATATCTACCCCCCTGGATGCAACCAGGTTACTTTACCTTCCTGCTGTCACATACCCCCCCCCCTCTTGTTTTAACCTCGGGGTTGGAACACCAGCAATCAGGCATTCATGTACTCGAGACAAAGCATCCACATTCCCCATTTGAACGCCAGGGCGATGCTTTACTGTGAAGTTGAATTCCTGGAGGGCCAGGAACCACCTATTCACTCTTCTATTTGTTTCCTTGTTTTGAGCCATCCACTTTAACGGAGCGTGATCCGTAACCATGTCAAAGTGCCTACCTAGCAGGTAGTACCGAAGGGAATCTAGAGCCCACTTCACCGCTAAACACTCCTTTTCAACAGTGGCGTAATTTACCTCATGGGACTTCAACTTCCTGCTGAGGTAAATGACTGGGTGCTCTTCCCCGTTCCAGACCTGGGACAATACTGCTCCTAACCCAAAGTCTGATGCATCACTTTGTACGACAAAGTCTTTAGAGAAGTCGGGTGAGTACAACACTGGCTGGCTACATAAGGCTTGTTTCAAGAATTGGAATGCTGCCTCAGCCTCGGGGGTCCATTTAATCATGACCGACCCTTTCCCTTTCGTCAGGTTGGTTAGGGGCACAGCCTTAGAAGCAAAGTGGGGAATGAAGCGCCGATAATAACCCGCGATTCCCAGAAAGGCCCGTACCTGCTTCTTGCTGTTGGGACGTGGCCAACTCTGGATGGCCTCGACTTTGTTGAGTTGGGGTTTTATTACTCCCCTGCCAATGGTGTACCCAAGATATTTGGCCTCCTCCTGCCCAATGGTACACTTCTTGGGGTTAGCCGTAAACCCCGCTTCCCGGATAGAGTCTAGGACTGCTTGCACTTTTGGCAGATGTGAGGCCCAATCTGTGCTATGGACAATTACGTCATCCAGGTAAGCCGCAGCATACTTCCGATGGGGCCTCAGTATCTGGTCCATTTTCCGCTGGAATGTGGCCGGCGCATTCTGTAACCCGAACGGCATTCTCTTATATTGGAACGCCCCGTCTGGGGTTACAAATGCGGTTTTCTCTTTGGCCGACTTGGCCAGGGGAATTTGCCAATACCCTTTTGTGAGGTCAAGAGTCGTCATGTATCGGGCTGTTCCCAGCCGGTCGATCAACTCATCTATACGTGGCATGGGGTAGGTGTCAAATTTTGTAACTTTGTTCAACTGACGAAAATCGTTACAAAATCGCCAGCTCCCATCCGGTTTAGGCACCAACACAATGGGACTAGACCAATCACTTTGGGACTCCTCTATCACCCCTAAGTTCAGCATTTTCTGTACTTCCTCCCGTATTGCCTCCCGTCGGGCCTCTGGGATCCGATAGGGTTTTAACTTCACCCTTTCACCGGGCGGGGTAATAATATCATGCTCTACCCCAGATGTTTGTCCCGGCAGCTCAGAGAACACCTCCTTGTTGCGAAGCACAAATTCCTTAACCTCCTGTTGTTGGGGTTGTGACAAGGTGGCTGCTATTCCAACCTCCGGAATCACGCAACCAGTTTGAGCTGGTGACCAAGTTTCTGCGACTAGGGACTCTCTATCCCTCCAGGCTTTCAACAGATTAACGTGATATATCTGTTCGGGCTTTCGCCTTCCTGGTTGTCTGACCTTGTAATTCACTTCGCTCACTTTGTCCATTATCTCGTAGGGGCCTTGCCATTTGGCAAGGAATTTACTTTCAACCGTAGGGACAAGTACCAATATCCTATCCCCCGGGGAAAAGGTACGGGTCTTGGCTCCACGGTTGTACACTCTCTGCTGTGCCAACTGCGCTTGGGCCAAATGTTCCTTCACGATGGGCATTACCTGTGCAATTCGATCTTGCATCAGGGCGACATGCTCAATCACACTCCTGTGGGGAGAACTCTCACTTTCCCAAGTTTCCTTGGCAATATCCAACAGCCCTCTTGGGTGTCTCCCATACAGTAACTCAAAGGGGGAGAATCCCGTAGAGGATTGGGGCACCTCCCTAATAGCAAACATCAAATAAGGAAGTAGACAGTCCCAATCCTTTCCATCTCTATCCACCACTTTCTTCAACATTTGTTTTAGGGTTTTGTTGAATCTTTCAACCAGCCCATCGGTTTGGGGGTGATACACAGATGTACGCAATTGCGTCACTTTGAACAATTTACACAGCTCTTTCATAACCCGGGACATAAAGGGTGTACCTTGGTCCGTAAGCAGTTCTTTACAAATACCCACCCGGCTAAAAACAAGAGATAGCTCTTTGGCTATGGTTTTGGCCGAGGTATTTCTGAGAGGGATCGCTTCTGGATAACGGGTGGCATAGTCCATTATAACCAATATGTACTGGTGCCCCCTAGCGGACTTGATTATAGGACCTACCAAATCCATTGCGATTCTCTCAAACGGGACCTCAATGATGGGTAGAGGGACCAGCGGGCTACGGAAATGTGGCATCGGGGCCGACCTCTGACACACAGGGCAGGAGGAACAATAATTTTCTATGTCCTTCATCACCCCAGGCCAATAGAATCTCTGTAATACCCTCTCTCGGGTTTTCTCTGTCCCCAGATGACCTCCAAGAATGTGCCCATGGGCCAACTCCAACACCAACTTCCTGTAAGGTTTGGGCACCACAAGCTGCTCAACGGTTTCTTCTGCCCTTTTTGCCACCCGATACAGTAGGTCCTTCTCTACGCTGAAGTATGGGTAAGTGCAGGTATTATCTGGGTTCACTAACTCGCCATCTATTTCCACTACGTTTTCCCGTGCCTTTATTAGGGCGGGGTCTTTTAACTGTTCTGTGGCAAAATTTTCCCTGTGAACCTCCAGATCAGAAAACTCCACAGACGGTAGGTTTTCGTCTGAGGAGGTGGGCTCCTCTCCAGTTTCTTGAGTCTCCCCTGCCAATACTGACAAGGGAAATTCTGGAGAGTCCTCACCACTCTCAGAGGAGTTCTGGCTATCACCTTCCTGGTACATAGGGGCACCAGTGGGGGGCTCAGGATCATCCCACAGTTCCCAGAACTTCGGAAAATCTCTTCCCACAATGGCATCATGCGGTAATTGAGATACTAACCCCACTGGATGAGAGAGGGTACCTTTGGGGGTCTCGAAACACACTGTAGTCACTGGATACTCTCGGGTGTCCCCATGCACACAAATAACAGCTACCTTGCTATTCCCAGAGACCTCTGTTTTAACTAACTCAGCCTTTATCAGGGTCACAAGGCTACCTGAATCCAGCAATACCACAACATTTCTACCATTAACACACATTTTGCATAAATGTTTCTCAGTTCCTCGAATGGCAGTGCATGCGACTGTCGCACACAGCGACTGACGTCTGCCCGTCAGAAAGTCACATTGCATGGGTTCCTCCACAACCGGGCAATTTGCTGCAATATGTCCCGCTTGCCGGCAGCGGTAGCAAACAATCCATTTGGCTGCCTCTTGAGCCCCTGACTTCCCAGGCTGTTCTCGCCAAACTTTGGGTAGAGCTCCCACCCTCTCACTCTCTCCACCCTCACCCCTTGGAATCCTCTTATCCGCCCCTGGGGATGGTCTGGTCTTAGGGTGGAAAGTCTGAGAGTCTCTGGAAGAGGCCGTCAGGTTCTCTGTAGCCAAGTATTTCTCTACACGATCCACAAGACCACCGGCCGTCTCTGGGTCTCCATGGCTTACCCACTTTTGGATGGCAGTAGGAAGAGCTCTCAAAAACCGATCCATTACAACACGTTCCACAATCTTTGGTGCGGACAAAGTCTCTGGCTGTAGCCACTTTCTGCTCAGGTGAATGAGATCATACATTTGAGACCTGGGGGGTTTTCCAAGCTGGAAAGTCCAGTTATGCACACGCTGAGCCCGGACAGCCAGGGTGACACCCAGCCTTGCCAATATTTCAGCTTTTAGCATCACATAGTCTTTTGCTTGGTCAGGCTCTAGGTCATAGTAAGCCTTCTGCGATTCACCAGTTAACAGAGGAGCCACCAGTCCAGCCCACTGCTCCTCAGGCCACTTTTCTCTTTCAGCAGTCCTTTCAAATGTGGTCAAAAATACCTCTGGATCATCCTCTCCAGTCATTTTTGTCAATAAACGACTCACCCCAAAGGACGCGGTATTAGTGGGACGGCTTTCCTCACTGGTCTGCGGACGTTGCTGCATTACTGCTTCCATTTGTTGTAGTCTCTGCTCTTGCTTCTGTAACAGGTCTATGAAGCGGGCCTCAGATTGCTGCTGGGCTTGTTGATGAGCTTGCTGCTGGGCTGCAAGGCTCCTTTGCAAACCTGCATTTGTCTGCTGTTGATTGGCATTTGCTAGAGCCAGCTGTTTCAGTATCTCCTCCATGCTGGCTTAAAAAAAAACTGCCCGCATTCTCCACCAACTGTGAGGGGGTTAGCTCGGCAGCGGGTGTGTGTGACCCCCGGGATGGGCTCCCCACACAAAACAGGCCCAGCAAACGGAGGTTGTGGTTTTCAAAATCAAAAAGGTGCGGTTTATTTTCTATTTACAGTGACAAAACACAGCAAAGCAAAAGAAACATAACCAAAATAAATCCTGGTCAAGTTGACCTCTGACTAAACATACAGGTTTCCTAACTAACAACTGGGATCAGCCTAGTGCTGTCCTAGTCCCTAAGTCCCTGGTTTTAAATGTCCAAGCAAATAGCCACACAGGCTTTTTCTCACCGCACAGGGGTTCACTCTCCCTAGACAGTCCACACAGGTCTGGTTCCAGGCATGAGCTAACATCTAATGAAGCTGGGAGTTCTTATAGAGGCCTAAATGAGCTGACAAGTTTCAGCTGGTCTCATCAACTCCCTGTCTGTACGACGCCCCACACTCTCCCTAGAGGTATGAGTCATCCATGAGCCCACTAGCCTTAGCTGGGCTTATACAACTCTCCACCTAGTTGTATAAGTCGGCGTAAAGCCTGAATCTGGGCGAAATATATCTACCCCCCTGGATGCAACCAGGTGACTTTACCTTCCTGCTGTCACATAGTACATTGACCACTTTAAACTGTATCTTGGCAGGTGTTTTTAAGATGAACTCAAATATAAATAAAAAATGTTTTGGTTTTTACATTTTGATTAGTGTGGGAAAGACGTAAAATCTCTGTCAATTTGTATTTGTCTATATATGGGGCATATTAGGAAACTAAAACCAGACTGTGTATGATTAATGTAAGTTGATTAACAATGAAACATAACCCATCCAAACACCAGCAAACAGAATAAACAGCAAAAGTGAAGATGCATGTGAACAACCAATAAAGTGACAAAATACCTAACAAGAAGCCTAACTAATTAAGTGACAGCAAACTAACTATAATACAAAATGGGGAACACAGATAAACAAGGTAAGACAGAAGTTGCAAGGAGCAGTCAAGAAGGGGAAACCATGACTCTGATCAGGAACAAGGGGTGCAGATATGAAGTAGCAGGGTACTGGATACAGGTACAGGTAAGGAGTAGGATTAGGATTTAAGGACAGAATAAATCAGCTAGCATTTTTCTGACTAGCAGGCAAAAACACTGAAGCAAGTAGTACCAGCAGAGGAGGGACTAATAACCTTCCCAGCAGCCAGCATTGGGTAAAACTGATTATTGGGATCTGCTGGCTAGAGGACACCCGCTGGTAGACACTGGAACTACAACCTTCCACTCTGGGAACCACAGTGCCACTAGCAGGTGATCCAAGTCTTGACACAGTGTGGACTTCCCCAATTAAATTAGAGCGTTTCATGTTTGAAAACAAAACATATTTTTTTTTAAACATGATAGCAACATATTGTGTAAGTCTACATCACAAGTGGGCAACCCTTTGAATTTTTAACCCCTTTTCAACCGCACCATAGCCAAGCTACAGCCACCGCATGGACTCACTTTGCCGGGAGGCCGTCATATGATTTCTTCCCGTGCTGGCGCTTCCTGTGCGCCCCCTGTGGCGCACATTGCCAGTGATCTGTGATTGGGGTAAAGAAACAATCACGGAGGCTCTTTACCACGTGATCAGCTGTGTCCAATCACAGCTGATCATGGATGTTAACAGGATTTGCCAGTTATCGTCAATCCTCCCCTCACACTGACAGCGCATGGGGACAGGAGAGCCAAAAACTGACAAATCCACACAGGGGACATCTGCACTGACAATCAGGGCACTGATCATCAGTGTCCTGATGATCAGTGCAGCCCCAACAGTGCTGCCAATCTGTGCCCACTAGTGCTGCCACTCAGTGACCACCAGTGCTGCCAATCAGTGCCCACCAGTGATGCCTGTCAGATTGTGCAATCAGATTGCATAGTGTATGGCCATCTTTATACAGGTACATAGGAGGGAGTGGATGGAGACACTGAGTTGTCAGGCCTTATTCACATCTCTATGGAGTGAAAACTCACATTCAGGCATTCCTTTTTTTGAGTGTTTTGGAGGGTTTCACTTGAATAGGCTGCCTTATGCCCAACAATCGCCCCAGAGAAGTTCCAGAACTTTTTTTGGAGCAGAGCATGGTGTGTTACTGCAGTTTTTGGTGCGCACATTTTCTGTTTAGTCTGCCATGAATTTGGAAACACAGATGTGAATGGAGCCTCATTTTTCTTTTGTTTAAATGCACCAATTTCACTTTCAGGCTCTCCTCACACTTAGTAGTAGTGGTAGCACAATTTTTTGGGCTTATTTTTCCAGTGACACACATAGGGAACTACACATGGCAAAGTAGCTCATTGGACACTTTGGCTTGGTGTGAGTTGCAAGTTTTTTTACTGCGTGTTCACAGTATATTATCTAATGAATGATACAAACAGTGCATTATTTAAAAAAAAAGGGGTATAGAAAAAAACATATGAACCACTGTAGACATGGCATGCGGGATAGGCAGACTGGGGGACAATGGCAAACAGATCAGAGCACGTTAACTTCTGGGACACTCGCCCCCAAATGGCGGTTAAAGCAGGAGGTTTATGGGGAGGCTACACTAAAGTAATTATACCAAAAGGATGATATCCATCCAGATAATACAAAAAGCACACAAAAGGCACTAATTTCCGATACCTGTCTTGCTGAAAGCCAGTGGCGACTGGTGCTCAAAATTTTGACAGATACTGAAAAAAAAACATCAATTGCAGCCTCACTGTGCCCATCAATTGCAGCCACCGTGCACATCAATTGTAGTACCATTGTGCCCATCAATTGCAGCCAATGTGCCCATCAATTGCAGCCACTGTGCACATCAAGTGCAGCCACTGTGCTAACAATTGTAGCCTCACTGTGTCCATCATCTGCAGCCACTGTGCACATCAATTGTAGTGCCACTGTGCCCATCAATTGCAGCCACTGTGCCCATCAATTGCAGTCACTGTGCACATCAAGTGCAGTCACTGTGCCAACAATTGAAGCCTCACTGTGTCCATCAATTGCAGCCACTGTGCCCATCAATTGTAGCCTCGCTGTGCTCATAATATGCAGCATCACTATGCGCATAATATACAGCCTCACCATGCCAATCATGTGCAGCCTCACTGTGCATGTAATATGCAGCCTCACTGTGCACGTAATATGCAGCCTCACTGTGCCCATATAATACAGCCTCACTGTGCCTATAATATACAGCCCCACTGTGCCCATAATATGCAGCCTTACTGTGCCAATCATATGCAGCCTCACTGTGCACGTAATATGCAGCCTCGCTGAGCCCATAATATGCAGCCTCACTGTGCCAATCATATGCGGCCTCACTGTATCCATAATATACAGCCTCACTGTGCCCATAATTTGCAGCCTCACTGTGCCCATAATATACAGCCTCACTGTGCCCATGATATACAGCCTCACTGTGCCTATAATATGCAGCCTCACCGTGCCAATCATATGCAGCCTCACCGTGCCAATCATATGCAGCCTCATTGTGCCAATCATATGCAGCCTCACTGTGCCCATAATATGCAGCCTAACCATGCCAATCATATGCAGCCTCACTATGCATGTAATATGCAGCCTCACTGAGCCCATAATATGTGCATGTAATATGCGGCCTCACAGTGCCCATAAAATGCAGCCTCACTGTGCCCATAATATACAGCCTCACTGTGCCCATCATATGCAGCCTCACTGTGTCCACAATATACTGCCTCACTATGCCAATAATTTGCAGCTTCACCGTGCCAATCATATGCAGCCTCACTGTGCCAGTAATATGCAGCTTCACCATGCCAATCATATGCAGCCTTACTGTGCCAATCATATCTCAAAAACATGTAAAAAAAGACACCCAGGCAGACCAATAATTAACATAACATGATACCTGGGCCAATCACAGCACCCTGTACTATGTAATTTTCTGTAGCCAATCACAGCATGTCAACAGAAAGCAAGCTATCATGAATGGAAACCAATTCATGACAGTTCAAATGATTGCATTTACAGTGTAAGAAAATGTAAAAAAAAATCCCCTCAGAGTAGTACAGTGTCATTATGGTGCTCAAGAAACTCATGCTCCTTTGTACTGTGATTGAAGCTTAAGAAATCATCTCACTGATGAGATTTGCCAGATTTTTTCCTGGGGAAGAATAACTTCGTAAGGGACAGTATTGAAACATATTTCTTATGATATGAGGCTGTGGGATGGGACAAGTTGGCTTTTTTCACAATCGATCTGAACTCCGCCAGTATCTGCAGAACTTGATTTCAATATTTTTACCAGAGAGCTCGTCTGGCCGTGAATGAGGGGCCCATGATCCTGGCAATGAACCTAATCAAGTCTACTGCCGTTTCAGCAACAAACTCTGCAAAAATCTTCAGAGCCTCCAGACCTGAACTCACTGAATCCCCACATGGCCTAGACTCAAGGGCCAACTTGACTTTATATGACCTCACTCTTGTGGCTTTGGAAATTTAAGTAATTACACAATTGAAGGGCTACAAGTGGTTCCTGCTGTGGAAAAAATCACTCTTGAGGTCAGAATCTGCTCTTCCTTACCTAGCATCCTTAAAGGAGACTGACTCTTTCAAAGGAAGAGTAATATGTCTCGCCAGGTGTTGCAAAGAGGTGTCCACCTTTGGAGTTGTTTCTTAAAACTCCAGGTCTGACAATCATAATATATAATGTGTTCATCCTGTTCCAAACCAAGGGCTTACTATATGGCTTAGCCTATTCTTCCTCCATAAGTTCCTTGATCTCCAGCATCAAACAGAACTTGGGAGGCCTTCACTTTAAGCTTGAATAGCATTTTTTGTGCTCTTGTGACAAAGGAGTGTCCTCTTCCCATTCAATTGCTTGCTTCACTTCTGCTATAAAGGAGGGAATGAGGGCAAAATTGAACTAGAAAGCATCTAAATAATCCTCTGCAGAATCAAGATGATTTCATGAATTGAGTTTACATCTACTTTAATGTACGATTTATATATTTTAACTATTTCCTTGCCCAGAGCTACCTCTTTAACCACTTAAGCCCCGGACCATTACGCAGCTTAATGACCAGAGGTGATTTCACAATTTGGCACTGCGCTGCTTTAACTGGAAATTGTGCGGACATGCAATGTTGTACCCAAACGAAATTTGCGTCCTTTTCTTCCCACAAATAGAGCTTTCTTTTAATGGTATTTGATTGTCTCTGTTTTTTTTTTTTTTTTTTGCGATATAAACGGAAAAAGACTGAAAATTTTGAAAAAATATGATATTTTCTACTTTTTGTTATAAGAAAAATCGAATAAACAAAACTTTAGTCATACATTTAGGCCAAAATGTATTCAGCCACATGTCTTTAGTAAAAAAAATGTCAATAAGCGTATATTTATTGGTTTGCGCAAAAGTTATAGCGTCTTCCATCTAGGGTACATTTTCTGGAATTTACACGGCTTTTAATTTATGACTGCCTATCTAATTTCTTGAGGTGCTAAAATGGCAGGGCAGTACAAAACCCCCCCAAATGACCCCATTTAGTAGACACCCCAAGGAAATTGCTGAGAGGCATGTTGAGCCCATTGAATATTTTTTTGTGTCCCAAGTGATTGAATAATGACAAAAAAAAAAAATAATTAAAAAAGTTGTCACTAAATGATATATTGCTCACACATGCCATGGTTATATGTGGAATTGCACCCCAAAATACATTTTGCTGCTTCTCCTGAGTACGGGGATACCACATGTGTGGGACTTTTTAGGAGCCTAGCCGCGTACGGAACCCCGAAAACCAAGCACCGTCTTCAGGATTTCTAAGGGCGCAAATTTTTGATTTCACTCCTTACTACCTATCACAGTTTCGAAGGCCATAAAATGCCAAAATACCACAAACCCCCCCCAAATGACCCCATTTTGGAAAGTAGACACCCCAAGCTATTTGCCGAGAGGCATGGTGAGTATTTTACAGCTCTCATTTGTTTTTGAAAATGAAGAAATAAAATATATATATATTTTTTTTCAATTTTCAAAACTTTGTGACAAAAAGCGAGATCTGCAAAATACTCACCATAACTCTCAGTAAATAGCTTGGGGTGTCTACTTTCCAAAATGGGGTCATTTGGGGGGGTTTGTGCCATCTGGGCATTCCATGGCCTCCGAAACTGTGATAGGCAGTGAGGAGTGAAATCAAAAATTTATACCCTTAGAAAGCCTGAAGGCGGTGCTTGGTTTTTGGGGTCCCGTACGCGGCTAGGCTCCCAAAAAGTCTCACACATGTGGTATCCCCGTACTCAGGAGAAGCAACAGATTGTATTTTGGGGGGTAATTCCACATATGCCCATGTCAAGTTTGAGCAATATATCATTTAGTGACAACTTTTGTGCAAAAAAAAAAAAAAAAAAATTGTATTTTTTCCGCAACTTGTGTCAACATATTAAATATTCCATGGACTCGACATGCCTCTCAGTATATAGCTTGGGGTGTCTGCTTTCCAAAATGGGGTCATTTGGGGGGGTTTTGAGCTGTCCTGGCATTTTATACACAACATTAGGAAGCTTACATCCACTCTTCTAACCACTTGAAGACAAAGCCCTTTCTGACACTTTTTGCTAACATGAAAACATATTTATTTTTTTTGCAAGAAAATTATGTTGAACCCCCAAACATTATATATTTTTTTAAAGCAAAGGCCCTACAGATTAAAATGGTGGGTGTTGCATTTTTTTTTTCCACACAGTATTTGCGCAGCGATTTTTCAAACACATTTATTGGGGAAAAAAACACTTTTTTTTATTTCAATGCACTAAAACACACTATATTGCCCAATGTTTGATGAAATAAAAAAGATGATCTTAGGCCGAGTACATAGATACCAAACATGACATGCTTTAAAATTTCGCACAAACGCGCAGTGGTGACAAACTACATACATTTTTAAAAGCCTTTAAAAGCCTTTACAGGGTACCACGTTAGATTTACAGAGGAGGTCCACTGCTAAAATGACTGCCCTCGATCTGACCTTCGCGGTGATACCTCACATGCATGATGCAATTGCTGTTTACATATGACGCCAGACCGACGCTTGCGTTCGCCATTGCGCAAGAGCAGGGCGGGACAGGGGTGCTTTTTTTTTTTTTTATTATTAATTTTGCTTTTTTATTTTATTTTTAAACTGTTCTTTCCATATTTTTTTTTTTTTTTTACCATTTTTATTGTTATCTCAGGGAATGTAAATATCCCCTATGATAGCAATAGGTAGTGACAGGTACTCTTTTTTTGAAAAAACTGGGGTCTATTGGACCCTAGATCTTTCCTCTGCCCTCAAAAGCATCTGACCACACCAAGATCGGTGTGATAAAATGCTTTCCCAATTTCCCAATGGCGCTTTTTATATCCGGGGGGGGGGGGACATACCCTCCCACTGCTTGTAAAAGCAGTCCAGAGGCTAATTAGCCGCTAGGATTGCTTTTACATGAAAGTCGGCCGCTGGCTGAAAAGAATGATACCAGGATGATACCTAAACTCGCAGGCATCAATCTGGTATAACCAAAGTCCAGCAACATACCAGTACGTTGCTGGTCCTTGTTGGACATGTATTGTAATCTTTTTTTTCATGCAGCCTGTTGGCTGAACGAAAAAAAGAGATTGATCGGTGGGTATGCCCACCATTAGAATACCTCCCTTCATTCAGCCACTTCTAATGATGGGCATACATGCACCATTTATATATGCCGAAGCATGGGGGCATCCTCCCGCAAAAGTTATGCCGCACACACATGGTTGGACTTTTCCACGGGCAAGCCTCCATCGGAATTTTGACAGTATGTACGCGGCATTAGGAGCAAAATCGCTCCTCCGCCCCTGCTGCCCCCCTGCTTCGGAATATATGCTCTTTTTTTTAACTGTGGTGGTGAAATCACCTCCTACAGCACTGGAGTCGCAGGGATCAGGCCTGTCTCTGCGAACGCTGCAGTTATGTGTGTTGTGTTTTGTAAGTGACAGTGATCGATCGATACTGCACTTGGGTGGCCTGGGCTGGACGGAGGGGCAAAACGCAGGTGCTAGCAGGTATCTGGGCTGATCCCGCTAACACTGCGTTTTTGGGAACCCTAAACTGCTGGGGACGCTAGTATAGATCTGATCAGATCAGATATTGATCTGTTCAGATACTATACCACTAAGGGAGGTGTATGCTTCACGCGTGGGTGTTAGCGTTACTGGCACTAACCTGACGCTGCCTGGGGTGACGCAGACACTCTCTGACACTAAAACCTAATTGATATCACCCGCCGGGCGATCAGGGGGTTAAACCTTTATTGGGTTATATACGGCGGGTGCCCTGACACTATAAAAAGCAAACTTACTAACCAGCGTCACCCGTAACACTTATATGGTGATCACTGGTGAAAGGGTTAACTAGGGGCAATCAGGGGGTTAAACCTTTATTAGGTAATATATGGGGGTACCTGACGCTATATAAATACCTGAAAATATACTGTGCAAAACATTAAATGAACTGAACAACCAGGCAAATAGCTCTAGGAGTAATTCACAGTACTACAGATGGTTTTCAACATCAAAGAAATAATGTCCCATTTGCAACAGTGGTTGCAATATAGAAGGAAGGAAAAAAATTTATTTAAAATAAAATAAAATAAAAGTCACACAACATCCGACATCTAGGACCGATAATGTTCGGTGAAATTCAACAGTTGGCTCAATAACAGCAGAGATCAGGGACCATGTGGGGAATAAAAAGAAAAAGCAACTTGTGAAGTACCGCTTAGGAACAGATTAACAATAGACATGTGCACACTGAAATATTTCGTTTCGGAATTTCGTTTTCGTCCAAAAAATAAATTTATTTAGTTACTCCCGAAATTCGTTTTTATTTATTTCGTTTTTCGTTAAAAATTGCATTCGTCCGAAAATCTGAATTAATTAAGGTCGAATCTGTCATTGAAGGCTTATGGTGTCTGTCGAATGTTCAAAGAAGATTCGACGGAGCAGCGAAACTGTACGACTCTGCAATCATACATTTCCGGTCGAATGTTCCGCCCACAAGCAGTGATCTTTTCTCTCTATAATGTTGAATCTTTTCTCTCTATAATGTCGAATCTTTTCTCTCCTATGTCGAATCTTTTCTCTCTATAATGTCAAATCTTTTCTCTCCTATGTCGAATCTTTTCTCTCCTATGTCAAATCTTTTCTCTCCTATGTCAAATCTTTCCTCTCCTATGTCGAATCTTTCCTCTCCTATGTCGAATCTTTCCTCTCCTATGTCGAATCTTTCCTCTCCTATGTCGAATCTTTCCTCTCCTATGTCGAATCTTTCCTCTCCTATGTCGAATCTTTTCTCTCCTATGTCGAATCTTTCCTCTCCTATGTCAAATCTTTCCTCTCCTATGTCGAATCTTTCTCTCCTATGTCGAATCTTTTCTCTCTATAATGTCGAATCTTTTCTCTCCTATGTAGAATAATCCTGGACTAATAGAGTTAAGGTTAGGCGCATTCGACCACAGGTTCGATAGACACAGATTGTTATTGTCAGCGTCACGTTGAATCTCCTATCTATATCGAACTGTTGTTGCAACAAAAACGAAAATAAAGCATTTGTTTATGTCGGATCTTTCGGTTTTCGGATTCTGTGCTTTCGTTTTCGTTTGTTAAAACGATAACGAAAATAGCTGAAATTCGGACGAAAATGCATTCGGACGAAAACGAATGCACATGTCTAATTAACAATACGCTGTTATTGGGAAAACTCACAAGCCTTCAATGATAACCGAGCGTCAGTGTGTTCCGGGTTCACAACGGCGTGCGTTCCACAAGAACCAGAAGCAGTGTCACTGGTTCTTAGTGTTGACCGGAAATTCGTCAATGCATTTCGCCCCTCCTCCAGGGCATCATCAAGGACATCATCTCCGGTCAAAGAAGACTCCAATGTGCCTCAACCCTATCGATTCTACAAAACCTAAGACCCCTAGGGTCACTGTTGTGGAATAACCTAAGATGATTAGACAAACTTTTTAATTTTTATTGATTTAGTCAATGATTATTTTATCTATGCTAATTTATTCATGTATTCAGATTCATTGATTCATTCATGTGTTCACATTGTTAACCCCTGTCATTGTCATATAACAATAAAGTTCTCACATTTTGATCAATGATGGGCAATGATGTGACTCAGTAAGCGAATGGTTTATTGCGGTGAGAGGTTCTACCTTTTTTCTAATTGGCTCACAATAACTGGTGCGGAGACCTCCGCGCATATATAAGAATCTTCTTTGACCGGAGATGATGTCCTTGATGATGCCCTGGAGGAGGGGCGAAATGCATTGCCGAATTTCCGGTCAACACTAAGAACCAGTGACGCTGCTTCCGGTTCTTGTGGAACGCACGACCGTTGTGAACCCGGAACACAGTGACGCTCGGTTATCATTGAAGGCTTGTGAGTTTTCCCAATAACAGCGTATTGTTAATCTGTTCCTTAGCGGTACTTCACAAGTTGTTTTTTCTTTTTATTCCCCACATGGTCCTCTGATCTCTGCTGTTATTGAGCCAACTGTTGAATTTCACCGAACATTATTGGTCCTAGATGTCGGATGTTGTGTGACTTTTATTTTATTTTAAATAAAAGAAATTCCTTCCTTCTATATTGCAACCACTGTTGCAAATGGGACATTATTTCTTTGATGTTGAAAACCATCTGTAGTACTGTGAATTACTCCTAGAGCTATTTGCCTGGTTGTTCAGTTCATTTAATGTTTTGCACAGTATATTTTCTGGTTTTACTTAGTTGATCACTTTTTAGTGGTAACATTTAGTATTACACCTACTGCATTTCTGGTGACACCAATCACTGGTGTATAATCTTTTCACTAATAGTGTGTACCATCATCCCGAAAGGTTTAGATGGTTGACATTCACACATACGTTTGTATTGAGCACATTTATATTCGCTAGCGCTGCATTTTATATATTTTTTTATCTCTCAAGGTGTTAGTGCCTTATGCTGTAGCAGCTGCGCATATAATAATTTATTTTCACTTGTCATTTATTTTTGTATGTCTCCATAAGCGGAGTTTTAGTTTTTGTTTATTTATATAAATACCTGATGGGGAACCTAAATAACAAAATAACTAACTGGCTAACCAGTGTCACCAGTAACACTTATACAGTGATCACTGGTGAAAGGGTTAACTAGGGGCAATTAGGGGGTTAAAACCTTTATTAGATAATATATGGGGGGTACCTGACGCTATAAAAACCTGCGGCGAACCTAAAAAAAATAACTGGCTACCTATCGGCACCAGCATAACTAATACAGCGATCAGAAAAAACGATCGCTTAGTGACACTGGCAAAAGGGGGTGAAAGGGTTACCTGGGGGGGCGATCAAGGGGTTAAACCTTTATTAGGTAATATATGGGGGTACCTGACGCTATAAAAACCTACGGCGAACCTAAAAAAAATTACTGGCTACCTATCGGCATCACCGACACTAATACAGCGATCAGAAAAACGATCGCTTAGTGACAGCGGTGCTAGGGGGTGAAAGGGTTATCTGGGGGGTGATCAAGGGGTTAAACCTTTATTAGGGAGGGGTTAGGGGGCTACACTGGACCTAAAACACTCTGCCCTGACACTTTTACAGTCACAAATGTCACTGATTGCAGTGATCAGTAAATAAATGGTCACTGTGACTGGGGGCTGGGGGGGGGCCTGGGGGGGGCGATCGTGTGCCAATGTGTCCTGGTGTCAGTGTGCTGTTTAGTGCACTAACCTGATGTCTTCTCTCATGCGGCGCTCGGTATATGTGAGCGCCGCATGAGAGATGACATCACTTCCTCCTGCCTGTGTAAACACTACACAGGCAGAGGAAGCTTTTCATTCACCGGGAGCGATCGCGAGGGGGTGGCCAGAATCGAATGGCCGCCCCCTCATCACCGATCGCTCCTGAAGTGATCCCGGCCGCTCACTGTACCGGAGGGGGGTCAGATGGGACCCCCCACCCATACGAATGCAGGCACGTACAGGTACGTGATACAGTGAGCGGTCGCTAAGTGGTTAAAGCAGGTCTTGCACACCAGTTTAGATGGCATGGGCTCCACTCCATGGAGGCTAATTGCCCATGTCTATAGGATATATCTTGTTAGCGATACTGAGAAGAAGAACTTAATGAGGCAGACAAAGAATGACAGTGCATATAATGCCACCTCCATCTAGCCTTAGAATGGGAGGCATGTGGAGGGGGCAAGCGCTGATCACTAGAAGAAGAAGAAATAACCCTCTTGCGGCCTTTGTGTTTAGAACTTTTCCCCCTGAAAACATAGGAAAAGAGAGGATGGACTCATCAGTAACAGATCCATGACAGCAAGCGAACTACTCAGACAAAGGGGCCTCCTACCTTACAGTCAACGTCATTGCCTAATCCTCATGAGCAGGTGAGCTCATCCTGGGCTAAAAGGAGGAGACACAGATAACAAGATAACAATAGCGCATGAAAAGAAAATAAGTATAATAGTAGGACTATGGAACAACACTACCAGCAGTCAGGCAGATAGAGGAGGAAGGGCAGCAGGGATGGGCAGAAGCTCCAGGCAGCTCAGAGGAGCAACAGCAGGCAAGGGCTGAAACAACAAGCCAGTGTCAACACAATAGAATTCAAAGAGAGGAAACAGCTGAGAAGAATCTAAATCACACTCATTGACAGCATAGGAAGCAGGAGAGCCTGCAGCCAATAGTCAGAGAGGAATCAGAGATCTCAAGGAGAATACGCCCATCCCAACTGTGCACAGGAGCTGTCCGCCATTCAGGACTATGGAGAATGCAGTCAGGGGACGGGCCTGTGATGTCCGCATCAGGCAACAGCCTAGTGGATCACAGTCGAATGGGGGGTGGAACGCAAGCCATACCAGTCCCTGCTATAGAAAAATATGCTGCCTAAGTAGCCAGCTTATGAACCCTAACCAGGAGAAAAGAAGGAAGACCCAGGACAGCTGTATACCAACCAGGATACTTCATTCAAGCATAATATGTTAATTGCATAGCCCTGGTACCAGGAGTACCTTCCTTCAGGAGGATTTACCTCCAAGCAAAAAGCCTTCCACTTAGTGCTCCAAATGGTAGGAAAGACACATAAAGACATCAAGGACATCCGGAGCAAGGACAAAAAAAGGAATGCTGTCCTCAAGTTTTTCCTACTTTTCATTCATTCTATACATGGATGTCTTATACGGTGTCAGCATACCAAGACATTTTGGACAATTTCATGTTCCCAACTTTGTGCAAACAGTTTGGGGATGGCCCCTTCCTGTTCCAACATGACTGCGCACCAGTGCACAAAGCAAAGTCCATAAAGACATGGATGAGCAAGTTTGGGGTGGAGGAACTTGACTGGCCTGCACAGAGTCCCGACCTCAACCCGATAGAACACCTTTGAGATTAATTAGAGCGGAGACTGCGAGCCAGGCCTTCTCGTCCAACATCAGTGCCTGACCTCACAAATGAGCTTCTGGAAGAATGGTCAAACATTCCCATAGACACTCTCCTAAACCTTGTGGACAGTCTTCTGAGAAGAGTTGAAGCTGTTATAGATGCCAAGGGTGGGCCAACTCAATATTGAACCCTCAGGATCAAAGCCTCGTACACACGATCCAATTGTTGGCCAACCGAGCATCTAATTTTTGTCCTAAGGGCATGTGCCTGGATCATGTTTTGCATACTAATGGTACATAATTTTCATGCAACAAACACGAACGTAGTGACGTCCTACAAGGAATTTCAGCTCTTGAGCGCCACCCTTTGAGCCCCTTCTGCTAATTTCGTGTTTGGTGAGCATTGATTCCGAGCATGCGTGTTTGTACTTATAACTTTTGTGTGACGGACTTGTGTACTGACCATCAGAAAATTTACTAGCATGGCATTCAAAATTTGTTTGCAGAAAGTTGGACAACAATTGTCAAAAGGAGTGTACTAACGGTCAGATTTTAGGACAACAGTCTCTCAACAGACAATCCCCTGCTAACAATTGGATCGTGTGTACGAGGCTTAAGACTGGGATACCATTAAGGTTCATGTGCGTGTAAAGGCAGGCGTCCCAATACTTTTGGTAATATATTATATTATATATATATATATATATATATATATATATATATATATATATATAGAATGTCTTTAAGTAAATTGATAAATCCCCTTTGTCTTCTTATCATTGAAGGAGCACCATCAGTTGTTACACAAAATTGTTTTCTGTTTGAAAAAATAAATAAAAATATATCTATATATATAAAGACCGCTGCAATATCCTTTCCCTTTGTAGTTCCTGCCATTGATTTCAGGCAGCAGAGCTTTTCATAAATGTGGTCATTATCAGAGTATGTTGCAACAACAGCAAGGCGAGCAATATCATTATGTTATCATGTGCGACACAATACAGCGAAGCTTGCTTCAAAGCAGCGTCTTGCTTCTTTCTTATATTTTGTGCCATAGCAGGCATATGTCTCTCAATTGTTCCTGCAGATGAATGGGTGTCCTGTATTCTTGCTAACATAGTGTTCTTGCTGGGCACTGGGCAGATAACTAAATACGTTTCACAACACTTCAGGAAAGCTTCTTGTAATTATTTTCCTTCGGTAAATGGCTTTCCCTTCTTTGCAATACATAGTGCAATCAGTTGCTTGATTTTTTTATTCCCACAATCTGATGGAAATTTCCAACAGGGGTAAAGTTCCAGCATACATGAAGCTGTCAGTGCGTTTTAGCCCATAAGGGCTTTAGTTATAGCGAACTATATAATAAAAACAGCACAATAAATATCCTCTCCCTCGAATGGTTGGAAAACTTACAATATAAGATGGAAAAGGAAAACAATAACAAAAACAAAGCGAAATACAAATGAAGATGAAGAATATGCAAAATATAAAATCAAAATCAAAAACAGGACAGAGAATTAAAACAACTGCTAACTACTATATAACAAATATTGGTAACTACTGTACTGCTTTAGAAAACACTGAATAAATAAGCTATAAGACCTGACTATATGTCCAGTGGATATATTATGCTTTCTTTTATTTTGAGTTTGCCATTATTTTTATAGGGGTGGGTTGGAAAAACAATGTACAACAGCATATGTTCTTAAAGTGGTTGTAAACTCTTACATATACCCTGTGAAGTGACTGGCCTCATAATACATGAAAAACAGAGATGAAACAAATCCACCTACATAGGTTGTACCTGTCTATCCGAAGCCCTGTCTTCTCTACATCTGTTCAAAGTGCTGAATTTTAAAGCCTTTCTGAGAGTTCAGAAATAAGGGGGCGGATTGCTAAAGTTACACTGTGCAGAGCTCAGTGAGGAGAGCCCTGTCAGCTGATTGGAGGGAAGGGAGACACCCCCCCTCCCCTTCACACAGCACACAGGAACAGAGCTGAGGCTGTAAATCAGCTGGAGGTCCCTCCCCTGTCACCATTTTTCTCTTTGTGTCGGGAAATCTTGTCAGAAGGGATTTATGCTGATAGCAGAGGAACGAAAGAAGCAGACAAAAGTGAAGCCCTGTACACACGGCCGGGAATCCCATCTGGAAAAAAAACGTTGGTTTTCCTGATGGGATTCCTGGCAAGCTTGCCTTGAAAAGCCGTATACACACGGCCACAAAAGAAAAACGCCTTTCTTTTGAATGGCAAGAACGCGGTGACGTCATCGACTATGACGAGCCTCGTCACATTCTATTCCGTCGCTGCCATCTTGCTACACCCCACACTAACGTTGTATGCTACCGTGCATGCGTCGAACTGTTATCAAGCATGCACAGTTTTTCTACCCTGCAGGTAAGTATACAGACGACCGGTTTTCTCGTCAGGAAACACTCTGCCGGGAATCCCGACGGGAAAATAGAGAGCAGGTTCTCTATTTTTCCTGGGCAGTTTTCCTGCCGGGAAAACTGCTAGGGAGCATACACACGGCCGGGATTCCCGGCCAAAAGCTCTCCTGGCAGTTTTCCTGCCGGGAAAACCGGTCGTGTGTAAGTGCTTGACACTTTAAAGCTGAATGCTGTGTAAAAATGTTATTTAAAAAAATGCACACGTTAAGTAAGTTTACCATAATAATAAGTATACTAGGTGTAGACAGCTTCTGCTTAGTGTAAAAATAATATCTTGCTACAAGCTGGCTCATACACAGAGCACTGTATTTCAAGATGCCGAGGGGAGGATAGCAGTGGCTGTTAAGCCTCGTACACACGATCGGACTTCCATCGGACTTTTCCGTGGATTTTTGTTCGAAGGGCGTTGGCCGTGAACTTGTTCTGCATAAACACGGCAGGACTTTTTCAGCCAACTTTCACCTAATCACATGGTTTTTCAGCTCTTTACCGCCACCCTTTGGGCAACTTCTGCTATTGTTGTCTGATCTTTAGTGTTGGTTCGGAGCCTGCGTGTTTGTACTTTGGACTTTAGTCCGATGGACTTGTGTACACACGATCGGGTTAGCCGACGTAGGACATTTGTTGCCGGAAAGTTTGTCTGTTCTCACAGCGAACATTTGTCCGATAAAAAAGCGAAAAAGTTTGTCCGATGGAGCGTACACACGGTCGGATTGTCCGATCAAACAGGTTTGTCGGACATTTGTTGTCAAAAAGTCCTTTCATGTGTATGGGCCTTTACACTGATGTGCTCCAGTTACATCCCCACCCCATTCTCTCTCCTTGTCTATTCCCAGGAAAAACTTTTCCCCCCACAAAATACAAGGCATTCTGTGAATGGAGCAGGAAAGGGGAGGGAAGAGGAGGGCTGCAGATGCAATATGTTGTCTCTTCCTCTAGTCACAGCATGCTAAAAGTGCCCAGATTCACCCCACCTACCGTGCTCTCTGTTTATCTTATTTGTCCTTTTTTCTTTTCTTTTTTTTTGTTTTGCTCCAGTTGTCTCCCTTTGACCTGTAACCACAGTTCTCGCCTGGTTGTCGTGTGAAGACCCTCCTGTACTATCTTCCTTAGGGTATCACCATTCACTTGCACCCCAACTACCTACCAGTAAACACTGCAAAGAAGTTATCTACCTCGTCCAAGCAAGTCTCTTCCACCCATTCCGAGTATACAACAGTATCTACCTCACCTGCTCCACATTACCATTAAGATTCTGTCTATCAGGCCGGGTTCACACTTGTCCGACAAACGCTCCGACATTGGGAGCTCATGTCGCATGACGTGTGAAAATCAATCTTTCCCTATGAGAGCCGTCTTAACTGGTCCGACACATGTCGGTCCGACTTTGAAAATGCTCCCTGTACTACTTTGGTCCGACTTTGATCCGACTTCAGCCCATTGACTATCATTGAAGTCGGATCAAAGTCGGACCGCGGTCTTGCATAATCCGACTTTGGCATGCGACTTGTGCTCTGCTGATCTTGAGGGGGAACTCCACGCCAAATTTGAAATAAAAAACCGGCATCGGTTCCCCCTCCAAGAGCATACCAGGCCCTTCGGTCTGGTATGGATTTTAAGGGGAACCCCCATAGCCGAAAAAACAGCGTGGGGGTCCCCCTCAAAATCCAAACCAGACCCTTATCCGAGCACGCAAACTGGCAGGCCGCAGAAAAAGAGGGGGGACAAGAGAGCGGCCCCCCTCCCTCCTGAACCGTACCAGGCGGCATGCCCTCAACATGGGGGGTTTGGTGCTTTGGGGCAGGGGGGCGACCTCCGGCCCCCCCACCCCAAAGCACCCTGCCCCCATGTTGATGAGGACAGGGCCTCTTCCCGACAACCCTGGCCGTTAGTTGTCGGGGTATGCGGGCGGGGGCCTATCGGAATCCGGGAGCCCTCTTTAATAAAAATGTAAATAAAAAAACACTACACAGGTATTTAAAGTAATTTATTACACAGCTCCGGGGGTCTTTTCCGACTCCGGGTTCTTTCTTCCTTCTGCCGGGCCTCCGCTATCTTCTTCCAGCTCTTTTGCTAGCGGGGGCCCGGTCTTCTTTGTCGCCTTCTTCCCTCTTTTCCTCCTCGATGCTGACACGTCGCTTCCTCCCGCTGTAATGCTGGGTGTGCGGTACACAACGATTTATATAGGCCTCTCATGACGTCACAGTCACATGCTCCGGGTGGCCCATGCTCCCATGACGTCACAGTCACATGCTCCGTGGCCACCCGGGGAATAGGGGAATGTAAACAAGGCATTCCCTTATTCTGCCTACTGACACTGTCACTGATGACCATTCCCTGTGATTGGGAACGGTCATCAGTGACATGTCACGTGTAGCCACGCCCCCTCACAGTAACAATCACTCCCCAGGAAACACTTAACCCTGCAGCGCCACCTAGTGGTTAACCCCTTCACTGCCAGTGTCATTTTTACAGTAATCAGTGCATTTTTATAGCACTGATCACTGTAAAAATGACAATGGTCCCAAAATGGTGTCAAAAGTGTCCGTGGTGTCTGCCATAATGTCGCAGTCACAATAAAAATCGCTGATCGCCGCCATAACTAGTAAAAAAAAATTATTAATAAAAATTACATAAAACAGTCCCCTATTTTGTAGAAGCTATAACTTTTGCGCAAGAATACGTATCGGCCTAAACTGTGGGAAAAATTTTTATATATTTTTTGGGGATATTTATTATAGCAAAAAGTAAAAAATATTGCATTTTTTTCAAAATTGGCGCTCTATTTTTGTTTATAGCACAAAAAATAAAAAACGCAGAGGTGATCCAATACCACCAAAAGAAAGCTCTATTTGTGGGGAAAAAAGGACGTCAATTTTGTTTGGGAGCCATGTCACACGACCGCGCAATTGTCAGTTAAAGCGACGCAGTGCCAAATCGCAAAAAGGGGCCTGGTCCTTTAGCTACAAAATGGTCCGGGGCTTAAGTGGTTAATATATATATATATATATATATATATATATATATATATATACACAGAGTGGGGAGAACAAGTATTTGATACACTGCCGATTTTGCAGGTTTTCCTACTTACAAAGCATGTAGAGGTCTGTCATTTTTATCATAGGTAATCTTCAACTGTGATGCCGCGTACACACGATCATTATTCACGGCGGTTAAAAAACCGTTCGTTTTTCACGTCGTTTTTTCTCTTGTCGAGAAAAACGACCGTCTGTGGACTCCGCGGCAGTGTTTCCCTATGGGAAACACTGCCGCGGAAAAAATTTAGGAAAAAACGACGAGAAAAATTAGAACATGTTCTTATTTTTCTCGTCGTTTTTAATGCCGTTTTTCTCATCGAGAAAAACGACAAGATGCCCACAGACGATCATTTTTCTCGTCAAATGGGAAAAATGACGTTTTTCCCGACGAGAAAAACGGCTGTGTGTACGCGGCATCAGAGACGGAATCTAAAAAGAAAATCCTGAAAATCACATTGTATGATTTTTTAATAATTAATTTGCATTTTATTGCATGACATAAGTATTTGATCACCTACCAACCAGTAAGAATTCCGGCTCTCACAGACCTGTTATTTTTTCTTTAAGAAGCCCTCCTGTTCTCCACTCATTACCTGTATTAACTGCACCTGTTTGAACTTGTTACCTTATAAAAGACACCTGTCCACACCAGTGGCGGCTGGTGCTCAAATTTTTTGGGGGGGGGCGCAAACAAACTGAAAAAAATAAAAATCATCAATTGCTGCCACTGTGCCCATTAAACGCAGCCACTGTGCCCAAACGCCACTAGTTTGTCCCCAAATGCAGCCAGTTTCCCCGCCATATGCAGCCAGTTTCTCCCCCATATGCAGCCAGTTTCTTTGTCTCTGCATAGTTCCATCTTTTATGTTCTTCTATTTGACATTGAATAAAAATGTATTGAAATTAAAAAATTACCCAGATTATGCACATTAAAGTAGTTACTATATTCTAAGAAGCTGTGAAAGCACTTGAAAACAAATCCTTATCTAATTCTGTAGCTATAGGCATTGTGGAAAAATGTATCTTCAACAATAATGTGTTATTTCCCACAACAGTAAAATCAGTTTATATATGCAGTAACGCATGTTTATTATACTCACTGTGGACCCTAAAGGATTAATCCTCCAAATTGTGTAAAAAGGCTGTTTGACCCTGTCTTCTCCGATCCTCCCCTTCTTTTACTGTCCTAAGTCAATCTGTTGATAGTACAGAGCCACATTTACCATAGTGGAATTTTGGGTGAATTGGCCCTAACAGCAGAAAATGTATCTGAATGTAAGGTGTATTTGTTTATCTGCAGTCCTCTTTCATTTACACCCTTCTAAAGTACATAGATCAAAGGGTATTTCTGACCTTCTGGTAGGCAGGGGGGATCTGATGTCAACACTACAGAACACAGAGTGGAGAGCTAAGTGTAATCTGACACCTGAGTGGAGGGAATGGACACACCCCCCTCCACACAGTGTCATAGGAAACATGAGCATCTGTGGCTGTAAATGACCTGCTTTGTGCTGGGGGGGGGGGGGGGGGGGCGGCATCTCCAAAGATAGCCTTGTGTAGGGAAAAACTGTCAGAAATGACTCATGCAGATAGTAGAGGAGAGAAAGCAATCAGAATCCACACTTCCACACTAATGCCCCGTACACACTATCCGAATATCGTACGACGGATCGTACGACTTTTTTCGCTTAATAGTCGCAAGTAAAATTAAATAGGTTATTAAAGTCACGAAAATTCTCGTACGACAGAAAAAAAAAGTGATGTCATGTGTTGTATTTGTATTGTATTTTCGGACGACAACTGTACTGACTAAACGAAAATCGTACGAGGAAAATGTTCGTGCACGTCCGATTAAATAATATCGGATGAACTGTCATGATCGGCTCTCGAAGCTCTGTACTAACGATCCGATTATCGTACGATTCTTCCTCGGACGACATTTTTCGTACGATACTCGGATCGTGTGTACGGGGCTTAAGTGCTAAATATTGAGGCAAGTACACACTATTGAAGGATATGCTTTGTTTACAACCACATTTAGGTGTTAGAAATTGACTGAAATCTAAATCTTCTTCATCATTTTGCAACCTCATGCAGCTAATTTCCTCGAGCCTCTTTGAGCCACTTCTTTTTGACATGTACTCTCTCTAATGTTGGCTGAACAGTGTATGTACTGGATTCCTGATAGCGAAAACATTGGACCATGCCTGCACAATGTGTGCCTTTATGGACGCTTATAAGCATCACTGGAAGGCAGGATATGACAGAGGTGACAATGAGGAAGAGCAATTGGGAAATAGTTGTCACTCCATAACAAGAAATTCTTATACAAGGGCCTTCAAGGCAGGAACACCATCCATTCTTTCATAAAAGCTGCAAATTAAACAAAAAAAAATAAACTAAAAAAACTCGTAAACTTACATTAACATGTGAATGTTTATAGTATATGGGATGTTTGTGATTGGATTTAGATCTTTAAAATTACCCATAAGGCCCCATTCACACAGGGGCGGCACGACTTCTGGGGGCGACCTCGGCGGCGCGATCTCAAGACGAATTGAGACGCCCGCCGAGGCGATTTGCATAAAGACTTCTGTATAGAAGTGTAGCGGGTACTTACTTTCCCGGGTGCATTTTTTGAATCTGGCTGTGACATCAGTGCTATGTTCCCTGCGGTCCACGAGGTGGCGCTGTCACTGTGACCGGAGGGACGAATATCACTGTTGTGGTGGAGATTTTTCAAATCCATATTTATAACAAGAAGCTTCAAGGGAAATCTCTAATTAAAAGGATTCTACGTGTATATATGGTTGTATATGTTTTTACAATACTTTATTATTAAGGTGACTTAAAATTATCTTTCAATGACTCTATAGTGGTAGAACATGTTTAGAATACTTAGCATACACAGCTGTGGAATTTCATCTGCCAAAAGGCTTATCTGACCATTTGTTGGCATGCTGAGGTGAATTCAAAGGAGGTGGGAGGTGACAAAGGAACAGGTTGGGTCCTGGCTTAACTGAGTCCCTCACCCAATCTAGCAACCCCCTACCCCTCAAGGGAATGCAAGGTCTTAGCATATGGAAAGGGAGGGTGAGGAGGGGTGGGGTTTTACAAGGGTGTGTATATATCAGTATCTACAGTATGCCATCACCACATGGCGCTCCAGCATCTCATAGTGGTTGATGGAAACCTGTTATCCTATATGTGCTGAATACACACTGAATCAAGTGCGGTCATGGTACCAGTGGTTTGCTCCCAGAGATATGCGGACACAGGGTGAGGTTCATACAGGACGCTTATCTCTGAGGAGTAGCCGGAAGAGGAGGGATGTATTCAGCACTATATGGGGGGAATAGGACCCAGTGTAAAGGGACTCAAGATTTTGTCCGCCATGAGAGGTTGGTAGAGAGTAGGGGATGGTACAGGGCAGATATATGTCAGTGGCTCTGGTGTGCACACATGGGCAGGTGGAGTTATCAACCAACCTCAAGCTGTTTGTACAAATCTCTCTATGAGGGGCAGTGGCCTGATGAGTTAGCATCACCACTCAGTAAGACTGTGCCAAAACATGTCGCCTACACTAATCCAAAGTGGTAGTCGAATGCCTGGATGGGCTGTACACTACCTTGGGGAGTCTATTGTACCTACACTCTTGTCCTTGGGAGGGATATAGAAGGAACCCCGGGTTTCACCCATATAGCCCCGAAAGAACGTTTTTTTTATAAAACCTGACATCCCCTTACACTTAGTGAAACTTCCGTTGGGATTCGGGGAGGAGTTAAAAGATGGGTAGTTAAACTTTGGGCAACAGGATTTAATTGGTGCCAACAGTTTGGGCAAGGCGTGAATAAAAAGGCCCTTCTCTAGGGGTTGATAATCTAAGAGGAGGGGGTGGAACAAAAATAATAGCCGCTGGGAATTATCTGATATGGAGCGGGCTGAGGTAACATTTTAGGTGGAGGCGGGGTAGGCTTCCTGGAATAAAAGAGTATTTAGGGACACCTAGGTGTGGAAAGGGGAGCGCCTGGCTGGGCGTATGGGTTTAAAGGTGGGGAGTTCCAGAGGTTCTGGAGCAGTCCTGAGGTGGAACATGGGAGGAGATAACAAGGGAGATGGAAATCAGGATGTTCTGGGGCCAAAACTTTAGTAAACTCCACCCTGTTGCGGTCCCAATGCGGGTCACTATTAAGAGACCGATTTAGAGTAGCTTGCGCATTTAAGAGAGGACCATAGAACTATATTTTTCTTGTTTTTGTTCTAGGGATAAGCCTGTTCAATCTGTAATATTAAAGGACAGTCGGGGTGACTAAATTCTAAAAAAGTTTTTTTGGCAACCATTGGTTTAGCCTCTCCTTTTTAAAATATTTTTATTTTTTTTGTTTTTCTACCCGACTTGTAAATTGTTAGTGACAGTGATCCTGTTCACCTGTTGATCACTAATAGGATAGAAGAGTTATCTATTTTTTTCCTCCTTTATTTTATTTTTATTTTTTATTTTTATTTTTTTCTGCCAAGCTGCTGCTGCAACAGCCACAATATATTATTTTTCGAGGCACTGTTTCAGGACAGTTATATATTGTTTGTTTGTTTTTATGAATGCAGAGTCAGTGCTCTTTGACATAAAGGGAAATGGGTGACAAATGGTCTGGGTTGAAGCAGCATTGAACCTGTATGTTTTGTTGCTTATTGTATTTTATTTTATTTATTTTTTCTCTCTTTCTTTTCTCTTTCCTACTTTCTATGGTTCATATTCTGCTTTATCTTGGAAAATAAATGTATTCATCTTCTGGAACTTTTGTTTGAATATCAGAGATGAGTTGTGAATTGTAAGGTGTGACAGCAGGAAGGTAAAGTCACCTGGTTGCATCCAGGGGGGTAGATATATTTCGCCCAGATTCAGGCTTTACGCCGACTTATACAACTAGGTGGAGAGTTGTATAAGCCCAGCTAAGGCTAGTGGGCTCATGGATGACTCATACCTCTAGGGAGAGTGTGGGGCGTCGTGCAGACAGGGAGTTGATGAGACCAGCTGAAGCTTGTCAGCTCATTTAGGCCTCTATAAGAACTCCCAGCTTCATTAGATGTTAGCTCATGCCTGGAACCAGACCTGTGTGGACTGTCTAGGGAGAGTGAACCCCTGTGCGGTGAGACAAAGCCTGTGTGGCTATTTGCTTGGACATTTAAAACCAGGGACTTAGGGACTAGGACAGCACTAGGCTGATCCCAGTTGTTAGTTAGGAAACCTGTATGTTTAGTCAGAGGTCAAGTTGACCAGGATTTATTTTGTTTATGTTTCTTTTTCTTTGCTGTGTTTTGTCACTGTAAATAGAAAATAAACCGCACCTTTTTGATTTTGAAAACCACAACCTCCGTTTGCTGGGCCTGTTTTTGTGTGGGGAGCCCATCTCGGGGGTCACACACACCCGCTGCCGAGCTAACCCCCTCACAGTTGGTGGAGAACCAGTGGCAGTTTTTTTTTAAGCCAGTATGGAGGAGATACTGAAGCAGCTGGCTCTAGCAAATGCCAATCAACAGCAGACAAATGCAGGTTTGCAAAAGAGCCTTGCAGCTCATCAACAGAGCCTTGCAGCTCAACAACAGAACTTCGCAGCCCAGCAGCAAGCTCATCAACAGAGCCTTGCAGCCCAGCAGCAGACAAACGCAACTTTGCAACAGAGTCTGGAGGCTCAGCAACAAGCCCAGCAGCAATCTGAGGCCCGCTTCATAGACCTGTTGCAGAAGCAAGAGCAGAGACTACAACAACAGATGGAAGCAGTAATGCAGCAACGTCCGCAGACCAGTGAGGAAAGCCGTCCCACTAATACCGCGTCCTTTGGGGTGAGTCGTTTATTGACAAAAATTACTGGAGAGGATGATCCAGAGGTATTTTTGACCACATTTGAAAGGACCGCTGAAAGAGAAAAGTGGCCTGAGGAGCAGTGGGCTGGACTGGTGGCTCCTCTGTTAACTGGTGAATCGCAGAAAGCTTACTATGACCTACAGCCTAACCAAGCAAAAGACTATGTGATGCTAAAAGCTGAAATATTGGCAAGGCTGGGTGTCACCCAGGCTGTCCGGGCTCAGCGTGTGCATAACTGGACTTTCCAGCTTGGAAAACCCCCCAGGTCTCAAATGTATGATCTCATTCACCTGAGCAGAAAGTGGCTACAGCCAGAGACTTTGTCCGCACCAAAGATTGTGGAACGTGTTGTAATGGATCGGTTTTTGAGAGCTCTTCCTACTGCCATCCAAAAGTGGGTAAGCCATGGAGACCCAGAGACGGCCGATGGTCTTGTGGATCGTGTGGAGAAATACTTGGCTACAGAGAACCTGACGGCCTCTTCCAGAGACACTCGGACTTTCCACCCTAAGACCAGACCATCCCCAGGGGCGGATAAGAGGATTCCAAGGGGTGAGGGTGGAGAGAGTGAGAGGGTGGGAGCTCTACCCCAAGTTTGGCGAGAACAGCCTGGGAAATCAGCGGCTCAAGAGGCCGCAAGAAGGATCGTTTGCTACCGCTGCCGGCAAGCGGGACATATTGCAGCCAATTGCCCGGTTGTGGAGGAACCCATGCAGTGTGACTTTCTGACGGGCAGACGTCAGTCGCTGTGTGCGACAGTCGCATGCACTGCCATTCGAGGAACTGAGAAACATTTATGCAAAATGTGTGTTAATGGTAGAAATGTTGTGGTATTGCTGGATTCAGGTAGCCTTGTGACCCTGATAAAGGCTGAGTTAGTTAAAACAGAGGTCTCTGGGAATAGCAAGGTAGCTGTTATTTGTGTGCATGGGGACACCCGAGAGTATCCAGTGACTACAGTGTGTTTCGAGACCCCCAAAGGTACCCTCTCTCATCCAGTGGGCTTAGTATCTCAGTTACCGCATGACGCCATTGTGGGAAGGGATTTTCCGAAGTTCTGGGAACTGTGGGATGATCCTGAGCCCCCCACTGGTGCCCCTATGTACCAGGAATGTGATAGCCAGAACTCCCCTGAGAGTGGTGAGGACTCTCCGGAATTTCCCTTATCAGTATTGGCAGGGGAGACTCAAGAAACTGGAGAGGAGCCCACCTCCTCAGACGAAAACCTACCGTCTGTGGAGTTTTCTGATCTTGAGGTTCACAGGGAAAACTTTGCCACAGAACAGTTGAAAGACCCCGCCCTAATAAAGGCACGGGAAAACGTAGTGAAAATAGATGGCGAGTTGGTGAACCCAGATAATACCTGCACTTACCCATACTTCAGCGTAGAGAAGGACCTACTGTATCGGGTGGCAAAAAGGGCAGAAGAAACCGTTGAGCAGCTTGTGGTGCCCAAACCTTACAGGAAGTTGGTGTTGGAGTTGGCCCATGGGCACATTCTTGGAGGTCATCTGGGGACAGAGAAAACCCGAGAGAGGGTATTACAGAGATTCTATTGGCCGGGGGTGATGAAGGACATAGAAAATTATTGTTCCTCCTGCCCTGTGTGTCAGAGGTCGGCCCCGATGCCACATTTCCGTAGCCCGCTGGTCCCTCTACCCATCATTGAGGTCCCGTTTGAGAGGATCGCCATGGATTTGGTAGGTCCTATAATCAAGTCCGCTAGGGGGCACCAGTACATATTAGTTATAATGGACTATGCCACCCGTTATCCAGAAGCGATCCCTCTCCGAAATACCTCGGCCAAAACCATAGCCAAAGAGCTATCTCTTGTGTTTAGCCGGGTGGGTATTTGTAAAGAACTGCTTACGGACCAAGGTACACCCTTTATGTCCCGGGTTATGAAGGAGCTGTGTAAATTGTTCAAAGTGACGCAATTACGTACATCTGTGTATCACCCCCAAACCGATGGGCTGGTTGAAAGATTCAACAAAACCCTAAAACAAATGTTGAAGAAAGTGGTGGATAGAGATGGAAAGGATTGGGACTGTCTACTTCCTTATCTGATGTTTGCTATTAGGGAGGTGCCCCAATCCTCTACGGGATTCTCCCCCTTTGAGTTACTGTATGGGAGACACCCAAGAGGGCTGTTGGATATTGCCAAGGAAACTTGGGAAAGTGAGAGTTCTCCCCACAGGAGTGTGATTGAGCATGTCGCCCTGATGCAAGACCGAATTGCACAGGTAATGCCCATCGTGAAGGAACATTTGGCCCAAGCGCAGTTAGCACAGCAGAGAGTGTACAACCGTGGAGCCAAGACCCGTACCTTTTCCCCGGGGGATAGGATACTGGTACTTGTCCCTACGGTTGAAAGTAAATTCCTTGCCAAATGGCAAGGCCCCTACGAGATAATGGAAAAAGTGAGCGAAGTGAATTACAAGGTCAGACAACCAGGAAGGCGAAAGCCCGAACAGATCTATCACGTTAATCTGTTGAAAGCCTGGAGGGATAGAGAGTCCCTAGTCGCAGACACTTGGTCACCAGCTCAAACTGGTTGCGTGATTCCTGAGGTTGGAATAGCAGCCACCTTGTCACAACCCCAACAACAGGAGGTTAAGGAGTTTGTGCTTCGCAACAAGGAGGTATTCTCTGAGCTGCCGGGACAAACATCTGGGGTAGAGCATGACATCATTACCCCGCCCGGTGAAAGGGTGAAGTTAAAACCCTATCGGATCCCAGAGGCTCGACGGGAGGCAATACGGGAGGAAGTACAGAAAATGCTGAACTTAGGGGTGATAGAGGAGTCCCAAAGTGATTGGTCTAGTCCCATCGTGTTGGTGCCTAAACCGGATGGGAGCTGGCGATTTTGTAACGATTTTCGTCAGTTGAACAAAGTTACAAAATTTGACACCTACCCCATGCCACGTATAGATGAGTTGATCGACCGGCTGGGAACAGCCCGATACATGACGACTCTTGACCTCACAAAAGGGTATTGGCAAATCCCCCTGGCCAAGTCGGCCAAAGAGAAAACCGCATTTGTAACCCCAGACGGGGCATTCCAATATAAAAGAATGCCGTTCGGGTTACAGAATGCGCCGGCCACATTCCAGCGGAAAATGGACCAGATGCTGAGGCCCCATCGGAAGTATGCTGCGGCTTACCTGGATGACGTAATTGTCCATAGCACAGATTGGGCCTCACATCTGCCAAAAGTGCAAGCAGTCCTGGACTCTGTTCGGGAAGCGGGGTTTACGGCTAACCCCAAGAAGTGTACCATTGGGCAGGAGGAGGCCAAATATCTTGGGTACACCATTGGGAGGGGAGTAATAAAACCCCAACTCAACAAAGTCGAGGCCATCCAGAGTTGGCCACGTCCCAACAGCAAGAAGCAGGTACGAGCCTTTCTGGGAATCGCTGGGTATTATCGGCGATTCATTCCCCACTTTGCTTCTAAGGCTGTGCCCCTAACCAACCTGACGAAGGGGAAAGGGTCGGTCATGATTAAATGGACCCCCGAGGCTGAGGCAGCATTCCAATTCTTGAAACAAGCCTTATGTAGCCAGCCAGTGTTGTACTCACCCGACTTCTCTAAAGACTTTGTCGTACAAAGTGATGCGTCAGATGTGGGGTTAGGAGCAGTATTGTCCCAGGTCTGGAACGGGGAAGAGCACCCAGTCATTTACCTCAGCAGGAAGTTGAAGTCCCATGAGGTAAATTACGCCACCGTTGAAAAGGAGTGTTTAGCGGTGAAGTGGGCTCTAGATTCCCTTCGGTACTACCTGCTAGGTAGGCACTTTGACTTGGTTACGGATCACGCTCCGTTAAAGTGGATGGCTCAAAACAAGGAAACAAATAGAAGAGTGAATAGGTGGTTCCTGGCCCTCCAGGAATTCAACTTCACAGTAAAGCATCGCCCTGGCGTTCAAATGGGGAATGTGGATGCTTTGTCTCGAGTACATGAATGCCTGATTGCTGGTGTTCCAACCCCGAGGTTAAAACAAGAGGGGGGGGGTATGTGACAGCAGGAAGGTAAAGTCACCTGGTTGCATCCAGGGGGGTAGATATATTTCGCCCAGATTCAGGCTTTACGCCGACTTATACAACTAGGTGGAGAGTTGTATAAGCCCAGCTAAGGCTAGTGGGCTCATGGATGACTCATACCTCTAGGGAGAGTGTGGGGCGTCGTGCAGACAGGGAGTTGATGAGACCAGCTGAAGCTTGTCAGCTCATTTAGGCCTCTATAAGAACTCCCAGCTTCATTAGATGTTAGCTCATGCCTGGAACCAGACCTGTGTGGACTGTCTAGGGAGAGTGAACCCCTGTGCGGTGAGACAAAGCCTGTGTGGCTATTTGCTTGGACATTTAAAACCAGGGACTTAGGGACTAGGACAGCACTAGGCTGATCCCAGTTGTTAGTTAGGAAACCTGTATGTTTAGTTAGAGGTCAAGTTGACCAGGATTTATTTTGTTTGTTTCTTTTTCTTTGCTGTGTTTTGTCACTGTAAATAGAAAATAAACCGCACCTTTTTGATTTTGAAAACCACAACCTCCGTTTGCTGGGCCTGTTTTTGTGTGGGGAGCCCATCTCGGGGGTCACACACACCCGCTGCCGAGCTAACGCCCTCACAAAGGGTTTACCGTCTCTGCCTGACTCCATTTTTTTAAGAGTCCAGTGGGTTCCATAGAATGGGTTCCTGAAACATACAAATACCATATTTCACAAAGTATCCCTGGACATCCAGGTCCCATGTCTTAATGTAATTTTACCTCCCCTAATCTGCCCACTGCTTTAACCTGAGCCCCGTGAGCAGGTGTGGTGAACCCAGGGACCTAACAATAGCAGGCAGTGTTGACTATCCCTACCATCAAGGGCAATGGATGATACTGGCCGTGGCTCGGTCTCAGTACCCTGTGGGGATCCCACCTTACTCGTACACATTGTACCCCTCATAGGTATTTAGTCTTAATGGCCACGCCACTGCTCGTGTCTGACATTCCGCCAATAACTCCGGTCTGACGTTCTCCTTTTTTTGTTGTTTTTTTGTATTCGTGCACGACTGTCCGGAGGCCCGCCCAACCACCACCTGAAGAAGCAACGCATCTCTTAAGAAAAACGTGCCACGAATAAGACTCTTCGGAAACTTTCCTTCACCATGCTGAAAAGTGCTGTCTCGCGGTCCGATCCAATCGTGACAATCATAACACCATATTTCCAAGTTATAGGACTAAATATGAAAGGATCCCGCCATTAATGTTTGAATTCCGCTCTTCCAATGCAGAGGGGCGATGAAGCATTGCAGTACAGACTCTCATGGGTCGGATGTGAAGTCTCAAAGGCACCAGAACTGTCTCAAGTCTACCTTGATGGGTTACGGCGGGTTCAAGAAAGGAAGAGGCCGCAGTGGTGGTGGGGGAAGGGTCAGGGCTTCTGGGCCGTTGTGGGTGGGTATAAAATCATTGAGGGAGGACATAAGTTCAAGAATGAACTTCAGGGGGGACTGTGGTGGAGATTTTTCAAATCCATATTTATAACAAGAAGCTTCAAGGGAACTCTCTAATTAAAAGGATTCTACGTGTATATATGGTTGTATATGTTTTTACAATACTTTATTATTAAGGTGACTTAAAATTATCTTTTAATGACTCTATAGTGGTAGAACATGTTTAGAATACTTAGCATACACAGCTGTGGAATTTCATCTGACAAAAGGCTTATCTGACCATTTGTTGGCATGCTGAGGTGAATTCAAAGGAGGTGGGAGGTGACAAAGGAACAGGTTGGGTCCTGGCTTAACTGAGTCCCTCACCCAATTTAGCAACCCCCTACCCCTCAAGGGAATGCAAGGTCTTAGCATATGGAAAGGGGGGGTGAGGAGGGGTGGGGTTTTACAAGGGTGTGTATATATCTGGATGCAGACCCAAAGCTCAGCCCTTGCGAATGAAGATCTGACGTAGCAGCATGGTGACGTAGTAAGCTCTCTCTCTCTCTGCCTCCCTATCTCTCTCTCTCTCTCTCTGCCTAAATCTCTGCCTCCCTCTCTCCCCCTCTCTCCCCCTCTCTCTCCTCCTATCTCTCTCTCTCTCTCTCTCTGCCTAAATCTCTGCCTCCCTCTCTCCCCCTCTCTCTCTCCCTCTCTCTCCCTCTCTCTCTCCCATTTTTAAGAAGATTAATCCTACTTCTCTTTAGCTCTCTTGTTCCTATTATCATGTAACATTGGTATCATGTTTGTCATAGCAATATTCCTATTGGTATTATCATGTAACATTGGTCATAGGTGATATAATTTTAGGTTAGAGCAATGTTCCTATTTTGTATTGTGTAACATTGGTATCATCTTGCTATGAGGTGGTATCATTTCTGTAAAAATAAATGTAATTGTTTTCTCTTTTTGCACCGCTATCGTTTGATTTCATTTTATATAGACAAAAGGTTTAATCACTTATAGTAAGCATTTAAGCGAGGTTATGACTATCTCCATAACACTGTGTGCCAAGGCCCTTTTTGTCCTCTCTCGGCAGTGGTATGGTGGGGGGGAACCCGCCGTGCTTGCTGGGGGAGGGTATAAAGAGGGCCGGCCATCTTGGTCAGGGGTTCTTCGTCCCAAGCACCTTCAGCTTGCGGACGTGGGTTTGTGCTTGTCCTCTAGGAGGCCTCGGCCTAGGGGACCATGGAGATCGTGTTCCACCTCAGGCACCTTCAGTCCTGGGGTGAGGTACTTACAAGAAGGTCCGGAGCTCAGTGCCCAACACTGAGTTCTGCGAGGGAAGGGTCCTAAGGCACTTCGGGGATGAAGGCCTGAATCTGAGTAAGACGCAATGGACCGGGGAGAGCTCCTCACTCGAAGACCCGGTGCAGCAGACTGCCGGTGACGGGTGAGTCTCTTGTCGGAGACCATCCAGAAGGATCCCCTTTACCTCGTGCGGAGACCATAGCCCACTCTCCAGGAGGAGAGTGGAGGACTGAATTTGTGTCTGGGCCTATTTACACTCACACCTCCTTTTCTGTTCTATCTATCAAGGAAGTCCCTGTATGGTGTGTTCTAATAAAGGAGTGTTGGACTTTAATGGTGTGAGGCTCACTTCCTGGCGGACGAAGTTCACGGTGACTCTTGGAGGGAGGATCCGGGTGCGCAGCACAGACCCGAAGGTAAACAAGACATTGCTGATACCACACGTATTCACACGTGGTGGAGGCTAGGCGTAGCCCACCCGTTCTCTCTCTCCACCATCAGATACCCCTAGACAAGAGACAGTGCGAGCCGCACGGAGAGAGGAGAGGGGAAGGCGCTACAGAAGTCAACGCCTTGGGTCGCCCTCAAAAGTAGTACAGGAACCTTTTTCTAAGTCGGAGCGACCTGAGTCGCTCCTATTAGAACGGTTCCATTGAACAGCGTGGGACGCGCCTCATCAGACGACCGAGTCGCCTGACGAGTCACCCCTGTGTGAACTGGGCCTTAGAGTAAAGTGCCTTAACTTTAATAATAAATATTTTCCCCCTAGATCTCTATCCCACTGCCTAACAGAACCAGGGGAAGTCATGAAATGCCAAGATATTGTAGTATTTGTGCCAGTGTGCCACACAGTTATATTAGAAAGCAAATCTATGCAACATATTTGTTTTAGATTAGCAGAACTATGGTGACTAGTGGGTTATAAAGCATCAATATGCACCTTTAGCCCTCGTTCACATTAAACATGGCTTTGAATATGTGCGACTTCATCCAAAGCCACTCAATTTCAAAGCCACATGTCTATGTGACTTTGGGTGCGACTTGAAAGACATCTGTGTGGCTTCAAGCACAGATGTCTATTGAAGTCGCACCCCAAATCGGCAAAAGTAGTGCAAGAACTACTTTGACAAATCGGTGCAGCGCCGCAAAGCTGCAAAGTTGGAACGGTGCCATTGCCGATATTCTGCCGAGAAATGTCCCCCCGGCGGATAATGCCCGCCCTGTACTGCGCAGCGCTTGCGCAGTACGGAGTACAGCGGAGCCGCCGAAAATCATTGAAGATGAACAGCTGTGAATCAGCTGTACGCGTCGCCTGCGCAATGAGCACGACATTGTGCCACACGCTGCCGCACGCTCCCGATGCTCATGCAACTCTGCAAGGGGCGGGTGTATTACTGTTATATCGTGTAAGGGGCGGATGGCTACAGAAGAGGCCGAATTTTAATTTGATGGGCAGAGCTGATAAGTTGGGGGTGGTTTTATCAATAAGTGTATAAAGAGGGGGGTGGTGCTGCGCTGTTTAGTGAAATAAATTAAGTGAAATTCTTCTAAAACTTTGTGTAAGATAATAAAACAAATGCAAATAAACAATTATTGCAAAACGCACATAAAATAGCAAGATCTTCCAAGATGTGAAAAACGCACAATAAATAATCTTCAAGTGGTGACCATAAAATACTATCTTCTAAAATAGTAAACAATGTGCAACAGGTCTAAACACTGTGTCAAGAAATCAAGATTGTGCAAATCGCAAAATAAATAATGAACTGTGACAGTAAATCATAGACAATGAAATCAAAAATGTGAAATGCAAAGCATACGTGCAACCAGTGCAAAAGATGCATAAACGTATAAATCAATCCGAGGGGATGTTGCACTTTAAAAAGTGCACGGTGCGACAGGTCTCTGAATATCCTCACGAGCTAGGATAACCAGGTGAATTGTAACATGCATCTTTAAATTATAAATGTTGCAGGGCGATCGCACAGAAAATTGCAAAGCGATCGCACAAAAAATTGCAGTATATGCGTCTATATCAAGTGCAGGTAGAGTTCATTTGGTCAATCGTGAATGGTGAAAAAGAAAGCAGTTCATTTATCCTGTGCAGGCAGTGCAGTGTTGCATGGAACTCAGGAGGGCCGAGGGGGGGGGGGGTGGTTGTGTGATGGGAATATCGTATTCCTCTTCCTGTGCTGGTGTACTCCGGTGGTGGTGACTTTTTGGTAAAGGTGGCCTCTTACCTGTAGGTAGCAAACAAGATGCTCTGTGTTCCTCTGGCCTGGTTCCTGGATGGTTGTCTCCTAATAGCTGAATGCCGGAGTAATTGGGGTTTCCCTCTGGAGTATGCACTCATATGCCAGCCGTTGTGTAAGTAGAAATGAAGAGGGAAGATACTATATGGTGTAGTACGTTTTTAAAACATTTATTGTTCAACACGTTAAAAGCAGTGAAGTTTTAAGTGGTTGCTGTGTCCTCTAGGACAGAGGTCATCAACCCCCGGTCCGTGGCCCAAAGCCGGGCCGTACCGCCTCTCTAGCCGGGCCACGACGCGAAGGACACTGTGCGGGCCGTACCGCCTCTATAGCCGGGCCACGGAGGAGACCGTCAGCGGTTCCCGAGCAGAGAGATGACACCATCTCTCTGCGCTACGCAGAGGCACGCCACTGTCCTGCCCTAACATACGGGGCTACAAGGCTACGCTACACAGAGGCGTGGCCGGCCGATGAGAGAGAGATAGAGAGAATGACCTCATCTCTCTCCGCCCACCTTAGCTATGTACCGGCTCAACCGCTCAATACTTTCCCGTATTCTCTAACGGCTCCCCCCCTCACGGTCTCAGCAAGGGAAAGTAAGTACGGTGCACTGCAGAGGGACTTGTATAATTTTAATAATATTTTTATAACGGGACATTTAATAATGTTTTTATAATGGGACATTTAATAATGTTTTTATAATGGGACATTTAATAATGTTTTTATACTGGGACATTTAATAATATTTTTATACTGGGACATTTAATAATACTTTTATACTGGGACTTTTAATAATACTTTTATACTGGGACTTTTATAATAAAATCAATTAGTGACAATCTGTTACGCTTTGGTGAGTTGAACTATATAATCATTGTATTATATTGTAATAATATAATAATGCGCTTTAATCATCCTCCTGATATTATGGTATCAGGATGATTGAACCGGGCCTTGGAAAAATATTCTTCCACAAATCCGGTCCTTGGTGCCAAAAAGGTTGTGGACCACTGCTCTAGGAGATACGGCATCTCATCCCTTCATTTTAGTGAAAAAGGAGGGTAGAGGCTATGGGATTATAGCGGTGCCAAAAATAATATTATTCCCACATATATAGTAAAAAATAAAAATGTTATTATTACAGCAACAAAAATAGGAACATAATGTAGAGCAATACACGTTAATCACTTGTTGTACATAATCAATGGTTTAACCCAACATGTTTCACCAATACATTGGCTTCATCTGGGGTAGTTGATTGTACAGTGTAGTTTAGAAAAACATCTAAAAAATAAAATATAAATTATAAATAAACATTAATCAACAGTATTACATATCACAAGAAGGAGAGACAAAATTGGGAGCCCTGAAGAACGAAGCAATCAAGCCTAAGGGTAGCGAAGTGAGTATATGCATGCAAGGACTGCCGTACCTACCAGTCTCCAAGGACAACGTAGCCCAAAGCCACCACAGGCCAACCAGGAAGCCGAGCAAATTGTGACTGCAGGGGGCTACTAGAAAATAAAATAGAAAATTATATATATGAAGTGTAGGGATGGCTAGTGTAGCAAAGAAATTGCCACAACTATTAGACAACCTAGTGAAGGACTAACATAGTCTCTTATACATACCAATATTGATATAGAAATGGAGGAGCGCTGGAAGAAGTGTTTGGACGTGGGTCCAGACACAGGAAAAAGAACAATGTTTATCTGAAACAAAGATAGTTGAAGGACATTCAATCACCTAGGTACAATGAGAGTGCCTACAAGCATTATTGGAGTGAAAAAAAGAGGGCTTTCCTGCGATTAAAAAGCTAGATGGAATCAAGAAAACACTCAAAAAGTAGTTGTACAAAAGCAGGGACCCAATAGGTCAGGTATAACAAGCAAAGGGAGACAGCCCAGTAAGGGCGCGTTCCCAACAGCAATCCTGCTTGGCGAAGATTGTAAGACAAGGAGTGATCCTAGGAGGCAGTATTAAAAAAAAAACGAAAAAAGCCCAAGGAGAAAGAGAAATTTCCATCAGATCAATAGGTCAGGTATAACAAGCAAAGGGAGACAGCCCAGTAAGGGCGCGTTCCCAACAGCAATCCTGCTTGGCGAAGATTGTAAGACAAGGAGTGATCCTAGGAGGCAGTATTAAAAAAAACTAAAAAAGCCCAAGGAGAAAGAGAAATTTCCATCAGATCAACTAAAAAGTGAAGATTGATAGAGAGCAATCATAAACATAGCGCCTAAAGAGGCTAGCATGAAAAAGGAATGAAACATTTCAGGTTACCTGATGACAAGCAAGACATAACAGCAGCGCCCCTCACCCACAGACAACAAACGAGCTATCTGCGGTGGTTTAAATAGCCCTCCAGCTGCCCAGCGTCAATCGTCACCGAGCTGCAGCGGACGTAAGGTAGCCAACGCGCATGCGCGAAGGGGCCATGAGCCTACAATGCCCATAATGCTGTGCGGGCAAACGTCATTGACGCGACCGCAGCGTACAACCAAAGGGGGACGCAGATGGTAAAATGAGAAGTGGAGAATGAAACCATGACAACCTAGCATGGAGGCGTGGCTACAAAGCAGGCTAGGTGTAAAAAACACCTGCCCTTGGGTGTCCATACAGACACAAGTCAGCAACCAAATGGAAAACCATCATGGCCACGAAACCGCGCCGCCCAAAGGTCCAGCATGTGCATAGCAGGCAATGCATTAACTCTACCTCATAACCCAAGGATGGAACAAGGCAAATCAGTTCATTCCAAGGGCACCCAACTCCCCAGATCGCGATACGAAAAAACCTGAATGAAATTAAAAACTTTTACAATTGTTCAAATACAAAATGTGAATTCAGAACAAGGAAAAACACAGATTGAGTTATCAAAAACAAGTATGTAAACAGCAATCATATACAAAGGATAGAATTAAATGTAAAAAATTAGTTACAAGAAAAGTGCAGAACTACATAGAAAAAATAGGAAAGAAACACTTCCCATCATTGACAATTCTCAGTGGATCACTAGATGTAAATAGGGATATATATCAACTGGTCATAAGGGAGATAGTGGCAGGGAGGGAGAAACGGGAGGGTCATGGACAAGAGGAAATCAGCAACTATAAAAAGGATTTGTAGCTAATATACTCGTTAAGTCCAGGGAATTTAACAGCATCAAGAGTATGTATCCATTGAGTCTCTAATTGTAAAAGTGCTGTATCTATGTTGCCTCCACGAACATGCTGAGGCACATGCTCGAGGGCATAAAAGGTGACAACTTGGGCGTCATAATTGTGTTGGTACCCAATGTGGCGATTTAATGCTGTTGTAGTTAACTTTTTGTATGTTGGCAAAACATGATCCCTAATTCTTTTGAAGAAAGGTCTCTTAGTCTTGCCAACATAGAAGCAGCCACATTGGCAGAGTGCTAGATATACAACCCCGATTGTCTTACAATTTATGCGATATTTGATATTATGGATACAACCATTGGGTAGTGGAACATCATGAGAACTAGGTAAAAAGCAACAGATATCACATTTTCCACACGGGAACGTACCCCCCTGGGTCAAACATGAAGCTCTAGGGGGATCAAAATGACTAGAGACCAAATGATCTTTGAGTGATGGAGCACGACGAAAGGTGATATCTGGATGAGGTTTAATATGTTTTTTAACAGTTTTGTCAACCAGCAGAATAGGCCAGAATTTTTGAAGAACATTTCTAACTTGACCATGTTGGTTAGAAAATTTGGTAATCACACGAACTGAAGTTTTAGACTTAATTTTTTTAGTAGAATGAATATGGTCAGTCCTGCTGAGCTTGACAACTCTGTTAAAAGATTTTTTTTAGGAGGGAACGGCTATATCCATGAACAATCAATCTATCACGTAAATCATTAGCAGCCATATAGAAATCTGAGTCCCGAGTGCAATTGCACCTAAGCCGAAGAAATTGGCTATTTGGAATGCTATTTAGGAGAGGTTGAGGGTGTGCACTGGAAGCGTGCAAAAGAGTGTTTCCGGCTGAAGGTTTACAATATAAAGAGGAGTGGAGTAAACCATCCTGATCAATATGAATTGTTAAATCCAAAAAATGAATGGATTGTTGGCTACATTCCATTGTAAAGGACAAGTTGTAATCATTAATGGCCAGTTTGCTCGTCAACTGTAGGAGTTCATCTTTGGTACCAGACCAAAGGATCAAAATATCGTTTATATACCTATACCAGGTAAAGACATGAGTAAGCAATGATGTAAAAGATTCAGTGGCAAATAGCTCCCTCTCCCACCCCCCCAGGTACAAGTTGGCATATGCGGGGGCACACTTGGTCCCCATAGCCACACCTTGCACCTGGAGGAAGTGGGAGTTGGCAAAAAGAAAAATATTACTTGTAAGTATGAAAACCAACAGCTGAAGAACAAACCAGCTATATTTGTCAGAGGAAGAATCTCTTTCCCTTAATTGGTTCTGGATGGTTAATATGCCCTTGTCGTGTGGAATGGAATTGTATAAACTTTCCACATCCAAGGCAACCAGCCATGTGCCTGGTGGAAACTGTTTACCATCAATGTTGCGTAATAGGTCTATAGTAGGGATGAGCTTCGTGTTCGAGTCGAACATACGTTCGACTCGAACATTGGCTGTTCGATCGTTCGACGAAGATCGAACGATTTGGGCCGTTCGCGCCAAATTCGAGTGACGCGAACGGCCCACAATGCACTACGCCATCGCAGTGTCATCCAGGCGCTGTGATTGGCCAAGCATGCACTGTGACCCCGCATGCTTGGCCAATCACAGCGCCGGCAGCGAGGAGAGCAATGATTGGCCACAGGCAGGATGCCTGTGGCCAATTATTGCTGAGGGTGTTTAGTACACGCCCCACACTATAAAAGGCCGCCAGCACGGCGGCCTAGTGTAGTGTGTTCCGGAGCAGGGATAGAGTAGCATAGGCAGGGACAGTGACTGTTATTTCTTTCTTGCTTAACCTGGATTCCTTTAGTTTAGGGAAAGAGAAGGATAGGTAGGGAGAGTGTCAGTGTGTTTTGTGCTTCTGCTATAGTGTGCTTAAAAAAAAACATTTATTCTAGGGACAGAAAACTCTAGGTAGGGACAGTGTCAGTTTCTTTCACTCTGCAAGTCCTTGTTTCCAGGGACCTGGAAGGACAGTGAGTGAATTGTCCTTTTGCTATATTGTGATTAAAAAAAACATTTATTCTAGGGACAGAAAACTCTAGGTAGGGACAGTGTCAGTTTCTTTCACTCTGCAAGTCCTTGTTTCCAGGGACCTGGAAGGACAGTGAGTGAATTGTCCTTTTGCTATATTGTGATTAAAAAAAACATTTATTCTAGGGACAGAAAACTCTAGGTAGGGACAGTGTCAGTTTCTTTCACTCTGCAAGTCCTTGTTTCCAGGGACCTGGAAGGACAGTGAGTGAATTGTCCTTTTGCTATATTGTGATTAAAAAAAACATTTATTCTAGGGACAGAAAACTCTAGGTAGGGACAGTGTCAGTTTCTTTCACTCTGCAAGTCCTTGTTTCCAGGGACCTGGAAGGACAGTGAGTGAATTGTCCTTTTGCTATATTGTGATTAAAAAAAACATTTATTCTAGGGACAGAAAACTCTAGGTAGGGACAGTGTCAGTTTCTTTCACTCTGCAAGTCCTTGTTTCCAGGGACCTGGAAGGACAGTGAGTGAATTGTCCTTTTGCTATATTGTGATTAAAAAAAACATTTATTCTAGGGACAGAAAACTCTAGGTAGGGACAGTGTCAGTTTCTTTCACTCTGCAAGTCCTTGTTTCCAGGGACCTGGAAGGACAGTGAGTGAATTGTCCTTTTGCTATATTGTGATTAAAAAAAACATTTTTTTCTAGGGACAGAAAACTGTAGGTAGGGAGAGTATTTTTTTTCTTTCACTCTGCAAGTCCTTGTTTCCAGGGACCTGTAAGGACAGTGAGTTAATTGTCCTTGTGCTATATTGTGCTGAAAAAAACATTTATTCCAGGGACAGAAAACTCTAGGTAGGGACAGTGTCAGTTTCTTTCACTCTGCAAGTCCTTGTTTCCAGGGACCTGGAAGGACAGTGAGTGAATTGTCCTTTTGCTATATTGTGATTAAAAAAAACATTTTTTTCTAGGGACAGAAAACTGTAGGTAGGGAGAGTGTTTTTTTTCTTTCACTCTGCAAGTCCTTGTTTCCAGGGACCTGTAAGGACAGTGAGTTAATTTTCCTTGTGCTATATTGTGATTAAAAAAAACATTTATTCTAGGGACAGAAAACTCTAGGTAGGGACAGTGTCAGTTTCTTTCACTCTGCAAGTCCTTGTTTCCAGGGACCTGGAAGGACAGTGAGTGAATTGTCCTTTTGCTATATTGTGATTAAAAAAAACATTTATTCTAGGGACAGAAAACTCTAGGTAGGGACAGTGTCAGTTTCTTTCACTCTGCAAGTCCTTGTTTCCAGGGACCTGGAAGGACAGTGAGTGAATTGTCCTTTTGCTATATTGTGATTAAAAAAAACATTTATTCTAGGGACAGAAAACTCTAGGTAGGGACAGTGTCAGTTTCTTTCACTCTGCAAGTCCTTGTTTCCAGGGACCTGGAAGGACAGTGAGTGAATTGTCCTTTTGCTATATTGTGATTAAAAAAAACATTTATTCTAGGGACAGAAAACTCTAGGTAGGGACAGTGTCAGTTTCTTTCACTCTGCAAGTCCTTGTTTCCAGGGACCTGGAAGGACAGTGAGTGAATTGTCCTTTTGCTATATTGTGATTAAAAAAACATTTATTCTAGGGACAGAAAACTCTAGGTAGGGACAGTGTCAGTTTCTTTCACTCTGCAAGTCCTTGTTTCCAGGGACCTGGAAGGACAGTGAGTGAATTGTCCTTTTGCTATATTGTGATTAAAAAAAACATTTATTCTAGGGACAGAAAACTCTAGGTAGGGACAGTGTCAGTTTCTTTCACTCTGCAAGTCCTTGTTTCCAGGGACCTGGAAGGACAGTGAGTGAATTGTCCTTTTGCTATATTGTGATTAAAAAAAACATTTTTTTCTAGGGACAGAAAACTGTAGGTAGGGAGAGTATTTTTTTTCTTTCACTCTGCAAGTCCTTGTTTCCAGGGACCTGTAAGGACAGTGAGTTAATTGTCCTTGTGCTATATTGTGCTGAAAAAAACATTTATTCCAGGGACAGAAAACTCTAGGTAGGGACAGTGTCAGTTTCTTTCACTCTGCAAGTCCTTGTTTCCAGGGACCTGGAAGGACAGTGAGTGAATTGTCCTTTTGCTATATTGTGATTAAAAAAAACATTTTTTTCTAGGGACAGAAAACTGTAGGTAGGGAGAGTGTTTTTTTTCTTTCACTCTGCAAGTCCTTGTTTCCAGGGACCTGTAAGGACAGTGAGTTAATTTTCCTTGTGCTATATTGTGATTAAAAAAAACATTTATTCTAGGGACAGAAAACTCTAGGTAGGGACAGTGTCAGTTTCTTTCACTCTGCAAGTCCTTGTTTCCAGGGACCTGGAAGGACAGTGAGTGAATTGTCCTTTTGCTATATTGTGATTAAAAAAAACATTTATTCTAGGGACAGAAAACTCTAGGTAGGGACAGTGTCAGTTTCTTTCACTCTGCAAGTCCTTGTTTCCAGGGACCTGGAAGGACAGTGAGTGAATTGTCCTTTTGCTATATTGTGATTAAAAAAAACATTTATTCTAGGGACAGAAAACTCTAGGTAGGGACAGTGTCAGTTTCTTTCACTCTGCAAGTCCTTGTTTCCAGGGACCTGGAAGGACAGTGAGTGAATTGTCCTTTTGCTATATTGTGATTAAAAAAAACATTTTTTTCTAGGGACAGAAAACTGTAGGTAGGGAGAGTATTTTTTTTCTTTCACTCTGCAAGTCCTTGTTTCCAGGGACCTGTAAGGACAGTGAGTTAATTGTCCTTGTGCTATATTGTGCTGAAAAAAACATTTATTCCAGGGACAGAAAACTCTAGGTAGGGACAGTGTCAGTTTCTTTCACTCTGCAAGTCCTTGTTTCCAGGGACCTGGAAGGACAGTGAGTGAATTGTCCTTTTGCTATATTGTGATTAAAAAAAACATTTTTTTCTAGGGACAGAAAACTGTAGGTAGGGAGAGTGTTTTTTTTCTTTCACTCTGCAAGTCCTTGTTTCCAGGGACCTGTAAGGACAGTGAGTTAATTTTCCTTGTGCTATATTGTGATTAAAAAAAACATTTATTCTAGGGACAGAAAACTCTAGGTAGGGACAGTGTCAGTTTCTTTCACTCTGCAAGTCCTTGTTTCCAGGGACCTGGAAGGACAGTGAGTGAATTGTCCTTTTGCTATATTGTGATTAAAAAAAACATTTATTCTAGGGACAGAAAACTCTAGGTAGGGACAGTGTCAGTTTCTTTCACTCTGCAAGTCCTTGTTTCCAGGGACCTGGAAGGACAGTGAGTGAATTGTCCTTTTGCTATATTGTGATTAAAAAAAACATTTATTCTAGGGACAGAAAACTCTAGGTAGGGACAGTGTCAGTTTCTTTCACTCTGCAAGTCCTTGTTTCCAGGGACCTGGAAGGACAGTGAGTGAATTGTCCTTTTGCTATATTGTGATTAAAAAAAACATTTATTCTAGGGACAGAAAACTCTAGGTAGGGACAGTGTCAGTTTCTTTCACTCTGCAAGTCCTTGTTTCCAGGGACCTGGAAGGACAGTGAGTGAATTGTCCTTTTGCTATATTGTGATTAAAAAAACATTTATTCTAGGGACAGAAAACTCTAGGTAGGGACAGTGTCAGTTTCTTTCACTCTGCAAGTCCTTGTTTCCAGGGACCTGGAAGGACAGTGAGTGAATTGTCCTTTTGCTATATTGTGATTAAAAAAAACATTTATTCTAGGGACAGAAAACTCTAGGTAGGGACAGTGTCAGTTTCTTTCACTCTGCAAGTCCTTGTTTCCAGGGACCTGGAAGGACAGTGAGTGAATTGTCCTTTTGCTATATTGTGATTAAAAAAAACATTTTTTTCTAGGGACAGAAAACTGTAGGTAGGGAGAGTATTTTTTTTCTTTCACTCTGCAAGTCCTTGTTTCCAGGGACCTGTAAGGACAGTGAGTTAATTGTCCTTGTGCTATATTGTGCTGAAAAAAACATTTATTCCAGGGACAGAAAACTCTAGGTAGGGACAGTGTCAGTTTCTTTCACTCTGCAAGTCCTTGTTTCCAGGGACCTGGAAGGACAGTGAGTGAATTGTCCTTTTGCTATATTGTGATTAAAAAAAACATTTTTTTCTAGGGACAGAAAACTGTAGGTAGGGAGAGTGTTTTTTTTCTTTCACTCTGCAAGTCCTTGTTTCCAGGGACCTGTAAGGACAGTGAGTTAATTTTCCTTGTGCTATATTGTGATTAAAAAAAACATTTATTCTAGGGACAGAAAACTCTAGGTAGGGACAGTGTCAGTTTCTTTCACTCTGCAAGTCCTTGTTTCCAGGGACCTGGAAGGACAGTGAGTGAATTGTCCTTTTGCTATATTGTGATTAAAAAAAACATTTATTCTAGGGACAGAAAACTCTAGGTAGGGACAGTGTCAGTTTCTTTCACTCTGCAAGTCCTTGTTTCCAGGGACCTGGAAGGACAGTGAGTGAATTGTCCTTTTGCTATATTGTGATTAAAAAAAACATTTATTCTAGGGACAGAAAACTCTAGGTAGGGACAGTGTCAGTTTCTTTCACTCTGCAAGTCCTTGTTTCCAGGGACCTGGAAGGACAGTGAGTGAATTGTCCTTTTGCTATATTGTGATTAAAAAAAACATTTATTCTAGGGACAGAAAACTCTAGGTAGGGACAGTGTCAGTTTCTTTCACTCTGCAAGTCCTTGTTTCCAGGGACCTGGAAGGACAGTGAGTGAATTGTCCTTTTGCTATATTGTGATTAAAAAAACATTTATTCTAGGGACAGAAAACTCTAGGTAGGGACAGTGTCAGTTTCTTTCACTCTGCAAGTCCTTGTTTCCAGGGACCTGGAAGGACAGTGAGTGAATTGTCCTTTTGCTATATTGTGATTAAAAAAAACATTTATTCTAGGGACAGAAAACTCTAGGTAGGGACAGTGTCAGTTTCTTTCACTCTGCAAGTCCTTGTTTCCAGGGACCTGGAAGGACAGTGAGTGAATTGTCCTTTTGCTATATTGTGATTAAAAAAAACATTTTTTTCTAGGGACAGAAAACTGTAGGTAGGGAGAGTATTTTTTTTCTTTCACTCTGCAAGTCCTTGTTTCCAGGGACCTGTAAGGACAGTGAGTTAATTGTCCTTGTGCTATATTGTGCTGAAAAAAACATTTATTCCAGGGACAGAAAACTCTAGGTAGGGACAGTGTCAGTTTCTTTCACTCTGCAAGTCCTTGTTTCCAGGGACCTGGAAGGACAGTGAGTGAATTGTCCTTTTGCTATATTGTGATTAAAAAAAACATTTTTTTCTAGGGACAGAAAACTGTAGGTAGGGAGAGTGTTTTTTTTCTTTCACTCTGCAAGTCCTTGTTTCCAGGGACCTGTAAGGACAGTGAGTTAATTTTCCTTGTGCTATATTGTGATTAAAAAAAACATTTATTCTAGGGACAGAAAACTCTAGGTAGGGACAGTGTCAGTTTCTTTCACTCTGCAAGTCCTTGTTTCCAGGGACCTGGAAGGACAGTGAGTGAATTGTCCTTTTGCTATATTGTGATTAAAAAAAACATTTATTCTAGGGACAGAAAACTCTAGGTAGGGACAGTGTCAGTTTCTTTCACTCTGCAAGTCCTTGTTTCCAGGGACCTGGAAGGACAGTGAGTGAATTGTCCTTTTGCTATATTGTGATTAAAAAAAACATTTATTCTAGGGACAGAAAACTCTAGGTAGGGACAGTGTCAGTTTCTTTCACTCTGCAAGTCCTTGTTTCCAGGGACCTGGAAGGACAGTGAGTGAATTGTCCTTTTGCTATATTGTGATTAAAAAAAACATTTTTTTCTAGGGACAGAAAACTGTAGGTAGGGAGAGTATTTTTTTTCTTTCACTCTGCAAGTCCTTGTTTCCAGGGACCTGTAAGGACAGTGAGTTAATTGTCCTTGTGCTATATTGTGCTGAAAAAAACATTTATTCCAGGGACAGAAAACTCTAGGTAGGGACAGTGTCAGTTTCTTTCACTCTGCAAGTCCTTGTTTCCAGGGACCTGGAAGGACAGTGAGTGAATTGTCCTTTTGCTATATTGTGATTAAAAAAAACATTTTTTTCTAGGGACAGAAAACTGTAGGTAGGGAGAGTGTTTTTTTTCTTTCACTCTGCAAGTCCTTGTTTCCAGGGACCTGTAAGGACAGTGAGTTAATTTTCCTTGTGCTATATTGTGATTAAAAAAAACATTTATTCTAGGGACAGAAAACTCTAGGTAGGGACAGTGTCAGTTTCTTTCACTCTGCAAGTCCTTGTTTCCAGGGACCTGGAAGGACAGTGAGTGAATTGTCCTTTTGCTATATTGTGATTAAAAAAAACATTTATTCTAGGGACAGAAAACTCTAGGTAGGGACAGTGTCAGTTTCTTTCACTCTGCAAGTCCTTGTTTCCAGGGACCTGGAAGGACAGTGAGTGAATTGTCCTTTTGCTATATTGTGATTAAAAAAAACATTTATTCTAGGGACAGAAAACTCTAGGTAGGGACAGTGTCAGTTTCTTTCACTCTGCAAGTCCTTGTTTCCAGGGACCTGGAAGGACAGTGAGTGAATTGTCCTTTTGCTATATTGTGATTAAAAAAAACATTTATTCTAGGGACAGAAAACTCTAGGTAGGGACAGTGTCAGTTTCTTTCACTCTGCAAGTCCTTGTTTCCAGGGACCTGGAAGGACAGTGAGTGAATTGTCCTTTTGCTATATTGTGATTAAAAAAACATTTATTCTAGGGACAGAAAACTCTAGGTAGGGACAGTGTCAGTTTCTTTCACTCTGCAAGTCCTTGTTTCCAGGGACCTGGAAGGACAGTGAGTGAATTGTCCTTTTGCTATATTGTGATTAAAAAAAACATTTATTCTAGGGACAGAAAACTCTAGGTAGGGACAGTGTCAGTTTCTTTCACTCTGCAAGTCCTTGTTTCCAGGGACCTGGAAGGACAGTGAGTGAATTGTCCTTTTGCTATATTGTGATTAAAAAAAACATTTTTTTCTAGGGACAGAAAACTGTAGGTAGGGAGAGTATTTTTTTTCTTTCACTCTGCAAGTCCTTGTTTCCAGGGACCTGTAAGGACAGTGAGTTAATTGTCCTTGTGCTATATTGTGCTGAAAAAAACATTTATTCCAGGGACAGAAAACTCTAGGTAGGGACAGTGTCAGTTTCTTTCACTCTGCAAGTCCTTGTTTCCAGGGACCTGGAAGGACAGTGAGTGAATTGTCCTTTTGCTATATTGTGATTAAAAAAAACATTTTTTTCTAGGGACAGAAAACTGTAGGTAGGGAGAGTGTTTTTTTTCTTTCACTCTGCAAGTCCTTGTTTCCAGGGACCTGTAAGGACAGTGAGTTAATTTTCCTTGTGCTATATTGTGATTAAAAAAAACATTTTTTCTAGGGACAGAAAACTGTAGGTAGGGAGAGTGTTTTTTTTCTTTCACTCTGCAAGTCCTTGTTTCCAGGGACAGAGAAGGACACCTGAAGGTAGCCCTTATTGCTTTTTTCCCATCTCCCTGCAGGCCATCTATTAGAATGTCTGGAAGGCAAACAAGGAGAGGCAGACAGTCAGGAGGCAATAAAAGAGGGCAAGCAGGCTCTGTGTCTGGGGGCAACAGTGCTGGTCGTGGACGCGGTGCATTGTCATCAGCACATGGCCATGGGACACGCTTGTCCTTCTTTTCGGCAGCTGGACATGTTGAGCCACATCATGCCGAAGACTTGGTAGAGTGGATGACCAAGCCCTCCTCCTCCTCCTCATCCTCTCTCACCCAGGCTCAGGGTACTGGAAAAGCAGCTGCCAAAGCGTCGTCTTCCCTGGTATCAATGTCAGACAAATCATCAGTCACTCCTTCCCTAGACCCACCATGTCCTCCTCCTGAGGAGTCCCCCGAACTGTTTCAGCACAGTGTTGGGTACATGCTCCAGGAGGATGCCCAGCGTTTCGAAGGGTCTGATGATGAAACCCAGCTAGAGGAAGGCAGTAGCGTGAGAGCAGACAGAGGGGATGCTCAAGAAGGACACCAATCTGGCAGTCATGTTCCAGCAGCTGCAGCATACTGCCAGATTGGCTCCAGTGATGAGGAGGGAGGGGATGATGAGGTCAATGACTCCACGTGGGTGCCTAATAGGAGAGAGGAGGAGGAGGAGGATGAGGAGGAGGCACATCTCCAACGAGGCAGGATGCCCTTTGGTGGCCAGCGTAAGGGCAGTACACCGACGGAATCACACCGCAGAGCTCCGCCTGTGCAGGGCGCTGCCTCTGCCCGTCATTCAAAAAGTTCTTTGGTGTGGGCCTTTTTTGAGGCTAGTGCATCAGATCGCACAGCTGCTGTTTGCAACATATGTCTCAAGCGTATATCGCGTGGCCAAAACATCAGCCGCTTGGGTACCACATGCCTGACCAGACATATGTTGACCTGCCATGCAGCTCGTTGGCAAGCCTACCTCAAAGACCCACACCAAAGAACAAAGCGGACCTCTCCTTGCACCGCATCAGCTGGGATCTCCAACCCCACTATAACTTCAGTCCTCTCTGAAACATGCACTGAGAGGAATGAAGGTGTAGAATTAGGTGTGTCACAGCCAAGTACTTGCGCCCACTCTGCTAGCAGTACACCGACGTCCGATTCTAGCAGGCAAATTTCCCTGCCCCAGCTGCTGGACCGTCGAAAGAAGTTCACTCCCAGCCATCCACATGCCCAGCGGTTGAATGCTAGCTTGGCTAAATTGCTAGCGCTTCAACTGCTGCCTTTTCAGTTGGTAGACTCGGCCCCCTTCCGTGAGTTTGTGCAATGTGCGGTTCCTCAGTGGCAGGTTCCCAAACGCCACTTTTTCTCACGGAAGGCTATTCCGGCTCTCTACCGGCATGTGGAAGGCAATGTCTTGGCCTCGCTGGACAGGGCGGTCAGCGGTAAGGTGCATATTACCGCTGACTCATGGTCCAGCAGGCATGGACAGGGACGTTACCTTTCTTTCACGGCCCATTGGGTCACTCTTTTGGCAGCTGGGAAGGATTCAGGACAAGGTGCAGTAGTGTTGGAGGTTGTCCCACCGCCACGCCTCCAAAATGCTACTACTGGTTGTGACACACCTCTCTCCTCCACCCCCTCCTCTTCTTCTTCCTCCATGGCCTCTTCCTGTGGTTTGTCCTATGAACCAGCGGTGCTCCGTAGCCGTTCACGGGGCTACGCAAGTACGCAGGCAAAAAGATGCCATGCCGTGCTTGCGCTGGTGTGTTTGGGGGACAGAAGCCACACTGGGGCAGAGGTCCTGTCTGCTCTGCAGGGCCAGGCCGAGAGGTGGTTGACGCCACGCCAGCTTAAGCCAGGAATGGTGGTTTGCGACAATGGCACCAACCTCCTCTCCGCCCTCCGACAGGGACAACTGACCCATGTGCCCTGTGTGGCTCACGTCCTTAACCTGGTGGTGCAGCGGTTCTTGGGCAGGTACCCGGGCTTACAGGATGTCCTGAGGCAGGCCAGGAAAGTCTGTGTGCATTTCCGCAGATCTTATAATGCCAGTGCTCGCCTGGCTGAGCTGCAAAAGGAGTTGAACCTGCCCAAGAACCGCCTTATATGTGACATGCCCACCAGGTGGAACTCAACGTTGGCCATGCTGCAGCGGCTGCACACGCAGCAGAGGGCCATCAATGAGTACCTGTGCGACTACGGCACCAGGACAGGGTCAGGGGAGCTTGGTTTTTTTTCTCCACGCCAGTGGGGCATGATCAGGGATGCATGCACTGTCCTGGCACCATTTGAGGAGGCCACGAGGATGGTGAGCAGTGACAGTGCATGCATCAGTGACACTGTACCTCTTGTCCACCTGTTGGAGCACACGCTGCGTGGAATAATGGACAGGGCACTTGAGGCAGAACAGAGGCAGGAAGAGGAGGACTTCCTTGCCTCTCAAGGCCCCCTTTACCCAGACAGTGTTCCTTCTGTCCCACCCATCGCACAGGAAGAGGAGGAGGAGGAGGAGGAGGAGGAGGAGGATTGTGTCAGCATGGAGGTGGAGGCTGGCACTCAGCATCATCAGCAGCAGTCTTTTAGGGATGATTTACAGTCCCAAGAAACCAGTGGACTTGTACGTGGCTGGGAGGAGGTGGCTGCGGATCATGTCGTCCTTAGTGACCCAGAGGACTCCGGAGCGAATGCCTCAGCAAACCTACGCTGCATGGCCTCCCTGATCCTGCAAAGTCTGCGGAAGGATCCTCGTATTCTTCGGATCAAGGAGAGGGACCATTACTGGCTGGCCACTCTCCTTGATCCACGGTACAAGGGTAAGGTTGCGGACCTTATGTTACCGTCGCAGAGGGAGCAGAGGATGAGACAACTCCGGGAGGCCTTGCAGAAAGGTCTGTGCAACGCGTTCCCAGAGACTGGGAGGTTGCAAACTCCTGGTCCTGGACAACGAGTTGCTGAGGCTTCGGCCAGTCAAAGAAGGAGCGGTGGGGAAGGTGGCCGTCTGACCGATGCGTTCAGACAATTCTTTAGTCCGCAGCCCCAAAGTATGATTGGTTCCAGCAACCATCGCCAGCGTCTGATAAACATGGTGCAGGAATATCTAGGGGCAAGGTCAGACTTGGACACCTTCCCCACCGAAAATCCTCTGGCTTACTGGGTCTTGAGGATGGATCACTGGCCAGAGCTTGCACAGTATGCAATTGAGCTACTGGCCTGTCCTGCATCCAGCGTTCTTTCGGAACGCACATTCAGTGCTGCTGGAGGATTTGTCACGGATCACAGGGTGCGCCTGTCCACCGACTCGGTTGATCGACTGACTTTCATCAAGATGAACCAGTCTTGGATCACCACCAGCTACCACACACCTGATGCTGATATAACAGACTAATTGATTTTAAAATGTCACATCCCTTCAAGACTGATGCTGATGCTGAGTGCCTGTGCTGTTATGTTGACTGGCTATCCTCCTCCTCCGAGTCCTCAATGATACGATTGATGATGATAGCTTGGAAGATCATTTTTGTTTATGGGTGCCGCCACCAGTGCCTAACGCCCAATTTTTCAGCCCCTGTTTAACAGGGGCGTGTAATTACAATTTTTGAAGCAATACTTTGCAACAGGGCTCATTGCTGTGCTCCAAGTACAGTATCTGTGAGGAGTTGCAGTGTTGTGCCACCAGTGCCTAAGGCCCAATTTTTCAGCCCCTGTTTAACAGGGGCGTGTCATTACAATTTTTGAAGCAATACTTTGCAACAGGGCTCATTGCTGTGCTCCAAGTACAGTATCTGTGAGGGGTTGCAGTGTTGTGCCACCAGTGCCTAAGGCCCAATTTTTCAGCCCCTGTTCAACAGGGGCATGTAATTACAATTCTTGATCTAATAATTCACAGCAGGGCCCATTGCTGCACCCACCAAGAGTAACTGTCAGGGCTTACAGTGTTGTGGCACCAGCACCACCATCAAAGGCCCAATTTTTACTACCACTGTTCAACAATTATATGTAATTAAAATTCCTGATATAATAGTTGACAGCAGGGCGTTCCAGCACCAACCAAGAGTAACTGTGAGTGCTTACAGTGTTGTGCCAACACCAACAACTAAGGGGCCTATTTCTGCAGAGTATATACGGCAGGTCCCTACTTTCAAACATCCAACTTACAAACGACTCCTACTTGCAAACGCAAGAAGACAACAGGAAGTGAGAGGAAATCTACCACTAGGAAGGAAAATTCTCTCCTGTAAGAATAAATATGGGAGAAAGGTGTCTCCTCTGTACTGATGCTTTATCAGCAATCCTTGTTTCAAGAAAAACACCACATTTCAAAAACAGTTGTCATTGGGACGGAAAGTGAGGTGAAATGTTCTGAACAGGGGCACAGACAGCAAAACAAATGTTACAGGGGTGATAACCCTTACCTATGTTTTCCAAAAAGTTTAAAAATAGATTTTTGGGCTGGAGCTACACTTCAACAATGTACCTGTTCAAAATTACAAACAGATTCTACATAAGAACAAACCTACAGTCCCTGTCTTGTATGCACCGCCTGTATACGGCTGTTCAGAGTATATAGGGCCTTTTTTATTTTATGTGCGGGGTTCCCCTTAATATCCATACAAGACCCAAAGGGGCTGGTAATGGGCTGGGGTAGGGGGGGGGGGGTCATGGGGTAGCTATGCCATTTTTCTTAAAGAATTTCATCCATATTACCGGGACCAGACATTACATTAAAGCCGCAAGCAGTTTTAAATGGCTTTTTTTTCCTTTAGAAGTGTCATTTTGTGCAGGGACAGTTCTAAACACGGGAAACACGTGGCACTTCACAGGCATACTTTAGACACCCCCCAGGTACGATATTTAAAGGAATATTTGACTTTTTTTTTTTCACTTTATGCATCATTAAAATGACTGCTCCCGAAAAACGACCGTTTTTAAAACTTCTTTTTGCATTGATACATGTCCCCTGGTGCAGAACCCGGGTTCCCAAACCCTTTTTAGGACAATAACATGCATAATAGTTGTTATAATTAGCACTTTAGAATTCGAACGTTCGCATCCATTGTATTTAATAGGGTTCTAATGTTCGTTCGAACTTCCGGTCCGTTCGCGGGTTCTGGTGCGAACCGAACCCGGGGGTGTTCGGCTCATCACTAGTCTATAGTGTCTTTGACAAAGGAAGATAAAGAGATGACGTGAGGTTGTAAATACTGATCAACTAATGCACTGGCATTTTCAGTTAAACCTAGACAGCCCAATACAATCGGGCGCCCGGGGGGATGTGTTAAAGATTTATGTATCTTCGGTAATGAGTAAAAAGTAGGTATTTTTGGGTCCTTGACGTTCAAGAAGTTCCAGGTAGATTGATCAATTATACATTCATGGTATGCCTTAAATATGATGCCGTAATATTCCTGGACAAAGTTGTCCACAAGAATTTTTGAGATAGGGCGATACCAGAGTCTATTGTCTAGGATGTCGAGGCACATGCGTTCATATGCCTCGACATCCATGACAACCATATTTCCACCTTTATCGGCGGGCTTGATGACCAACCCCGAATGGGTTTGGAGGTCTCTCAATGCCGTCCGATACTTAGAAGATAGATTATGCCCGTATTTATCAATTTATCAAATATCGCATAAATTGTAAGACAATCAGGGTTGTATATCTAGCACTCTGCCAATGCGGCTGCTTCTATGTTGGCAAGACTAAGAGACCCTTCTTCAAAAGAATTAGGGATCATGTTTTACCAACATACAAAAAGTTAACTACAACAGCATTAAATCGCCACATTGGGTACCAACACAATTATGACGCTGTCATGAAGGGCAACCTTACCTACAAGTTGGCGACGCTTTGGCGCTCGCGCGTGCGCAATAATGACACTTCGGTGTGCGCGGGTGCGCAATAGCGGAGCTTCGGCGTTCGCGCGTGAGCGCATCCGCGGTAACGGCGCGCGGGAGCGCGCAGTGACACTTCTTGGCGCCAATCTGGGGCTATTTAAAGGGGCTTAGGCCTGGGCTCCTTGCTGTCTGATCTACAGCGTTCCCGAGACCCACCTGCTATCTGATAGTTCCCTACCGATCTGTTCCTGTGACCCGGCTTGTTCCTGACTCTTCCTGCCCTCTGCCCCCGGCTTGTTGACCTTGCTTCCGCCTGCTCCTTCTGTCTCCTGCTGCCTGCCCGTTACCGACCCGGATTGAATAACGACTCTGCCTCTGCCTCTTGGACTGCACCTGATCTGCCAGCCAGTGGATGACCCGGCCTGCTTGGACCTGTTTGTGCTCTGAAATACAGGACACCTCCCCGCTGTCTGCTGTCTCTCTCCTCAGTTCCTGTGTGCCAAGCCTGCCTGCCTTTCCAGCGTCCCTACTGTCGCTGACGCCTGCACAGAGCTTCCTGAAAGTCCAGCTCCATCTCTGCACCAGTGTTCCTGACAGGCACTGGTGCGACTCTGCACTCCCGAGCTCCCTGTTCCCACCTTCAGGGGTTCCGGAGTAAGAGGTGCAAAAGAGGCCGCTCCCTGCATCCCAGGCTCATCACCAGGTACGTGACAGACGCCCAGGTTGTCACCTTTTATGCCCTCGAGCATGTGCCTCAGCATGTTCATGGAGGCAACATAGATACAGCACTTTTACAATTAGAGACTCAATGGATACATACCCTTGATGCTGTTAAATTTCCTGGACTTAACGAGTATATTAGCTACAAATCCTTTTTATAGTTGCTGATTTCCTCTTGTCCATGACCCTCCCGTTTCTCCCTCCCTGCCACTATCTCCCTTATGACCAGTTGATATATATCCCTATTTACATCTAGTGATCCACTGAGAATTGTCAATGATGGGAAGTGTTTCTTTCCTATTTTTTCTATGTAGTTCTGCACTTTTCTTGTAACTAATTTTTTACATTTAATGATATCCTTTGTATATGACTGCTGTTTACATACTTGTTTTTGATAACTCAATCCGTGTTTTTCCTTGTTCTGAATTCACATTTTGTATTTGAACAATTGTAAAAGTTTTTAATTTCATTCAGGTTTTTTCGTATCGCGATCTGGGAAGTTGGGTGCCCTTGGAATGAACTGATTTGCCTTGTTCCATCCTTAGGTTATGAGGTAGAGTTAATGCATTGCCTGCTATGCACATGCTGGACCTTTGGGCGGCGCAGTTTCGTGGCCATGATGGTTTTCCATTTGGTTGCTGACTTGTGTCTGTATGGACACCCAAGGGCAGGTGTTTTTTTTCACCTAGCCCGCTTTGTAGCCACGCCTCCATGCTAGGTTGTCATGGTTCCATTCTCCACTTCCCATTTTACCATCTGCGTCCCCCTTTGGTTGTACGCTGCGGTCGAGTCAATGATGTTCGTCCGCACAGCATTATGGGCATTGTAGGCTCATGGCCCCTTCGCGCATGCGCGTTGGCTACCTTACGTCCGCTGCCGCTCGGTGACGATTGACGCTGGGCGGCTGGAGGGCTATTTAAACCACCGCAGACAGCTCGTTTGTTGTCTGTGGGTGTGAGGGGCGCTGCTGTTATGTCTTGCTTGTCATCAGGTAACCTGAAATGTTTCATTCCTTTTTCATGCTAGCCTCTTTAGGCGCTATGTTTATGATTGCTCTCTATCAATCTTCACTTTTTAGTTGATCTGATGGAAATTTCTCTTTCTCCTTGGGCTTTTTTAGGTTTTTTTAATACTGCCTCCTAGGATCACTCCTTGTCTTACAATCTTCGCCAAGCAGGATTGCTGTTGGGAACGCGCCCTTACTGGGCTGCCTCCCTTTGCTTGATATACCTGACCTATTGGGTCCCTGCTTTTGTACAACTACTTTTTGAGTGTTTTCTTGATTCCATCTAGCTTTTTAATCGCAGGAAAGCCCTCTTTTTTTCACTCCAATAATGGTTGTAGGCACTCTCATTGTACCTAGGTGATTGAATGTCCTTCAACTATCTTTGTTTCAGATAAACATTGTTCTTTTTCCTGTGTTTGGATCCACGTCCAAACACTTCTTCCAGCGCCCCTCCATTTCTATATGTTTTCTATATCAATATTGGTATGTATAAGAGACTATGTTAGTCCTTCACTAGGTTGTCTAATAGTTGTGGCAATTTCTTTGCTACACTAGCCATCCCTACACTTCATATATATAATTTTCTATTTTATTTTCTAGTAGCCCCCTACAGTCACAATTTGCTCGGCTTCCTGGTTGGCCTGTGGTGGCTTTGGGCTACGTTGTCCTTGGAGACTGGTAGGTATGGCAGTCCTTGCATGCATATACTCACTTCGCTACCCTTAGGCTTGACTGCTTCGTTCTTCAGGGCTCCCAATTTTGTCTCTCCTTCTTGTGATATGTAATACTGTTGATTAATGTTTATTTATAATGTGAGGGGGTTAGCTCGGCAGCGGGTGTGTGTGACCCCCGAGATGGGCTCCCCACACAAAACAGGCCCAGCAAACGGAGGTTGTGGTTTTCAAAATCAAAAAGGTGCGGTTTATTTTCTATTTACAGTGACAAAACACAGCAAAGCAAAAGAAACATAAACAAAATAAATCCTGGTCAACTTGACCTCTGACTAAACATACAGGTTTCCTAACTAACAACTGGGATCAGCCTAGTGCTGTCCTAGTCCCTAAGTCCCTGGTTTTAAATGTCCAAGCAAATAGCCACACAGGCTTTGTCTCACCGCACAGGGGTTCACTCTCCCTAGACAGTCCACACAGGTCTGGTTCCAGGCATGAGCTAACATCTAATGAAGCTGGGAGTTCTTATAGAGGCCTAAATGAGCTGACAAGCTTCAGCTGGTCTCATCAACTCCCTGTCTGCACGACGCCCCACACTCTCCCTAGAGGTATGAGTCATCCATGAGCCCATTAGCCTCAGCTGGGCTTATACAACTCTCCACCTAGTTGTATAAGTCGGCGTAAAGCCTGAATCTGGGCGAAATATATCTACCCCCCTGGATGCAACCAGGTGACTTTACCTTCCTGCTGTCACATACCCCCCCCTCTTGTTTTAACCTCGGGGTTGGAACACCAGCAATCAGGCATTCATGTACTCGAGACAAAGCATCCACATTCCCCATTTGAACGCCAGGGCGATGCTTTACTGTGAAGTTGAATTCCTGGAGGGCCAGGAACCACCTATTCACTCTTCTATTTGTTTCCTTGTTTTGAGCCATCCACTTTAACGGAGCGTGATCCGTAACCATGTCAAAGTGCCTACCTAGCAGGTAGTACCGAAGGGAATCTAGAGCCCACTTCACCGCTAAACACTCCCTTTCAACGGTGGCGTAATTTACCTCATGGGACTTCAACTTCCTGCTGAGGTAAATGACTGGGTGCTCTTCCCCGTTCCAGACCTGGGACAATACTGCTCCTAACCCCACATCTGACGCATCACTTTGTACGACAAAGTCTTTAGAGAAGTCGGGTGAGTACAACACTGGCTGGCTACATAAGGCTTGTTTCAAGAATTGGAATGCTGCCTCAGCCTCGGGGGTCCATTTAATCATGACCGACCCTTTCCCCTTCGTTAGGTTGGTTAGGGGCACAGCCTTAGAAGCAAAGTGGGGAATGAATCGCCGATAATACTCCAGCGATTCCCAGAAAGGCTCGTACCTGCTTCTTGCTGTTGGGACGTGGCCAACTCTGGATGGCCTCGACTTTGTTGAGTTGGGGTTTTATTACTCCCCTCCCAATGGTGTACCCAAGATATTTGGCCTCCTCCTGCCCAATGGTACACTTCTTGGGGTTAGCCGTAAACCCCGCTTCCCGAACAGAGTCCAGGACTGCTTGCACTTTTGGCAGATGTGAGGCCCAATCTGTGCTATGGACAATTACGTCATCCAGGTAAGCCGCAGCATGCTTCCGATGGGGCCTCAGCATCTGGTCCATTTTCCGCTGGAATGTGGCCGGCGCATTCTGTAACCCGAACGGCATTCTTTTATATTGGAACGCCCCGTCTGGGGTTACAAATGCGGTTTTCTCTTTGGCCAATTTGGCCAGGGGGATTTGCCAATACCCTTTTGTGAGGTCAAGAGTCGTCATGTATCGGGCTGTTCCCAGCCGGTCGATCAACTCATCTATACGTGGCATGGGGTAGGTGTCAAATTTTGTAACTTTGTTCAACTGACGAAAATCGTTACAAAATCGCCAGCTCCCATCCGGTTTAGGCACCAACACAATGGGACTAGACCAATCACTTTGGGACTCCTCTATCACCCCTAAGTTCAGCATTTTCTGTACTTCCTCCCGTATTGCCTCCCGTCGGGCCTCTGGGATCCGATAGGGTTTTAACTTCACCCTTTCACCGGGCGGGGTAATGATGTCATGCTCTACCCCAGATGTTTGTCCCGGAAGCTCAGAGAATACCTCCTTGTTGCGAAGCACAAACTCCTTAACCTCCTGTTGTTGGGGTTGTGACAAGGTGGCTGCTATTCCAACCTCAGGAATCACGCAACCAGTTTGAGCTGGTGACCAAGTGTCTGCGACTAGGGACTCTCTATCCCTCCAGGCTTTCAACAGATTAACGTGATAGATCTGTTCGGGCTTTCGCCTTCCTGGTTGTCTGACCTTGTAATTCACTTCGCTCACTTTTTCTATTATCTCGTAGGGGCCTTGCCATTTGGCAAGGAATTTACTTTCAACCGTAGGGACAAGTACCAGTATCCTATCCCCCGGGGAAAAGGCACGGGTCTTGGCTCCACGGTTGTACACTCTCTGCTGTGCTAACTGCGCTTGGGCCAAATGTTCCTTCACGATGGGCATTACCTGTGCAATTCGGTCTTGCATCAGGGCGACATGCTCAATCACACTCCTGTGGGGAGAACTCTCACTTTCCCAAGTTTCCTTGGCAATATCCAACAGCCCTCTTGGGTGTCTCCCATACAGTAACTCAAAGGGGGAGAATCCCGTAGAGGATTGGGGCACCTCCCTAATAGCAAACATCAGATAAGGAAGTAGACAGTCCCAATCCTTTCCATCTCTATCCACCACTTTCTTCAACATTTGTTTTAGGGTTTTGTTGAATCTTTCAACCAGCCCATCGGTTTGGGGGTGATACACAGATGTACGTAATTGCGTCACTTTGAACAATTTACACAGCTCCTTCATAACCCGGGACATAAAGGGTGTACCTTGGTCCGTAAGCAGTTCTTTACAAATACCCACCCGGCTAAACACAAGAGATAGCTCTTTGGCTATGGTTTTGGCCGAGGTATTTCGGAGAGGGATCGCTTCTGGATAACGGGTGGCATAGTCCATTATAACTAATATGTACTGGTGCCCCCTAGCGGACTTGATTATAGGACCTACCAAATCCATGGAGATCCTCTCAAACGGGACCTCAATGATGGGTAGAGGGACCAGCGGGCTACGGAAATGTGGCATCGGGGCCGACCTCTGACACACAGGGCAGGAGGAACAATAATTTTCTATGTCCTTCATCACCCCCGGCCAATAGAATCTCTGTAATACCCTCTCTCGGGTTTTCTCTGTCCCCAGATGACCTCCAAGAATGTGCCCATGGGCCAACTCCAACACCAACTTCCTGTAAGGTTTGGGCACCACAAGCTGCTCAACGGTTTCTTCTGCCCTTTTTGCCACCCGATACAGTAGGTCCTTCTCTACGCTGAAGTATGGGTAAGTGCAGGTATTATCTGGGTTCACTAACTCGCCATCTATTTTCACTACGTTTTCCCGTGCCTTTATTAGGGCGGGGTCTTTCAACTGTTCTGTGGCAAAGTTTTCCCTGTGAACCTCAAGATCAGAAAACTCCACAGACGGTAGGTTTTCGTCTGAGGAGGTGGGCTCCTCTCCAGTTTCTTGAGTCTCCCCTGCCAATACTGATAAGGGAAATTCCGGAGAGTCCTCACCACTCTCAGGGGAGTTCTGGCTATCACATTCCTGGTACATAGGGGCACCAGTGGGGGGCTCAGGATCATCCCACAGTTCCCAGAACTTCGGAAAATCCCTTCCCACAATGGCGTCATGCGGTAACTGAGATACTAAGCCCACTGGATGAGAGAGGGTACCTTTGGGGGTCTCGAAACACACTGTAGTCACTGGATACTCTCGGGTGTCCCCATGCACACAAATAACAGCTACCTTGCTATTCCCAGAGACCTCTGTTTTAACTAACTCCGCCTTTATCAGGGTCACAAGGCTACCTGAATCCAGCAATACCACAACATTTCTACCATTAACACACATTTTGCATAAATGTTTCTCAGTTCCTCGAATGGCAGTGCATGCGACTGTCGCACACAGCGACTGACGTCTGCCCGTCAGAAAGTCACACTGCATGGGTTCCTCCACAACCGGGCAATTGGCTGCAATATGTCCCGCTTGCCGGCAGCGGTAGCAAACGATCCTTCTTGCCGCCTCTTGAGCCGCTGATTTCCCAGGCTGTTCACGCCAAACTTGGGGTAGAGCTCCCACCCTCTTACTCTCTCCACCCTCACCCCTTGGAATCCTCTTATCCGCCCCTGGGGATGGTCTGGTCTTAGGGTGGAAAGTCCGAGTGTCTCTGGAAGAGGCCGTCAGGTTCTCTGTAGCCAAGTATTTCTCCACACGATCCACAAGACCATCGGCCGTCTCTGGGTCTCCATGGCTTACCCACTTTTGGATGGCAGTAGGAAGAGCTCTCAAAAACCGATCCATTACAACACGTTCCACAATCTTTGGTGCGGACAAAGTCTCTGGCTGTAGCCACTTTCTGCTCAGGTGAATGAGATCATACATTTGAGACCTGGGGGGTTTTCCAAGCTGGAAAGTCCAGTTATGCACACGCTGAGCCCGGACAGCCTGGGTGACACCCAGCCTTGCCAATATTTCAGCTTTTAGCATCACATAGTCTTTTGCTTGGTCAGGCTCTAGGTCATAGTAAGCCTTCTGCGATTCACCAGTTAACAGAGGAGCCACCAGTCCAGCCCACTGCTCCTCAGGCCACTTTTCTCTTTCAGCAGTCCTTTCAAATGTGGTCAAAAATACCTCTGGATCATCCTCTCCAGTCATTTTTGTCAATAAACGACTCACCCCAAAGGACGCGGTATTAGTGGGACGGCTTTCCTCACTGGTCTGCGGACGTTGCTGCATTACTGCTTCCATTTGTTGTAGTCTCTGCTCTTGCTTCTGTAACAGGTCTATGAAGTGGGCCTCAGATTGCTGCTGGGCTTGTTGCTGAGCTTCCAGACTCTGTTGGTGAGCTTGCTGCTGGGCTGCAAGGCTCTGTTGATGAGCTTGCTGCTGGGCTGCGAAGTTCTGTTGTTGAGCTGCAAGGCTCTGTTGATGAGCTGCAAGGCTCTTTTGCAAACCTGCATTTGTCTGCTGTTGATTGGCATTTGCTAGAGCCAGCTGCTTCAGTATTTCCTCCATGCTGGCTTAAAAAAAAACTGCCCGCATTCTCCACCAACTGTGAGGGGGTTAGCTCGGCAGCGGGTGTGTGTGACCCCCGAGATGGGCTCCCCACACAAAACAGGCCCAGCAAACGGAGGTTGTGGTTTTCAAAATCAAAAAGGTGCGGTTTATTTTCTATTTACAGTGACAAAACACAGCAAAGCAAAAGAAACATAAACAAAATAAATCCTGGTCAACTTGACCTCTGACTAAACATACAGGTTTCCTAACTAACAACTGGGATCAGCCTAGTGCTGTCCTAGTCCCTAAGTCCCTGGTTTTAAATGTCCAAGCAAATAGCCACACAGGCTTTGTCTCACCGCACAGGGGTTCACTCTCCCTAGACAGTCCACACAGGTCTGGTTCCAGGCATGAGCTAACATCTAATGAAGCTGGGAGTTCTTATAGAGGCCTAAATGAGCTGACAAGCTTCAGCTGGTCTCATCAACTCCCTGTCTGCACGACGCCCCACACTCTCCCTAGAGGTATGAGTCATCCATGAGCCCATTAGCCTCAGCTGGGCTTATACAACTCTCCACCTAGTTGTATAAGTCGGCGTAAAGCCTGAATCTGGGCGAAATATATCTACCCCCCTGGATGCAACCAGGTGACTTTACCTTCCTGCTGTCACAATAATTTATATTTTATTTTTTAGATCTTTTTCTAAACTACACTGTACAATCAACTACCCCCGATGAAGCCAATGTATTGGTGAAACATGTTGGGTTAAACCATTGATTATGTACAACAAGTGATTAACGTGTATTGCTCTCCATTATGTTCTTATTTTTGTTGCTGTAATAATAACATTTCTATTTTTTACTATATATGTGGGAATAATATTATTTTTGGCACCGCTATAATCCCATATTCTCTACCCTCCTTTTTCACGTTAAAAGCAGTGGTACTCACATTTGGCAGTAACACAATGTAAAAGACTCCACGAGCTGCGAGCTCGTCTGCTGAACGTCACTTCTAGTTCCTAGATTCGTCTCTACGCGTGGCATCACTGCAAGGGGCGGGTGTATTACTGTTATATCGTGTAAGGGGCAGATGGCTACAGAAGAGGCCGAATTTTAAATTGATGGGCAGAGCTGATAAGTTGGGGGTGCTTTTATCAATAAACTACACGTCTTTGCAGGGTGTGTTTAAACAAATGAAGGGCGGGTTTTGCAATTTCTCAATAACACATCCGCCTCATTGTGTTAGTTAAATAGGTCCCGCCCATCAACATTGCAAAACCCGCCCTTCATTTGTTTATACACGCCCCGCAAAGACATGTAGTTTATTGATAAAACCACCCCCAACTTACAGCTCTGCCCATCAATTTAAAATTCGGCCTCTTCTGTAGCCATCTGCCCCTTACACGATATAACAGTAATACACCCGCCCCTTGCAGAGTTGCATGAGCATCGGGAGCGTGCGGCAGCGTGTGGCACAATGTCATGCTCATTGCGCAGGCGCCGTGTACAGCTGATTCACAGCTGTTTATCTCCGGAGATTTTAGACGGCTCTGTTGTAATCCGTACTGCACAAGCGCTGCGCCTGCGCAGTACAGGGCAGTCATTATCTGCCGGGGGACCTTTCTCGTCAGGACACGGCAATAGGCTGCTGTTTGTCAAAATAAAAACGCTTCAATGTGAATGAGGGCTTTACAGTCTTAGTGAGTGGGACCAGCAGGCTGCTTTTAATCACTCATAATCATCACAGACTTCCCAAAAGACTTCTATGGATTAACATCTAGATAAGAGTGGGATCAAAGTGCAAACATCATGTTCTCTAAATTGCTAAATTGCTTACACTGGGATGTTGACACAACAAAGGATCAGAAAATATTGTTCCTAAGTGGTTATCAGTGTGGAAATAGGCCTTGGAGACTCAAATGATTTTATAAACAAAATGACTTTGAGCCTAGGTACACATTAGGGTTTGAAAGAGTGCGAGTTCAGCTGAACTCACGCGATTTCAAACCAACATTTTTAGTCTGACTTTGGGGGCGATTTGAGAGACATCTGTGTGGGTTCATGCACAGATGTCTATTGAAATCACACCCGAAGTCACCAAAAGTAGTGCAGAAACTACTTTTGGGAATCACTGCTGCGCTCCAAAGTTGGCGTCGCACCAATTCGGACGGTGCCATTGCCGGCAGAAGGCTCCCATTTGGCATGCAATTTGACATGTCAAATCGCATGCCAAATCGGCCCAATGTGAACATGACCTGCGGCTTGGTTTACACTGCTGTGACCCCAAAGTCATTTCTTGCAACTTGATACAAGTTCAATGCGACTTTCATGCAACATTTATGCTTTGCAACTAGATAAGAAACATTCCTGAGAAATACCCACATGAATGGGCTGTCCTATGCACGACAAATGCCCCAAAGTAGCTGAAGAACCTTTTTGGTCATGAAGTGTCACACGTTTTCAGTGCACATTGTGGAGCATTTGTAGCACACAACAAATAAGTGGCAAAACACTGCTAACTGTAACTGGGGTGCCATTAACAATTCGTTTCATATCTGCAAGTTTCCAGACGCATGGCAACCGACACAGAAACCGTGAGCTTTACCGTGCGTTTCTGAAACATGCTGCAAACAAGCATTGCACTTGCATTGCCATGATGGCATGCTAAATGTGATTGAAGTGTCATTAACCACTTCCATACTGGGCACTTATACACCTTCCTGCCCAGACCAATTTTCAGCTTTCTGCGCTGTTGCACTTTGAATGACAATTGCGCGGTCATGCTACACTGTACCCAAACTAAATTTTTATCATTTTGTTCCCACAAATAGAGCTTTCTTTTGGTGGTATTTGATCACCTCTGCGATTTTTATTTTCTGCAAATTTTTTTTTAAAAAGACCGAAAATTTTGAAAAAAAACGTTTTTTTTTGTTTCAGTTACTAAACTTTGTAAATAAGTACGTTTTCTCCTGCACTGACGGGCACTGATGGGCACCGATGGGCACCGATGAGGTGGCATGAATGGGCACCGATAGGTGGCACGGATGGGCACCGGTAGGCGGCACTGGTAGGCGGCACGGATGGGCACAGATAGGTGGCACGGATGGGCACAGATAGGCGGCACAGATGGGCACAGATAGGCGGCACGGATAGGCGACATGGATGGGCACTGATAGGCGGCATGGATGGGCACTGATAGGTGGCACGGGTGGGCATGGATGGGCACTGATAGGTGGCACTGTACTGTAATGTGTTGTACTAATGGATGCCAATCAGTGCCAAACAATAATGCCTGCCAATCAGTGGTGCCCATTGTGGGCACTGATTGGCATCCATTAGCTATTTCTAATTGACATCCCTGGTGGTCTAGGGTGGCATACCTTAAGATGGGTATCCCTGGTGGTCCAGTGTGGGCATCCTCGGGGGGCTGCACTGATAGTGGATCAGCACAAACCCCCCCTGTCAGAGGAGCAGCCGATCGGCTCTCCTCTACTCGCGTCTGACAGACACGAGTGAGGAAAAGCCGATGACCGGCTTTTCCTGTTTACTTTGTGATCAGCCGTGATTGGACACGGCTGATCACGTGGTAAAGAGTCTCCGTCGCAGACTCTTTACCTAGATCGGTGTTGCGGGGTGTCAGACTGACATCCCGCAACAACGATCGCCGCGATGCGCGCCCCCGGGGACGCGCAGCGGCTCAATATCCTGAAGACGTCATATGACGTCCAGTCAGAATATTGAAACCACTTTGCCGCCATCAATTTGCTATAGGGCGGGCGGCAAGTGGTTAAAGCGGAGTTCCACCCAAATTTTGAACTTCCGCCTAATCCACTCCTCGCCCCCTTACATGCCACATTTGGCATGTAATTGTTTTTGGGGGGGGGAGTGGGGGCTTCAGTAGGAGTGGGACTTCCTGTCCCACTTCCTCCTTCCGCCCTGGGGCCGTATAGGCGGCACGTCATATCGCCTTTTGGCGGCCCCTCCCTGTAGGTGATCACCTGGGACGTGACAGGTCCCAGGAGATCGCCTGTCCACTCAGAGAGCGCAGCGCCATTCACGCATGCGCAGTGAGTGCCCAGTTGTTGTACATTTGCAGCAACCTACGGCAAAGCACAAGTTTTCTATACAAATTGCCACGTGTTCAGAAACGTGCAGATGTGAATTCAGACTAATTGTTTATGACACCCCAATCATGGTTAGCAGACAGGTGTTTTGCTGCAAACAAAATTAGCTACAATCTCGCTAAAACCCACACTGAAAAAACATGTGACGCTCCACAACCAAAACGTTTTTGAGCTAGTTTGGGGTGCTTCTCATGCATAGGGCAGTGGGCTATTTTGCCACGATTCGCGGCTGCGATTTCAGGGAATGCAGTCTATAGAGCTGAATTCGCATCGCACACGGATCAAACTCGCACAGGACCCTTTTTGCACGCAGCTTAGATTTGCACCGCACTGATATGAACGGCACTAATGGAAAACAATGTTATTTTAATGACTTGCGAATTTGAGCGATCGCAACGGCTGAAATTCGCAAAAGAATTCGCAACAGTGTGAACCGGCCTTAGGATGGGTTCCCACCAGTGCGAATTCCAGCTCCTTTCTCTGTGCGAAGAGAAGAAGCAGCTGTTCAGCGCATTCCTCTGCGTTGTAGGTGCGAATTAGATGAGCAGGGAGAGGGGGGAGGTGTAGTGAAGAGAGGGAAACAATGCCTGTTCAGAAAACAATGCATATGTGAATCAGATGCGTACCCATAGAAGATAATGGGCCTGAATTCGCACCTGAGCCGCACCGCAATGCCTAGAAAATGCACAAGTTTTTTGGACAATGCGCAGTGCGAATGCATCGCACATATGTGAACCAGACTCATTACAATCAATGTATTTTATAATGTTATGCAAATTGGATGCGGTGTAAGCCGGAATCAATTCGCATAGATGTGAACGGGGCCTTAATGTTTAGCACATAAACCAGCTCTTAAAATCATAGACAAGAAATCCATCTAGATCTAGAAATTATGTTGCTTTGTTGTCCTTTTTCAGCCCTGTTTTTCATCAAGCATTTAATCGCCTTTTACACATTATCCCAGGAAAACCTTTTATTATCTCTCAGCCTATGAAATAATTAGGTTATAGTCTGTCAAACCACAAAATAGTGCAGTCTAGACACATGGTTGCTTCAAATGAGAAAAAAATTATATACCGGTATAAATATATATATATATATATATATATATATATATATATATATATATATATATGTATTTTTTTTTTTCAAATGCCATGAAGTAAAGGACTTAATAACAAGTACAGTATATTGCAAAACAAATTTTGGTTTTACTTCTTTCACTAAAAAGCTGTCTTCAAGGTCATACTTAATTAGGACCTTAAAAGCCTTTGACCCTGAAATATATTAGACATATAAAAATAGACTGACAGTGACTGCTCATGCATTGCTTTTTATGAGCTTTTAATATGAGTATTACACTCAGCCAATATTTTTTCAATTTATTTTTGGTGAAGAACTGCCATTCTTGGCTCCTAAACAGCCCAGGATAGGATTGAAAGTCTGAAGCCTCGTACACACGACCGAGTTTCTCGTCGTAAAAAACCCGTCGATTTTCTCGACGAGCTTCTTGTCAAGCTTTTCTTGCATACACACTGTCAATTCCAAATCTCGTCATTGTTCTGCGCGGTCAGTCACGTACAGCACATACGACGGCAGTATAAAGGGCAAGTTCGATTTCAATGGCGCCACCCCTTGGGCTTCTTTTGCTGATCTCGTGTTACCGCGTGTGAAGTAAAAGTTTGGGAAGAGACGATTTTTCAGTCTTCGTGCTTTCAGTTCGTTACAGCGTGACGAATGTGCTATCTCATTTACGAAGGCTTGTTTTACCAGAAGAAGCGCTCCCGTCTCATACTTGATTCTGAGCATGCGCGATTTTTTAAGACTCGGAAAAGCATACACACGACCGGTTTTCTCGTCGCAAACCAGGCCGACGAGAAAATCGAGAATTCTGACGAGAAAATAGAGAGCAGGTGCTCTATTTTTCTCGTCGAGATTCCCGGCAGTTTTCTCGACGAGAAACCATACACACGAAAGGTTTCCTCGGCAAGAAATCTCTCTCGGCAGTTTTCTTGTCATTTTTTGACGAGAAACTCGGCCGTGTGTACGAGGCTTCACAGGAACCCTGGGGGGAGGGGGGGTTGGCCTTACAGGACTGGCGAAAGTACTACTTGGCTCGACAACTGGTGTTTGTTCATAGGTGGCTGACCTCGGATGATGGGGACTCGGCCACGGTCCTGGAAGCGGCACACTTGGGCTCCTATGAATCCCCGCGGCTGGCCATTCATAGAGGGGTCAAGATGGACCTTCCTCTTACTGCTTCTATGATGGCCTCATTTAAGGCGTGGGAGGAAGTGATTGGGATGGCATGTCCCAGTTACCAGGGTTTCTCTCCATCCACCCCATTGTGGATGAACCCTAAATTGCCACATTTCTACTCATTTGAAGATCCCATGGGCTGGGTGACCAGGGGAATCAAAACGCTTTGACCAGCTTAAAGCCAGACATTACTTACCTAATTCTCAATTCTTTCGCTATATTCAATTGCGTCATGCATTTCAATCACAATTTAAAACTAAAGCCTCGTACACACGACCGAGTTTCTCGGCAAGAACCAGTAAATCGGTCGTGTGTACGCGGCTATCATGTTTCTCGTCAAGAAAACCGACAAGAAACTCAACGAGAAATATAGAGAGCCTGCTCTCTATTTTCTCGTCGAGATTCTTGTCAGCCTGTTTCTCGACGAGAAAAGTGTGTGTGTGTACACTTACCTGTCCTCCGGGAAGCCCGCGCATGCCTGAAATGACTTCGACGCATGCGCGGTAGCTTCCTAGGCATAGGTAGGGTGTAGCAAGATGGCAGCGATGGCATCGAATGTGACGAGCGCACGCTTGTCGTAGTCGATGACGTCACCGCGTTCGCTCCATTCAAAGAACCGCGGGTTCTTTGAATCGAACGTGTGTACACCCTGCCGGGACAAGTTTCTTGTCCAAGAATCTCGTCAAGAAAAACGACGTGTTTTTTCTTGACGAGATTCTCGGCCGTGTGTACGAGGCTTAAGACCATAGAATCCTTCCCTTCGGCTTTGGATAATTTGTTCACAACAGAAGACCTTCCCAAGACGATCTCAGTTTCTTACAAGGAACTGTTCAAAACTAGCCCGAAGGCAGTACTCAAGTGCAGAGAACGGTGGAAGGGTGAGGTCCCAGACATATAGGGGGAGGACTGGGATGACATGTGGGCACATCCGTTCCAGCATCTGGTGGCAGCCAGGGACAGGCTAATTCATTTTAAATTCCTGCACAGGACTTACTATACGCCAGCTAGGCTGGCAACTATTTACCCAACAGTGCTGGCGGAGTGTTGGAGATGCTCATTTACTCCAGCAGCTGCTGAACATATATTTTGGAGCTGCCCTCAGATTAAACAATTTTGGTCGGAGGTCACCTCCTGTATATCAGCGGTTCTGATGACCCCTGTCCCGGCGACAGTCAGGGTGTGTCTCCTGGGTTTGGTTGAGGATGTGGTCCCGTCTAGGGCCCATAGGACTCTGCTCAATATCCTCTTGTTTTATGGTAGGAAGGCCATTCTGTTGCGGTGGCGCAAACCGGGGGCACCTGATTTGCGCTTCTGGAAGGGCCTAGTCAATTCTATGATGCCATATTATAAGGCGACGTACTTATCTTGAGGCTACGGGAAGAAATTTGACAGGGTGTGGCAGGCATGGTATAACTGTGATCTGACTGTAGGTTAACACCTGCTAATGGGGGACAGCTAATCTGTATGTAGGTATATTGTTCTTGTTTCTACCTGCTAGTTAGGTAGCGCTATTGTTAGTTAGACAGGACATGTTCAATACCTGTACATGATTATGTGGGCCATGTTGGCCCTTCACCGACTCAGTGTTGTGCTGGGTCGGCTGCTGTTGTTTGTTGTGTTTTGTTAAAAATCAATAAAAAGAATAATAAAAAAAAAGAACTGCCATTCTTATTAAAATTCTGATATTTCTGTGCATATTCTGCACAATTCTCCTTTGAACACTGAAATAGCACCATTATGCAGCAGATCTGAAATTCACTAGTATAAAACCATGAAATGTAGTTGGTAAGAAAAACACTGGAAATTAAAAGAAGTAGAAAAACATTAAGAACCGCACTTTCTATATATAATATATTCCTTCAAAAATACTGACCATCATATTTTAAACCCTGTTATTTGTAGCTTGAAATTCTTTCTATTTATTTTTAAAGTCAGATTCCAGGTGCCAAATAATAAAGCATTTGAGATAAAATGTCCAATAACAACAGTATTTTTTATTTGTTATTGTGAAATCCCACCAGTTAAAGTGTATCTTTTGGTAAATCCTTTCATTTTTTAGTTTTTGGATAGAATTACATTTTTTGGTAAGTCTTTCTTGTTCCCCATTGGGGAGATTTACTCCGTTTGTACTACTGATTATTGTCAGCGAAAAAAAGTGAAGGAGAATCCAAGATTTTAGAGATGTCCCCAGAAGAAGTAAGTGACAATCTTCTAAAATGGACACTGGTTCCGGAGATAGCTATCTATAAGTTACACTTCTTTAGGCGATTTTGTTTAAAGTAGAATTCCAACCTTAAAGTAGAACTAAAGGCAAAACTTTTTTTTTTTCATTTTGGATAGTGTAAGGGAGGGTTATAACCCCTGTCAGTTTTTTTTTTCACCACCTGTGTCCCATTTCAGAGATTTCCTTTCATTTCCTATCCCATAGCCAGACAGGAAGTGGGAAGAAATACTGTACCTGCAAATTAAGGGACTTCCTTGGGGACCCCCAGGTCACCGGAACTAGTGTCCCCATTGAAAGATTTTCCCTCCATTACTTTTCAGGGGAAAACCCCAAATTTTTGATTTTCTTTTACTTTCACTTTCAATGATAATGGTAAATAGAACAAATAGGGCACAGACAGCAATAAAAAATTACAGGTGTTCTAATCCCTCTCCACTCTATCCAAAAAAAAAAAAAAAGTTTTGCCTTTAGTTATACTTTAAAGGGGTTGTAAGGGTTTCATTTTTTTTTAAAATAACAAACATACCATACTTACCTCCACTGTGCAGTTTGTTTTGCACAGAGTGGCCCTGTTCCTCGTCTTCTGGGGTCCCTCGGCAGCTGTCTCGGCTCCTCCCCGCAAGAGCTAACTGCCCTCTGGGAAGCACTCTGCCAAGGGGGTAGCTTGCGGGCGCGCTCCCGTATGATACACTCGGCGGCCCAGCCCCCCGGCGGGCCACGTCATTCGTTTGGACAGCAGCGGGAGGCAATGGCTGCGCTGCTATTAATCATCCAATGAAGAGCCCACAAGAGCTGGGGAAAGCAACGCTGGATCGCGCCCACGGAGATTTGGGGCTCAGGTAAGTAAAACGGGGGCTCGGGGGGGCTGGAGAGTGCAAGGTGTTTTTTCACCTTAATGCATAGGATGCATTAAGGTGAAAAAACACAAAGCTTTACAACCCCTTTAAGCCTGGTACACACTACAGTTTTTTTTTTCGTGCACAAAAAAAATTAGTCAGCTCTGGTTGGGAGCTGCTGTACTAATAATGCAAGGTTAGTCCAGCGATCTCCCCCGCTGTGCTATTGTGTTCTGACAGAGGGACGGCCCCCCGCCAGACCACTCCGATCAGTGCTCTCTGCCATTGGCTGAGAGCGCTGATTGGGAGTCGGTCATCTGCTGGTTTTCCAGCATGCATGTTTGACAGAAGCCGGACGAACAACCAGCTTCCGTCGGACAGACCGACATACACCCGGGCAGTGTTGCCATTTTTGGCCGGGCGAGCGCATGTGCAGTGATGCATGCCATTTTTTGAATGGAAGACACACGGCGGTGCCAGTTGACACAGCACACTCATCATGCAAGGATAGTAATATAAAGGGGGCAGAGGAGGACACTCACCTGCCTGCCGGGCTCGGGAAAGCTTGGTTATTTTCACTTTGGGAGGTTGGCAACACTGCGGGCAGTATTTTTTGTGCCAGCAAATGTCTCCTGACATTCTGCCCGTGTGTACAGGGTTTCAACCTAACTAGTTTTAAAAATGTTCCATGGAAAAAAGGAAAAGAAACTGCTAAGAAATGTAGAAAACTTATGGGACCACAAGAATTGCTCTAAAACATATGTTGGAAGCAGCAAACCTTCTGTAAAACACCCATACAGTGAACAAAATATGAAAAAAATATATGTGTAAAGAAAATACTGCGCAAGTCAGAATGTGAAAAAATATAAAATAACACCACTTATGATAAAAAGTGGCCGCTGAAAATGTGGATATGCACAAATAAAGATAATGTAAAAACGTAACAGTTGCACTGCGTAATAAAGGCACTACCTTACAAGAAACCCTAACACCTATTGGTTGACTATTGTTAGTGACACGGTTAATAATGCCCACATCTAATATAAATAAAAAATTATATGATAACAATATAACCTGGTGACCTATGATTATAACCATCTGACACTCAAATGACAGTAAAAATTAATGTGACATGTAATTCATCCTGCGAAGTGTCCAAGAAAAATTGAGGCAATGATCATAGGTAAACAAATGTTCAAATTCAGAATTTTTTTTTCTTAAAAGGCACTGTTGAAAAGTTCCTCCAGGTGAATAAAATGGTGACTTCACACTCCAAAACACCCAAGAAAAGTGTGTGACACTTATAAAGAATAGAATCCTCCACCTTCAATATCGAATCTCCTTACCGACTAATATGGATCCCTAATGAAAGAGATCACACCCGCCTGTGGCTATTTCCCCCGCCAAGGGTCTCTATATGAGAACCATAGAAGACTCATCAGAGGAGCCAAGAGGGACCATCTGAGAGGACCCCAACCATAGAAGACTCATCAGAGGAGCCAAGAGGGACTATCCGAGAGGACCCCAACCATAGAAGACTCATCAGAGGAGCCAAGAGGGACCATCCGAGAGAACTCCAACCATAGAAGACTCATCAGAGGAGCCAAGAGGGACCATCCGAGAGGACCCCAACCATATAATACTCATCAGAGGAGATCCACATCAACCTCCAGATCAGGACACCATCAGCCAGTACTTCACTATGGTGGCCTTTACATTTCTTTTGGGATTATACATCCGGGAACGGTATTGAGGAGCCTGATTGTGGAGGAAGATATCGATTGCTGATCTGTCATATAGAGACCCTTGGCGGGGGAAATAGCCACAGGCAGGTGTGATCTCTTTCATTAGGGATCCATATTAGTCGGTAAGGAGATTCAATATTGAAGGTGGAGGATTCTATTCTTTATAAGTGTCACACACTTTTCTTGGGTGTTTTGGAGTGTGAAGTCACCATTTTATTCACCTGGAGGAACTTTTCAACAGTGCCTTTTAAGAAAAATAATTTCTGAATTTGAACATTTGTTTACCTATGATCATTGCCTCAATTTTTCATGGACACTTCGCAGGATGAATTACATGTCACATTAATTTTTACTGTCATTTGAGTGTCAGATGGTTATAATCATAGGTCACCAGGTTATATTGTTATCATATAATTTTTTATTTATATTAGATGTGGGCATTATTAACCGTGTCACTAACAATAGTCAACCAATAGGTGTTAGGGTTTCTTGTAAGGTAGTGCCTTTATTACGCAGCGCAACTGTTACGTTTTTACATTTTACGTTTTTACATGAAAAAAATATATGGTCGCGCTAAACCTATAAATGTTACAGATGTGAGTGTAACCACTTGTGAGTATCAAAACACTGAAAAGTGAACAAAAAACAAGTGAATGGTTCAAAAACTTATACAACAGCTATTGAAAATTGTTTTGAAGAAAAATTGATCATATAGTGAAACACAAAGTTCATAAACATTGAATAAAAAATGATGATAACTGTCCACCCATGCAAAATTTTTTATTAATAAAGTCCATCCATGAGTAGGGACTCTTCAGATGATTATCCACGGAGTGTGTTGACTAGTGGTACAGCATATCTCGGGTGTCTCTGGAACAAGCCATGATTTCAGTTAAGCTTCTCCGGATCCTCTGTCACGGGGGGATCACGGAGCTCTGGTAGGCAGGAATTTTTCTTATTACGGTGGTGGATTTCACATTGGCTTCTTTCCAACATCTGAGGAGTCCCTACTCATGGATGGACTTTATTAATAACAATTTTTGCACGGGTGGACAGTTATCATCATTTTTTATTCAATGTTTATGAACTTTTTGTGTTTCACTATATGATCAATTTTTCTTCAAAACAATTTTCAATAGCTGTTATATACGTTTTTGAACCATTCTATATATATTTTTTTCTTAAAAATGTTCCAGCCTGGGATGAAGATAAATCTGCTTCTCACAATCTCATGTGGACTGTCTGGAACCATTTCCGGTAATCATCTACCTTTGATATCTTTACTTTCACCGCGCTTTAGTCTGATGGGTTGTTTCGACATCCTCTCATCAGCTTATGTCGCCTCCTGTTGTCTTTGTAGATACCCATGGCCTCTTTAGATACCCATGGCCTTTGTAGATACGCATGGCCTTTTAAACATCTAGGGGGATCAATGGGTTAACTGTGTGCCTAGCCAGTGTTTTTGTGTAAACTGTGTTCTGCTTTTACTAAGGCATGTAATGGATTTTATTCCCCACAAAATCCATCACTCCCCCCTGTCAGAATATTCTGTGTCTCTATCCGACAATCGGCAGGTGGCGGCAGACATCCATTGGTCGGTACCCGCAGATTGGCTTTTGCTGTGAGTAATTACTGCAGAAGCAGCGAGCCGGTGGCACAAGTGCGTTTCCCCTAGACAGCTGTCCTGTTGCAGTATAACTGTTATGGGGTGGTCGGGAAGTGGATGTACTTGTTGAATCACCTGGAAATCTTCTTAGCTGATGACATCCTATTTTCTCTGACTCTGCTGCATTCTCATATTATCATCAGTTAGCATTGTTTCCAGCTATCTCAGAGGGCTACAGAACCCCCTCCCCTCTATATTATAGAGAAGATAATAGAGAAGGTTTCTGTATGCCATTCTTTTTCTGTTGTCCTGATGTAGTAGTATAAGTGACTGTTGTCATTCTAGGACAGGAAGTGTGTTACTGACAAAACTACCAGGTGAAAATAAACACCCCTTCTACAGCCTGAGAAGGGTGGATGGCTGGTCTGTGTCTGTTTGTGTGTGCTCTGCATAAATGGAACAGAGTCCGCTCTCCTCTATGGGTGGTTGGATGCAAACGGACTGCCTGTCCATCTATTCCCTAAATATGCCCCCAGTTTGGCCAATTTGTTCATGGCTAAATGGGAGGAGGATGTCGTCTATACCTATGATACCTAGCACTTGGTGTTTTGGGCCAGGTACATTGACGACATCCTCCCCCTATGGAGTGGCAGTGTTGCATCACTTGAGATCTTCATGGACTATCTAAATGCCAATGACAGGGGGATTTCCCTTTCATACACTGCCAGCCATGAGATGATCCAGTTTCTTGATCTAGAAATTAGTATCCATGACCGTCAGTTCTGTTTTCAAACACATTTTAAGAAAACTGATCGGAATGGGTACATTCCACAAGATAGCTGCCATCATCAATCTTGGCTCAAGTCTGTCCCGCGGAGTCAGTTCCTTAGACTGAGAAGGAACTGTAGTGATGTCAACATCTTCCTAACTCAGGCTGAGATCCTTAAAAAACGCTTTATCGATAAGGGCTACGATCCTGCCAATTTAGACAAAGATCTCGGACAGGTACTTGAGACTGATAGGTGCTCTCTGTTAGAGGTCAAACAGAAAGGCGAACCCAACAATGTTTTCAAATGGGCTATGCTCACTTCCTTCTCCTTACAGCACAAACAAGTGAAAGCTATCATAATGAAGCACTGGGATATCTTGAAAAATGATAACATCCTCGGTCCAGTCTTACCGGATCAGGCCAAAGTCATTTTTAGAGGGGCACCCACCCTCCAGGGTAGAATAGCACCCAATATCATCAATCCCCCAGTACGCCCCTCCTTTTTCCATCAATTGGTGGGCTATCATCCCTGTAAGAGGTGTAGTGTGTGTAGATATAACACATCTGGTAGGAGCAAAACCTTAGAGTTTAGGTCAACTAGTACAGGAAAGTCGTATCAGATTAAACAATTTTGTACATGCTCCACCACACATATTGTATATCTTATCACCTGCCCTTGTGGGAAACAATATGTAGGTCGCACCATCAGGCCTTTTTCGGTTAGAGTGGGGGAACATGTTTCACTAATCCTGGGGGGCGATGTTAATCACACGGTGCCCAGACACTATAGGCTATATCACAGTAGAAATCCAGCTGGCACACAATTTTTGATCATTGATCATTTTATTTCCCATTGGAGGGGTGCCCCCAAAATTAGGGGTGTGTCCCAGTTGGAGACCTACTGGATATATGAACTACAGACGCACAGGCCGTCCGGTTTAAATGTCGAGTGGGATATCAATTCCTTCATCGACCAATCTTAGTAATGCTTGTTTCCATTGGACCATGGACCTATTTTCACCTTTTCTTTATGAAATTTTTGTGGGGAAATACAACTCCCCATGATTATCTCCTTTTTTATATGTTTATTTTAATGTATTTGTTATATATTCAATATAACATGTCAGTTGTATTTGTCACCGTGTGTGTTGATTGGGATCACCTTCTGGTTTGCCTATTGGACAGTCCACTGTTGCTTTAAGTGGGATTCCTTTCGTGACATTTCATGGTAGGGGGCTTCCCAGTTTGTTTCCCATGGGAGATTCACTTCCTTATGTGAGATTTTCATCTCACACACAGTGTGATGTTTAGAGGGTTCATTTCCCCTTTTTGCCATCCTACGTCTATTTTATCATTTTAATAATTGTTTTATGATGTTTTTTAGTGTTGAATTACAATTAGTAATCAGTAATTTTAGCAGGTGGTCACAATTGCATTCATTTTGCTTTGTTTCTATCTATTTGTTTCCACATTTCTGGCCTTTAGTGGAAGCTCTATTAGATCCATGCGGACCACTAAGGGTTAACCCATTTCCTTTCCTGGCTGCGCTCCACGCCCTGTGTTTTATACGGCGTTGGAGCGCAGCGTAGCCAACGTAATTAGCCAGGGAGAACCTCTGTTCTGGGGACGCCGCGCCATCAGTTGATGACGCGATGCGTCACTTCTGTTAGGTGTGGACGTCCTCGTGCAGCGCGACGCTCCGTGATGGTCATGTGATGTCACGTGACGGTCATGTGGGGCTGGATGACGCCGCCACGTCACTTTTGTGAGACGTGAACGTCCGCACGCCAGGCGACGTTTCGTGACGGTCGCGCGGTGGTACGGGACGGACACGTGAGCCCATTATTTGGCCTAATGGTGATGTCATGGTTGCAGCGTTGGCTTCCTGCTACGAGGGCTCCGCAGATACGTTTACTGCATGGTTCAGCCCTTATTATGTATAGGTAAGTGGTTATGGATGTGGATTCAGTTATAAGCACCTCCCCATCTGGCCCATACAGCTTCCCACATGAGGATGTAATAACCACCTATGGAGGGGTTTCATAGAGAGGCTTGGAACGCACGCTCCGGCGCCATTTTGGATTTCACAGGAAGTACTGTCTCAATGGGCAGACTAGGGGGAGGTCCTTGATACTTATAAATAGCATACAGGCAACAGTGGAGTTACACCCAGACGATGCAAGGTTTTGCGAAACACGTCGGGAGACTCCACTGCTGCCACTGAGTGTTTTTGCATAGCGCTATATATATGGATTGCATGTAAGTGTACCTACCTATATTCATTAAATTTCCTTTGCGGTATTACGCTATGTGCCATCTCCTTCTTTCTTCCACATGAACTCTATGTGAGCTATTATATCATTCCTGTTGGCTCGAACATCTGGTGTTTTCCCTTGAGCTTGGACCTTGGACATAAGGGTGCATGGTGCCGGCTGGGATTCCATATGTACGGACATATACATATTCAGCCTGTCTGACCCTATACACATACGTGCATAGGGTCCACTTCATCCGGTAAGTGTCAGGGTCACCTGTGGCCAGGTGACAGAAGCACACCGTAGGGGGACAGGAGTGCACCGCGAGGTAGTGAACCCTATGGCTGGCTTCTGCGGATAGGAAACTGGGTGGTTGTGGAAAGCGGGACCAGAGGAGCACAACCGGGATCCTAACGAGAGCTAGAGCCAAGATTCCCCAGGGCGCGGAGTCTAAGACCCAGCTGGTCTTCTCCAGGGCCTCTAGTGGTGAGGATGTTATGCTGCAGGCTGGGACCAGGTCGCGGCCCCTGGAGTTTCCTAGCTCACGCCCTGTAGGATAAGGGGAAAAGAGGGGAAGCAGCAGCACACGATAAGAGAGAACCGAATAACAAGCTGAAGGTCAGGGGCCACAAGCAGACAAGGATAACGAAGAACGAGCCGAAGGTCAAGGGTCACGAGCAGACAGGGATAGTCGGGGACAAGCCAATAACGTAACAGAGAGACAGACGTAGCACACGGCAGGCAGGAACCCAAACACACAATGCCTAACAAACACGTTGATCAGCAAAGCAGGCTTGCAGTGCACAGGTTAAAATAGTGTTCTGTGATAGGGCCTGGGGTGGAGTCTGGCTGGGAGGAGATTATAAAGGAAGCCAGGTGAAAGGGCTCAGGCCTCTAAGATGAACACATGGGAAGGAAGGTAAGCTGACAGACAAACACTACTGCATATCCATGACAGTACCCTCCCTCTTATGGGCCCTCCCCCGCCTGGGCCCAGGCTTAAAGGGAAATCTCTGATGAAACCTTCTCAACAGATGAGGTGCAGCGACATCAGATGCAGCGATCCAAGACGCCTCCTCAGGACCAAAACCTCTCCAATGCACAAGGTACTGAAGAATGCCTCTGCAGAGCCGAGAATCCAGAACTTGTCTAACCTCGTACTTAAGATTATCCTCAGAGACCGAAAACGAGGTAGGGAGATGACAAGAAGATCTATTGAGGACCAAAGGCTCTCTAGGAATAAGCAAGGGCATGAGAGGATCAACAGGAATCTGAGGAGGGTCCCCTAGACCCTTAAAGGGGAACTGGTCATCTTGCACAGGACCATCAGACTGGGCAGATGTCAGTGGAACCCTGAAGTCAGGTTGGTTAGAAGGTGACATGTCGCCGGAGTCAAACTGAATAGCTGAAGGACAAGCAGAATGTCCCGAACAAGAAAAAGTAGGAGGCTCACTGGGCATGGGCTGGACTGGCATAACTAGTACAGAGGCAGAGTGAATAGCTGAGTCAGGTGTAGCGACTACCTGAATCGCATCGCAAGACGTAGCGACTGCAGGACTTGTAGACAAGCTAGCCTGGCTGTGCGTCCAAGGGTGGTTAGGGACAGAGAAATGTAAATGGTTATGCAACCTGGAATGAATGACCGGCTCAGATTCACAGGGGGCAACCTTGGGTAGGCAGGACGAGGAACAGGAGGGACCCCAAGCCAGGATCTGTCCAGTAGTCCAGTCCACATGAGGAGAATGGAGCTGTAACCATGGGAGACCCAAAATTATAGGCGTTGAGGCCTTGGGTAAGATAAGGAAGGATATCCACTCCTGGTGGAGTGTCCCTACCGACATCTTAACAGGGAGGGTCTGGAAGCGGATAGGTCCCCCTGGGAGAACAGTACCATCAATCGCCAAGACCACCAATGGTGTGGTGAGGGGCAAAAGAGTAAGTCTCATGGACGATGCGATTTCCCAGTCCATAAAATTACCAGCGGCTCCGGAATCCAGATATGCTGAGACCAAATGAGAAGAAGCACCAACATGAAGGAACACAGAAAGCAGAAGACGAGAAGGGGAAGGTGATATTTCTGGGTCCAATACTCCACTTTCCAGATGAAGTGGACCCAAACGTTTTTCTGGACAAAGAGAGCAAGTGTCACGAAAATGACCTTTGCCCCCACAGTAGAGACACAGACCAAGAGTTCTGCGCCTAGCACGTTCCTCGGGGGATAGCCTGGTCCGACCCAGCTGCATGGGTTCCTCAGCTGGTAGGAGATGCTCTACGGGTCGAAGAGAGGGGAGCTCAGGCTGACTAAGAACCAAGGAGTGCTGGCGTTGATTTTCTAAGGTCCTCTCCTGAAAGCGAATATCGATCTGGTTACACAAGGAGATAACGCCGGCCAGATCAGTGGGGATGGTTCTTCCTGCTAATTCATCCTTCACTCTATCAGACAGGCCATGCAAAAAGGTTGCGACTAAGGCCTCATTGTTCCAGCTCAACTCAGCCGACAGTATGTGGAAATGAAGGGCATACTGTCCCACAGAAGCAGACTCTTGGCGGAGACGTAAAAGGGCGCTGGCCGCTGAAGAGACACGAGCCGGTTCTTCGAAGATATTCCGAAAAAGTTTCAAGAAGCCAGACAGGCTAGAAACCACTGGATCATTCAGTTCCCACAGAGGGGCTGCCCAGGCTAAAGCTTCACCAGAGAGGAGGGAAATGATATAGGCTACCTTAGCCCGATCAGACAGGAAGTTTTGGGGCTGGAGCTCAAACTGAATTGTGCATTGGCTAAGGAACCCCCTGCAAGCCTTGGAGTCCCCAGAGAAACGGGACGGAGCTGGCAGTTGTAGTGAGTGTGTGGCTGCGACTGGTGCAATAGGTGCAGCTGCTGGTTGTATTTGAGGTTGCGGATTCAGGGTTCCAAAGGAGGCCTGAAGCTGCTCGAAGCGAGAAGCCAGATCCAGGAGGAATCGCATCACCTGAGTCTGATTCGATTCCTGGGTTTCAAGTCTGCAAACTATGCCCTGCAACGGATCATCCACGGGTAACGGGATGTCAGCCGGGTTCATGGCTGATCAAACTGTCAGGGTCACCTGTGGCCAGGTGACAGATGCACACCGTAGGGGGACAGGAGTGCACCGCGAGGTAGTGAACCCTATGGCTGGCTTCTGCGGATAGGAAACTGGGTGGTTGTGGAAAGCGGGACCAGAGGAGCACAACCGGGATCCTAACGAGAGCTAGAGCCAAGATTCCCCAGGGCGCGGAGTCTAAGACCCAGCTGGTCTTCTCCAGGGCCTCTAGTGGTGAGGATGTTATGCTGCAGGCTGGGACCAGGTCGCGGCCCCTGGAGTTTCCTAGCTCACGCCCCGTAGGATAAGGGGAAAAGAGGGGAAGCAGCAGCACACGATAAGAGAGAACCGAATAACAAGCTGAAGGTCAGAGGCCACAAGCAGACAAGGATAACGAAGAACGAGCCGAAGGTCAAGGGTCACGAGCAGACAGGGATAGTCGGGGACAAGCCAATAACGTAACAGAGAGACAGACGTAGCACACGGCAGGCAGGAACCCAAACACACAATGCCTAACAAACACGTTGATCAGCAAAGCAGGCTTGCAGTGCACAGGTTAATATAGTGTTCTGTGATAGGGCCTGGGGTGGAGTCTGGCTGGGAGGAGATTATAAAGGAAGCCAGGTGAAAGGGTTCTGGCCTCTAAGATGAACACATGGGAAGGAAGGTAAGCTGACAGACAAACACTACTGCATATCCATGACAGTACCCTCCCTCTTATGGGCCCTCCCCCGCCTGGGCCCAGGCTTAAAGGGAAATCTCTGATGAAACCTTCTCAACAGATGAGGTGCAGCGACATCAGATGCAGCGATCCAAGACGCCTCCTCAGGACCAAAACCTCTCCAATGCACAAGGTACTGAAGAATGCCTCTGCAGAGCCGAGAATCCAGAACTTGTCTAACCTCGTACTTAAGATTATCCTCAGAGACCGAAAACGAGGTAGGGAGATGACAAGAAGATCTATTGAGGACCAAAGGCTCTCTAGGAATAAGCAAGGGCATGAGAGGATCAACAGGAATCTGAGGAGGGTCCCCTAGACCCTTAAAGGGGAACTGGTCATCTTGCACAGGACCATCAGACTGGGCAGATGTCAGTGGAACCCTGAAGTCAGGTTGGTTAGAAGGTGACATGTCGCCGGAGTCAAACTGAATAGCTGAAGGACAAGCAGAATGTCCCGAACAAGAAAAAGTAGGAGGCTCACTGGGCATGGGCTGGACTGGCATAACTAGTACAGAGGCAGAGTGAATAGCTGAGTCAGGTGTAGCGACTACCTGAATCGCATCGCAAGACGTAGCGACTGCAGGACTTGTAGACAAGCTAGCCTGGCTGTGCGTCCAAGGGTGGTTAGGGACAGAGAAATGTAAATGGTTATGCAACCTGGAATGAATGACCGGCTCAGATTCACAGGGGGCAACCTTGGGTAGGCAGGACGAGGAACAGGAGGGACCCCAAGCCAGGATCTGTCCAGTAGTCCAGTCCACATGAGGAGAATGGAGCTGTAACCATGGGAGACCCAAAATTATAGGCGTTGAGGCCTTGGGTAAGATAAGGAAGGATATCCACTCCTGGTGGAGTGTCCCTACCGACATCTTAACAGGGAGGGTCTGGAAGCGGATAGGTCCCCCTGGGAGAACAGTACCATCAATCGCCAAGACCACCAATGGTGTGGTGAGGGGCAAAAGAGTAAGTCTCATGGACGATGCGATTTCCCAGTCCATAAAATTACCAGCGGCTCCGGAATCCAGATATGCTGAGACCAAATGAGAAGAAGCACCAACATGAAGGAACACAGAAAGCAGAAGACGAGAAGGGGAAGGTGATATTTCTGGGTCCAATACTCCACTTTCCAGATGAAGTGGACCCAAACGTTTTTCTGGACAAAGAGAGCAAGTGTCACGAAAATGACCTTTGCCCCCACAGTAGAGACACAGACCAAGAGTTCTGCGCCTAGCACGTTCCTCGGGGGATAGCCTGGTCCGACCCAGCTGCATGGGTTCCTCAGCTGGTAGGAGATGCTCTACGGGTCGAAGAGAGGGGAGCTCAGGCTGACTAAGAACCAAGGAGTGCTGGCGTTGCTTTTCTAAGGTCCTCTCCTGAAAGCGAATATCGATCTGGTTACACAAGGAGATAACGCCGGCCAGATCAGTGGGGATGGTTCTTCCTGCTAATTCATCCTTCACTCTATCAGACAGGCCATGCAAAAAGGTTGCGACTAAGGCCTCATTGTTCCAGCTCAACTCAGCCGACAGTATGTGGAAATGAAGGGCATACTGTCCCACAGAAGCAGACTCTTGGCGGAGACGTAAAAGGGCGCTGGCCGCTGAAGAGACACGAGCCGGTTCTTCGAAGATATTCCAAAAAAGTTTCAAGAAGCCAGACAGGCTAGAAACCACTGGATCATTCAGTTCCCACAGAGGGGCTGCCCAGGCTAAAGCTTCACCAGAGAGGAGGGAAATGATATAGGCTACCTTAGCCCGATCAGACAGGAAGTTTTGGGGCTGGAGCTCAAAATGAATTGTGCATTGGCTAAGGAACCCCCTGCAAGCCTTGGAGTCCCCAGAGAAACGGGACGGAGCTGGCAGTTGTAGTGAGTGTGTGGCTGCGACTGGTGCAATAGGTGCAGCCGCTGGTTGTATTTGAGGTTGCGGATTCAGGGTTCCCAAGGAGGCCTGAAGCTGCTCGAAGCGAGAAGCCAGATCCAGGAGGAATCGCATCACCTGAGTCTGATTCGATTCCTGGGTTTCAAGTCTGCAAACTATGCCCTGCAACGGATCATCCACGGGTAACGGGATGTCAGCCGGGTTCATGGCTGATCAAACTGTCAGGGTCACCTGTGGCCAGGTGACTGATGCACACCGTAGGGGGACAGGAGTGCACCGCGAGGTAGTGAACCCTATGGCTGGCTTCTGCGGATAGGAAACTGGGTGGTTGTGGAAAGCGGGACCAGAGGAGCACAACCGGGATCCTAACGAGAGCTAGAGCCAAGATTCCCCAGGGCGTGGAGTCTAAGACCCAGCTGGTCTTCTCCAGGGCCTCTAGTGGTGAGGATGTTATGCTGCAGGCTGGGACCAGGTCGCGGCCCCTGGAGTTTCCTAGCTCACGCCCCGTAGGATAAGGGGAAAAGAGGGGAAGCAGCAGCACACGATAAGAGAGAACCGAATAACAAGCTGAAGGTCAGGGGCCACAAGCAGACAAGGATAACGAAGAACGAGCCGAAGGTCAAGGGTCACGAGCAGACAGGGATAGTCGGGGACAAGCCAATAACGTAACAGAGAGACAGACGTAGCACACGGCAGGCAGGAACCCAAACACACAATGCCTAACAAACACGTTGATCAGCAAAGCAGGCTTGCAGTGCACAGGTTAAAATAGTGTTCTGTGATAGGGCCTGGGGTGGAGTCTGGCTGGGAGGAGATTATAAAGGAAGCCAGGTGAAAGGGCTCAGGCCTCTAAGATGAACACATGGGAAGGAAGGTAAGCTGACAGACAAACACTACTGCATATCCATGACAGTAAGCCTCCCCTTCACGTGGTGGTGGTTACGTCACTAGTCACTTATTACTTTGGAAGATTCACCTATACATTTTTGAACTGAACAAGTTCTGATCGCATCAACGTTTTGATCATTATAAACTTTCCACATATTTATTTGGATTTTCATATATATTTGGACTCACATCCATCCTTTGTGATCCAGTTAATTTTTGAACACTTGGGTGTCACATATTGTTATACGCATAGCGCTGCATTTTTGTATATTGTCCATCTATTCCCGACTGCGATCCCCATCCGTCTGTGTTTAGTGGATAGGATCGGATGTGGGATGTGGAACAGACACATGTCCCTTGACACCCAACGCTCCATAGTGGAGACTGGGGGATCCGATCGGGTCTTCCTGAAAATTTGTTGTTGTGTTTGCCCCATTTTTTTATATTCTTTATTTTTATATTCTTTACTTTTATATTTTTTTGGGTTTGGAATTAATATTTTAAATTTAAACAAATATTCCTGATCATCTACATGCAATATTCATACCTTTTCATGACCGTTTTATTCAGAGGCTCTGCCATATATATCTCTTTTGAGAACACAATGCTATCTCATGTGTTAGATACCATTAGGCTAATATAGGGATGTATATAGTGATATTGCATATAATGAGTTTTGATGTCTTTCATGACATTTTTGCAACCCGGGATACAGTGTCTCTAAATTTATCATATATTTTTTACATAATTTATGGAGCATTATTAGTATTTAAAAAAAAAACTTTTTTATTAAAATATTTTTTTCATATATATATATAGCGGAGGGGTATTACTCCTTGCATACCAATTTCAGCCTATTATATAACGTTCCTAGTGTGGTGACAGGCCAGATTCCAGGTCCACACTCACCAAGAGAAACTACATTTCCCAGTGTGCACCGTGTTCCGCGTAACGCATGGCGTGCTGACGCAGATCGTTCACCGCAATGCGGATAGGCTGGGGAACGGGTCTCCGCGATTTTAGCCTTAGGGCATATTGCGGGATTACGTATCCCAGCTTAGCTGCGGGCAGACACAGTTATCACGTAGGCCGGTCACGTGATGTTTCTGGAACGTCTTCTTAACCCAGAATCTAGTGTGGGACTACGATTCCCAGCCTGCTTTGCAGATAAGTATACAGGTCATGTGAGTTTTTGGCACACTCGGCCAATCCGCATCTCAGTTACTATATTAGCTGATGATACTCTAGAACTTTTTTGAAGTGTAGAGTCTCCCCATTGGCAGTAAACCACATGTGACCACTTATGGGATGATCTTGGCTATTCTCATAGGACACAGTGATCCCGGAAGCAGGAAGTGCAATGGGACACACATGGTGATGATTATTGTTTAATTTCTTTCTTCATATAAGCGTGGAGAGAAACCAGCTGAAAAATATGCCCCAGTTGATGTCTGTTTTAGACGAAACCGGTCGGGATTATATACCAGCTCCAGCTGCTCATACCACGCTTTTTTCTACTTTACATTTGTATTTGGACTTTTACTGATGTTCATTTGTTTGAACTTTTTATAGATTTATAAATAAATCTTTTGGATTCACGCTATGTGGAGGACTTCCCTTCTTTTTATTTTATATTTTTTCATGATTGCTGCAAACTGAGGGGTCATTCCCTTGCATCAGGATTTCTTCCTTTGCGGTTTGGAAATACGGACCAGCGGTGCTGTCGGTATAAGAGAGGAGGTGTCTTGCAGATCCTGGCTGTTCCTTGGGTCCATAGAGTGGTCAAAGCTTTGTTGATCCACCACCGTACGGTGAGCTGGGTCCACTCTGTCTGGTAAGAGCATTTACCCGCTGGCCTAAGGTGAAGGCACTCCCGGGTGATGTCATATATCCTACATGCCTATAAAGAAAATCTGATAGATGCACCTTTCTAAACCTATTTACAAACGATGCAGCTTCCTGTTGGATTCTGATTCATGAACTTTTCATATGTGATATGATTGGACATTATTCATCACTACATATACTCATCTGTGATGCCGTGTATGAGTTTGTTTCTACCTACATTTAACCTCATTTCTCCATTTTTGTTTTTACACTTATAGGTTATGTAGCGGGTATTTGAATTTAGGGGAAGCATCTGAGTGGTAGTGTAACCCAGATGCACTGATTGCTAGGGGATCTGAGGCCCTTTTATGGTTCTTGGAGGACTCTGGTGGTGTGAGGTTCCCTGGGCCTATAGGTGGCGTTGTTGCCAGGGGCCGGAGGTGAACTCACACAGCAGGACTGTGCCTTTTTGTCCTCCCCTGGAGCTGGTACGCAAAGGGAGAGGAGATAAAAGGGGCGGACGCCCTTACCATGGGGTTCAGAGTGCAGAGTCGGAGGACATGGCCGCACCCAGGCACCTTTAGCTTGGGTGCTGGCGTCCCGGTGTTCCGGGCCCAGGTGCCTTTGACCTGGCGGAGCAGAGATGGAGTCCATCTCAGGCACCTTTAGCCTGGGGTGAAGTACTATGGCAGATGCCTGGGGCTCAGTACCTTCGACTGAGTTCCGCAAGGGTGGAGGAATCCGAGAGGGCCCTAACTCCTTGGGTGCCCGTGTCTGCGTTCGTGAGGTCTGGTGTGCAGAACTTCTCTGGAGGTAATTCACGTTCTATTTCACATAGTCAGTGGCAGTGACTATTCGCCACTGGTGATAGCACAGTGGTTGGCAGGAGAAGGGAAAGGATTGTGCCTCGACCTATTCCCATTAAGACTAAGTTGTTGCAAAAGAATCCAACTTAACTGTGCTGTGTGTTTATTCGCTGAGAAGAATAAAACTGTGTTGGACCTATTCACTGTGTGGAACTCTGGTTACTAGGAGCAAAGGAGTCAGGGACGAAGGACAGGACTTGACTCTAGGACACCTACACAAAGCCCGATCTTTCTGGCCTTTACCTCTTCACTATGGAGGACATGGACCGTAGTGTATCTCATCCCTCCCCCCAGCACTAACACCCCTAGACAAAGAAAGACAAGCTGAGAATGAGAAGGAGTGAGAGGGGTGAGGTCGCTACAGTTATGATTAACATTCCAGTTTGACCGCTGGTTTCTGTTGTGTATCACATGTTATACCAATCACTTCACTGCTGTGACCTTTTTTGGTATTCATTCACATTTTCATCATACTTATTTTGTATACACTTATTTTTTAAATTGTGTACAAACGTTTAGTTTGTCACCATATTATATCATTATGTGCACAACTGTGCCATATATGAAGTAGAGTTCCTCACTACTTCTCTTACAGCGCCACATTATGTATTTTTTACATACGTTTATATATCCTGTCTGATTTTATGTTTGGCCGCTTCACTTAGTATATAGAGTTGGCGCAGTATTATTATTATTTAATCTGCCTGAAAATTTGACTGAGGGACCTGTTCGGTCTGCTAGTGCAAAAGGGCGGCCAAAGGCTAAAAAAATAATGCTGTAGCCACATCTAAGGGCTGGCAAGCTGCCATGGTACATTTTTGTTTTTGGGTTTACATAGGCTTTAAATAATACAAAACATTTACAAAGTAACAAATTGCTCAATAATAGCCATTGTACTCTGTTTGCATTGACAGGTAAAGTATATGCACTCAGCAATATAAACCATTTTTTATGACTGACTTATGCAGACCATACACAGAGCAAATTTCTTTCCTTTAATCATGGGTTGCATGTGGGAATCCCCCCCGCCGAGCCATTTTCTTCTCCTGGCAGGGGAAGCCTTCCCCTCCGGGAGAAGACAGTGATTATTGCTAGCCACTATACCAGCTGCTAGTGATAATTACATGTAAAATCTGGCAGGCTGGTTGTACCCAAGTTGATCGATCAACTTGATACATTCAGCCTGCCCATACATGGTTCAAATCTCGACCGCTTCCTGCTGAACCGGCTTGAGATTTGAACAGTCTATGGCCAGCCTTAGAGCGGTTTCACACTGGGGCGGTGGGTGCGGTGGCGGTATAGCGCCGGTTTTTTAGCAGCGCAATACCGTCGGGGATGCTGAGGTATTCGGCCGCTAGCGGTGCGGTTTTAACCCCCGCTAGTGACCAAAAAAGGGTTAATACCACCCGCAAACCTCGGCTACAGCCGCAGTTTGCGGGCGGTTTTACCGCAGTGTCCCATTCATTTCAATGAGAAGGAGCGGTGGAGGAGTGGTAAACACACCGCTCCTCTCACCGCTCCAAAGATGCGGCTAGCAGGACTTTTTTTCACGTCCTGTTAGCGCACCACTCCAGTGTGAAAGCCCTCGGGGCTTTCACATTGGAGAGACAGCAGCCGCTGTTTAGGCTCGGTTTGCAGGCGCTATTTTTAGCAAAATAGCGCCTGCAAACCGCCCCAGTGTGAAAGGGGCCTGACTTTTAATCATTAGATTGGCTCTAATCTAGTTCATCTGAACTGAAAGCATCTTCATTCCAAATTCAGAAAAAAATCTGTAGCAATTTTCAAACATGTTCTAAAATGTCAGGTGGTATATTCAAGATATTTGTGAGCAGTGTGATTAACCTGCATTCTAATAAACTATTTTTTTTCTTGTAAAAAATGTATTTTTACGCTCCTAAGAAATGGTTCAAAACCTAAACCCCAGTCTTGCTGTATTAAATTCATTTACACATTGTCTTTGATTAATAGCTATGTTTGGCTTTGACCAAACTAAGAGCTTGAGGCTGGGTTTACACTGATGCTAATTGGATGTGGGTTTCCCCGAATCCAACTCGCATGACAGGAGAGTGTGACCTGTTCACACATCTCCAGGGCGGCTGCGGAGCACACGGAAGAAGGATCCTGTGGGTCTTTGGTTTATGCCACGTACACACGATCGTGATTCACGGCGGTGAAAACACTGCCGTGAATCACGACAGGAAAAACTAGGGAACGGCTTGTTCCCCCACACACGGCCGTTTTTCCCGTCATTTTTTCTCTTGGAGAGAAAAATGACCGTGTGTAGGCTCCACGGCAGTGTTTCCCTATGGGAAAACTGCCGCGGAAAAAAATGACAGGAATCACGACGAGAAAAATTAGAGCATGTTCTAATTTTTCTCGTCGTGATTAATGCCGTTTTTCCCGTCGGGAAAAACGGCAAAAAGCCCACAGACGATCGTTTTTCTCGTCCAAAGGAAAAAATGTAATTTTTCCAGGCGGGAAAAATTATCGTGTGTGCGCGGCATAAGTTTCAGGTCCGAATTCAGGCAAAAATTCAGTCCTAATTTGGACCTAAAATGGTGAATGGGAACGCACCAGACCCCCTGCACATAGTGCGAACCCAGCTTAAATGTACAGAAATACCGAAAGTAGGATTTTTATAACAGCTTACCTGTAAAATCCTTTTCTTGGAGTACACCACGGGACACAGAGCCAGTCATTACATAATGGGTTAAGGGTCACCAGCGGTGATTGGACACTGGCACAACCAATAGAAGACAGTTCCCCTCCATATAACCCCTCCCATCAGGGGAGTACCTCAGTTTTTGTAGTAAAGCAGTAAGGTTCCCATAAGAAGGGGGGGACCTCTGTGTCCCGTGGCGTACTCCAAGAAAAGGATTTTACAGGTAAGCTGTTATAAGAATCCTACTTTCTTTATCGTACACCACGGGACACAGAGCCAGTCATTACATAATGGGACGTCCCAGAGCAATGCTCAATATGAAGGGGGGGAGACACAGATCAAACAGGCCGCTTGCGGACCAGAAGCCCTATACTGCTGCCTGCAGCACACTTCGCCCGAAGGCGGAATCCTCATGTCCTTTCACATCTATTTGATAGAATTTGGAAAATGTGTGGACTGAAGACCAAGTTGCAGCTTTACAGATCTGAGCCATCGAAGCCTGGTGATGCACTGCCCATTAAGCACTTATCGCCCTGGTAGAGTGCGCCTTAACAGGAAAAGGAGGAGTCCTGTTCTTTAAACCATAAGCTTGAACAATTACCTGTCTAATCCACCTGGAAATGGTGGATTTTGATACCGCTTGGCCCTTCTTGGGACCATCTGGCAAAATAAACAAAACATCTGTTTTACGTATCTGAGCGGTTGCTTGCAGATACACCTTTACCGCTCTCACTAGATCTAGAGAGTGTAATAACTTTTCCCCCGCCGTCCGCGGGTTTGGAAAAAAAGAAGGCAGAACAATGTCTTGATTCAAGTGAAAAGCCGACACCACCTTAGGTAGAAAGGCCGGATGGGGTCGTAGTACAATTTTGTCCTTGTGACAAATTAGATAAGGCTCTTTACAAGAAAGAGCTGCTAGTTCTGATACTCTCCTAGCAGAAGCAATAGCAATCAAAAAGGCCAATTTCCTACTTATTATAATTAAAGGAATATGGCGAATAGGTTCAAAAGGTTGCTTTTGCAACACTGACAATACCAAATTCAAATCCCATGGACACAAGGGAGACCTGACTGGAGGATTTATCCTCAGTACCCCCTGAATGAATGTTCGAAGTAGGGAATGAGATGCCAATGGTCTCTGAAAGAAGACTGATAGAGCCGCCGATATTTGACTCTTGATGGTGCTAAGGGCCAATTTCATATCCACTCCTAACTGGCAAAAGGCAAGAATCCTGCTTATTTCATATTTCTGAGGATTCCAACTTCTGGATTCACACCAGGAAACGTATGCTTTCCAGACTCTATGATAGATGAGTCTGGAGGCTGGCTTTCTAGCATTAATGAGCGTAGAAAGAGCCAGACCAGAGACCCCTCTCTTTTTCAAAATGTGGGTCTCAGCAGCCAGGCCATCAAATTTAGCCTTTGTAAGGAAGGGTGGAATACTGGACCCTGTGACAGCAGGTCGTGTCGAAGTGGAAGCCTCCAGGGCCTTCCTATCGCCATTTTTACGATCTCGGCGTACCAAGGCCTCCTGGGCCAATTTGGGGCCACTAGGATTACTTGTATTCCCTCCTCCTTGATCCTGCGAAGCAGTCTTTGTAGAAGAGGGATCGGAGGGAATGCATAGATCAGTGAGAACTGATTCCATGGAGTTATTAGAGCATCTGTCCCGTAGGCTAGAGGATCTCTCGTTCTGGACACAAAGTTGTCCAATTTCTTGTTGAACCTGGAAGCTAGCAGGTCTACACCTGGGTTTCCCCATCTCAGACACATGGCCTGAAAGATCTCGGGGTGGAGAGACCACTCTCCTGGTAGCAGCTGCTGACGACTCAGGTAGTCCGCTTGCCAGTTTTCTATCCCCGGAATGAAGATTGCAGAGATGCAAGGTACATGCTCTTCTGCCCATGCAAAAATCCAGTTCACCTCTCTTTGGGCCGCCCGACTGCGAGTGCCTCCTTGGTGATTGATGTAAGCTACTGCAGTAGCACTGTCGGATTGAACCCGAACTGGGTATCCCTGTAACCTGTATGTCCAGGTTTTGAGGGCTAGATATACTGCCCGGATCTCCAGTATATTGATGGGCAGGATCCCTTGAGTCTTGGCCCAGGTTCCCTGGGTAGAAGCCTCTTCGAATACTGCACCCCAGCCTGATAGGCTGGCATCCGTAGATACCACCTTCCAGGACACTGGGAGGAAGCACTTTCCCTTCCGTAAATTCTTGGCTTCTAGCCACCACTTGAAGCTTTGGCGTACTTGTGAGGACAGGCGCATGGGTATATCCAGAGCTTGGCTCTTCCTGTTCCAGGAGGCTAAAATATTGCATTGAAGCCGTCTCGAATGAAACTGGGCGTAAGGGACCGCCTCGAAGGAGGCTACCATCTTCCCCAATAGCCTCATGCAAAGGCGAATAGACGGCCTTTTGCTTGCTTTGACCTTGTGGATCAGGTCTTTCAGAGACTGTATCTTTGGCTCTGGCAGATATACCCTGTTTTGGGCTGTATCTATGATCATGCCCAGGTACACTATCCTTCTTTGGGCCTGGAGAGAGGATTTTTGTAAGTTTATAATCCATCCTAAATGCTCCAGGTATCTTACTGTAGTGTGCACCGCGTGATCTAATCCCTCCTTTGACTGATCTATTACCAGTAGATCGTCTAGATAGGCTGTTACCGCAATGCCCTGTGTTCTCAGGTTTGCTAACAGAGGAGCTAGCACCTTTGTGAATACTCTGGGCGCGGTGGCTACACCAAATGGCAGGGCCACAAATTGAAAGTGGCGATGTTCTACCGCAAACCTTAGGAATCTTTGGTGAGCGGGGAGGATGGGTATGTGTAAATATGCGTCCTTGATATCTATGGACGCCATGAATTCTCCGCCCTTTAAAGTGGCGACCACGGATCGGATCGTTTCCATTCGAAAATGGCGAACGTTCAGAAACCGATTTAGGGATTTTAGATCCAGGATGGGTCTGACATCTCCATTTGGCTTTGGAATCACAAAGAGGTTTGAGTAAAACCCTGAACCTTGCTCTTCTTGGGGTACCTCTGTAACCACCCCTTGAGCCATTAAGTGATTCAAACCTTTGAAGAAGGATCCTCTTTTTTGTGGATCCTTGGAGACTCTTGAACCTCGGAATTGAGAAGATGGGATCTCTCGAAATTCCAGTTTGTATCCTGAGGATATTGTGGATACCACCCATTTGTCCTGGGTTTCTGTCCGCCAAGTCGCTGAGAACTGACGAAGCCTTCCCCCCACTCGGCCGAGCGGGGGCGCCCCTTCACTGAGAGGTTTTGGGGGCTTGCTTATTAGCTCTTGCACCCCACGGCTTCTTGTTCTTCTGAGCCTGTCCCTTGACTTTTGTGGGCGGCTGAAAAGGCCGTCGCCACTGGCTGGAGTCAGATTTCCCGGGAGCTGGGGAGAGAGAGCGTTTAAAACAAGGCCTCTTGTTTTTCTTTCTCTCAGGTAAAAGTGTCGTTTTACCACTTGATATCTTCTGTATATATTTTTCTAAATCTTCCCCAAATAGGCGTTCGCCATGGAACGGGAAACTTGCCAACAGCTTTTTGCATGGGGCTTCCGCTGACCAATGCTTAAGCCAAAGTACCCTGCGCATATGTACCAGTTGGAGTGTAAGGCGTGATGCCTGTATGATAGAATCTCTCATGGCATCCACTGTGAAGCATAAGGCTTTAGGCAAATTCTCCCAATTTTTAGCCTGCTCTGAAGGCAGCTCCTTCAGCCCCTGCTTTACCTGTTGGCTGATGACCTGACACATACCGACCGCTGCTACCGCAATTTGGGTAATTGAGCCGGCCAAAAGGAAGGAGGACTTCAGTAGGGATTCCAACTTCTTCTCAGAAGGATCTTTAAACACTTGTACATTGTCCACCGGACATGTCAGGTTCTTATTTACACAAGAAATAGCCGCATCTACCGAAGGCAGGCTCCATTTCTTTAAAAAAATTTCCTCCATAGGATAAAGAATGTTAAACTTTTTTGGAGGTGAGAAACGCTTATCTGGATGTTGCCAGTCTGCGTACATTAAATCCTCTAATAACGGATGAACCGGGAAGGAGCATGCACCTTGCAGGGATCTTAATGACCCTAGGGAGGAGACAGGTGATTCCGTTACCTCCGAAGAGGGTAACTTAAATGCAGATCGCACTGTTCCTGCATAGCATTGTACCTGTGACTTCAAAATCTGGGATACCGAGAAAGGCTCATCCGATATCCCTGATCCGTCTGACTCCTCATCCTCTGCTGATGTAGCCTCCTCCTCATCCTCCTCCTCCTCAGGTACTTCTGAAGGGAGGTCCAACACTGGAGGAGATCTGCTTTGCTTATTGTCCTTTTTAGAGGACTTAGCGATCAAGGTAGCAATTTTCTCCTCCAGATTATTTAGGGCTGCTGACAAAGTGTCCTCAGTGACATATGCAGGCCCAGGCTTCACTGGGGAAGCCGCCATACCTGACAGGTAATGGCTCATCCTGTACAGGTGCATTTGGCAACACAGGAGAGGAAGGTACCGAGTCAGCACAGCTAGAGCCTCCTGTCTCAGGCAGCAGTGCTTTTTTATCTCTTTTTGTCCGCATTACTTCCCCTGGAAGGCTTACTGTTTAGACAAAATGCAAGGTACCTAAATGCATACACAACCGTGCTTAGTTTAGCAATTTACATTAAGCATGCAACTTTTAACACACAGCTATGCAAAACATGGATGTCTTCTAGGAAGTACCCAGTCCAACCACATGGAGTCTTACGTCCCTGTATAGCTGCTGTGTTTCTCTGCCAGGAACAAGAGAACAAATGAGCTTGCTTGATGCTGCAGTGCTCTGCACACTGACAGACTTTTAAATTTGGCGCCGTTTTCCGTGCCTGCGCGCGCCTACGTGCCCGCGCACGCCTTCGCCCCCCCCCCTCCGATAAAGCGTGCTCCCGCGCGCGGCTCTTTAGCGCTATGGCGGTGGCCACAGTGAGAGTGGACTCTCCCCAACCCTTCCCACTTACCTGCATCTGCAGGTGTCTGGTCGGCCACCGAAAGGAGGAGCGGTGTGCCCAAGCAAGCTCAGCAGCGGAGGGACGAGCAGTGTACTTCGCCGAAGCCGACACTGAACAGAGTGAGGTGAGATTTACATTCAGCTCTTTACTCCCCCCAGTGGTGGAAAAAGAGAAGACATCCACTTTTTTTTTTTTTCTGGAAAGGTCCTTAACCTAGTTTTGGACCTTCTAATCTTACCTTATCCTCGCCGCAGGTTTTTTCTGCTGAAAATTTTCAGATAGATACCAAACTTCACCCCTCACGGCGGGCTATGTGTGCCAACCTTCAGGGATATGGGTTCCTATTTAAAGGATACCTCTTCCCTGGGCCTTGTACAAGACTCTTACCAGGACTTTTAGCGAAATAGCGAAAGTGCTGGATCTTAGAGCCCAGTCCTCCGAAGAGAGACATTACAGGCGATGCCTCATGGGTGAGGCCCGGATCCCATCCAGTTTTGGCTTAACTTGTAGGCGTCTTGGATGGGTCCGAAAGCATAGCTCTTTTACCCCCAGAGGGTCTCTTTGGCAGAGCTTTCCTTTAGCACCTCCTAACGCGTCCAACACCTTTCGACACTGGCGAAAAAACGGAGGTACTCCCCTGATGGGAGGGGTTATATGGAGGGGAACTGTCTTCTATTGGTTGTGCCAGTGTCCAATCACCGCTGGTGACCCTTAAACCATTATGTAATGACTGGCTCTGTGTCCCGTGGTGTACGATAAAGAAATTGGAATTTATGTTTTGAAATCAATTTTGAGATGTAACTATAAAACTGATTGAAAGCTGTTTTGGAATATACCTACACTGTGAATTGTATGTGTCTAAGAGGGTTCTAAGAAACAAACACTAATAATATGATATAACCAGATTATACATTTCATGTGGGTATTTCTAGTGTCGGGCAAAGGCACTCCACAATGTAAGCAGCTTTTAACTATTTTGTACTTGTAGCACTTACCCCCGAAGGAGCTGCTGGTTTTGTTTTGGGTCATGCAAACTACCTCCAAGGCTTCCGTTGTCAGGGTAGAGAGTAGACTTGTGCACAACGGAAAAATTCGTTCCGTTTCGGTTCGTTTCTTTCCGGTCCTGTTGATTCGTAATCATTCGTAATTTTGCTAGACGGGATTTTTCGTGTTCGGACTCATTCGTATTTTTGCAAGCGACATTTTTCGTTGAATTTTTTGTTGCTTTATAATTCGTACTTTCGGTAGAGTACGTTGTTTTTCGTTGATTCTGGACACAACTCCTACTTACGTAACTTTTTTTGGGTTCGTTGATTCGTAATTTTCCGTGTCTCTCTCACAACGACGCTGCCTATTATGCCTAATGTGCTTCGAATGGATTTGTACATTTCTAAATACATAGCGGTTATTTGTAACGATTCGAAATCTCGTATTTTACTTTCGTTTTTTACATGCGGCTATAGGCTCCGCCCCTGTACACCATTTTGAGAGGGTTCAGCACTGTGAGGGAGAAGCAGAGAGCAGAGCAGAGTGAGTGTTATTGTGCTTCGAATGGATTCGAAATCTCGTATTTTACTTTCGTTTTTTCATGCGGCTATAGCCTCCGCCCCCTGTACACCATTTTGAGAGGGAGTTCAGCATGGTGAGGGAGAAGCAGAGAGCAGAGTGAGTGTTATTGTGCTTCGAATGGATTCGTACATTCGTAACTTTTTTCATAACGAATTATGCCGAAGACCTTCGGGCATTCGCTATTTTGCGGTATAATTTATTTCGGATTCGGTTTTATTCGTAATTGCTCTGTTCGGAAATTCGAATGCTTCCGAATGTCCGAAAGTTGCTAAATTCGGACGAATTTCGATTCGTTACGAAACGAATTGCACAAGCCTAGTAGAGAGTCTTTAGAAAAGCCAATGTCCACACACATGTACAACCTAAACAGTAAAGCCCTGTACACACGATCGGATTTCCTATGGATTTTTAACCGATGGATTTTTCCATCGGAAATCCGATGAAGCTGACTTCCATCAGTCTTGCCTACACACCATCAGTCAAAAAACCGACCGTTCCAAACGCTGTGACGTAAAACACTCCGACTGAAGCAGGTAATACCGCCACCCAGGTGTACTTCAGGTAAATGCAAGATCATTTTCAGTGACCCCCGGATCCGTGAGAAATCAAAATGACACTTGGAAACGGATAGTGTGTTCATTAGATCTCTGGCCTTTATTGATTTTTAAAGAATTTGTAAATGTCGCCACTCAAGCCTTAGTGGGTATTGCTGACCCGGATAGTCCCGTTTCTTTCGGTCCTAGCAGCCGGGATGACGCACGGATCAGTTTTACATGAGAACTTAGGGATGCGTCCAGGAATCCTCTGCCACAGGATTATCAAAGTCCCGAACCTCCTAGCCAAGCAATAAGGAGAACTTTATGCCAGATTGGCGTATTGCAGGGCCTGTAAAGTAATGGATCCCTCCTTAGGTAGGTTGCCAAGCTTTCTCCCGAGACAGCAGTACCGTTGCCAGTCTCCTCTGGGGCAGATCCTCCCCTGGCCTCCTTCCTTACGAATGGGCTTCCCGCAGATGGGCAGCTTGGGATCTTTTTCCAAGGTGTAGTCCCCAGCCAGCAAAACTGGGCCTACCAGGTAGCGATGTAGCCTCGGGCTGAAGGTGCCCGGGGCTAGAATACACACACGCACCCCGTGCCATGAGGGCCAGGAGGCGCACCAGAAGGACCCAGAACCAATGGCGTCTGCCCCTTATGTACCCCCTCCCAGCATGCACAGCGGGCCACCCACGCCCACTCACGGCTGCCGAGAGAGGACACCAAATGTGCTGTGTCATGCCTGTATTCCAACCTGAGTCTGTGGCGGCAGTGCCACCTACCGACCAAGGGGAATGACTGCCAGGCAGTGTCACAACCAGAGCAGAAATGGAATTTCAACACAATTAAACAAGTCTGAGTCTAACTATGGCTCAGACATACCCCTAAATTTAAACATAGCGTCCCAACCATTTGGGATGGGCGCTACATACTTATGATCTAATAAAAAGGTATTACACTATATTGGTTCCCCTTCTTTTATTATGCAGTGCCATGGTGGAGAGGAGAAAAGAAGAATTTAAAGGAGATTTACATACCTAGGTAATTTTTGACCCTCTCTTTAGTTAAAGAGGTCATAGTTCTATGGTGAGTGTATAACTAATTGAGCACTGGTGAGTGTACAACTAATTGAGCACTGGTGAGTGTCCAACTAATTGAGCACTATCGCGTGAACAAACACTAAGCTGGTGATGGTTTTCCAACAACACACCATATTGAAGATTATTCCCATTCATTCAGAAGATGTTACGAACTGCATTTAAAAAGGATTTTTATTTACTGTCACTTTTTAATGATTGGAATCTAGCACTTTGCACTTTAAGTATTTTGTCCCACAGCTTAATGAAATCTGTATTTGTATGTTTTTTTTTTTTGCTTTTACAGCTTATAAATTTTGCCCTTTTTCGGCATCTGGTTATATCATATTAATAGAGTTTGTTTCCTAGCACCCCCTTATGCACATAGAAATGCTTGTTCATACATGCAGTGCCCTCTAAAGAACAACCTTTTTTCGAATTACTTTTCAGAGGGCATTTGACAGATGGTGGGAAGCCAATATGTTGTTTTTCCACCACCTGATTTAACCCTGCAAATGCCACACTGCTGTGTTGCAAGCACATGCATTGCATGCTGATGCATGGAGGTTGCGGTGTGACCCCGTAGACATGCATTGGTCACATTTGGCAGTGGTAATGCCCACCGAATGCAACATGGATGTCAGTGTTCAGGTTGGCAGTCGGGGAACAGTAAAACTGTGGCTCCACCACCTGGTTTTACCATCTCCTGGCTGCTCGTGTGAACAAAGCCCAAGACGTTTAACTTTAAGCCAACTAGCAGTTAAAATATAATATAAACGTTTTTGGTCACTATGAAGTAAAAGTTTAATAAAGTAGGTCAATGGACTCTATCTACAATTGCTTTTTGAAGTGTTGATATGGTTATGAATCTCATTAAATTCACAGAATTAAAAAGAAAACGAAAACTGTGGGAGAAAGATACTGATGGGTAATCTCTCTGGCCTGAGGTAATTTCCACAGTGGTTTCTCAGGGGAGTCATGCCTGATTCTTTGGAAAAGATTAAGAACCAGTCATTTTCCAGACAGATATACATTTCTTCTGAAATCAGCATCCTCCCGATGAAGCAGATCTTGAGAAGGTAACCTTTTAGTGACATTTTGTATTTTACAAATAATTCTTAAAATTTCATATAAAATGTCTTATAACAATGATGATGTTAAAAACATGGCTAGCCAGGGGACTGACTACTCACAGCACGCAGGCTTACTTTTAAGCTATTTTTTGTTACTTAAAACCATGCAATGCCATTCTGTCATTTACTACAGGTATAATCTTAATAATAATAAAATGCAATTGTAAATTATTGCTGCCTCTTGAGAGTCACGCTGGGTGTTCTTTATTAAACCCTCAAATCTTCTAATTGCTGAGAACCATAGTATTTATTTTACGTGCTATCACCTGGTGGAGTAGCAAGGTCCAAACCATTAAGAACCATTTAACACTGGCAATCTCATTGAAAGCAACAACTAGTCAGCGACAGGATCACTAATGCAGGGCAGATAAAACACTTACTTCTGTCTAGATGAGCCAGCCATCACACCATGGCTTCAGAATGTCACTTGCCAACTATGACTCGCTCACCTGGACATCAAGAGAGCAACACATGCAACCAGAATGCTTGCACTGCATAGTAATCCTGTGACTGGTGAGTTGTTCCCAGCAACAGGATTACTAGAGTGACGTGGTTCTGTAGTCATTATATTTAAATATTTTTATATTATATACTGTATTCTTTTATTTATATATATATATATATATATATATATATAAAATAAGAATAAAAATTGGTCTAAATTGTTATATATATATTTTTTTATTCCATAAAGATTTTATTAAAAATTTAACAGGCATTACAGAAATTCCAAAACAAGTGGACATGGCTCGAGGTATAATGCCATCCATTGTGATATACAAATAACATAGCCCTCAAGAGGCTCACTGTGCACATTGTAAATAGCATTCCTGACATAAAAAAAAAAGGTTCCTTAAAGTGCTCCTTGAACTTTCAATACATTTCACCTTTTTTATGTGTGGTGTATCAGATATCGAACGATATGTCAGGGTTGCTGAGAATCTAGGGCCTCTAGAAGTCTTCCTATTTTGATTCTTGTATATGTCGCCAGGACTGAAAGGTATGGCTAAATTGTTATATTTAATATACCAATGCTTAAACTTCAGCCCTGTTAAAGAACAAACAGTCTTAGCTTCTTTAGTGAACCAATCCCACTATTTTTTTTATGTTGATATTTGAAGGAAAAATAGAAGATTGTAGTTTTTTCATATATGAATTTTGTCTTGTGCATCAATTACAGAGACTCTATATTCATCTGATGTATTTCCAATATTAGAAATATTTGGTCTATAAGCCTTAGTATATATATATATTGGAAAATTCAGAATCCGGTATTTTTCTCTCTATATACATACTGTACCTATTTCAAAGGCCATGTTTTTTTAAAATTCATTAAACATCTACTGCAGGTTTATTTTTCTGGTGAAAGTGCTTTTTTCCTGACAGACTCCATGGCAGCCTACGTGTGGGTTAATCCCGCCCCTCATACCTCATAGGACCCTTCTCCCATAAATCTTTGCTCTGGGCCAGAGGCCGTGTTCCTTTTTTTGTCCTCCTCCTAGGACCAAGATATAGTCTTACCTTTTCATGAAGTTTTCCTGTAATCCAGGCCTGGCGGTGTGCACGGCGATACGTTGGTGGTTAGCGGTGATCCTCTCTGCAGTCCAGCAATCCTAGCTATTAGCAGGTGGACATGGGCGATATGATGTGATACCATGAAGAGCTTACTAACCTGGCCATTGGCAGGCAAGCGGCAATATGGCCAAACGTCCCAGCTATTAGCGGGAGGCTTTGTAAACGCCCGATCGTGCGGTGGGTCGAGCGAACAGCTCCCCAGTCCCAGGTTCTGGTCTGGATCGTGCCGTGGTGGTGGTAATGTACAAAGATATTCCTTTTATATGGCAGCCGTATCTCTGTGTTTTGTGTGTCTCCTTATTTTCTATCAAGCTCCAGTGAGTGGCCACGGCGGCTGGAGCGCAGCTGCGTTCCAGCTCGCCGTTTCAGGAAGTCGCTGCGCATCCGCAAGCCGCGAATGAAGATTCCATGCTTGGTTCGTGCAGGCGCAGTTTCGCCAAAATGGCGGCGGCGGTCGCGCATGCGATTGGCCGCCACCGGATGGCAACCGCTATGGGGCGGTGACATCGTTAACGGTGGCAGATTTAAATAGCTGTCAAAGCAGCTATTACTTGGGATGACTTGCAGGCTTATGCGGTATTTACCCAGGCACTGGGCTCTGGTTTACAAGGTAAATTGTTTGCTGCAGGCTCCCTGAGTGCTGGCTATGTTTTATTATGTGCTCTCTCATGCCTGTTTCTCATAAGGCTTTAATGATTCATTTCACTTTCAAACTGCCTTGCCATGGATCTGTCACCACCCTCTTGTGGCCAACCCTTGCGCTGCAGGTAGGATTTATTTATTTTCTACCTGTGATGCTTGGGTTCACTCATTCAGGAGCTCTTAACCCTTTCTTTTTCACTCAGCTCTTCTAGGTCTGAACACCAAAGCACGGCAAAGACCGTCCTAGGTCTCAACGTTGTCACTCCTCTTCAAGGTCCAGGCGTCAGATCTTCCTTTAGATCTAGGTACCACAGATAGGAGTCTAAAACCACCTCTGGGCGTCACTCTCACCGCCACACCAGCCGCTCTGTGAGGAAAGCCTGCTGGGTATGCGGGGCCCAGGTTTCTGAAGGCAAATCGCTCTGCAAGCGATGCTTTTCTAAAGTCGCATAAGAAAGAGAGGGTGGAGACCAACAAGTGGAAGTACTGGTCAGAAAGGTGGTCCATGAGTCCCTGAGTAAAGGGGATTCTGGTCATACCCACAACCCTGCTGGCGACACTATGTCAGTCCCTATTAGGGATGATCTCAAGGCTCCAGGCCCTTCACAGCCGAGCCATTCCTCAATTGAAGCCTCAGACAGTGAGGTGGAGGTAGATGACCCTGGTGCAGGTTTTGAATTTGCCCTAGTACCACAGCTGGTCAAAAGCTGTCAAAGAAGCTTTGAGATGGAAGAGCCAGTGGAGGCACCTTCCAAACAGAGGACATATTTTAAACACCTCAAAAAAGAACGCCCTAATTTCTCCTTTTTGGGTGAACTCAGCGCAATAATTACCGACGAATGGGGTGGTGTTGAAAGGAAGAATTGCCTGTTAATGAAGGTATCAAAAATGTACCCATTTAAAAGCAAGGATGTAAAACACACCTGGAGTCTGCTCCTCTCATTGACTCAGCCCTAATGAGGATGGTGAGACACGTCACACTCCCATTGTAGGATACTGTTTCCTTTTAGGGATTGCCTGGAGTGGAAAATTTATACCGACCTCAAGCGGATCTACATTACAGCGGGTATGACCTGCAAACCAGCTCTAGCTCTCGCAGCCCTTTCTAAAGCGATGGAAGTCTGAGCAGACGACGTAGATGCTTCTCTGAGGAGCATCTCGGAAGAACTGGCCAGGAGCTCACCTATTCATGGGCTAAGGTTGACGTTGGCTTTTCTCGTGGGGTTTCCCTAGACATACGTCGCCTGGTGGCTCGGATCATGCTGACATCTGTCACTGCTAAGCGTGCCTTGTGGCTGCGCCCATGGGTAGCTGACCCTGCCTCCAAGCAGGCATGGTGCAGGATTCCATTTGGGGGTTCGTCCCTCTTTGGGAACATATCGGACAGTGCCATCACCCGTGCCACACGGGGCAAGTCGGGGTTCCTTCCCCAGGATCGCCGTCTGCTAAACCAGAAGAGAACACAGCCCAGGCAAAGTTCAGATCGAGCAAGGAATGCTCGCTACTATAGGCCTGGCCGTGAGTTCAAGAAGACCTGGAAGAAAAAAAAAAAAAAAAACCAGCCTTCAGGCCAGAAGTTTTCAAAAGGGGCATCTTCCGGTGGACAAGAATCCCCTAAGTCTTTATGATATTGCACCTGCCTAAAACAGAGCGAGTCGGCATCCTTGCCTCTCTCAGAAGAGAAAAAGCGAATTCTCCTGTCTCTCTTGTGGCTCAGGGCGCTGCAATTCCAGTTCCAGACGACAAAAGGCTTTAAGGGGTCTACTCGCCTCTCTTCATGGTGTTGAAGAAAAACGTCTCCTGGAGGCCAGTTATAGACCTAACCCACTTGAATTCTTTTATCTAGAAGGAGAAGTTCAAGATGGAGACACTACTCATGATCAGTCAAGCAATCCAACCAGGCGATTGGCTTGTCTCTATAGACCGGAAAGACGCCTACTTCCATGTTCCGATCGCGTCAGAATTCCAGAAATACCTTCGCTTTGCTGTCGATCAAATCCGTCTGCAGTTCACCTGTCTCCCCTTCGGGCTTACAACATCGACTCGTGTGTTTTCAAAACTTGTTGGCTGTCGTGGCTCTGATCAGGACCAGAGGTATCCGTCTGTATCACTATCTAGATGACCTGCTGTTGTCTCGGGACAAGGAGCAGTTGCTAATCCACAGATCCCAGGTCATCTCCACTCTACTCGAGTTTGGTTGGCTTCTGAATCTGGAAAAGAGCCATCTGGATCCTATGCAGTCCCTGGTATTCCTCAGGGCACACTTCAACGCTATCAAGAGCACCATCTTGTTACCCCTGGAAAAATCCCAGTGATCCGGGAGTTTGGCTTGCAATGTCGTCCTCATCTCCAAGCCTCTCAATGCCTAAAGATCATTGGCACCATGGTGGCAACAACACCCATGGTAAAGTGGGCTCAGTGGAAAATGCGGCCCTTCCAGAAGGGTTTCCTCCAGCAGTATAATCCAGGGCTTCGGGATCACTTTATCCAAATAACCTCATCCATGCGGGAGAGCTTTCCTTGGTGGCTACAACAGAGGAACCTCCTCAATTGTCACTCCATCGCACCTGTGTCTTGGGTCACCATCACTACAGTTGCCAGCAACAGGGACTGACAGAAGTAGCCCAAGGCATATGGAATTTTCCCTCTCACAGGATAGTCTCCAATGTTCTGGAACTCCGGGCAGCGTTCTGCGCTCTGCAGGCCTTTCACCACTTAACAGCAGGAGACTCAGTCCTCCTAAGACTGGACAACACAACGGCAGTCGCATACATCAAGAGACAGGGGGGTACTCGCAGTCTCTCCTTGTCAAAGGAAATAGAGCCTATCATGATCTGGGCCCAGAAAAACCTGGCCAACCTGACAGCTGTCTATCTCCCTGGAGTCCCGAACGTTCAGGCAGATTTTCTGTTGAGAGTTTCTCTGGACAACGAGTGGACTTCCCCCCCCCCCCCGAAGTCTTCAGGTGGGTCCTGTACCTGGGAGTCATTCCGGAAGTAGACTTGTTCGCCTCCCCATGTAACTTCAGACTAGAGAGATACTACACAAGGTCTTGGTATTCCCAGGCTTTTGGGTAGATGCTCTGACAGACCGTTGGCTGTTCCACAGGGCCTATGCCTTTCCCCCGGTTCCTGTCATTCTCCGTTTTTTGTCGAGGCTCAGGATGGAAGAAGCAGAGATAGTGGCAATAGTCCCGTACTGGCCAAACAAGCCATGGTTTCCACTGCTGATGCAACTCAGCTTCCGGGACCCAGTTCCTCTACCCTCCAGACCAGATCTCCTATCACAAGGGGCATTTCTACATCCATGCCCGGCCCATCTACATCTGATGATCTGGTTCTTGAGAGGGGAAGGTTGGAGGCCCTAGGCTGTCCAAGTAGGGCCATCTCCACAATATTAAATGCCAGAAGAACAGGCACCAACAGGGTCTACCAGAGGATTTGGAAAAAGTTTTCAGACTACACCTCTTCCACTGCAGGTTCTTGCAATAACCCAAAGATACATGATATCCTGGGCTTCTTACAATCAGGATTGGATCTCTCATTGTCAGTCAGCTCGCTGCGAGTCCAAATTGCTGTAATCTCTGCCTTTACGGGTGTTTCCTGGGCTAGACACCCTCTTACTCAGTAGTTTTTCAGAGGAGCAATAAGGCTCAGACCTCAGAGCCAAGTTTTTCTAATTGGGATCTTCCCCTTGTCCTGGATTTTTTCTTAGGTAGAGAGTTGGAACATGAAGATCAATCTTCTGTCAAATGACTCTCTCTAATAGTTGTCTTCTTGGTGGCTATAACATCGGCCAAGAGGGTCTCTGAAATCAGCTCTCTGGGATGCAAGGAGCCATTTCTAAACTTTTTAATTCCTATGTTGGGTTTAAACCCCAAAGTGGCATCTGTGTTTCATGGCAATCAGGAGATTGCTCTTCCAACGTTCAGATCTACCGAGGATTCCAGTGTTTATCCCTTAGATGTTGGAAAAGCTCTGAGTCAGTATCTTGAAGCTACAGCTTCTTTCCGCCAGACCGACCACCTGCTCGTTCTTTTCACAGGAATTATAAGGGAATGCGTGCCTCTTCCAGATCTATCGGAGCAGGGATTGTTCAGGCCATTCAGTGGGCCTATAAAGCCAAGGGCTTGGCGCCTCCAGAAGCGGTGACTGCTCACTCAACTAGAAGTGTCTCCATCATGGGCGGCATCACGTCACGTGCCTCCAGAAGTTATTTGCAAGGTGGCCTTGTGGTCTTCAATTAACACGTTCATGGCACACTACTGCGTAGAGCCAGCCTCATTATCTTCTGTTTAATTTGGTTTACGTATCTTGTCTATTGATGGTGCCAATTAAACCTTTTTTCTTTTGTCCAGCACTCTGCCCACCCGGGTGTGTATGGCTAGTTATTTCCCACACGTAGGCTGCCATGGAGTCTGTCAGGAAAACGGAAAATTTATATCAAATACTTACCGTAATTTTCCTTTCCTGATGGACTCCATGGCAGCAGGAGTTCCCTCCCAGTGGCTGGAGTAGGCTAAATTATGGAACACGGCCTCCGGCCCAGAGCAAAGATTTATGGGAGAAGGGTCCTATGAGGTATGAGGGGTGGGATTAACCCACACGTAGGCTGCCATGGAGTCCATCAGGAAAGGAAAATTACGGTAAGTATTTGATATAAATTTTCCGTTGTCACCCATGTAACGCCTTTGTGTGGTAGCAAAGAGGGTGGCCCTAATACTCACATGCCACACATATACACCTGTGGGGGACAGAGCTTTCTGTGCATGATCCGTGCACAATGCCTGAGCTGTTAAAGTTTGCTGATGATAGGGAGTCGGTGGGACAAGCTCCTGATAGGGTAACCTTTTTGACAGCCAATCACATTGGTCATGGGATCCTTCGATCCTTCCCACCCCCTGGGCGTATAGATGCTAATAAAGGGACTGGGCCGGGCGTAAAGGGGTTAAATTACACTGATTTGATTAACCTCCACTAAATGTTTGGCGAATGTCATATTCATTGTTTTTTTTTTTTGGTTCAGCAGATGTTATCATGAATATTGGAGATACACATGTAGCGGGGGTCCCAAATTTAGGGATTGCTATACCAAATTTAAGGGTGATTCGAGTTGTAGTTGGCTCGAATCTTTCACTTTGCTGGACTCTGCCTTGCTGCTGTTTTGCCTGGTGTGCAGTTCCCCCTTGGAAGTATGGGTGGCGCTGTCACTTGTACTCGGGGTTGAACCACAGGTGATGGGGCAGTGATTTAGTGTCCTCTCTTGGCAGCCGTGCAGTGGGTGTGGTTTACCTGCTGTGCATGCCAGGAGAGGATACATAAGGGGCAGACGCCGCCTGGGAGGTGTCGGTTCTTTTTGGTTCCAGAGTCAGAGTCCCGGTGCGTGGCCCTCCAGGCCATGGGGCCACGTGCACTTCAGTCCCAGGCACCTTTAGTCCTGGGACTGCAACTTCAGCCCTGGGCCCAGCACCTTTAGCTGGAGCCCACTTCGGGAGGAGGAATCCCAGGGTGCCGCCTTGCGAGGGGACCCGTTTCTAGAAGAGGAGGCTGGGGGAGGACCGTTCCGAAGGACTAGTGAGAGATCACAGTGAAGGAAGGGGCCCAGTAACTCTCTGGAGGGATAGATTCTGTGGCAGAGGATCTCCTGAACGCATCCATTAGGAAATCTAATAAACTGTTCGAGTTACACGCCGGCTGCTAGTGCCTTTGGGTGACTATCCGGGTGAGCTATACCCACTCGGGATCGAGTGGCGAAGAAACAAGAGTGCCTGAATTGATCTGTCTTCCTAACACGTTTCTCTTCTCCTCATTTTGTGGATGTTCATGCATAAAGAAATAAACTCTATGTTGGAGTTGACGCTGGTGTGGACCTTGGAGTTACTTGGGGTATAGAGACTGTCCTCACATTCTAGGGACGGAAGCCAACTCTGAGGGGGAACCCTGCTGCAAAGACCTGTAAGTGAAAACAAGTGTGCTTAACCTCTGCAACCCAGGGGGTACGGGCATGGTGGAGACTGTGTGCCTTCTTCTCCTGTGAGCGAGCCAAAGAGTGGAGAAGGTGGGCCGGGTGCTACACACAATATGGCCAAAAGTTTGTGGATACCTGACCATTAGGTAGGAGATTCGGACTTGCTGCAACCTTGAGTATGTAGCAAATCCTGTGGATTAAAGATTCCCAGACTTACAGAAATGATGCACAAATTTGATGGACCAGCAGCTGTCAGAATACCTAAACAGTGGGTGCATCTGATTGAATGAAACTGCTGTTTGACTGACAACTATCCATCCAGCTCCTTCATTTTTCCAGTTTAAAAATGGGTGAGAGGGTGGTGACAGAGCCACCTACGTAGCGAATTTTGCATAGCATATGGATAATACAGTTTCATATATGATCTCCTGTTCGCTATAATGATTTGTGAATACCCTAGGAAGGCTGAAATATCCAATATTTTCTCATATCACATCACCCAGTACATCTTAAATGAAAAAGTACTGTAAAATCTGCTGCTTAGACACTACCATAAACCCAGTGGGGACACAAGTCATCACAAAGCACATTGTCTTGTACTTTTCTGACAGTTTGTATGACCATAGAATCTAGCACAACTATCCGGATAATACAAGACAGGAGATGATTGTTGGCACTTCAATGCATGTCTGCATTTTGAAATGAATAAAGCAATTATCCTGCTTATTCACCACTCTCACTTCTGGCCATGTTTACATTTATTGAGAAGGATGTCATGTGAAATATGAAGGATTGTTTTCTCACTGTGCAATCTATACTTTTTGAGATTTTTTTTTTTTTGTGAAAAGTGAAGTGTTTCTTTCTAGTTCTTTACTATAAGCTATTTCTGAACATAATAAATGCCATATGCAAGCTGTGATTTGGTTCATAACAAATCCAGTCCCTTGCAACTGAATAATCTTTGATCTAATGGTGGAGATATGGACCCCAATCCTCCATGGAACAGCACATATCACTAATATAGACTTCCAAGTTCTGGTTTTGTTATTAATGAAATATGTTTACAGGCAGTGCAACTCTAGTGTAAAACTGGGTACCCACGCAGGAGAATCGGTGGGTGCTGCCGCCACAAATTATTGAGGTCGGGGGGTTGCCATCCGGGCCCTTGGGGACCTCCGGGCCTCTGGGGACCTCTGGGCCCCTTACAAAAAAACAAACAAAAAAAAGAATAAAAAGAAATAAAAGAAAAAAAAGAAAAAAAAGTTTTAATATAAGAAAAAAAGGGGGTTGCCATCCGGGGCCCTGGGGACCTCCGGGCCCCTTACAGGTGTACTGCCTGTACCCCCCTGATGGCGGCCCTGTACACACGGCTCAAAATTTGGCTGGTTCAGCAGGGACCAGCTCAGGGGCGGATCCAGGGGGGGGCAACAGGGCAATTGCCCCCCCCAGACCATCTGTCACACTCACTTGCTCTGTTTGTTTTTTTTTGCGCCTGATCTCCCGGATTTTTGGGGACCTGGTACCGGCCAGCCATTGGTCCCCTGGACCCCAAACTTGGCACTAGGGATGAGCTTCGTGTTCGAGTCGAACATACGTTCGACTCGAACATCGGCTGTTCGATCGTTCGACGAAGATCGAACGATTTGGGCCGTTCGCGCCAAATTCGAGTGACGCGAACGGCCCACAATGCACTACGCCATCGCAGTGTCATCCAGGCGCTGTGATTGGCCAAGCATGCACTGTGACCCCGCATGCTTGGCCAATCACAGCGCCGGCAGCGAGGAGAGCAATGATTGGCCACAGGCAGGATGCCTGTGGCCAATTATTGCTGATGGGGTTTAGTACACGCCCCACACTATAAAAGGCCGCCAGCGCAGCGGCCTTGTGTAGTGTGTTCCGGAGCAGGGAAAGAGAAGCATAGGCAGGGACAGTGTCATTATTTTTCCTTTACTATTCCTGGATTCCTTGTGTTTAGGGACAAATAAGGATAGGTAGGGAGAGTGTCAGTGACAGTGTGCTATTCTGTGCTAATCCTTGTTTGTAGGGACAGAGAGGTACAGTGAGGGAAAGTGTCAGTGTGCTATTCTGTTCTAAAACTATTTTGCTGTTCCATATTTTCAATCCTTGAGTTGAGGGACAGAGAGGTACAGTGAGTGAAACTGACAGTGTGCTATTCTGTTCTAAACCAATTTTGCTGTTCCGTATTTTCAATCCTTGAGTTGAGGGACAGAGAGGTACAGTCAGTGAAACTGACAGTGTGCTATTCTGTTCTAAACCAATTTTGCTGTTCCATATTTTCAATCCTTGAGTTGAGGGACAGAGAGGTACAGTCAGTGAAACTGACAGTGTGCTATTCTGTTCTAAACCAATTTTGCTGTTCCGTATTTTCAATCCTTGAGTTTAGGGACAGAGAAGGACACTCGTAGAAATTATCAGTGTGCTATTCTGTGCTAAATCTTGTTTGTAGGGAGGGACAGAGTAGGACAGTGAGGGAAAGTGTCAGTGTGCTATTCTGTTCTAAAACTTTTTTGCTGAACCATATTTTCAATCCTTGTGTTTAGGGACAGAGAAGGATAGGCAGGGGACAGTGTCAGTGTCATTGTTGCTAAGCCTCCTGCACAATATACACCTGAAGGTAGCCCTTATTGCTGTTTTTCCCATCTCCCTGCAGGCCATCCATTAAAATGTCTGGAAGGCAACCAAGGAGAGGCAGACAGTCAGGAGGCAAAAAAAGAGGGCAAGCAGGCTCTGTGTCTGGGGGCAACAGTGCTGGTCGTGTACGCGGTGCATTGTCATCAGCACATGGCCATGGGACACGCTTGTCCTTGTTTTCGGCAGCTGGACATGTTGAGCCACATCATGCCGAAGACTTGGTAGAGTGGATGACCAAGCCCACCTCATCCTCCTCATCCTCTCTCACCCAGGCTCAGGGTAGAGGCATAGCAGCTGCCAAAGCGTCCTCTTCTCTGGTATCATTATCTTCATTAGTCAATCCTTCCCTAGACCCACCATGCCCTCCTCCTGAGGAGTCCCCCGAACTGTTTGAGCACAGTGTTGGGTACATGCTCCAGGAGGATGCCCAGCGTTTGGAAGGATCTGATGATGATACCCAGCTAGAGGAAGGCAGCAGCGTGAGAGCAGAGAGAGGGGATGCTCAAGAAGGACACCAATCTGGCAGTCATGTTCCAGCAGCTGCAGCATACTGCCAGATTGGCTCCAGTGATGAGGAGGGAGGGGATGATGAGGTCACTGACTCCACGTGGGTGCCTAATAGGAGAGAGGAGGAGGAGGAGGAGGATGAGGAGGAGGCACATCTCCAACGAGGCAGGATGCCCTTGAGTGGCCAGCGTATGGGCAGCACACCGACGGAATCACACCGCAGAGCTCCGCCTGTGCAGGGCGCTGCCTCTGCCCGTCATTCAAAAAGTTCTTTGGTGTGGGCCTTTTTTGAGGCGAGTGCATCAGATCGCACAGCTGCTGTTTGCAACATATGTCTCAAGCGTATATCGCGTGGCCAAAACATCAGCCGCTTGGGCACCACATGCTTGATCAGACATATGTTGACCTGCCATGCAGCTCGTTGGCAAGCCTACCTTAAAGACCCACACCAAAGAACAAAGCTGACCTCTTCTTGCACCGCATCAGCTGGGATCTCCAACCCCACTATACCTTCACTCCTCTCTGAAACCTGCTCTGAGAGGAATGAAGGTGTAGAATTAGGTGTGTCACAGGCAAGTACTTGCGGGCACTCTGCTAGCAGTACACCAACGTCCGATTCTAGCAGGCAAATTTCCCTGCCCCAGCTGCTGGACCGTCGAAAGAAGTTCACTCCCAGCCATCCACATGCCCAGCGGTTGAATGCTAGCTTGGCTAAATTGCTAGCGCTTCAACTGCTGCCTTTTCAGTTGGTAGACTCAGCCCCCTTCCGTGAGTTTGTGCAATGTGCGGTTCCTCAGTGGCAGGTTCCCAAACGACACTTTTTCGCACGGAAGGCTATTCCGGCTCTCTACAGGCATGTGGAAGGCAATGTCTTGGCCTCGCTGGACAGGGCGGTCAGCGGTAAGGTGCATATTACCGCTGACTCATGGTCCAGCAGGCATGGACAGGGATGTTACCTTTCTTTCACGGCCCATTGGGTCACTCTTTTGGCAGCTGGGAAGGATGCAGGACAAGGTGCAGTAGTGTTGGAGGTTGTTCCACCGCCACACCTCCAAAATGCTACTACTGGTTGTGACACACCTCTCTCCTCCACCCCCTCCTCTTCTTCTTCCTCCATGGCCTCTTCCTGTGGTTTGTCCTCGGAACCAGCGGTGCTCCGTAGGCGTTCAAGGGGCTACGCAAGTACGCAGGCAAAAAGATGCCATGCCGTGCTTGCGCTGGTGTGTTTGGGGGACAGGAGCCACACTGGGGCAGAGGTCCTGTCTGCTCTGCAGGGGCAGGCCGAGAGGTGGTTGACGCCACGCCAGCTTAAGCCAGGAATGGTGGTTGGCGACAATGGCACCAACCTCCTCTCCGCCCTCCGACAGGGACAACTGACCCATGTGCCCTGTATGGCTCACGTCCTTAACCTGGTGGTGCAGCGGTTCTTGGGCAGGTACCCGGGCTTACAGGATGTCCTGAGGCAGGCCAGGAAAGTCTGTGTGCATTTCCGCAGATCTTATAATGCCAGTGCTCGCCTGGCTGAGCTTCAAAAGGAGTTGAACCTGCCCAAGAACTGCCTTATATGTGACATGCCCACCAGGTGGAACTCAACGTTGGCCATGCTGCAGCGGCTGCACACGCAGCAGCGGGCCATCAATGAGTACCTGTGCGACTACGGCACCAGGACAGGGTCAGGGGAGCTCGGTTTTTTTTCACCACGCCAGTGGGGCATGATCAGGGATGCATGCACTGTCCTGGCACCATTTGAGGAGGCCACGAGGATGGTGAGCAGTGACAGTGCATGCATCAGTGACACTGTACCTCTTGTCCACCTGTTGGAGCACACGCTGCGTGGAATAATGGACAGGGCACTTGAGGCAGAACAGAGGCAGGAAGAGGAGGACTTCCTTGCCTCTCAAGGCCCCCTTTACCCAGACAGTGTTCCTTCTGTCCCACCCATCGCACAGGAAGAGGAGGAGGAGGAGGAGGAGGATTGTGTCAGCATGGAGGTGGAGGCTGGCACTCAGCATCATCAGCAGAAGTCTTTTAGGGATGATTTACAGTCCCAAGAAACCAGTGGACTTGTACGTGGCTGGGAGGAGGTGGCTGCGGATCATGTCGTCCTTAGTGACCCAGAGGACTCCGGACTGAATGCCTCAGCTAACCTACGCTGCATGGCCTCCCTGATCCTGCAAAGTCTGCGGAAGGATCCTCGTGTTCTTCGGATCAAGGAGAGGGACCATTACTGACTGGCCACTCTCCTTGATCCACGGTACAAGGGTAAGGTTGCGGACCTTATCGTACCGTCGCAGAGGGAGCAGAGGATGAGACATCTCCGGGAGGCCTTGCAGAAAGGTCTGTGCAACGCGTTCCCAGAGACTGGGAGGTTACAAACTCCTGGTCCTGGACAACGAGTTGCTGAGGCTTCGGGCAGTCAAAGAAGGAGCGGTGGGGAAGGTGGCCGTCTGACCGATGCGTTCAGACAATTCTTTAGTCCGCAGCCCCAAAGTATGATCGGTTCCAGCAACCATCGCCAGCGTCTGATATACATGGTCCAGGAATACCTAGGGGCAAGGTCAGACTTGGACACCTTCCCCACCGAAAATCCTCTGGCTTACTGGGTCTTGAGGATGGATCACTGGCCAGAGCTTGCACAGTATGCAATTGAGCTACTGGCCTGTCCTGCATCCAGCGTTCTTTCAGAACGCACATTCAGTGCTGCTGGAGGATTTGTCACGGATCACAGGGTGCGCCTGTCCACCGACTCGGTTGATCGACTGACTTTCATCAAGATGAACCAGTCTTGGATCACCACCAGCTACCACACACCAGATGCTGATATAACAGACTAATTGATTTTAAAATGTCACATCCCTTCAAGACTGATGCTGATGCTGAGTGCCTGTGCTGTTATGTTGACTGGCTATCCTCCTCCTCCTCCTCAATGATACGATTAACGATGATAGCTTGGAAGATCATTTTGGTTTATGGGTGACGCCACCAGTGGCTAAGGCCCAATTTTTCAGCCCCTGTTTAACAGGGGCGTGTAATTAAAATTTTTGATGCAATACTTTGCAACAGGCCTCATTGCTGTGCTCCAAGTACAGTATCTGTGAGGGGTTGCAGTGTTGTGCCACCAGTGCCTAAGGCCCAATTTTTCAGCCCCTGTTCAACAGGGGCATGCAATTATAATTATTGATCTAATAATTCACAGCAGGGCCCATTGCTGCGCCCACCAAGAGTAACTGTCAGGCCTTACAGTGTTGTGGCACCAGCACCACCATCACCACCACCACCACCACCAAAGGCCCAATTTTTCAGCCCCTGTTCAACAGGGGCATGCAATTATAATTATTGATCTAATAATTCACAGCAGGGACCATTGCTGCGCCCACCAAGAGTAACTGTCAGGCCTTACAGTGTTGTGGCACCAGCACCACCATCAAAGGGCCAATTTTTACTACCACTGATCAACAATTATATGTTATTACAATTCCTGATATTATACTTGACAGCAGGGCGTTCCAGCACCCACCAAGAATAACTGTGAGTGCTTTCAGTGTTGTGCCAACACCAACACCTAAGGGGCCAATTTCTGCAGAGTATATACGGAAGGTCCCTACTTTCAAACATCCAACTTACAAACTACTACTACTTGCAAACGGAAGAAGACAACAGGAAGTGAGAGGAAATCTACCCCTTGGAAGGAAAATTCTCTCCTGTAAGAATTAATATGGGAGATATTAATATGTCTCCTCTCTACTGATGCTTTATCACCAATCCTTGTTTCAATAAAAACACCACATTTCAAAAACAGTTGTCATTGGGACGCAAAGTGAGGTGAAATGTTCTGAACAGGGGCACAGACAGCAAAAAAAATGTGACAGGGGTGATAACCGTTCCCTATGTTTTACAAAAAGCTAAAAAAAAGGAATTTGCCATGGAGCTCCACTTAAACAATGCAGCTGTTCAAAATTATAAACAGATTCTACATAAGAACAAACCTACAGTCCCTGTCTTGTATGCACCGCCTGTATACGGCTGTTTAGAGTATATAGGTCCTTTTTTATTTTGTGTGCGGGGTTCCCCTTAATATCCATACAAGACCCAAAGGGGCTGGTAATGGGCTGGGGTAGGGGGGGGGGTTGATGGGGTAGCTATGCCATTTTTCCTAAAGATTTTCATCCATATTACCGGGACCAGACATTGCATTAAAGCCGCAAGCAGTTTTAAATGACTTTTTTCCCTTTAGAAATGTTATTTTGTGCAGGGACAGTTCTAAACACGGGAAACACGTGGCACTTCACAGGCATACTTTAGACACCCCCCAGGTACAATATTTAAAGGAATATTTGACTTTTTTTTTTCACTTTATGCATCATTAAAATGACTGCTCCCGGAAAACGTCCGTTTTTAAAACTTCTTTTTGCATTGATACATGTCCCCTGGTGCAGAAGCCGGGTTCCCAAACTCTGTTTCGGACAATAACATGGATAATAGTCGTTATAATTAGCACTTTAGAATCCGAACGTTCGCATCCATTGTATTTAATAGGGTTCTAATGTTCGTGCGAACTTTCGGTCCGTTCGCGGGTTCTGGTGCGAACCGAACCCGGGGGTTTTCGGCTCATCACTACTTGGCACACATGTAGCCCCATGTCTATTCTACAAGTGTGCAAAGATTGGTGTCTGAGAGACCTACGGCCGGGGAGAACCAATTTTTCAAAGCCGGGCACTCCTTCCGTAGACTCCAATGTTAAACGGTCATTTCTCTGGTGATTTTTGCAGACCCAGTACGGCCCGATCCTAGGTCCACTGGACCCCAGACTTGGCACACATGTAGCCCCATGTCTCCTCTATAAGTGTGCAAAGTTTGGTGTCTGGGAGACCTACAGCCGGGGAGAACCGATTTTTCAAACTGGGCACTCCTTCCATAGACTCCCATGTTAAACATCAGTCTAGTCATGGGCACAGTGAGGCATGGGCACAGTGAGGCAAAGTGTGGCACAGTGAGGCATGCAGATGGACACCCTAGGCTTATACTCGAGTCAATAAGTTTTCCCAGTTTTCTGGGGTAAAATGAGGTGCCTCGGCTTATATTCGGGTCAGCTTATATTTGGGTCGGCTTATACTCGAGTATATACAGTACTTGTTCTGCGGCTGCGGCTGCCTCTTTGAGTCTCTCTCTGTTTCTCACATCAGCCGATCAGTGGCGCCGAGAGAGAGACTCGTCTAATGTAGTTACGCGGCGCACTGACACGATACCAGGAGCGGAGGAGGAGGTGGGTGGAGCCTCTTCCCTGCACTCGTTGCTAACGCCTGGGCCGCTTGGCGTCTAGCAACGAGTGACGTCAGTGAGTCACGTCGGGCTGCTCTGCGGGCAGGTGCGATAGCGTGCGGCTCCACAGACGGGTAAGAAAGTGGGCGGCTCCGCTTACGGCGCGGTTTGTGGGCGGGCGGCACGGTTTGTGGGCAGACCGTGCTGCTCAGTATGTTGGCAGCGCAGGTGAGAGTGAGAGAGCAGGCTCATCTCTCACCGCCTGTGCCTGCCCTGCATTCCTGCAGTGACTTCCGCCCTCACTGTGCAGGCAGCAGAGAGATTACATTATCTCTCTGCTGCCTGACTCTGGGAGTCTGGGACACAGCAAGAGACAACCAAAACTACACCTTAGCAGGCAAGTTAGTGACAATCCGAAAATTGTGTCAGGTGACGTGGCAAATGACAATCTGCATCTGGTGGCAGGCAAGTGACAATCGGCAAGGTGTGGCAGGTGACGTGGCAAGTGACAATCCGCAACGTGTGGCAAGTGACACGCTCAGGGCTCACACTAATTGCAGGCGACGGTGGCAAGTGACACACTCGGGGCTCCCACTGATTCTGCATTGAACTATTTAATTTTACATTACAATGTAATAATAGAAATAATGCGCTTCAATCATCCTGACACCATAACAACCATGGTGCCGGGATGATTGAAGCGCCGACACCAGCCATTTCCCCGATAAATTTCCCACAAAAAAACCATATTTTTTGGCAGTGCCCCTCCCGAGAAAAGACTCTGGATCCGCCCCTGGACCAGCTGCATCTCATTCTGTGTGTGGCCTTTCCTGTACTACAGATGTTGATTGGTAGACTTCTGAAGAACAGGACTGCTGGAAAACTTGAATTCAGCAGCTGCAGCCAATTGCCTGATCAGTGTATTCTGACAGTGGAGGGGTTCTGATGTCCGAATACAATAGCATAGTGGAGAGGAGTCCTTCATGCAACCTGTTGGTGTGGATTCTTAACGAAACAAAGACAATGCATGTATACACAGTTTAAGACCATACAACAGATTTCAGGCAGGAAGGACTAAAGAGGGTGTTTTTAAAAGGGTCCCTCATTACCGGGCTTCATGTCTTTAACCTCTTACCGACCAGCCACCATCATTATACTGCGGCAGGTCGGCTCTGCTGCGCAAACCGCCGTAGGTGTACGTCAGTCTGTGCAGGGAAAATAGCGGGCACGCGCCCATCACACGCCGTAGGAGCGTACCCGTGGGTCCGGCGGACTCGATCTCTCCTGACGACCCGTGATCGCTGTGTACAGATGCAGAATGGGGAACTGCCTATGTAAACAAGGCAATTCCCCGTTCTCCCTTATGACAGGTCAGAGATCTTCTGTTCCCAGTGATCGGGAACAGTTATCTCTGTCATGTCCCAGTGAGCCCACCCCCCTACAGTTAGAACACACCTAGGGAACACACCTAACCCCTTGATCACCCCCTAGTGTTAACCCCTTCCCATGCCAGTGTTATTTTTACATTGATCAGTGCATTTTTATAGCACTGATCAATGTAATATTGTCACTGGTCCCCAAAAAGTGTCATTTGGAGTCAGATTTGTCCGCCGCAAAGTCGCAGTCCTTCTAAAAATCACAGATCGTCGCCATTACCAGTAAAAACAATAAATATAAAAAAAAGTCCCTAAATCTGTCCCGTAGTTTGCTGACGCAATAACTTTTGCACAAACCAATCAATATACGCCTATTGCGATTTTTTTTTTTTTAACCAAAAATGTAAAAATATATATCGGCCTAAACTTATGAGTACATTTTTTTCATATATATTTTTTTTATGTATTATAGCAGAAAGTAGAAAAAAAATTTCCCCCAAAATTGTCGGTCTTTATTTGTTTATAGCGCAAAAAATAAAAACCGCAGAGGTGATCAAATACCACCAAAAGTAAGCTCTATTTGTGGCAAAAAAAGGACGTCAATTTTGTTTGGGTACCACATTGCACGACCGCGCAATCGTCAGTTAAAGCGACACAGTGCCGAACCGCAAAAAATGGCCTGGTCATTCAGCAGCCAATTCTTCCAGGGCTGAAATGGTTAAGGTTGCTATGTACAGACCTAAGAAATTGTTTAGTAATTGCACATACTGTAGAAACCTTTCTGTAAAGATGAGAAAACAGAGTACAGCAGATTAGAACACAAATTATGTATGCCTTGCCAGTCAGGTACATTAGGAATTTCTAAACTCTTTTACTTTTAAGCCTCGTACACACGACCGGTTTTCTCGGCAAGAAAACTGCTGGGAGAGCTTTTTGCCGAGAAAACCGGTCGTGTGTATGGTTTCTCGTCGGGAAAACTGCCTGGAATCTCGACGAGAAAAATAGAGAACCTGCTCTCTATTTTTCTCGTCGGGATTCTTGGCAGAGTTTTCTTGCTGAGAAAACCGGTCGTCTGTATGCTTACCTGTTCCACGGTAAACCTGCGCATACTCGAAAAGACTTTGACACATGCGCGGTAGCATACAAGGGCAGTGTAGGGTGTAGCAAGATGACGGCATCGAATGTGACGAGCACAGGCTCGTCGTAGTCGATGATGTCACCACGTTCTTGCCATTCAAAAGAACAGCGGTTCTTTTGAATGGCCGTGTGTACACTCGGCGTGCAAGGCAAGCTTGCCGGAAATCTCGTCGGGAAAACCAAACTTTGTTTTCCTGACAGGATTCCCGCCCGTGTGTACGAGGCTTAAACTCAAATACTGTTCTGTGTCTATATTAACCACCTCACTTCTCATACCTCTATACCCCTATGTACCTGAGCTGATTTTACATTTCTGCCATAGACGCTATTTATTCTGCAATAACTTTGTCATTACTTAAGATGACAAGTAACTCACATATTTTTTAAAGACAAACAATACTTTATGCTTTGTGTTATTGTCTTATGAATAATATGCAATCCTTAGACAAAAAAAAAGTAACAAAACTATTTATTTCTTTATTGACAGGTGATCATTTAAAAAAAAATAGTGTTAATGTAGATTAAAATTATACATTTTATCCTATAATTTATCCTATTTAAAATGACACTAAAATTATGATTCTAGTATAAAGCATTGCAAAGGGCCAATCACTGATTCTCTTTACCACGTAATTGCTCCATCCAATGACTGAGCGATCACTTGTCAATAAACCGGTTAACAGCTCGCGCTGCTGCAGGGTTTCTCTCTCCTCTTCTCACATGCTATATCTGTGTGAGGAGAGGAGAGAAAAACACCACAACAGCATGAGCTGACATGATCCTGTGTGATATCACATTGCCTTTCAGTGCTCCTACAGTGCCATCACAGTGCCCTTCAGTGCTCCTACCGTGCCATCAGTGCCTTCAATACTCCTACAGTGCCATCACAGTGCCATCAGTGCTCCTACAGTGTCACTATAGTGCCACTATAGTGCTCCTACATTGCCATCAGTGCTCTTACAGTGCCATCAGTGCTTCTACAGCGCCAACAGGGCTTCTACAGTACCATCAGTGCTCCTTCAGTGCTCCTGCAGTGCCATCAGTGCTCCTACAGTGCCAACAGTGCTCTTACACTGCCATCAGTGCCACTACAGTGCTCATCAGTGCCCTACAGGGCCATCAGTGGCCATTAGTGGCACTACAGTGCCCATCAGTGCCACTACATGGCCCTATGGTGCCACTACAGTGTTCATCTGTGCCACTACAGTGCTCACCAGTGGGGCTATACCGCTCATCAGTGCCTGTCAGTGCCGTAAAATGTGTTTTGGGGTGCAGTTGCCAGTATTTATGTGCCATGGGGGAGAAATAACCTGTTAATATGACACTTTTGTGATTTTTTTTTTTTTAATTTTGCAAAGAATTTTGGAAACAAATTACGACTTCAAAAAACTCACCATGCCTCTTACTAAATACCTTGGACTGTCTACTCTCCAAAAAGGGGTCATTTGGGGGGTATTTGTACTTTTCTGGCTTGTTAGTGTTTTAATAAATGATATCTGAAATGAGGCCGTCAGTACATCGGGTTCGATCAGGTGTGATCAATTTTCAATGATTAGCACCATAGTTTTTAGATTCTATAACCTTCACAAAGACCAAATAATATACAGTAATGTGGGTTATATTTACCAAAGATATGTAGCAGTATAAATCTTGGTCAAAATTTATGAAGAAAAATTACTAATTTGCAAAATTTTATGAAACTAAGAAAAATGCATTTTTGACAAAATTTTCGGTCTTTTTTATTAATAGTGCAAAAAACTAAAAACCCAGTGGTGATTAAATACCACCAATAGAAATCTCTATTTGTGTGAAAAAAGAACAACAATTTCATATGGGTAAAGTTTGCCATGACTGTGTAATTGTCATTCAAAGTGTGAGAGCGCTGAAAGCTGAAAATTGGCCTGGGCAGGAAGGGGGTATAAGTGCCCAGTGGGCAAGTGGTTAAAATAATACAAACTCATAGCTGTTATTGAAGTCATATGTTTGTTTACATTTTTTGACTGTCTTAGTGATCTTCAGAATGGGTGCTATGCAACAGTGGATTTTAACCCAAGCAGTATTATATATGCATGCAAAATATCACTGCCAGGCTTTTTTAATAATGATAAGATATTTTGTTTAAATGTAATAAAACACATATGCAGAAAAACATTCTCCTGCCTGAAAAAAACTGATCCCCTTTTAATCTGCGCACTTGTGTACTGGACCCTTTTAAAAGTACCTACCTTGCTGATCTGCCTAAAAACCAACGTCATATACCCTTCAGTTTGTCTCTATATTAGGTATTGGCTGCTAGGGATGAGCTTCGAGTTCGAGTCGAACTCATGTTCGACTCGAACATTGCCTGTTCGCCCGTTCGCCGAACAGCGAACAAATTGGGGTGTTCGCGGCAAATTCGAAAAATCTATGGGAGAAATCTAAAGTGCTAATTATAAAGGCTTATATGCAAGTTATTGTCCTAAAAAGTGTTTGGGGACCGGGGTCCTGCCCCAGGGGACATGTATCAATGCAAAAAGAAGTTTTAAAAACGGCCGTTTTTTCGGGAGCAGTGATTTTAACCACTTAAGCCCCGGACCATTTCGGGCCATTAGGACCAGGCCTGTTTTTGGGATTCGGCACTGCGCTGCTTTAACTGTAAATTGTGCGGACATGCAATGTTGTACCCAAATGAAATTTGCGTCCTTTTCTTCCCACAAATAGAGCTTTCTTTTAATGGTATTTGATTGCCTCTGCGATTTTTATTTTTTGCGATATAAACAGAAAAAGACCGAAAATTTTGAAAAAAAATGATATTTTCTACTTTTTGTTATAAGAAAAATCGAATAAACTCAATTTTAGTCATACATTTAAGCCAAATTGTATTCAGCCACATGTCTTTAGTAAAAAAAATGTCAATAAGCGTATATTTATTGGTTTGCGCAAAAGTTATAGCGTTTACAAACTAGGGTACATTTTCTGAAATTTACACAGCTTTAAATTTATGACTCTCCTATCTCATTTCTTGAGTTGCTAAAATGGCAGGGCAGTACAAAACCCCCCCAAATGACCCCATTTTGGAAAGTAGACACCCCAAGGAAATTGCTGAGAGGCATGTTGAGCCCATTGAATATTTTTTTTTTGTCCCAAGTGATTGAATAATGACAAAAAAAAAAAATTACAAAAAGTTGTCACTAAATGATATATTGCTCACACATGCCATGGTTATATGTGGAATTGCACCCCAAAATACATTCTGCTGCTTCTCCTGAGTACGGGGATACCACATGTGTGGGACTTTTTAGGAGCCTAGCCACGTACGGGACCCCGGAAACCAAGCACCGCCTTCAGGATTTCTAAGGGCGCAAATTTTTGATTTCACTCCTCACTACCTATCACAGTTTCGAAGGCCATAAAATGCCAAAATAGCACAAAACCCCCCCAAATGACCCCATTTTGGAAAGTAGACACCCCAAGCTATTTACTGAGAGGCATGTTCAGTCCATGGAATATTTTATATTTTGCCACAAGTTGCGGGAATATGACAAACTTTTTTTTTTTTGCACAAAGTTGTCACTAAATGATATATTGCTCACACATGCCATGGGCATATGTGAAATTACACCCCAAAATACATTCTGCTGCTTCTCCTGAGTATGGGGATACCACATGTGTGGGACTTTTTGGGAGCCTAGCCGCGTACAGGACCCCAAAAACCAAGCACCGCCTTCAAGGTTTCTAAGGGCATAAATTTTTGATTTCACTCCTCACTACCTATCACAGTTTTGAAGGCCATAAAATGCCAAGATGGCACAAAACCCCCCCAAATGACCCCATTTTGGAAAGTAGACACCCCAAGCTATTTGCTGAGAGGCATGTTGACCCCATTGAATATTTTTTTTTGTCCCAAATGATTGAATAATGACAAAAAGAAAAAAAAAAATGTACAAAAAGTTGTCACTAAATGATATATTGCTCACACATGCCATGGTTATATGTGGAATTGCACCCCAAAATACATTCTGCTGCTTTTCCTGAGTATGGGGATACCACATGTGTGGGACTTTTTGGGAGCCTAGCCGCGTACAGGGCCCCAAAAACCAAGCACCGCCTTCAGGATTTCTAAGGGCGTAAATTTTTGATTTCACTCCTCACTACCTATCACAGTTTCGAAGGCCATAAAATGCCAAAATAGCACAAAACCCCCCCAAATTACCCCATTTTGGAAAGTAGACACCCCAAGCTATTTGCTGAGAGGCATGGTGAGTATTTTACAGCTCTCATTTGTTTTTGAAAATTAAGAAAGACATTTTTTTTTCTTTTTTTACATTTTCAAAACTTTGTGACAAAAAGCGAGATCTGCAAAATACTCAACATACCTCTCAGCAAATAGCTTGGGGTGTCTACTTTCCAAAATGGGGTCATTTGGGGGGGGTTTTGTGCCATCTGGGCATTCCATGGCCTCCGAAACTGTGATAGGCAGTGAGGAGTGAAATCAAAAATTTACACCCATAGAAATCCTGAAGGCGGTGCTTGGTTTTTGGGGTCCCGTACGCGACTAGGCTCCCAAAAAGTCCCACACATGTGGTATCCCCGTACTCAGGAGAAGCAACAGAATGTATTTTGGGGTGTAATTCCACATATGCCCATGGCATGTTTGAGCAATATATAATTTAGTGACAACTTTTTGTACATTTTTTTTTTTTTGGTCATTATTCAATCACTTGGGACAAAAAAAAAAATATTCAATGGGCTCAACATGCCTCTCAGCAAATAGCTTGAGGTGTTTACTTTACAAAATGGGGTCATTTGGGGGGTTTTGAACTGTCCTGGCATTTTATGCACAACATTAGGAAGCTTATGTCACACATCATCCACTCTTCTAACCACTTGAAGACAAAGCCCTTTCTGACACTTTTTGTTTACATGAAAAAAAAATTTTTTTTGCAAGAAAATTATGTTGAACCCCCAAACATTATATATTTTTTTAAAGCAAAGGCCCTACAGATTAAAATAGTGGGTGTTGCATTTTTTTTTTCCACACAGTATTTGCGCAGCGATTTTTCAAACGCATTTTTTGGGGGAAAAACACACTTTTTTTATTTTTAATGCACTAAAAAACACTATATTGCCCAAATGTTTGATGAAATAAAAAAGATGATCATAGGCCGAGTACATGGATACCAAACACGACATGCTTTAAAATTGCGCACAAACGCGCAGCGGCGACAAACTACATTCATTTTTAAAAGCATTTAAAAGCCTTTACAGGTTACCACGTTAGATTTACAGAGGAGGTCTACTGCTAAAATGACTGCCCTCGATCTGACCTTCGCGGTGATACCTCACATGCATGATGCAATTGCTGTTTACATATGACGCTAGACCGACGCTTGCGCTCGCCTTTGCGCAAGAGCAGGGGGGGACAGCGGTGCTTTTTTTTTTTTTTTATTATTATTTATTTGGCTTTTTTATTTTATTTTTAAACTGTGCCTTCCATATTTTATTTTTTTACCATTTTTATCGTTATCTCAGGGAATGTAAATATCCCCTATGATAGCAATAAGTAGTGACAGGTACTCTTTTTTTGAAAAAAATTGGGGGGTTAGACCCTAGATCTTTCCTCTGCCCTCAAAGCATCTGACCACACCAAGATCGGTGTGATAAAATGCTTTCCCAATTTCCCAATGGCGCTTTTTATATCCGGGGGGGGGGGGGACATTCCCTCCCACTGCTTGTAAAAGCAGTCTAGAGGCTAATTATCTGCTAGAATTGCTTTTACATGAAAGCCGGCTGCTGGCTGAAAAGAATGATACCAAGATGATACCTAAACCCGCAGGCATCATTCTGGTATAAACATTCAAAGTCCAGCAACATACCAGTACGTTGCTGGTCCTTGTTGGACATGTATTGTAATCTTTTTTTTCATACAGCCTATTGGCTGAATGAAAAAAAGAGATTGCTTGGTGGGTATGCCCACCATTAGAATACCTCCCTTCATCCACCCACTTCTAATGATGGGCATATATGCCGAAGCATGGGGGCATCCTCCCGCAAAAAAGTTATGCCGCGTACACACGGTCAAGCCTTCGTCGGAATTTCGACCGTATGTACGCGGCATAAAAGGTTATGCCGCGTACACACGGTCGGACTTTTCCACGGGCAAGCCTCCGTTGGAATTTCGACCGTATATACGCGGCATTAGGAGCAAAATCGCTCCTCCGCCCCTGCTGCCCCCATGCTTCGGCATATATGCTCTTTTTTTTAACTGTGGTGGTGAAATCACCTCCTACAGCGTTGGAGTCACGGCTTTATGTATCGTGGGAGCAAACGCTGTTGCTGTCAAGATAAATAGATCCGCGCTGCAACTGAATGGCGTACCTGCTAAGCAAATGGTGGTTAACATTAAAACAAAGTAACATTACAGTACAACAGTAAGACCTTACCATGCCATACCTGCAAAGCAAATACCAAAACAAAACCTAGTAAAAAATAAAAAAATGTTTTAACGCAACCTGTGCCTAAAATATATATATGCCGAAGCATGGGGGCATCCTCCCGCAAAAAAGTTATGCCGCGTACACACGGTCGGAATTTTCCACGGGCAGGCCTCCGTCGGAATTTCGACCGTATGTACGCGGCATTAGGAGCAAAATCGCTCCTCCGCCCCTGCTGCCCCCATGCTTCGGCATATATGCTCTTTTTTTTAACTGTGGTGGTGAAATCACCTCCTACAGCACTGGAGTCACGGCTTTATGTATCGTGGGAGCAAACGCTGTTGCTGTCAAGATAAATAATTCCGCGCTGCAGTTGAATGGCGCACCTGAAAACAAAAAATTACATACCTGAAAAGCAAGCATGATAAAACATTGCAGAATAGAATACAGTAAAAAAGAGCAGAACAATAGAGAGAAAATAGAGAGAGAGAGAACAATAAAACGACAACTATTTTTGTTTTTTTTATTTTATATTTTTTTTGTGTTTTGTTTTTTACGTTTTTTTTTTCTTTTTTACACTTTTTTTTGTAACTTTACAACTGTAATGGTTCGGGTCTCTCAAAATGTAATGGCATCTTGGGAGACCCTGTGTAAGTGTGTCCTTGTCTGTGAAATGCTGTACCCTACGCTAAAACTTCACTTTTGAGTGGTAGCGTTCAAAACATTCACCTTGGCAAAGACCAGGCTTGTCAGGACAGAGTGGACAAAAACTACGGGTGTTACGCCTAAATCCGCGCTTGCTACAGACACGACATCTTTTTTGGGGGTGGCTTTGGGTAGGGGTACTCGGGAGGACATACGAATAATGCCTCTCATGCAGCCGGCTTACTGCATTTGGTAGGGGATGGTGAGGTGCAGAACCGCCTGGATACAGGAGTTCTGTGACTATCTCATTCTGGAATTTTAGAAGAGATAACGTCCCGCCTGAAGCTCTGTATAGCACATGAGCGTTCAGCAAAGCCAATTGGAATAATGATAGAGACACTTTTTTGTACCAGCGTCTCGCCTTACGGTCAATTAGATACGGCGCCATCAACTGGTCGTTGAGGTCCACCCCTCCCATATTTTGGTTATATTCGTGGACACAGAGGGGTTTCTCCACAACACCAGTCGCCGTACGAATTTGGACTGTCGTGTCTGCATGAAGGGAGGTAAGAAGGAAAACATTCTTATTGTCCCTCCACTTCATAGCGAGCAAGTTATTACACTTCAAGCAGGCTCTCTCCCCCAGCCTAAGACGGGCATCTACAAGCCGCTGGGGAAAGCCCCGGCGATTAGGTCGCACGGTGCCACATGCTCCAATCTGATGATCAAACAAGTGACTAAACAGTGGCACGCTCGTGTAATAATTGTCCACATACAAGTGGTACCCCTTTCCGAATAAGGGTGACACCAAGTTCCACACTATCTTGCCAGCGCTCCCTATGTAATCCGGGCAGTTGACCGACTCAATCTGACTATCTTTTCCCTCATAAACCGTAAAGTTCACTACATAGCCTGTTGCCCTGTCACAGAACTTGTAGAGCTTGACCCCGTATCTGGCACGCTTGCTGGGAAGGTACTGCTTGAAAGACAAGCGGCCAGAAAATTTAATCAGGGACTCATCAACGCAGACAACTTGATCGGGAGTAAACAAGGCTGCAAAACGTTCGTTGAAGTGGTTTATGAGGGGCCGAATTTTATAGAGCCGGTCGTATTCAGGGTCCCCACGTGGACGACAAAGTTCATTGTCGTTGAAGTGCATGAACCGCAAAATCTGCTCGTATCGTGCCCTGGACATGGAGGCAGAGAACACGGGCATGTGGTCAATTGGGTGCGTGGACCAATAAGCACGCAATGACGGAAATTTATGTGTGCCCATGTTGAGGGAAAGGCCCAGAAAGGTCTTAAATTCGGAAACCGTAATTGGTTTCCAATTTCTGGCAATTTTAGGCAACTGGGGGTTAGCGGCGATAAATTGACCAGCATATAAATTACTCTGGTCCACAATAGATCTATAGAGATCTTCCGTGAAAAACAGCGAATAAAAATCAATTGGAATAAAATCAGCTGTTTCCACCTGAATACCGGGTTGGGCAGTGAATGGGGGAAGTACGGGTTCTGCAGAAGTGGTGGGGACCCAATCAGGATAGGCGAATTCTGCAGGAAGGGCAGTATGGGCACGACGGGCCTGCCTTTGTCTTCTTGGTGGCAGCGGGACACTACTTGTGCTTGCCACCTCGCCAGCTTGAACTGCACTTATGGGACTCGCCACGTCACCAAGTGTTACTGCAGTGCTGGATGTACGTCCAGGCTGTACTAGGCCGCTGGTGCTTGCCAGTTCACCAGAAGGAATAGCGGCGCTAGTACTACTCTGCTCCATGATACGAGAGACCTGCGGTTCTTGCTCCTCAACAACCTCAGAAGATCGGGATCGGGTACACCTGACCTTAGCAGGGACCTCAACTTCGTCGTCAGAGCTATCTGACGTGGGGCCGCTGACGTCACTGTCTTCTACGGGAAGATATTCTGAGCCTGAATCTGACAGATACGTGACCTCCTCTTCACTATCTGTCATGCTCAGAATCTCGTAGGCCTCTTTACTAGTGTACCTTCGTCTTGCCATTTTGGGCTCTAAATTTAGGGGTACACTAGTAAGATTCACAGGAAAAAAAGCACCTGACTGTCGTCAGCAAATATATCAAACACTACAAAAAAACTGTTAGCGATCGCAGGGATCAGGCCTGTCTCTGCGAACGCTGCAGTTATGTGTGTTGTGTTTGGTAAGTGACAGTGATCGATCGATCCTGCACTTGGGTGGGCTGGGCTGGGCTGGGCGGAGGGGCTAAACGCAGGCGCTAGCAGGTATCTGGGCTGATCCCGCTAACACTGCGTTTTTGGGAACCCTAAACCGCTGGGGATGCTAGTATAGATCTGATCAGATACTATACCACTAAGGGGGGTGTATGCTTTGCGCGTGGGTGTTAGCGTTACTGGCACTAACCTAACACTGCCTGGGGCGACGCAGACCCTCTCTGGCGCTAAAACCTAATTGATCTCACCCGCCGGGCGATCAGGGGGGTTAAACCTTTATTGGGTTATATACGGCGGGTGCCCTGATGCTATAAAAAGCAAACTAATCAACCAGCGTCACCCGTAACCTTTATATGGTGATCACTGGTGAAAGGGTTAACTAGGGGCAATCAGGGGGTTAAAACCTTTATTAGGTTAAATATGGGGGTACCTGACACTATATAAAAACCTGACGGGTAACCTAAATAACTAAATAACTTACTGGCTAACCAGTGACACCAGTGACGCTTATACGGCGATCACTGGTGAAAGGGTTAACTCTAGGGGCAATCAGGGGGTTAAAATAATATATGGGGGTACCTGACACTAATAAAAACCTGCGGCGAACCTAAAAAAAAATAACTGCCTATCTAAAACACCAGCGACACGAATACAGCGATCGGAAAAACAATCGCTTAGTGACGCTGAAGTTAGGGGGTGAAAGGGTTACCTGGGGGGTGATCAAGGGGTTAAACCTTTATTAGGGGGCTACCCTGGACCTAAAGGGGCCTAATCCTAACTGCCCTGCAACTTTTTACAATCACAGATGACACTAAATGCAGTGATCAGTAAAATAAATGATCACTGCAATCAGTGACACTGTGATTGGGGGCTTTGGGGTGACCTGGGGGGTGATCTGGGGGTGACTGGGGGGTGATTTGTGTGCCTATGTGTACCTACGTGTCAGTGGACTGTTGGTGCACTAACCTGCTTCTTCTCTCCTCGACGCCGGGAACGAAAAGACCGCGGCGAGGGAGATGACATCACTTCCTCCAGCCTGTGTTTACATTTCAGGCAGGAGGAAGCAATTTCATTCGCCGGGAGCGATCGCGAGGGGGGGGGGGGCGGAATCGAGCGGCCGCCCCCTCATGCCTGATCGCTCCCGAACACTTAACGGCCGCTCACTGCAGTGAAGGGGGGTCCGGACGGACCCCCCAACTGCACAAAGGCGATCACGTAGATCTACGTGATTCTGCCTGTCGGTGCCATTCTGCCGACGTAAATCGGCGGTGGGCGGTCGTTAAGTGGTTAATAATGCTTAAAATGAAAAAATAAAAGTAAAATATTCCTTTAAATTTCGTACCTGGGGGGTGTGTATGATATGCATGTGAAGTGGCGCATGTTTCCCGTGCTTAGAACTGTCCCTGCAAAAAATGTCATTTTTGAAAGAAAAAAAGTCTTTTAAAACTGACTCGTGGCTATTAATGAATTGTCGGCTCCCGGCAATACATACAAAAGTCATTGATAAAAAAAAAAAAAAAAAGCGTGGGGGTTCCCCAGAATTCAATTACCAGGCCCTTCAGGTCTGGAATGGATATTAAGGGGAACCCCGCCGCAAATTAAAAAAAAATTTGACGTGGGGTTCCCCCAAATATCCATTCCAGGCCCTTCAGATCTGGCATGGATTTTAAGGGGAACTCCACCCCAAATTTTAAAAAAATGGTGTGGAGTCCCCCTAAAAATCCATACCAGACCCCTTATCCGAGCACGCAACCTGGCCGGCCGCAGGGGAAAATGGGGGGACGAGAGAGCGGCCCCCCTCCCTCCTGAACCGTACCAAGCCACATGCCCTCAACATGGGGAGGATGTCCCCATGTTGATGGGGACAAGGGCCTCATCCCCACAACCCTTGCCCGGTGGTTGTGGGGGTCTGTGGGTGGGGGGCTTATCGGAATCTGGAAGATCCCTTTAACAAAGGGGACCCCCAGATCCCGGCCCCCCCATGTGAATTGGTAAGGGGTACATTGTACCCCTACCATTTCACGAAGAAAGCGTAAAAAAATGTTTAAAAAAAACACACAAACACCTTGAAAAAGTCCTTTATTTAAAATAATAAAAAAAAACAAAAACATTCCAGCGCTGAAATACAGTGTCCCGCGGCGATCCCTATGTCCAGCGCTGTCCTTCATTGGTTCTGCCTGAGCGGACCTGATGGGGAACTCCCTCTCAGTATTTTAAATGTATAGACCCGCCCCTTCTAAAGTTCCCCATCAGGTCCGCTCCCTCGGTATGTCGGACCCGCCTACGTCATTGGCTTGAGCGGGGAACTTCCTTCACTGTGTAATTTAAATTTACATAGTGAAGGAAGTTCCCCGCTCAAGCCAATGACGTAGGCGGGTCCGACATACCGAGGGGGCGGACCTGATGGGGAACTGCTCTCACTTTGGCAATACATGTATAGACCCACCCCTTCTCATGTTCCGCATCTGGTCCGCTGAGCGGACCTGATGGGGAACTTTAGAAGGGGCTGGTCTATACATTTAAAATACTGAGAGGGAGTTCCCCATCAGGTCCGCTCAGGCACAACCAATAAAGGACAGCGCTGGACATCGGGATCGCCGCGGGACACTGGATTTCACCGCTGGAATGTTTTTTTTTTTTTTAAATAAAGGACTTTTTCAAGGTGTTTGTGTTTTTTTTAAACATTTTTTTACGCTTTCTTCGTGAAATGGTAGGGGTACAATTAACCCCTTACCAATTCACATAGGGGGGGCCGGGATCTGGGGGTCCCCTTTGTTAAAGGGGTCTTCCAGATTCCGATAAGCCCCCCGCCCGCAGACCCCCACAACCACCGGGCAAGGGTTGTGGGGATGAGGCCCTTGTCCCCATCAACATGGGGACATCCTCCCCATGTTGAGGGCATGTGGCCTGGTACGGTTCAGGAGGGAGGGGGGCCGCTCTCTCGTCCCCCCCTTTTCCCCTGCGGCCGGCCAGGTTGCGTGCTCGGATAAGGGGTCTGGTATGGATTTTTAGGGGGACTCCACGCCATTTTTTTTTTACATTTGGGGTGGAGTTCCCCTTAAAATCCATGCCAGATCTGAAGGGCCTGGAATGGATATGTGGGGGAACCCCACGTCAATTTTTTTTTTAATTTGCGGCAGGGTTCCCCTTAATATCCATTCCAGACCTGAAGGGCCTGGTAATTGAATTCTGGGGAACCCCCACGCTTTTTTTTTTTTTTTTTTATCAATGACTTTTGAATGTATTGCCGGGAGCCGACAATTCATTAATAGCCGCAAGTCAGTTTTAAATGACTTTTTTTCTTTCAAAAATGACATTTTTTGCAGGGACAGTTCTAAGCACGGGAAACATGCACCACTTCACATGCATATCATACACACCCCCCAGGTACGAAATTTAAAGGAATATTTCACTTTTATTTTTTCATTTTAAGCATTATTAAAATCACTGTTCCCGAAAAAACGGCCGTTTTTAAAACTTTTTTTTGCATTGATACATGTCCCCTGGGGCAGGACCCGGGTCCCCAAACACTTTTTAGGACAATAACTTGCATATCAGCCTTTATAATTAACACTTTAGATTTTGAACGTTCGAGTCCATTGTATTTAATAGGGTTCTAAAGTTTACACGAACATTTTGTCTGTTCGCAGGTTCTGGTGCGAACCGAACAGGGGGGTGTTCGGCTCATCCCTGTTGGCTGCTCATGTTTATGTAAAAATATCAGATCCTGCAAAACTTGTATAGTAAGTGTTGTAAAGTTTTCAAACGATCCAAACAATTCCCCTTTCCTAGGTCTAGCCGACTTGAGAACAAGTCCCTCCTCTATTGCACTCCTCTGCTTGCGACTAAACAGTGTGCACTGCCCACCGGGAACAACAAAAGTCTTATGCCCCGTACACACGATCGTTTTTAATGTCATTTTTTTAAACCAACGTTTTTCTCCTCGTTTTTTTTCATGTTTCCTCTCAAGCCTGCCTTGCGTACACACCATCATTAAAAAAAACGATCAAGCAAAGCGCAGTGACGTTCAACACGTACGACGGCACTATAAAGGGGAAGTTCCGTTCGAATGACGCCACCCTTTGGGACGCTTTTGCTAATTCCGTGTTTCCGCGTGTTAGTAAAAGTTTGGTGAGAGACGATTCGCGCTTTTCAGTCTTCGTGCTTTGAAGATCGTTTTCGGGAGTTCAGTTTGCGCCTGTGGGTTCGTATCTGTTTAGCACTGCTTGTAGTCAGTTCGTATCTGTTTATTCAGTGCGGCCTGCTCTGCACGTTCGTGTTTTTCAGCTTGTTCTTCATAGGCCTTGCTGTTCTTCCGTGCGTTCTTCTAGTTCGTTCTGTTCAGCCGACCGTTATCTAGCCATGTTGCGGCTACGTACTCGTCGTAGAGTTCGTGCTGTAGTTGGTGCAGGGGTTCATGCTGTATCCCGACTCCATGCCATGAGCAGGGTCAGGAGGAGTTCATAGACCAAGAATTGGTTGCTCCAGCGGCACCAATTCTGTCACATGCCTTTGTTGCGGGAGATCAGGGATAATAATCCTGATGATTTCAGGAATTTCCTCAGGATGTCTGACCCCGTATTTCAGCAGCTGTTGGCTTTGGTGTCCCCCTATATTACCAGGCAGCACACCGTTATGCGGGAAGCCATCAGTGCTGAGCAGAGGCTCATCGCCACGTTGCGATACCTGGCTACTGGGAGAAGCCTGCAGGACCTTAAGTTCTCCACAGGCATATCCCCCCAGGCTCTGGGGATCATTATACCAGAGACTTGTTCTGCCATCCTTCAAGTTTTGCAGGAGGACTATATTAAGGTAAGTGTTCTTCTTCAAAAATTCACATTGTATGCTTTTTATTTTTGGATATTTTTAATTTGCTTTATTTGCAGTCCCTAATTCACATGATTCTTAGCTGCAGGGAATGTCCCCTTTCTCCCCATGTTTTATTATTTTAAGTTTGGGGTTTGAGAATTACCTGTAAATTTGGCTTACCTAACCTCTCCAGCATGCTATCCTGGGGCCATACCTACAGTGCCTTGCGAAAGTATTCGGCCCCCTTGAACTTTTCATCCTTTTGCCACATTTCAGGCTTCAAACATAAATATATAAAATTGTAATTTTTTGTGAAGAATCACCAACAAGTGGGACACAATTGTGAAGTGGAACGAAATCTATTGGATATTTTAAACTTTTTTAGCAAATAAAAAAGTGAAAAGTGGTGCGTGCAAAATTATTCGGCCCCTTTACTTTCAGTGCAGCAAACTCATTCCAGAAGTTCAGCACGGATCTCTTAATGATCCAATGTTGTCCTAAATGACTGATGGTGATAAATAGAATCCACCTGTGTGTAATCAAGTCTCTGTATAAATGCACCTGCTCTGTGATAGTCTCAGGGTTCTGTTGAAAGCGCAGAGAGCATCATGAAGACCAAGGAACACACCAGGCAGGTCCGTAATACTGTTGTGGAGAAGTTTATAGCCGGATTTGGATACAAAAAGATTTCCCAAGCTTTAAACATCCCAAGGAGCACTGTGCAAGCGATCATTTTGAAATGGAAGGAGTATCAGACCACTGCAAATCTACCAAGACCTGGCTGTCCCTCTAAACTTTCAGCTCAGACAAGGAGAAGACTGATCTGAGATGCAGCCAAGAGGCCCATGATCACTCTGGATGAACTGCAGAGAACTACAGCTGAGGTGGGAGAGTCTGTCCACAGGACAACAATCAGTCGTACACTGCACAAATCTGGCCTTTATGGAAGAGTGGCAAGAAGAAAGCCATTTCTCAAAGATATCCATAAAAAGTCTCGTCTAAAGTTTGCCACAAGCCACCTGGGAGACACACCAAACATGTGGAAGAAGGTGCTCTGGTCCGATGAAACCAAAATTGAACTTTTTGGCCACAATGCAAAATGATATGTTTTGCGTAAAAGCAACACAGCTCATCACCCTCAACACACCATCCCCACTGTCAAACATGGTGGTGGCAGCATCATGGTTTGGGCCTGCTTTTCTTCAGCAGGGACAGGGAAGATGGTTAAAATTGAGGGGAAGATGGATGCAGCCAAATACAGGACCATTCTGGATGAAAACCTGTTGGAGTCTGCAAAAGACCTGAGACTGGGACGGAGATTTATCTTCCAACAAGACAATGATCCCAAACATACAGCAAAATCTACAAAGGAATGGTTCACAAATAAACGTATCCAGGTGTTAGAATGGCCAAGTCAAAGTCCAGACCTGAATCCAATTGAGAATCTGTGGAAAGAGCTGAAAACTGCTGTTCACAAACGCTCTCCATCCAACCTCACTGAGCTCGAGCTGTTTTGCAAGGAAGAATGGGCAAGAATTTCAGTCTCTCAATGTGCAAAACTGATAGAGACATACCCCAAGCGACTTGCAGCTGTAATCACAGCAAAAGGTGGCTCTACAAAGTATTAACGCAAGGGGGCCGAATAATTTTGCACGCCCCACTTTTCATTTTTTTCTTAGTTAAAAAAGTTTCAAAAATCCAATAGATTTCGTTCCACTTCACAATTGTGTCCCACTTGTTGGTGATTCTTCACAAAAAATTAAAATTTTATATCTTTATGTTTGAAGCCTGAAATGTGGCAAAAGGATGAAAAGTTCAAGGGGGCCGAATACTTTCGCAAGGCACTGTACCTTGCCTAGTCATTTCCATGTTTTTTATTATATGTTCCATCGTAGTGCTTTACCCAAAACGCACCCTAAATTTGGCCTAGGAATGTTTCATTTTTGTTAACTTCAATACAGAGTGCTACAGCCTTCATGTGTGATATTCCCAACTCATCTTCAACCCCCCCCCCCCCCCATAATGTTTTTAATTTTTTTTTTTTTTCTAGCTTCCAAATTTTTATGTATTGAACAGTTTCTACCAATGTTGGCCATGAATGTGTGTATGAAATCAGCTTTCAATGTTTCTGGCTCCAAGTATTAATTTGTTATTTCTTCAATTCCACAGTTCCCTTCTTCGCCACATGAATGGCAGAATGTGGCTTCCGAGTTTGCCCAGCGATGGAACTTTCCGAACTGTGGAGGAGCCATCGACGGCAAACATGTTCGGGTCGTCCCACCACCCCATTCGGGATCCTTTTATTATAATTATAAGGGGTTCCACAGCGTCGTGATGATGGCAGTGGTGTCGGCCACCTACGAGTTCCTCTATGTGGACGTTGGCAAGAATGGCAGGATGTCTGATGGAGGAGTTTTTGCCCAGACGGAGTTTGGAGAACGGCTCCTTTTGGATCTGCTGGCCTTGCCACCAGCGGAGCAGAATGTGGAGGGACTACCTTTTGTGTTTGTGGCGGATGAGGCGTTTGGCCTGGGACCCCATTTGATGAGGCCATTCCCGCAACGCACACTCACCCCTGAGAGGAGGGTTTTCAATTATCGGCTGGCCAGAGCCAGGAGGGTGGTGGAAAATGCGTTTGGGATCATGGCCAGCCGATTTCGCCTCTTCCTTACCTCCATCCACCTTGCCCCATACAAATGGAACCATGTGGTTATGACGTGCTGTGTGCTGCATAATTTCCTAAGGGTGCATTCAACGAGTTATACATCTTTGAGTGGGCCTGAGGCCTCTTTAATCAATGCAGAAACTTTGGTGGCCCTGGAACCTGGCCGTCCTGGCTTGGCCCCCCCAACCGGACGTGAGGTCCGTAACCAATATGTGGACTATTTTATGGGTAGGGGGGCCATTGAAATGCCAGACAATCTATAATAATTTTAGACCAAAAAAATAAAACTTTTTCTTGAGTAAAGATTGGTTAGTCATTTTTATTGTATAATGTTTGATGTTTCTGGTAGGTTTACCTAGTGCACTTGTTTTGCCATGTGGATTAAAAAATCTTTTAATTAGCCTTCATTGTCAGTGTAAACACCAAACATTGATTAGTTCACTCAGCACCACATTTACATAATGAAGCCACAATGATTTGTTATGTAAAAATACCTTTATTTTTTTTTGTTTAGGTGGGCAACTTCCTTAGAAATGTGGATGTTCCCTTAATTTCGGGTGTATTAAAACGCATGACCAGCCATGCATAAACAAACTATATTTCTCAAAATTTTGAATAAACTAAACATGTGCTAGTCATTAAAGGGTAAAATAACAAAAAAAAAAAGAAATCTCTGCAAGTAAAACGTTATTTGGTGTAAAAACATTAGACACGCCCAAGCACAGCCATGATATTTTGGAGCCTTTCCTCCACCCGCTTTGTATTTGCCCTGATCTCTAGCAAATCTCCCTTAATTTTTTCGAGGTCACGACAGCAGACCATCAGGTATTGGATCAGGATCTGGGCACTGTGATGTGTCAACTTATTGGGGTCTTCGGCCAGAACTGCACCTAAATGTAAAAATAAATATGTAGGATAGAATATGTAGGCCTACATCTATTTAACATGCATGTGTCTGGTTTCACTCTGACCTGTTATGGTGCCACTTTCCACTTCCACAACATCACATTCCTCTCCATCCTGGGGTTCTGGGGGTATTGTTGTAGGTATTGCAATTCTCGTCTCATCTGAGGTAGCTTTTCGAATCCCTAGGGAGATTGAAATAAAAGGAATAGTTTCATTAGTAGCGACTCAATTTTGCTAAAATAAGAAACATGAAAAAAAACTTGGTAATCATTCTTTTGAAGCATGCTCCATTTTAATTTTTACCCCCTGTGCCAACCGGGACAAATGATTGGATACATAGCCCAAAACAGAGCATATACATTTTGTAAACAAATTTGAAACATTGTTACACCCCAAAGTATCTACACTGGATCACCTGTGTGTGACTCCCTCAAGCTTTTTGGCTTTAGGCCCACACTTGTACTACTGCGTTCAGATGTTTCAACAGCTGCTGAGCATTCACTCCCTTTAACATTACCATGCATATCGTTTTTTCAAATGAACAAATGTCCTTTGGATTAGCACACCAAAAATAAGTGTGGCCCAAATTTACTCCCCCAAATAAACCAAAAAACATGGGTGTTCACACTGGATGATCCTAAAACATCGTTTGAGGAACTGTACGGAGAAAGAGGTTTAATACGTCCGTTTACTATGCGGACGAACCTGAAAGATGGTATCTTTCAGTGTACTATATGAAAGTTAAAAATACACGACAGAATACAAGAAAATAATATGTACCAGGGAAACTCAAAAAAAACAACTTACTTTTTAATATAACTTTCTTGATTCTTTTATATTGGTCGGCCTCCCGCAACTTCAGATCTGACCATCGTTTTCTGAGCTGTTCCTTCGTTCTGCACACCCCGAATTTGTGGTGGAGACTTTTGACCACTTTGCCCATAATTCTGGACTTGACCAGATTAGGCCTTTTATACGGACCATGCTTGGCATCATAATCCTCCTTCTTTAAAATGGCGACCATCTCCACCATTTCCTCGAATGACATGTTGGATGCCTTATATCTCCTGGGTCTTGATTTGGGCTCCTCTGTAATTTCATCCTCTGTAGAGGTAATCTCAGCCACCTGTGTCTCCGCCATGTTTTGTTCAGCACTACGAGCGAGAAGGGGCGGGGAAAGTACAATATCGAACGTCAGGGGCGGGGAAAGCGTGCAGAGTTTCACGCATGCGCTGTGTATATAAAGTGAAGATCCATGTCTGGGAAATACGTTCATTTTTCGGGAGAGGGAGTTAGCAACGAACGTCGTGACCAAGGTACCTAACAATTTTACTTTTTGAGGTTCATCAGACGAGGAGATTTGTGTGCTCAAAATATGTAGACAATGCACAGTTGAGGAATGTTGCCTGAAATATATTTTTATTTTGGTTTCTCGCTTTTACAGATATCATGAATACTTTTAAAAACCCAGACTTCATGGGGGAGTTCATCGACAAATGGCAAGAGCTCCCTATATTATGGCAAACAAAAAGTGGCGGTAATAAAAATAAAGACGCCAGGAAAGCAGCACTGGAGAGCCTGCTTGCATTTGTGCAAACAAAGATACCCACAACAACTCTCCAAGATGTCAAAAACAAAATTGCGACCATCAGAGGGACATACAGGACCCAGAGGACTATGGTCCTGAGGTCCCAGAGGTCAGGTGCACCAGCAGATAAGGTTTATAAACCCAGTCTGTGGTACTACAGTAAGCTTGCTTTTCTGGATGACCAGCTGGAAGTGCGGGAATCTCTCTCCACCCTTCCCCCCAGAGGTCAATCCAGCCTTCCTTGTACCCAACCCTCCAGCCTTCCCTGCAGCCAGTCCTCCAGCCTTCCTGTCAACCCTGCTCTGGCTTCCTCTGAGGATCAAGATCAGGGCCTTGAGGAGGCAGATTTGGAGATATGGAGCCAGGTAAAGTTTTGCTATCTATATTTCTATCGTACAAAATTGTAGAATTTAAATAGATGTTCGTATTGTTAAAGGTATGTACACTTCTACCAATAAAGTTTGTGAAGAGCAAGATACAGTAGTGGCCTAATTTTATGTGCCCAAGACAACAAAACCAGGATGCGTAATCAATGAAAATGACATAACTTTTGGCATTGATTTCAACAATGTCTAGAGGTGAACAATGTCTGTGAATGATGATGTGGCAAAATAAATAATGTCCCTTTCTTTTTTTACAGCCAGAGCAGAGCCAGGAAGAGGGTGATGTTGGGGATCAGGAGGAGGCAGGGCCCAGTGGCACCCAGGAGGAGGCAGGGCCCAGTGGCACCCAGGAGGAGGCTTGGCCCAGCACAAGAGCCCAGATGCCTCCCCTGGTAGTTAAACCACGAGGGCCAAGGAGAGGTAGGCAGGTGGAGGAGGAAACCAGGGCCTTCCTCAGAGAGGCAACAGCGGCCCTCAGAGAGGCACCCTCTGTTGATGAGGGATTTGCCGCAGTCCTCGCCCACAAACTAGGGCAAATGGAGTTGCAGCAAAAAAAATTCAGTGAGACCCTGCTATTGAAAGTCATCAATAAGAGCGTGCTGGGTGAACTCACTAGGTACACGGACATAACGGAGGTTGTCCCTACTCCTCCACCTCCTCCTCCTACTACTCCTCCTGCCACAACCTCTCCTCCTGATCCCCAGCCTCCAAGGAAGAAACCAACCAAGGCTGCAGAGAAGGCTGGAGAGAAGGCTACAAGGAAGAGGAGAAAATAATGCCTGCTGTAGTACCACAGACTGGGGACATATAGGACTTATCTGCTGTGGCTCCTGACCTCTGGGAGCTCAAGACAAGATTGGGCTCATTTTTTGGGGGGATCTAATCTCTATTTTGGTTTGGACATCTTGTATGGTTGTTGTGGGGTGAAAGGGATGCACAAATGCAAGCAGGCTCTCCAGTGCTGCCTTCCACTTTAATTTGTTAATGTTCTGAAATAAAAAAAAATTGAGTGCCCTTTAAATACTTGACTATGTGATTTGTATTTCAAAAGAGAGCTTGCTAGGAAGCAGGCAGGGACATCTCAAATTATATTATTGTTATTATCAGGGGACACAAACCTCCCTGAGGCCAAATGAGACACATTTGGAAGGTTGTTGTGGTAACTTTACACAAGAATAATTTAAGCCAAAATACAAAAAAAAAGGCCAAAAAAAACCCCCCAAAAAAATATAAAATTTTAAGAAAAAAGGAGAATTACATTATTTAATTATTTTTAGTATTATTTAGGAGGGAGGTGCGGCTTATAAATAATATTTTATAATCATTAGAGCAATTTGGAATTACTTTAGAAACAAGTTTGGCATTACTCTCAATGTCATTATCAAAAGAGGGTAATTTTAAAGCATTATCAAAAGAAGAACGGAATGCGCAGCATTAAAACGATGCTATTAATTCCACCGTGACGAATGTGCCATCTCCATTTCCAACATTAGCTTTACCAAAACGAGCGCTCCCGTCTCATAGTTGCTTCGGAGCATGCGCGTTTTTTTTCACGTCGTGAAAGCATACACACTATCGTTTTTAACGTCGTTAAAAAAAACGACATGAAAAACGACGTGAAAAAAGAGAGCATGTCCGGAATTTTTAATGGCCGTTTTTCACGTCGTTAAAAATGCTCTGGAGCCTACACACGATCATTTTTAATGGCCATTTTTTAAAATGGCATTTTTAACGGCATGAAAAACGATCGTGTGTACGGGGCATTACACTGAGACTTTATTACATGTGCCCGCGCATCAAAAATAATGTCACTGGGGATCCTTAATTATAGGAGATAGTCTGTCCTGACATTTCACTGGCAATACCAGTTTTTTCAAGGGATACCACAATATCATATGTTTGGCCATTTTAAATAATTCCTATCAGCACCAATCAGATTAGTGTAATCGGTAATCATTACAAATCACCCGGGAAAAAAACCTCAATGTCAACTGTTATTTCTTATCTATTCTAGCGTACACAGAAACATTATTTATATGTAGCGGGTATTTGAATTTAGGGGAAGCATCTGGGTGGTAGTGTAACCCAGATGCACTGATTGTTAGGGAATCTGAGACCCTTTTATGGTTCTTGGAGGACTCTGGTGGTGTGAGGTTCCCTGCGGCCTACAGGCGGCATTGTTGCCGGGGTTGAACTCACACCGCAAGACTGTGCCTTTTTGTCCTCCCCTGGCGCTGGTACAGCAGGGCGGGGAACCCGCTGTGACGCAAAGGGAGAGGGGATAAAAGGGGCGGACGCCCTTACCACAAGGGTTCAGAGACGGAGGACGCGGCCGCACCCAGGCACCTTCAGCTTGGGTGCTGGCGTTCCGGTGTTCCGGGCCCAGGTGCCCTTAACCTGGCCGGAGCGGGAGATGGAGTCCAACTCAGGCACCTTTAGCCTGGGGTGAGGTACTATGGCGGATGCCTGGGGCTCAGTACCTTCGACTGAGTTCCGCGAGGGTGGGGGAATCCGAGGGGGCCCTAACTCCTTGTGTGCCCGTGTCTGAGTTCGTGAGGTCTGGTGAGCAGAACTTCTCTGAAGAGTCCAGCGCAGCATTGCTGGTGACAGAGAGGCCTCCGGTACCTCCCTTGGATGGATATCCTTCCCCTGACTAGCGAAGGTAATTCATGTTCTATTTCATATAGTCAGTGGCAGTGACTATTCGCCACTGGTGACACCACAGTGGTTGGCTTTATCTGGAAGGATTGTGCCTTGGCCTACTCCCATTGAACTGTTGCAAAGGTCCCAACTTGACTGTGCTGTATGTTTATTCGCTGAGAAGAATAAAACTGTGGGACCTATTCAGTGTGTGGAATTCTGGTTTCTAGGAGCAAAGGAGTCAAGGACGAAGGACAGGACTTGACTCTAGGACACCTACACAAAGCCCGATCTTTCTGGCCTTCACCTCATCACTATGGAGGACATGGGCCGTGGTGTATCTCATCCCTCCCCCCAGTACTAACACCCCTAGACAAAGACAGACAAGCCGAGAATGAGAAGGGGAGAGAGGGGTGAGGTCGCTACATATACTAGCAGTACCAACCCGCCCGAATGCACATTTAGTTGGAAGCAAGCATGTGGTTTATCTGGTGCATGTAGAGCTCTTTAGGGACATGCCATTTTCTCATTGATTTTTAAAAAAACAAAGACAAATTGTCCACACCCTTAAGGAGTACAATTCCTCTCCCCCCTCGTGGCCAGGGCCGATGCTACCACTAGGCAAACTAGGCAGCCGCCTAGGGTGCACTGCTGCCTAGGGGGCACCCGACCACTGGTATTTCTACTCTCTTCTCTCTGCAGCAAGCAACTAAGTCTCAGCATCAGCCGTCGCTCCGTTCGCACATAGTGTCAGAGGCGCAGCGGCCGCAAAGGACTGTGTCTGTGTCCCACTCTCAAATCAATAGAAGCAAGCAAACATTCATTGATGGGCACTGGGGAGGCTGCATTTATGGATGCTGGTAGGCTGCATTAATGGGCGCTGGTAGGCTGCATTGATGGGGGCTGGTGAGGCTGCATTTGATGGGCGCTGGTGAGGCTGCATTTGATGGGCGCTGGTGGGCTGCATTTGATAGGCGCTTCATTAAAAAGGTGGGGTATACATGGGCAGGGCAAAAGGGGTGGAGTCAAGGGGGGGCGAAAAAGCTAGGTTTCGCCTAGGGTGTCAAAAATCCTTGCACCAGCCCTGCTCGTGGCACCCATATATATGATCTCTCGTAAGCCTAAATGCTGGGCCCTGCCATCCTGGCGGTCAGAGCGACCAAGGAAAAGTCCTGTATTTTCGTTTAAATTGCTCTGGTTTAAAACCCTGTTCCCCATTGACTGAAGATATCCCAATCGCCCTGATGAAGATTGCGATTTTTATAAGCAAAAAGTCTTGGGATGTTTGTTGGCAGGATCAACATTCAGAAAATTCCTTATATAAAAGTCACTACCTGCTTTTTTCAGGGTTATCATTATTTCTGCGTAATATTGGGGTTGCAATGTTACCAGATCTCATATATTAACCACTTCAATACCAGGCATTTTCACCCCCTTCCTGCCCAGGCCAATTTTCAGCTTTCAGCAATGACACGCTTTGAATGACAATTGCGCTGTCGTGCGACATGGCTCCCAAACAAAATTGACGTCCCTTTTTTCCCCACAAATTGAGCTTTCTTTTGGTGCTATTTGATCATCTCTGTGGTTTTTATTTTTTGAGCTATAATCAAAAAAGACTGACAATTTTGAAAAAAACACAATATTTTTTACTTTTTGCTATAATAAATATCCCAATTTTTATTTATTTTTTAAACTATTTTTTTTCTCAGTTTAGGCCGATACGTATTCTTCTACATATTTTTGGTAAAAAAATGTTATAGCGCCTACAAAATAGGGGTTAGATTTATGAATTTTTTTTTTTTTTTTTTACTAGTAATGACGATGATCTGTATATATAAGAAAAAGGGGGCGCTCAAATACTCTTAACAAACTTAATTAATAAGTGATAACTTATCTAATAAATTATTGTGTGAATAATTCTTAAATATAAACACCAACACAATCCTGTGATGCCTATATACAAAAAGGTGAATTGAAAGTCACCATATATAAATCGATTAGTCCCAATCGTAATAATAGCGTGCTGTCAAGCCCACAACAATCAAAGAAATCTATAACACTCAATTAAGGTTAAGTTAATGAAAAATCAAATGTGTAACAAATCCAAAAAGTGAAAAATTATTTTCAACAAATAATGTTCATAATATATTGAGGTTAATTTCTTCAGAATAGTGCAAAGAGTTAATCCTTCACCAAATCTTCATGTGAAGCTAGAACAAATCTTCAACAAATAATGTTCATGATATATTGTGATTGTTTTCTTCAAAGTAGTGCAAAGAGTTAATCCTTCACCAAATCTTCATATGAAGCTAACACCCGAAGTGCACAAATAGGAGATTGCGCTTACCAAAGGATGTGGACCTCTTTAGTTAAAAAGAAGGTCTTTAACAGCTTGAACAGGATTGTGCCTACACACATATGGACATTGCTGGTAGAGAAATGTTGGAAACTCCTCCCTCGGTTAATTAGGCGGAACATGTGAAATACAAGCAAAAGAACTCCATAGTGTAACCCGTATTTATTTATAAAAAGTCGATAAAAATAATGTAAAAAACGTATGTGGCCTAGGTGGCCTCTTACATTAAAAAGTGCCCATCCCGGCACTGGGGCTGCAGGCAGACAATAGGGAGCTCACGGCTCATGGACTCCTAGAAGCGGCGTGCACCGAAGCCACCGTTCGCTGCAGTCAGGGACCCAGGATGGAGCGCTGCGTGTGTATACCACGTGACCAGGCTGCGCCGACCGACGTACGTTTCGTGTTGATTACGTCTTCAGGGTGGCGTGTCATATAATTTTTTTTTTCACATAATTTTGTATATATTAATTGGCGCTGAATCACAGCAATAGAAATGACGATTATCTGCAATTTTTGTCAGGACTGCGATATTGCGGCAGACAGATCGGACACTTTTGACACTATTTTGGGACCATTCACATTTATACAGCGAACAGTGCTATAAATATGCACTGATTACTGTATAAATGTGACTGGCAGGGAAGGGGTTAACACTAGGGGGCGAGGAAGGGATTAAATGTGTTCCCTAGGGAGTGATTCTTACTGTGAGGGGAGGGGACTGACTGGGGGAGGTGACCGATCGGTGTCCCTATGTACAAGGGACACAGCATCAGTCTCCTCTCCCTGACAGGACGTGGATCTCTGTGTTTACACACAGAGATCCATGTCCCTGCTCTGTGACTGCCGATTGTGGCGAGTACCTGGCAGACATTGCGGCCGCCAGGCACGCGCATTAGCACCCGCTTGACACGGTGAGCACAGCTTTTCCCCGATGTGCGCCCGCGGCGTTGCGCAAGCAGGAAGTAAACAGGAGGACGTCCAGGGACGCCCTCCCGGCAATTCAGGTCCGCGCTGCGGCCGTCTTTCGGCTATAGCGCGGATCTGAAGTGGTTAAGCCAATGTTGCTTTTAATTTTAGTAACAATAAAATCATTAATTTTATAACAGTTTTTTCACTTGTTAGATATATTTTTGCTGCATGAAAACCCCTGGGGGAATTCAATTTCTTTCTTGTATATCCTTTGTGGTGACTAGCATCCTTCTATCTTTATGTGGGCCTTTATTCTAGTATTTATATTAGCAGTAATATGATTACTAAACGAGTATGCTTTTTGGATATGTTTTAGGATATTTTATTATGTTTAAATAAAATGTTTTTTTCATTTTATCCAGAAGACTTGGTCAATGCTATCTTGCATGCATATATATTAATGATTGGGTTAAAACCCACTATTATGTAGCCCCCACTTTGAGGATCACTAGAATGAACTGGCCTTAATATTAAAGTGATCAGTAGCTGTGAATTTTCTTTCTCCCATATAAAGGAAGGTTACACCAAGGACTATACCTAGTTTTGACATTTTTGAAAAATGTTTGCTCTTTGAGTCACAATATTTAGCATACCAAGCTGCCATTCCTTCAGTTAATGTGCTTATGTCCGTGAGCAAGTGGCACATCTTGTATTGTTCTGCCTCTTTAAGTTACTGTCACTACAAAGACAATTCTTGGAGAGTATACAATGACCTAGAGTTAGGCCTTTCAGTTTTCATCCTGTCATCCTACTCTCTTCTCCATCCTGCTTAAGCAATAATTTCTGTGGCATACATTCATTTTCTTAATATTTACCAGCAAATATGACTTAAAATAGTCTGTTTTAAAGAATAAATTAGCTTGTTTTTTTTTTTACGTTTTTGTGATTGTGAGCATCCCCCTTATTAGGTTAGCAATTTAGTTTTCAACTTGTTTAATTGACTTACTGCTCTCCTTAGGAGTCAGAGCACTTTTTGCGATTCGGCACTGCGTCGCTTTAACTGACAATTGCGCGGTCGTGCAACGTAGCTCCCAAACAAAACTGACGTCCTTTTTTTCCCCACAAATAGAGCTTTCTTTTGGTGCTATTTGATCACCTCTGCGGTTTTTATTTTTTGCGCTATAAACAAAAATAGAGCAACGATTTTGAAACAAAAATAGAGCGACGATTTTGAAAAAAATTCTATATTTTTTACTTTTTGTATTAATTTATATCCCCCCAAAAATATATAAAAGAAACATTTTTTTCCTCAGTTTAGGCCGATATGTATTTTTCTACATATTTGAGGTAAAAAAATCACAATAAGCGTTTATTGATTGGTTTGCGCTAAAGTTATAGCGTCTACAAAATAAGGGATATTTTTATGGCATTTTTATAAAAAAAATTTTTTATTAGTAATGACAGCGATCTGCGATTTTTATTGTGACTGCGACATTATGGCGGACACATCGGACACTTTTGACGCCATTATGGGACCATTGTCATTTATACAGCGATCAGTGCTATAAAAATGCACTGATTACTGTAAAAATGACACTGGCAGTGAAGGGGTTAACCAGTAGGGGGTGCTGAAGGGGTTAGGGATGTGTTCCAACTGTAGGGGGGATGGGCTACGAGTGACATGACACTGATCACCGCTCCCGATCACAGGGAGCTGTGATCAGTGTCCTTGTCACTGGGAAGAATGGGGAAATGCTTGTTTACATTAGCATTTCCCCATTCATCCTCTCCGTGAGACGATCGCGGGACTCCCGGCGGACATTGAATCCGTGGGACCCGCGCTCGAACCCATGGAGCTTGCGGCGGGCGCGCGCGTGCCCACAATATACACATTAATCTGCCCAGCCGTGCCCTTCTGCCGACGTATATGTAAAGCCTGTCAGGTTATTTTATGCTATCTGGCGGCCGTGGTCTGGATTCGGAAAGGCTCCTGTGCGTCTTTGGCTCTGAATCAGGTGCAAATTCAGGCAGAAGTTCGGACCTGATTTGCAACTGAATTGGAAAACAGAGATGCACCGGACCCTATGCTGTGAGCCGCAGCGCAGATTGTCTGAACCCAGCCTCCATGAATCTTTGATAAAATAAATTTTTATTGCTTTACAAATATGCCCCTAAATGTTTAAATGGGTTATTTAGGTGGGGAAAAAAAACCTTAAAAAACAAGTGTACTTTAACACAGAGTGCACTTATCTTTTTTTTTACCTTTCCACTGACCTAACCTAACACCCTCCTCTCCCTCCACAGATGCATATTTACTACAATCCCTTTTTCTTTTGCCTTGAGACACAGCCCCATAGAAGTCTATGGTGCTGTAATGCACAAGCATTTGCAGGACATTGAGACTTGTGGCGCTGGATGTAAACAAATGCTGGAGGCTATAACCATTGGAATGAAGTACTGTATCTGTACATTTGTCGAGGTTGAGGGTGAGCTAGCTTAGGTCAGGGGAAGGTAAATGTTGTCCTTAAAGTGGTTCTAAAGGCAGCAAGTTTTTTTTATCCTAATACATTCTATGCAATAAGATAAAATACCTTCTGTGCGCAGCAGCCCCCCCCCCTTTATACTTACCTGAACCCCATCTCAATCCAGCGATGTTGTACGAGAGTCTCAGCTGTCTGGGACTCTCCCTCCTCAGTGGCTGAGGCAGCAGCAGTGGGCACCATTGGCTCCCGCTGCTGTCAATCAAAGTCAATGAGCCAATGAGGAGAGAGAGGGGGATGGGCTGAGCCGCAGCTCAGTGTCTGAATGGACACACAGAGCAGTGGCTCGGCTTGGACACCCCATAGCAAGCTGCTTGCTGTGGGGGCACTCGTCAGGAGGGAGGGACCAGGAGAGTCAGATGGGACCCGAGAAAAGGAGGATCTGGGCTGCTCTTTGCAAAACCACTACACAGAGCAGGTAAGCAGAACATGTTTATTATTTTTAAACAAAATCTTTAGTATAACTTTAATTGTGCCTATACTATAACCCTTTTTCTGCCAATGGCATACATATTATGTTCATGGCAGCACAGCCCTGTAAACTGACTCCTCCTGGCTGCTATAGCATCTGGGAACGTGTTTACATCTCTTCAGCTGACTGTCCGTTTTCTATGGGAAGTGATTTTGGCTACTCCCTTCCACACATGCTGTACATATTAAAGTGACACTAAACCTTTGTTTTTTTGTAAAATAACAAACATATCATACATGCCTACACTGTGCAGTTCGTTTTGCACAGTGTGGCCCCGATCTTAGTCTTCTGGGGTCCCCCGGTGGCGCCCACGGCTCCTCCTCGCATCGGTAAACCCCTGGGAGAAGCGCTCTCCTGGGGAGAGGCATTAAGGTGAAAAAACATGAGGGATTACAACCCCTTTAATTTGTGCTTGCTTCTCAGTGCTCACCTCAGTTGCACTGCCTTACATTCCTAGAAATTCCACTGAAAGACAATTTTTCATTAGACAGTTTTGTGATCAAAACTTTCTTGTTCATCTTTAGTCCTGCCTTTATTTAATTAAAGCGTATAGGTAAACTTCAGCTGGATAGTTTACCCTCTGTCACTGTCCACCAGCAGGTTCCAGGATTGTTGCAAAGCCATGCTCCAGCAGATTTCTGGTATTAGCTCTTCACAGCTGCTTTTGGGGTTTTCCTTGAGATCTTGAGCATATTTGGAATCAGTTTCAAACCTTACATAGCACACAGGTGACTCTTTTTCCTGGGGATGCCTCCACTTTACCTTTGTAGTGGTATACCTACAAGAAATTCCTGTGAGAAGAACCAGTATAGCCAGCCCATATGACAACCAGTTCTCCCACACAACAAAGCTGGGCTTCATCTGTAATGGCTAATTGGCGTCATCCTGTGGATCCACTGACTGCAAAATAAAGAGCAAGATTGTTTTTTTTTCACTTCACCACAATCAGATTGTACCTACCAAGCACATACATAAGCAAAAAAATTTACAAGAAAAAATTCTAGAGTTTCTTAAAGTGAACCTCTTAGGTCTGCATTAAATAATACCTAGCATGTCCCAATCTTCACCAACATTTTTTTTTTTTTAAAAGGTACACCTTTTACAGCTTAAGGCTTGGTTCACACGCCGGTGTGGTACTGCATGTAAATCACACAAAATACTGAGAACAGACACACGGGGGGGGGGGGGGGTGTATTAATCCTTAATGGCACCCCCATGCACTAGAAACCACAGCACATTTTCCTGTGCTGGGAACCACATTCCTCTATGCAGTTTCCCTTTGGCTGCGATTTTTGAAAAAGTTCAGGGACCTTTTCCCTGCATTTTCCGTAGATAGAGCAACCCATTCAAATGTATGGGCTGCTGTGCCCATGCAAACACGGCTGCAGGGAAACTGCAATAGTGTGAACCTAGTCTAAAAGCATAAAAAATACACAAACCAATTAGGCGCACTACAAGGTCCAGCTTTCCAGGAAACAGGGACAAGGTACTTTAGATCAGGGCTTTTCCATATACCAGAGGTCCTTCAGCTTGCCAAAATGGATCCGGGAAGATCACAGGAGCTCAAACGACTTTTGACAAAGGAGGAAGGTTCCTCTGAAATGCATTACTGCCCTGTTTCAGCACCACCCCCCACTATCCACCACAAGGCAGGCATTGCAGTGCAGAACGCTGAACATTGGTGGGACTTTTGACAGCTGTCAAACCCAGGTTCTGTGAGCCGGCGGGATAAGATGCACACCAATGCCGTTCCACACTGACAGCTTTGCATTCCACAAGCCTCTCTACTGCTGATACATGCTGACAGTCCTGCGGTGCTCCTATCCAGTTTCTATGCTGTATATCAAAAATGTATTCAGTAAGTGTACTATTTTTTCTTGTTGAATAAAATATTATCATTTTACTAATGAGGATCCCGCGCTGCTATCTTTTTTGTCATTTGAGTAGCCTAAAAGCATAAAAGCAGTACCGGTACTTTGCTTAGGATGAGATGATGTCATCAGTCTACTACAGTACTAAAGCAGATCAACCAGCGCAAATAAAAATAACACAGAAAGAATTGCAGCTGAACACTGAGGGTCAAAATATCAAATCCCCAAGTAAACTGGCATAGAAGCAGTGCAGCGCAGCAAAAAAATAAAAAATAAAATAAAACAAAACCCAAAATAAATCATAAAAAACAACAATACTGAGAACGGTAATAAATTATTAAAACAATGTGTCCATAGAATTTCTCTTAGCAAGGATAGAAGCCCAAGACAGTGTCCATATAGGAAGTGACTCCTAAAGATTATCAAATGGTGACTTATGTGATATTCTTCCACCACCGAAGTAGGTTTGCAGCTCACCTCAGAGCATGGACCCCTGAACCAGTCAGTCAGGTCATGCAAGCATGTTTCCCTTTTATGGGACAAATATTCCAAGGTAGATAAACTCAGGAAGGCAATACGATAGGGGGAAATCCACAGGTCACTGGATCAGAGCTCCGGTCCAGGTATAAGAATATGCAAAAGAATATATAGAGATCTAGTGCTCTCCGTATGGTACAACATATGTTTATTTTAAAAAAAGTAAAGATGCACTTACATACATAGCACTGTATAAACCCCAGTGCATGGGAATGCCAGCATGTAGTAAAGCGGGTGAAGCGAGTGTCAGCATGGAAGAGAGGCGCGGGTGACGTCACATCTGCTCACGTATTCCGTACGCGTTGCGTCCTAGCACTGGGCGGGACTTCATCAGCGGTACGGAACAGCGTGAATCACCCGCTATAAATATCAATGGAACGTGGAACCGGCCAATCACAGCACAATCAACAATCGATTGTCATGGAAACCCTGCCAGCAGGGAATAGGACGGAGGCCGGTAAGGACCAAAATAAAGAAGAAAGCAAAGATCCCTTTGAAAGGGAAAAACTTTACTGCACCACTTACGTGGAGTATATAATTTTGCTCAATTGATTATCAAATCAAGAAACAAATAAACAGTATGTGAATCGTAGCCCACGTCTCCTGCTGACACTGAAAATACAATATATACTATCCAAATATGTTTAGAAAAAGATCTAAAAGGAGGGAAAAAATAACTGGAATCAGGATAGGAGGGAAATCAGTGACAGGACATGCATATCTAAAATACACTGTTGACCCAAATGAAAAAATCACTAAACGAATAATTTAAGAAAATACATATAAATATATACATATATGCAAAATGAGCATAATAAAAATACCACAGAAATTCATTTTAAAATCAGGCAAAATAAAATATGGCAAAATTAAAAATGCAACGATCAGAGATAAAACAATTTAAATCAAATTCAACATTCAAGCCAGCAGGTACTAAAACTTGTGTCTCATGTATCCACTGAGATTACCTGCGGCTTAACTGGCGTATAAAACTACCACCTCTCCAGTGTTTGATTACTCGTTCGATGCCCCAAAATTTCAAACCTCTAGGGTTTTGATTATGCATCAATTTAAAATGTCTAGACACATTGTGTGTTTTAACTCCTCTTTTAATGTTGTTCACATGCTCCCCTAGACGAACGTGAAGTGGTCTGGAGGTTCTACCAATATACTGAAGACCACATTCACATTCCAGCATGTAAACAACGCCTATAGTGGTGCACGTAATCAACTGACCTATCTTATATGATTTTTTGGTAGCAGTGGCGAGAAAATCTTTCCTCTTTTTTATATTGCACTTAGAATGCTTGCAGGCTGTGCATCGCCCGCAAGCATAAAAACCAGCGAGGAAGGAGAAAAGTCTGTTTTCAGAGTGCACTGGAGGGTCAACAACTCCTGGTGCCAGACAATCACGCAAAGACGGAGCTTTCTTATAGATAAATGCTGGGCGTGATGGCAACAGCGGGCCCAAAACCTTGTCTTGCTTTAGTATTGACCAGTTATTTGAAACAAGTTTTTCAAATTTCTTATATTGTACGTTATAATTGAGTACCATTTTAAAATTCGAGATACTAATATTGGTTTCTCTGACTTTATCAGCTACCAATGGTCCCCTATCCAAGGAACGTACATTCTCTATCTCTTTATCTAAAGAGTCCCTATTATACCCTTTCTGTTGGAATCTGGATGACAAAATCTGTGCCTGTGTGAGAAAGTCCTCCTCCCTTGTGCAATTTCGCCTGAGCCTAATAAACTGACCTTTCGGTATATTGCATAGCCACGATTTGTGGTGGCAACTATCAAGTGGTATGTATGCATTACGATCAGTAGGCTTAAGATAATTACACAGGCGGAATTGCTCACTATCCTTCCAGATTTCCAAATCTAGGAACACAATATTTTTCATACTAATATTCCAGGTTAATTTAATATTCTTGGTATTCTCATTCATTGTCCCGATAAAGTAATCAAGACTGGGACGATCCCCCTCCCAGATTAGAATGAGATCGTCTATGTACCTTTTGTAACAGACTAACTGGGGGGGGACGATTCTTGAAAACCACGTCCTCCTCCCAGTGGGCCATGAAGAGGTTGGCCACACTGGGAGCAAAACGGGCTCCCATCGCAACCCCCCTTGTCTGCAAAAAGAACTGACGATTGTACCAAAAATAATTTCTAGATAAACAAAAACCCAGACTGGTCAAAAGAAAATCCTTATGTTTAGCCGGAAGATCTGAAGATGCTAAAGCCCACTGCACAGAAGACAAGGCATCCTCATGTCCTATTATAGTGTACAGTGAGCCTACATCCGCAGTGACAAGGATACTGGATGGTGAGCATGTAACAGCCTCCAATAATTGAATAATATGTTTGGTGTCCCTAAGGTAGGCTCTAGTTTCTCACACCAGGGGTTGCAGGAATGAATCTATATACTGCCCCACTCTCGAGCTAATGGAGTCAATGCCATTAACGATAGGCCTCCCCGGAGGGTTGGCACTATCCTTATGGATTTTTGGAAGGCAGTATATGATTGGTGTTCTACAGAACAAAGGATCTAAATAAAGGGCCTCCTTTTCTTTCTCGTACATCACGGGACACAGAGCGACATAGTCATTACTAATGGGTTATATAGATACCTTCAGGTGCTGGCACTGGCAACTTCCAAAACCGGAAGTACCCTCCCCTATATAAGCCCCTCCCATCCGGGAGCACCTCAGTTTTTTGCCAGTGTCTAAGGTGTTGGCCAAGAAGTAACATGTGTTTTTCACTGAGCTTGCGTACAGGTTCTTTTGGGCCTCAGTAAGCTATTCCGGATCCGACCAAAAAAGCTTCATAGCTAAACGGTCGGTACCCGGGCCTTGCAAGAGAAGAGCAAGGTTTTGCCTGTAATGCCTCTCTTAGGAGGGCTGGACCCTGGGATCCAGAGCTCTGGTCATACCCACGACCAAGATGTTTTCTGTGCAGGGTGCTATACAGGTCCAGGGGAGTGGAATCCTTGGGAACCCGGTCCCTGAAGGTTTGATTACAATGCCTGCCGTGATAGGTGAAGTTTGGGCTTCTGTGGACCAAACAGAGTCCTGCGGCGAGGAAAAGGTAAGTGGGGGCCCTCGGGAACTTGGTTCTATTGAGGGACCCCCAAGCCTATTTTGTCTTTCTGCCTGTTACCTAAGGTATTCCCGCTAATATTCTGTGTATGCCTGTTACTACTGAGAAAATGTAAAAATTTTAATAGTAGGCAAGAAAAAAAAAAAAATGTAAGACCGCGGTACCTGTGTTAGACACTAGAGGCCGCTATGGTTCTTTTTTCTTGTAATGTGGATTTTTTTCTTCCAGAATCAAATCCAGGCAGTTGGTATGTTCTCTGCTGGGGAGCTGTCTCCTCTGCCCTGTTGCTGCGCTCATCCATCCCCGGGCCCTGCGGCAAAGGGACCCTGGCTCCCATCTAGCTCCTTATTGTTTTCAAAAAAGGCGCCGAAGGCGCACGTGCCCGCGCGCGTGCACGCGCCTCTATATATAGAGGCGATCTGGAAAAGGGGCGGAGCGGGTGGATGACGCTCAGGTGTGCGCCGCGGCGCTACTGCGCATGTGCGGGCGTCCAGCATGTTTTAAAGCACATTATAGCTGGCTATTGAAGTGCACAGACAGAGCTAGCAACAGTATAAAGGCGCACAGAGGCGGTTGATGCAGGCATCCCCTAGAAAGGCACTTTAGTAGACACCAACTGTGATATAGCAGCAATTGTGCTAGACTATTCTCAGTAAAAGTGGTGTATTACGGCTGGAATACCTCAGCTTTAGGCTTAGGAATATGCCGTCCAGAAGCTCCGGAACTCAATCTTCCAGGAAGCGAAGGGGGTCTCATCGGGCTCTGAGGATCTTGGGCATGCTTCTGCTGCACCAGTCTCCCCTGAAGTTCAGAGGTAAGTGACCGTAGAGACCCCGCAGGGGTACTTGGTACTGTGGCTGTCCTCAGTTCACCTGCTCCTGTGTATGTAACAGAGGAGGTTTTTTCCTCAGCTCTGGGAGGATTAGAGAGAGATTGTCAACATTGATCGCTGCCTCCCTGTCAGGGAAAGCGCGCCCGATCTCCGTCTCCTCCTTCAGAGTGCCTGTTAGCAGAGCAACAGTCCCATACAGGGATCGACCTGCCTGAAGGGGATCAGGATGAGGTTGATTCTGTTATAGAGGAATCAACAGTGGGGGAACCTTTTCTCAGCATCTCAAGCTGAAAGATTATGGGTTCAGTCTCTGACTAACATGGTCCGATCAGCATTTAAAAATGCACCTTGCGGAACCATCAACCACTACTGTATCCTCGTTGGGGTCGCTAGAAGCCCCCAGACTGTCTGTTCTTTTCCACTTCACCCTTTACTGAAAGGGCTCATTTACCAGGATTGGGAACGTCCTGAGAAAATATTTATTCCCCCAAGAGATTTCCGGTGGTCTATCCCATGGAGGATAAGTTCATCAAAAAATGGAAGGTCCCTACAGTGGACGCAGCCATCTCTTGTATGTATAAATCACTGACATGTCCAGTGGATAATGTCCAAATGTTCAAGAACCCAATAGATAAAAGATTGGAGTCCTTATGAAAGTCTGCTTCTTTCTACAGCAAGCTTGGTGACACAACCAGCAGTGAGGTCTGCTAAGCAGTGAAGGATCAGTTGAAACAGGTCTTGAGGGACTTGACAGATCAGCAGGCCTTGCCCTAGCTGATCTACCTAGAGCCTTAGGCTTTGCGGTTGACGCCATAAAGGATTCAGTCCATCAGGCCTCCCGCCTTACGCTGTCTATAGTACATATGCGTAGGCTTCTATGGCTCAAAAACTGGTCTGCTGAAGCTCCCTGTAAAGAATGGCTGGTTAGCGTCCCATTTCATGGTGAACGCTTATTCAGGGAAAACCTGGACAAATATATCCAGAAAATTTCCAGCGGTAAAAATACGCTCTTGCCGGTTAAAAACAGAGTTCGAGGTCCCTCTTTAAGAGGCCTGCTTCTCCAGTCCCTGGGGCATCGGCTGTGTAACAGTTCCGACGGCCTCCTCGGTCAATTCCCGGGGGTAAAAAACAGGGACAATAGCAGGGTAATGAGAAACCCTGGGTCAGGGGAGGTACAAAACCTCCCCCAAAGTTAAATTCATTGAAGAGTTGCCCCCACTCAGTCGGGTGGGGGGAGGACTCCAGTTGTTCGCAAGAGACCTGGCGGGACACGATCAAAACAGATAGGTGCTCTCCGCAGTATGTTTGGGATACAGTTTGGAGTTAAAAGACTCTCCTCCTTCCCATTTTTGAGGTCAAACGTGCCAAGGGATCCCCGGAAGAGAGAGTCCCTCCTGTTGGCACTAGAACAACTATTGCTCCAAGGAGTAATTATGGAGGTTCCCCTGGAAGAATGAGGGTTCGGGTTTTACTCAAACCTCTTTACAGTCCCGAAGCAAACGCGGACGGGAGGCCCATATTAATTCTAAAAGGGCTATACAAATTCCTGTATATCAGGACTTTCCGATGGAGTCGATCCGATCGGTGGCCACTGCCCTACAAGGGGAGGATTGGTTAGCCGCGATCGACATCAAAGATGCTTATTTGCACATTCCCATCTTTCCAGTCCACCAAAAATTTCTACGCTTTGCAGTAGAAGGGCGCCATTTTCAGTTCAGAGCCTTACCCTTCGGTTTGGCCACAGCACCACGAGTGTTTACAAAAATTCTGGCCCTTTATTGGCCAATCTAAGAACACAAGGTGTAATGATAATGGCATATCTAGATGACTTGTTGCTGATAGACCACTCAGTGAAGAAACTAGAAGTGGTCGTTCACAAGACAATCAAGTATCTGGAATCTCACGGTTGGATTATCAACCGAGACAAGTCAGCCCCTAAAAACCAGTCAAAAGTCTGGAATACTTGGGGCTAAGGTTGGATTCAGGCCAGAGAAAAATATTCTTGCCTCGAGGAAAGGTGTTGTCTTTGAAAGGTTTGATCCACTTAGTGGGTACAAAAAAGACAGCCGTCCATACGCCTGTGCATGAGGCTGCTGGGAAAAATGGTGGCATCATTCGAAGCAGTACTCTACGGTCAATTCCATTCAAGGAATTTGCAAGGGGCCATACTGTCAGCCTGGAACAACAAAGTTCAGGCCCTAGACTTACAATGTCCTTGTCCCCTTCCGTTCGCAAGAGCCTCCGTTGGTGGTTGGTTCCCCAGAATCTGGAAAAAGGGAAATCCTTCAGTCCGATTTCTTGGAAGGTGGTCACTACAGATGCCAGCCTTATAGGCTGGGGAGCAGTACTGGAGCAATGGTCTCTCCAGGGCAGATGGTCGGATGCTGAAAAGGCCCTGCCCATCAATCTCTTAGAGATACGAGCAGTCCGGTATGCCCTAGTAGCATGGACATCCAAACTCCAAGGGTCCCCTGTCAGAATTCAATCAGACAATGCCACAGCAGTGGCATATATCAATCATCAGGGGGGCACCAGGAGTCGTGCAGCCCAGAGGGAAGTAAATTACATCCTGAAATGGGCAGAAAGATATGTCTCAGCCATATCTGCGGTATTCATTCCAGGAGTGGAGAATTGGAAGGCGGACTTTCTAAGTCGCCAGCAATTATGCCCAGAGGAATGGTCCCTTCACCCCGAGGTTTTCTGGACAATATGTCAGCGGTGGGGAACATCGGATGTAGATCTTCTAGCATCCAGATTCAACGCAAAGGTGGACAGGTTTGTCTCTCGGACAAGGGATCCCCTAGCTTGCGGCTCGGATGCCCTAGTGTTCCCTTGGGATCAGTTCAAGCTGATATATGCATTCACACCGCCACAATGATTACCTCGATTACTCCGCAGAATCAGGGTAGAAAAGAAACCAGTGATTCTGGTGGCTCCAGCGTGGCCCCGAAGAGCGTGGTACGCGGAGATTGTAAAATGTCAGTGGGGAGTCCTTGGACTCTCCCACGTCGTCCGGACTTGCTTTCGCAAGGACCGATATACCACCCTTCCTTACCAGCCCTAGGTTTGACGGCCTGGCTATTGAAGCCCACATTCTAAAAAAGAGAGGGCTCTCTAATCCTGTGGTATCTACCATGATCAATGCCAGGAAGCCGGTATCCAGGCAGATCTACTATAGAATCTGGAAGGCGTACATCGCGTGGTGTGAGGCCAAGAAATGGCATCCACATAAGTACGTAATAGGTAGGAGTCTGGACTTCCTACAGTGGGCTGTAGATAGGAAGCTTGCCTTGAGTACTATCAAAGGTCAGTTTTCGGCCTTTTCAATATTTTTTTCAAAGGCCCTTGGCTTCGCATTCACTAGTCAAAGCCTTTAGATAAGGAGTGATGCGTATTAGTCCTCCGGTTAATATTCCCATATGTCCATGGGATCTAAACCTGGTTCTGTCGGTTCTACAGAAACAACCATTTGAACCATTACAGCATATTTCCTTGGTTCTTCTCACCAGGAAATAGTTTTTTCTAGTAGCCATTTGTTCGGCTAAAAGAGTCTCAGAATTAGCAGCTATGTCCTGTAGGGAGCCATATCTGGTTATCCATAAGGACAGAGTAGTGTTACGTCCTCATCCAGCCTTTCTTCCTAAGGTGGTATCAAGGTTTTCATTTGAACCAAGATGTGGTTCTTCCTTCTTTTTTCCCCAAACCTAGTTCAGTAGAGGAAAAGTTATTGCATTCTTTGGATGTAGTAAGAGCAGTTAAAGCTTATCTAAAAGCCACTGCTCAGATTCGCAGAACGGATACTTTATTTATTCTGCCGGAAGGCCCCAAAAAGGGTCAGGCAGCGTCAAAATCTACTTTAGCCAAGTGGATTCAACAGGTCATTATGCAAGCCTATGGCTTGAGAAGGAGACCGCCTCCGTTCAAAGTTAGAGCGCACTCCACGAGAGCAGTTGGAACTTCATGGGCAGCGCATCACCAGGCCTCCCTGGCTCAAATCTGTAAGGCCGCAACATGGTCTTCAGTACACACGTTTACTAGGTTCTACCAGGTGGACGTTAGAAGTCAGGAGGATGTCGCCTTTGGGCGCAGTGTGTTGCAGGCCGCAAAAGATCCTCATGTCTGATAGCGCTCAGCTTATGTATGGTGTATCCCCCCCCCCTCGTTGGGCATTGCTTTAGGACATCCCATTAGTAATGACTATGTCGCTCTGTGTCCCGTGATGTACGAGAAAGAAAATAGGATTTTTATAACAGCTTACCTGTAAAATCCTTTTCTTGGAGTACATCACGGGACACAGAGCTCCCACCCCTCTTTAGGGACACTTATTGCTTTGCTACAAAACTGAGGTGCTCCCGGATGGGAGGGGCTTATATAGGGGAGGGTACTTCCGGTTTTGGAAGTTGCCAGTGCCAGCACCTGAAGGTATCTATATAACCCATTAGTAATGACTATGTCGCTCTGTGTCCCGTGATGTACTCCAAGAAAAGGATTTTACAGGTAAGCTGTTATAAAAATCCTATTTTTATTAAGGACACCCATAGTTTGTCCTGATTCTACTAACAGATGAAGCTCATCCTTATATGTCAGCATAGGATCCCTATTCAAAATACGGTAAGTGTCATGATCACTCAATAATCGATCCATTTCTGCTGTATAAACAGCTTTATCTAGAATAACCAATCCACCCCCTTTATCCGCCGGACGGATAATAATTTCTTTACGTTTTTCTAGAGATTCCATCCCCTTTTTAATGTACTCTGGGTCCATCACTTTCCTTATCCTCATTTTATCTAAGTCATTAAACATCATATGTTTAAACACCTCTAAGTATTTGTTGTCAACATTCAGAGGGTTAAAAGTGGACTTATTACGCAGGTTGGAGTGGACACCTTCAGCTACTCTAGTTGATTTTATGGGGTTAGCCAAAAAATATTTTTTCATATTGAGGTTTCTAACAAATTTTTGAATGTTGACATAAGTTTGAAATTTATTGAGATTTTTTGTTGGGGCAAACTTCAAACCCCTATCCAACACTCGTAACTCGTCATCATCCAAAGTGCAACTGCTCAAATTATAGATCCCTGTGCCTATTGGGGTTTTGGTCTTTTGTATTCTCCTTCCCCCTCTCCTTCCTCTCTGGCCTTTCTTTTTTGAGATTGACCATTTCCTTGTGGAATCTGTTGAGGTGTGTGCCTCCACCAATCGCCTGGGTTCGGTTGGTATGAGGGACCCCTCCCCGACCCTTGGTTCGATTGATTGTACGGAGGACCCCTCCCTGGCCCACTCTGGGCCCCTAAAAAATCCCCTCCCTCCCTTATAGCCTGATTTTGGAGGGGGGTGAATCTATTTATAATAGGTGCCTGACCACCTCGTGGGAATGTGGGTTTGCCTCTATTTTGATTATGAGTATAGGGGACTTGATCATATCCATGACTCTCCCAACCATGGGGGGATTCATATTGATATTGATGGTGGGGGTAATTTCTAGATGGAGATTGGTAAGAGGATGAATTTCCTCTTTTACCTCTACCACCACCTCTCTTTCCCCTAAAGTTATTACCTCTATATGGCTGATCTCCCCTCTGGGGCGGGGGGCCTACTACAGAATAATCATATCTATGAATCGTTTCTCTAATAGGGGTGGGGGCAGATGAAGGAATAATGTCCTGAATAGGAGCATTATCTGAGACAAGCGGGTTGGGAACGTTGACATTTTGCCATTTAAAAATATTGCCTTTATTAAAATCATCAAAATCCCGGATGTATTTTTTCTTTTTCTTATTTTGGATTTCTATATCCCATTTAGACAATTTGTTTTTGAGTTCAGCTGATAACCGCAGGAACTCTTCACTTTCTTTGAGGGGTTCTATAAGATTTTTAATGTCCCGAATCTGAGATTCTATCGCTATCATTTTTCTTTCTTTACGTGAAAGTAAAAATTCTAGCAATTCTAAACCTTTTAGGACAAAAAATTCTCCCAACTCTTTCATCGACTCATCATCTAGGAGCCCATCATTAGGTGGGACATCCCATCTTAAACGGCGTGGAACCAGTTTAGCAGCCAAATACTGTCTAAAAGATGCAATGTCCCACCATATTTTTACCTTTTTCTCAAATAAGTGGCCCAATTTTTTTATTTTTTTTTGAACGAATGAGCCACATCATTAATCTGTTCATTGGGTGGGGTTCGGGAAAATACATCCCCTAATTTAACCTCACGTATCTCTAGATATTGAAATACATCCATAAATGCAGCTGAATTGTGATATATTGATAAACAAGCAGTACTAAAGCAGATCAACCAGCGCAAATAAAAATAACACAGAAAGAATTGCAGCTGAACACTGAGGGTCAAAATATCAAATCCCCAAGTAAACTGGCATAGAAGCAGTGCAGCGCAGCAAAAAAATAAAAAATAAAATAAAACAAAACCCAAAATAAATCATAAAAAACAACAATACTGAGAACGGTAATAAATTATTAAAACAATGTGTCCATAGAATTTCTCTTAGCAAGGATAGAAGCCCAAGACAGTGTCCATATAGGAAGTAACTCCTAAAGATTATCAAATGGTGACTTATGTGATATTCCTCCACCACCGAAGTAGGTTTGCAGCTCACCTCAGAGCATGGACCCCTGAACCAGTCAGTCAGGTCATGCAAGCATGTTTCCCTTTTATGGGACAAATATTCCAAGGTAGATAAACTCAGGAAGGCAATACGATAGGGGGAAATCCACAGGTCACTGGATCAGAGCTCCGGTCCAGGTATAATAATATGCAAAATAATATATAGAGATCTAGTGCTCTCCGTATGGTACAACATATGTTTATTTTTAAAAAAGTAAAGATGCGCTTACATACATAGCACTGTGGCCAACCTCTTCATGGCCCACTGGGAGGAGGACGTGGTTTTCAAGAATCGTCCCCCCCAGTTAGTCTGTTACAAAAGGTACATAGACGATCTCATTCTAATCTGGGAGGGGGATCGTCCCAGTCTTGATTACTTTATCGGGACAATGAATGAGAATACCAAGAATATTAAATTAACCTGGAATATTAGTATGAAAAATATTGTGTTCCTAGATTTGGAAATCTGGAAGGATAGTGAGCAATTCCGCCTGTGTAATTATCTTAAGCCTACTGATCGTAATGCATACATACCACTTGATAGTTGCCACCACAAATCGTGGCTATGCAATATACCGAAAGGTCAGTTTATTAGGCTCAGGCGAAATTGCACAAGGGAGGAGGACTTTCTCACACAGGCACAGATTTTGTCATCCAGATTCCAACAGAAAGGGTATAATAGGGACTCTTTAGATAAAGAGATAGAGAATGTACGTTCCTTGGATAGGGGACCATTGGTAGCTGATAAAGTCAGAGAAACCAATATTAGTATCTCGAATTTTAAAATGGTACTCAATTATAACGTACAATATAAGAAATTTGAAAAACTTGTTTCAAATAACTGGTCAATACTAAAGCAAGACAAGGTTTTGGGCCCGCTGTTGCCATCACGCCCAGCATTTATCTATAAGAAAGCTCCGTCTTTGCGTGATTGTCTGGCACCAGGAGTTGTTGACCCTCCAGTGCACTCTGAAAACAGACTTTTCTCCTTCCTCGCTGGTTTTTATGCTTGCGGGCGATGCACAGCCTGCAAGCATTCTAAGTGCAATATAAAAAAGAGGAAAGATTTTCTCGCCACTGCTACCAAAAAATCATATAAGATAGGTCAGTTGATTACGTGCACCACTATAGGCGTTGTTTACATGCTGGAATGTGAATGTGGTCTTCAGTATATTGGTAGAACCTCCAGACCACTTCACGTTCGTCTAGGGGAGCATGTGAACAACATTAAAAGAGGAGTTAAAACACACAATGTGTCTAGACATTTTAAATTGATGCATAATCAAAACCCTAGAGGTTTGAAATTTTGGGGCATCGAACGAGTAATCAAACACTGGAGAGGTGGTAGTTTTATACGCCAGTTAAGCCGCAGGGAATCTCAGTGGATACATGAGACACAAGTTTTAGTACCTGCTGGCTTGAATGTTGAATTTGATTTAAATTGTTTTATCTCTGATCGTTGAATTTTTAATTTTGCCATATTTTATTTTGCCTGATTTTAAAATGAATTTCTGTGGTATTTTTATTATGCTCATTTTGCATATATGTATATATTTATATGTATTTTCTTAAATTATCCGTTTAGTGATTTTTTCATTTGGGTCAACAGTGTATTTTAGATATGCATGTCCTGTCACTGATTTCCCTCTCCTACCCTGATTCCAGTTATTTTTTCCCTCCTTTTAGATCTTTTTCTAAACATATTTGGATAGTATATATTGTATTTTCAGTGTCAGCAGGAGACGTGGGCTACGATTCACATATTGTTTATTTGTTTCTTGATTTGATAATCAATTGAGCAAAATTATATACTCCACGTAAGTGGTGCAGTAAAGTTTTTCCCTTTCAAAGGGATCTTTGCTTTCTTCTTTATTTTGGTCCTTACCGGCCTCCGTCCTATTCCCTGCTGGCAGGGTTTCCATGACAATCGATTGTTGATTGTGCTGTGATTGGCCGGTTCCACGTTCCATTGATATTTATAGCGGGTGATTCACGCTGTTCCGTACCGCTGATGAAGTTCCGCCCAGTGCTAGGACGCAACGCGTACGGAATACGTGAGCAGATGTGACGTCACCCGCGCCTCTCTTCCATGCTGACACTCGCTTCACCCACTTTACTACATGCTGGCATTCCCATGCACTGGGGTTTATACAGTGCTATGTATGTAAGTGCATCTTTACTTTTTTTAAAATAAACATATGTTGTACCATACGGAGAGCACTAGATCTCTATATATTCTTTTGCATATTATTATACCTGGACCGGAGCTCTGATCCAGTGACCTGTGGATTTCCCCCTATCGTATTGCCTTCCTGAGTTTATCTACCTTGGAATATTTGTCCCATAAAAGGGAAACATGCTTGCATGACCTGACTGACTGGTTCAGGGGTCCATGCTCTGAGGTGAGCTGCAAACCTACTTCGGTGGTGGAGGAATATCACATAAGTCACCATTTGATAATCTTTAGGAGTCACTTCCTATATGGACACTGTCTTGGGCTTCTATCCTTGCTAAGAGAAATTCTATGGACACATTGTTTTAATAATTTATTACCGTTCTCAGTATTGTTGTTTTTTATGATTTATTTTGGGTTTTGTTTTATTTTATTTTTTATTTTTTTGCTGCGCTGCACTGCTTCTATGCCATCAGTCTACTACAGGCAGAAGAAAGCATTACTGCAAGTAGAACTAAAGAAATAGTAAAAAAATGTGCTGCAAAACTAAATTAGAAGTGAATATGTACTTACAGTTTTTTCTATTAGTCCCCCTGAAACATCCCACAAATACCTACTGAGCCTGCCAGTGAAGTTCACCTAATGCAGCTTCTTATGGAGAGGTGGCAACAATGCTGCCCTGCTCCTGAATTCAGAGAAGAGTTGCCACTATCATGTAGGTGGTAACTGCTTGTACTACAGTATGATTAGAAGATGTCTCAGAAAGTGTTGCTATCAGCATTGTCACTTCTGGTTTACAAACCTCATTTTATAAGGCCTGCATATCACATATTAATTGTACTTCAAATCTCCTGAACCTCAGAGCTCATTTAGACTGTAATGTTGTCACTTTTCAGCAAGTCACAGGTAGCTGTAGCTGGGATTGATTGGTGTCAGACATTTGTGGAAACAGCCAAAAAACTCCACAAGTGCCAGAATTTACATACGTAAAAGTCATCTTTGTGTCAGCATCTCAGTTCAAGAAGGGGATGACAACTGGGATAACATTTGAAAAAGTTTCAAAAAGAAAGAGATGGGAGTGGTGTGCTTATTCAATAACGTGCCATAAAATAATATATCCAAAAAATATACCGGTAGTACCCAGACATAAAAATAAGAATAAATATAAAGAAATATAAACAAAAAGTCCAACTAAAGCCCAATGGTAGGAATCAGTTCATATAGAGATACAGTGGGGCAAAAAAGTACTTAGTCAGCCACCAATTGTGCAAGTTCTCCCACTTAAAAAGATGAGAGAGGCCTGTAATTGTCATCATAGGTATACCTCAACTATGAGAGACAAAATGTGGAAACAAATCCAGACAATCACATTGTCTGATTTGGAAAGAATTTATTTGCAAATTATGGTGGAAAATAAGTATTTGGTCACCTACAAACCAGCAAGATTTCTGTCTCTCACAGACCTGTATCTTCTTCTTTAAGAGGCTCCTCTGTCCTCCACTCATTACCTGTATTAATGGCACCTGTTTGAACTTGTTATCAGTATAAAAGATACCTGTCCACAACCTCAAACAGTCACACTCCAAACTCCACTATGGTGAAGACCAAAGAGCTGTCGAAGGACACCAGAAACAAAATTGTAGACCTGCACCAGGCTGGGAAGACTGAATCTGCAATAGGCAAGCAGCTTGGTGTGAAGAAATCAACTGTGGGAGCAATAATTAGAAAATGGAAGACATACAAGACCACTGATAATCTCCCTCGATCTGGGGCTCCATGCAAGATCTCACCCCGTGGGGTCAAAATGATCACAAGAACGGTGAGCAAAAATCCCAGAACCACACGGGGGGACCTACTGAATGACCTGCAGAGAGCTGGGACCAACCTAACGAAGGCTACCATCAGTAACACACTACGCCACCAGGGACTCAGATCCTGCAGTGCCAGACGTGTCCCCCTGCTTAAGCCAGTACATGTCCGGGCCCATCTGAAGTTTGCTAGAGAGCATTTGGATGATCCAGAAGAGGATTGGGAGAATGTCATATGGTCAGATGAAACCAAAGTAGAACTGTTTGGTAGAAACACAACTCGTCGTGTTTGGAGGGGAGAGAATGCTGAGTTGCAACCAAAGAACACCATATCTACTGTGAAGCATGGGGGTGGCAACATCATGCTTTGGGGCTGTTTCTCTGCAAAGGGAACAGGATGACTGATCCGTGTATATGAAAGAATGAATGGGGCCATGTATCCTGAGATTTTGAGTGCAAACCTCCTCCCATCAGCAAGGGCATTGAAGATGAAACGTGGCTGGGTCTTTCAGCATGACATTGATCCCAAACACACCGCCCGGGCAATGAAGGAGTGGCTTCGTAAGAAGCATTTCAAGGTCCTGGAGTGGCCTAGCCAGTCTCCAGATCTCAACCCCATAGAAAACCTTTGGAGGGCGTTGATAGTCCGTGTTGCCCAGCGACAGCCCCAAAACATCACTGCTCTAGAGGAGATCTGCATGGAGGAATGGGCCAACATACCAGCAACAGTGTGTGACAACCTTGTGAAGACTTACAGAAAACGTTTGACCACTGTCATTGCCAACAAAGGATATATAACAAAGTATTGAGATGAACTTTTGATATTCACCAAATACTTATTTTCCACCATAATTTGCAAAAAAAAATATTTCCAAATCAGACAATGTGATTGTCTGGATTTGTTTCCACATTTTGTCTCTCATAGTTGAGGTATAACTATGATGACAATTACAGGCCTCTCTCATCTTTTTAAGTGGGAGAACTTGCACAATTGGTGGCTGACTAAATACTTTTTTGCCCCACTGTAAATATCTCATAGGGATAACTTGATAGGAGGAAAAACAAAGCATCAATCCAACATTGATTGTTAAATTTATGAATTGGCCGCTCACCTCCAACAATGACCAAAAGGTCAAATAAGGCTCATCAGACAGCAAATGAGGAATCCTGCTGTGGATCTGTAAAGACATTCAGGTCCCAAGTGAAGACAAAAAACTGTGTCCAATCTTGGCATCAACACATCCTGGGTAATTCCATATATATATAGAGAAAAAGCTTGCTCCAAAGGATAGAACTTCTTGTATAAATGACGCTGTAAAGTAAAAAAAGAGCCTTGGATGCAGATGCCCAGTGTACAGGAGAGCAGAGATCGATAACACAGGGCATCCCTATATCACTATCACTATCCCTATAACACATTTGAAAAAATTAGCATTGTTCTTGTGGAGAGGAAAGCAGAGGAAGGCATTGTCAGTGAAGTTCTGTGATCTACACAATAAAATTGTGCAGCTGTAACATTAGCAAGAATAAAGTGTTTATTAGCAACTTTGTTATCCTGTCACAAAAATTACAATCATGATAGAAATATTAATGTATAACTATCAAATCCAGGTACTATGTGATGTACAAGCCTCATAAAGGAAATATAATCTTCTTTCACCTTCCCTGACTAAGCAAATTCCTGCTTTATTTGTGTCTCACACACTCCACCTCCCAGGCACTGCAGCTCACAGTGGGAGGTTTCAGCAACAGAATTCAAAAAGTAGTGGGAAGAACTAGATGTGGCCAGGTACTGATTGACGTGGTGCAGACTTTTGAAACAGCAGTGACAATGCTAAAAGCCACACCCCCTGCAACATCTCATCTCACTGTAGTGCAAGCCGGCACAGCTTACATGAGAGGGCCAACTCTGCTCTAATTCAGGAGCAGTGCAGGGCTGTTGCCACCCGATCACAGGAAGCTGCATTAAGTGTTAGCAGGTATTTGTGGGATGTTGCAGGGGGACCAAGAGAAAACTAAGTGCAGAATGACTTACAAATAATACTGCAGCTCATATTTTGTTCTCTGAGAGGCCATAGTTCTTTTTTAGATTTTAAAATTACTATGTATATATGTTTTTGTAATGAACAATATATGGTATCTTAATGTTTTTGTCTAATGCTGCCCTACTTTGTAAACCCCACAGGGCTACAGACATATTTTGGCACACTGAAAGCTACACAGATGCTATCGATTTCACCAAATATATTTATATATATGGAACATCGTAGGTAGCTTTGATTGCAAACTTATACATTGAAATTATATGGTTATGTTAATGTTAGTTACCGGTATTTAATTTTTTTACATTTTAAACAATACAATAATAGAAACTGTCGTGCTGCATGCTTGTCAAATTTATTCCAGCCCAGCTGAATGCTTGGGGCTCTTCAGCATCACATTTTTTTTATCAGACAAGCTGCCTTAATTAGATGGCTTGGATGGAGACATCTTTACAGTTTTCTTACTGTCTTGCTTTGGTACAGATACGTATTATACCATGTCATTTTGATTGGATTGATTATCAAAGCTGAAGAAGCATTTTATTCTCTTCTGCTACAATTCGCACCTGTTATGATAATCAACAGGTGAATATGAATGCTTTTACACTGGTATTATGTATACAGTATATATCAATTAAAACTGTAGAATGTTTCATAGAAAATAAAGGAAAAAACTAAACAAATAAAATAGTCATAAATATAGTATGAGTTAGAGGACAACTGCAAGTAAAATGTTTAGGTGGGGATTGTTGGAACAGATAGAAGGTAAGTATAGCAGTGCAGGGACTTGGTGGTTGGCACTCCTGATTGAGGGTCCTTAGTTCGATTCCCAACCAGGACACCATTTGCATGGAGTTTGCAGGTTCTCTCTGTGCCTGCGTGGGTTGCCTCTGGTTACTCAGGTTTTCTCCCACACTCCAAAGACATGCTGATAGGTTAATTGACTGACTCCTGTTTAAATTCGCCCTTAGATTGTAAGCTCCTTGAGGGCAGTAACTGATGTGAATGTACAGTATTTAAAGTACTGAAGAAAATTAAGTACTGTCCGTGATACTTTTTTTATTTGCACTAACATACAATTTTTCAGGACAAGCTTTCGGGGTATGTCCCCTTCTTCAAGGTCCAAGCAGTACACGGCTACAATTACGTAAGTACTGAAGAAATTGTTGTGCTAAATAAATATCTGTATTATTAATAAGGTTTAAATTTCATTTACATCTGCATTCCTTTACTAGTGGACTTTTCATGAATTTACTTTCTACTATGGAATGAGGTCATACAAGTCTGTGCATCTCTGACTGAGTTGTATCTTCCACAAATATATTGTATAATGTTTAAAGTACCCTTACCTTGTAAAACAACCCAGTCCATGTAAAATAGAGATAGAAATTAAAGGCAAAACATTGGTGTGTATACAGTGTATGTATGTATGTATGTATGTATATGTTTGTATATGTATATATTGTGAGGGGGTTAGCTTGGCAGCGGGTGTGTGTGACCCCCGGGATGGGCTCCCCACACAAAACAGGCCCAGCAAACGGAGGTTGTGGTTTTCAAAATCAAAAAGGTGCGGTTTATTTTCTATTTACAGTGACAAAACACAGCAAAGCAAAAGAAACATAACCAAAATAAATCCTGGTCAAGTTGACCTCTGACTAAACATACAGGTTTCCTAACTAACAACTGGGATCAGCCTAGTGCTGTCCTAGTCCCTAAGTCCCTGGTTTTAAATGTCCAAGCAAATAGCCACACAGGCTTTGTCTCACCGCACAGGGGTTCACTCTCCCTAGACAGTCCACACAGGTCTGGTTCCAGGCATGAGCTAACATCTAATGAAGCTGGGAGTTCTTATAGAGGCCTAAATGAGCTGACAAGCTTCAGCTGGTCTCATCAACTCCCTGTCTGCACGACGCCCAGCCCTCTCCCTAGAGGTATGAGTCATCCATGAGCCCACTAGCCTTATACAACTCTCCACCTAGTTGTATAAGTCGGCGTAAAGCCTGAATCTGGGCGAAATATATCTACCCCCCTGGATGCAACCAGGTGACTTTACCTTCCTGCTGTCACATACCCCCCCCTCTTGTTTTAACCTCGGGGTTGGAACACCAGCAATCAGGCATTCATGTACTCGAGACAAAGCATCCACATTCCCCATTTGAACGCCAGGGCGATGCTTTACTGTGAAGTTGAATTCCTGGAGGGCCAGGAACCACCTATTCACTCTTCTATTTGTTTCCTTGTTTTGAGCCATCCACTTTAACGGAGCGTGATCCGTAACCATGTCAAAGTGCCTACCTAGCAGGTAGTACCGAAGGGAATCTAGAGCCCACTTCACCGCTAAACACTCCTTTTCAACGGTGGCGTAATTTACCTCATGGGACTTCAACTTCCTGCTGAGGTAAATGACTGGGTGCTCTTCCCCGTTCCAGACCTGGGACAATACTGCTCCTAACCCCACATCTGACGCATCACTTTGTACGACAAAGTCTTTAGAGAAGTCGGGTGAGTACAACACTGGCTGGCTACATAAGGCTTGTTTCAAGAATTGGAATGCTGCCTCAGCCTCGGGGGTCCATTTAATCATGACCGACCCTTTCCCCTTCGTCAGGTTGGTTAGGGGCACAGCCTTAGAAGCAAAGTGGGGAATGAATCGCCGATAATACCCAGCGATTCCCAGAAAGGCTCGTACCTGCTTCTTGCTGTTGGGACGTGGCCAACTCTGGATGGCCTCGACTTTGTTGAGTTGGGGTTTTATTACTCCCCTCCCAATGGTGTACCCAAGATATTTGGCCTCCTCCTGCCCAATGGTACACTTCTTGGGGTTAGCCGTAAACCCCGCTTCCCGAACAGAGTCCAGGACTGCTTGCACTTTTGGCAGATGTGAGGCCCAATCTGTGCTATGGACAATTACGTCATCCAGGTAAGCCGCAGCATACTTCCGATGGGGCCTCAGCATCTGGTCCATTTTCCGCTGGAATGTGGCCGGCGCATTCTGTAACCCGAACGGCATTCTTTTATATTGGAACGCCCCGTCTGGGGTTACAAATGCGGTTTTCTCTTTGGCCGACTTGGCCAGGGGGATTTGCCAATACCCTTTTGTGAGGTCAAGAGTCGTCATGTATCGGGCTGTTCCCAGCCGGTCGATCAACTCATCTATACGTGGCATGGGGTAGGTGTCAAATTTTGTAACTTTGTTCAACTGACGAAAATCGTTACAAAATCGCCAGCTCCCATCCGGTTTAGGCACCAACACGATGGGACTAGACCAATCACTTTGGGACTCCTCTATCACCCCTAAGTTCAGCATTTTCTGTACTTCCTCCCGTATTGCCTCCCGTCGAGCCTCTGGGATCCGATAGGGTTTTAACTTCACCCTTTCACCGGGCGGGGTAATGATGTCATGCTCTACCCCAGATGTTTGTCCCGGCAGCTCAGAGAATACCTCCTTGTTGCGAAGCACAAACTCCTTAACCTCCTGTTGTTGGGGTTGTGACAAGGTGGCTGCTATTCCAACCTCAGGAATCACGCAACCAGTTTGAGCTGGTGACCAAGTGTCTGCGACTAGGGACTCTCTATCCCTCCAGGCTTTCAACAGATTAACGTGATAGATCTGTTCGGGCTTTCGCCTTCCTGGTTGTCTGACCTTGTAATTCACTTCGCTCACTTTTTCCATTATCTCGTAGGGGCCTTGCCATTTGGCAAGGAATTTACTTTCAACCGTAGGGACAAGTACCAATATCCTATCCCCCGGGGAAAAGGTACGGGTCTTGGCTCCACGGTTGTACACTCTCTGCTGTGCCAACTGCGCTTGGGCCAAATGTTCCTTCACGATGGGCATTACCTGTGCAATTCGATCTTGCATCAGGGCGACATGCTCAATCACACTCCTGTGGGGAGAACTCTCACTTTCCCAAGTTTCCTTGGCAATATCCAACAGCCCTCTTGGGTGTCTCCCATACAGTAACTCAAAGGGGGAGAATCCCGTAGAGGATTGGGGCACCTCCCTAATAGCAAACATCAAATAAGGAAGTAAACAGTCCCAATCCTTTCCATCTCTATCCACCACTTTCTTCAACATTTGTTTTAGGGTTTTGTTGAATCTTTCAACCAGCCCATCGGTTTGGGGGTGATACACAGACGTACGCAATTGCGTCACTTTGAACAATTTACACAGCTCTTTCATAACCCGGGACATAAAGGGTGTACCTTGGTCCGTAAGCAGTTCTTTACAAATACCCACCCGGCTAAAAACAAGAGATAGCTCTTTGGCTATGGTTTTGGCCAAGGTATTTCGGAGAGGGATCGCTTCTGGATAACGGGTGGCATAGTCCATTATAACTAATATGTACTGGTGCCCCCTAGCGGACTTGATTATAGGACCTACCAAATCCATGGCGATCCTCTCAAACGGGACCTCAATGATGGGTAGAGGGACCAGCGGGCTACGGAAATGTGGCATCGGGGCCAACCTCTGACACACAGGGCAGGAGGAACAATAATTTTCTACGTCCTTCATCACCCCCGGCCAATAGAATCTCTGTAATACCCTCTCTCGGGTTTTCTCTGTCCCCAGATGACCTCCAAGAATGTGCCCATGGGCCAACTCCAACACCAACTTCCTGTAAGGTTTGGGCACCACAAGCTGCTCAACGGTTTCTTCTGCCCTTTTTGCCACCCGATACAGTAGGTCCTTCTCTACGCTGAAGTATGGGTAAGTGCAGGTATTATCTGGGTTCACTAACTCGCCATCTATTTTCACTACGTTTTCCCGTGCCTTTATTAGGGCGGGGTCTTTCAACTGTTCTGTGGCAAAGTTTTCCCTGTGAACCTCAAGATCAGAAAACTCCACAGACGGTAGGTTTTCGTCTGAGGAGGTGGGCTCCTCTCCAGTTTCTTGAGTCTCCCCTGCCAATACTGATAAGGGAAATTCCGGAGAGTCCTCACCACTCTTAGGGGAGTTCTGGCTATCACATTCCTGGTACATAGGGGCACCAGTGAGGGGCTCAGGATCATCCCACAGTTCCCAGAACTTCGGAAAATCCCTTCCCACAACGGCGTCATGCGGTAACTGAGATACTAAGCCCACTGGATGAGAGAGGGTACCTTTGGGGGTCTCGAAACACACTGTAGTCACTGGATACTCTCGGGTGTCCCCATGCACACAAATAACAGCTACCTTGCTATTCCCAGAGACCTCTGTTTTAACTAACTCAGCCTTTATCAGGGTCACAAGGCTACCTGAATCCAGCAATACCACAACATTTCTACCATTAACACACATTTTGCATAAATGTTTCTCAGTTCCTCGAATGGCAGTGCATGCGACTGTCGCACACAGCGACTGACGTCTGCCCGTCAGAAAGTCACACTGCATGGGTTCCTCCACAACCGGGCAATTGGCTGCAATATGTCCCGCTTGCCGGCAGCGGTAGCAAACGATCCTTCTTGCCGCCTCTTGAGCCGCTGATTTCCCAGGCTGTTCTCGCCAAACTTGGGGTAGAGCTCCCACCCTCTCACTCTCTCCACCCTCACCCCTTGGAATCCTCTTATCCGCCCCTGGGGATGGTCTGGTCTTAGGGTGGAAAGTCCGAGTGTCTCTGGAAGAGGCCGTCAGGTTCTCTGTAGCCAAGTATTTCTCCACACGATCCACAAGACCATCGGCCGTCTCTGGGTCTCCATGGCTTACCCACTTTTGGATGGCAGTAGGAAGGGCTCTCAAAAACCGATCCATTACAACACGTTCCACAATCTTTGGTGCGGACAAAGTCTCTGGCTGTAGCCACTTTCTGCTCAGGTGAATGAGATCATACATTTGAGACCTGGGGGGTTTTCCAAGCTGGAAAGTCCAGTTATGCACACGCTGAGCCCGGACAGCCTGGGTGACACCCAGCCTTGCCAAAATTTCAGCTTTTAGCATCACATAGTCTTTTGCTTGGTTAGGCTCTAGGTCATAGTAAGCTTTCTGCGATTCACCAGTTAACAGAGGAGCCACCAGTCCAGCCCACTGCTCCTCAGGCCACTTTTCTCTTTCAGCGGTCCTTTCAAATGTGGTCAAAAATACCTCTGGATCATCCTCTCCAGTCATTTTTGTCAATAAACAACTCACCCCAAAGGACGCGGTATTAGTGGGACGGCTTTCCTCACTGGTCTGCGGACGTTGCTGCATTACTGCTTCCATTTGTTGTAGTCTCTGCTCTTGCTTCTGTAACAGGTCTATGAAGCGGGCCTCAGATTGCTGCTGGGCTTGTTGCTGAGCTTCCAGACTCTGTTGGTGAGCTTGCTGCTGGGCTGCAAGGCTCTGTTGATGAGCTTGCTGCTGGGCTGCAAGGCTCCTTTGCAAACCTGCATTTGTCTGCTGTTGATTGGCATTTGCTAGAGCCAGCTGTTTCAGTATCTCCTCCATGCTGGCTTAAAAAAAAACTGCCACTGGTTCTCCACCAACTGTGAGGGGGTTAGCTCGGCAGCGGGTGTGTGTGACCCCCGGGATGGGCTCCCCACACAAAACAGGCCCAGCAAACGGAGATTGTGGTTTTCAAAATCAAAAAGGTGCGGTTTATTTTCTATTTACAGTGACAAAACACAGCAAAGCAAAAGAAACATAACCAAAATAAATCCTGGTCAAGTTGACCTCTGACTAAACATACAGGTTTCCTAACTAACAACTGGGATCAGCCTAGTGCTGTCCTAGTCCCTAAGTCCCTGGTTTTAAATGTCCAAGCAAATAGCCACACAGGCTTTGTCTCACCGCACAGGGGTTCACTCTCCCTAGACAGTCCACACAGGTCTGGTTCCAGGCATGAGCTAACATCTAATGAAGCTGGGAGTTCTTATAGAGGCCTAAATGAGCTGACAAGCTTCAGCTGGTCTCATCAACTCCCTGTCTGCACGACGCCCAGCCCTCTCCCTAGAGGTATGAGTCATCCATGAACCCACTAGCCTTATACAACTCTCCACCTAGTTGTATAAGTCGGCGTAAAGCCTGAATCTGGGCGAAATATATCTACCCCCCTGGATGCAACCAGGTGACTTTACCTTCCTGCTGTCACAATATATATATATATATATATATATATATATATAGCGGGTATGTACTTTCCCGGGTGTAATTTTGAACTTGGCAGAGACATCAGTGATGTGTAATTCCCTGCAGCCCAGCGGGTGGCGCTGTCGCCCTGGGCTGGGGTTGAATCATTGCTGTGTGCTGTGCCTCCTTTTTGTCCTCCCTCGGCAGCGGTATGGTGGGGCAGGGAACCCGCCGTGCTTGCTGGGAGATGGTATAAAGGGTCCGGCCATCTTTGTCACGGGGTCAAGTCCCAGGCACCTTCAGCCTGTGGGCGGTGGTTCGTGTCGGTCCTCTAGGCGGTCTAGGCCTAGAGGACAACCGGAGGTCGTGTTCCATCTCAGGCACCTTTGGCCTGGGGTGAGGTACTCGGATGGAGGTCTGGAGCTCAGTGCCCAACACTGAGTTCCGCGAGGGAAGGAGATCCTAGGGAACCCCGGGAGTGGGTACTCGAATCCGGAAGGCGCAATGGACCGGGGGGGAGCTCCTCGCTTGAAGACCCGGTGCAGCATATTGCCGGTGACAGGTGAGCCTCTCACCGGAGACCGCCTGGAAGGAAATTCCCATTCGCTCGGAGACCGCAACCCACTTTCAGGGAAGAAAGTGGAGAACCAATTGTGTCTGGGCCTATTCGCATCCCCACCTCCTTTCCTGTTCTGTTTCTACCAAGGGAGTTCAACTGATTGTGTTCATTGGCAGAAGAATAAAGGAGTGTTGGACTTTAATGGTGTGGGGCTCATTTCCTGGCAGACATTGTTCAAGGTAGCTCTTGGTGGAGGATCCAGGTGCACAGCACTGACCCAAAGGTAAAAGAAAAGAACTTTGCTTATGCCGCACTGACATCTGTGGTAAAGGCCAGGCATAGTGTTCCCCGCTCCCTCCCCTCTAAGGTACCCCTAGACAAGAGACAGACGAGCGTGTGAAAAGAGGGGAGTGAGGAGGGCGCTACATATATATATATATATATATATATATATATATATATATATATATATATATATATGTGTGTGTGTGTGTGTGTGTATGTGTATCTCTCAACTGCATAAGGGGCTTAGAGAGATGGGGGTAGAGAAACACCGCTACACTGATATTCCCAGTGAATAGCTGTCAGGGGGAGGGAGGGTTTTTCAGCTGAAGCCTGATCATTTGAGGACATGCAAGCTGTTCTCCCAGCACAGCCAAAAAGCTGACCACGCTGTGATGGGAGTGCTTTTGATGCCTACCAAGGTCAATTTGAAGAACAAATATTTAATTTGGGTGGATTCTAGCAGGCTTAATCACTCCTGGCTTGTGTGTTACTTACTTCTGAGCTCTGTACCCTGTGTGAGTCCTACACTATTTTCGATACACACTCCTGAGTGCTGTGTGTTACACTGACCGCTGTACTAGATATACACTCTGTTCTACATTTCATTCTCCTGACCACTGCACTCTGCGTGCGGGCCCCATATATGACATACTTCTGACCACTGCAATCTTTATGCTATATATTACATACTGTATGTGTATAATACAATACTTCTGAGCAAAGTGTTTGTCTCAACAGTAGCTGGTTGCTAAGCAGTTACTGACTATTTTTGGAAGTCCTTCTTTATGGTAGGCTGAAAAGCATTTTTAAAGTGATTGTGCTAAATGGTGTAATTGTCTGTAAGACTATTGCTTTTGGCACAGTATTTAAAGCATATTGTTCAGTTACCTGCACTGCAGCATGTATGTGCCACCTGTACAGCAGGTAGACTCAGGTTTTATTGAAGACCCTGCCATTGTTAGCCAATTTGGCCACACCCACCAATCAACACCACTCTGCTATGCTCCTCTCTTGGGGGCTGAGTACCTGCACCTATTATCTGACAAAAAAAGCCCCAATTATCAGTATAATGAGTTAATTTAAATGGTCACACCAACCCAAACCTTCAGTGTTGGAATGACACTTTAAATGGTAATTCAGAAAAATGGATACAAGAATGTAGTAATATTACAAGGCCAATATTCCAATATACCAGGAATCATTATAAGTGTGACTTCTATCATACATCATAATTCATACCCTAAAATATAGAATTATTTTATAACCACAAGGTATATGCAAAAAGACGAAAAGAAAGGTATTCCAATTTCTACCTTTAAAGGGACACTAAAGCCCTGTACACACAATCGGATTTCCTATGGATTTTAAACCGATGGATTTTTCCATCGGTAATCCGATGAAGCTGACTTCCATCAGTCTTGCCTACACACCATCAGTCAAAAATCCGACCGTCCCAAACGCCGCGATGTAAAACACTCCAAAAAGCAGAGAAAAATGAAGTTCAATGCTTCTGAGCATGCGTCGACTTGATTCTGAGCATGCGTGGGTTTTTTGTCCGATGGAGTTCCACACAGACGATCGGAATTTGCTATAATTTTTTCCCCCCATCGGATAAATTTAAAACATGTTCTATTTTTTCTCACCGATGGAAAAAAGACCGATGGGGCCCATACACGATCGGTTTGTCCGATGAGAAAAGTTTTTTAAATAACAAACATGTCATACTTACCTCCACTGTGCAGTTCGTTTTGCACAGAGTGGCCTCGATCCTGGTCTTCTGGGGTCCCTCGGCGGCTGTCTCGGCTCCTCCCTGCATCAGCTAACCCCCTTCATGGGAAGCTCTCTCTCAAGGGGGTTAGCTTGCTGGCGCACTCCCGTGATACAGCCGGCGGCTATAGCCGCCGACTGTATCACTCTACCCCCCCTGGCGCGCTGCGTCATTGATTTGATTGACAGCAGCGGGAGCTAATGGCTGCGCTGCTATCAATCAACCAATGAATGAGCCGAGAAGCCCGGCCGAGAAGCCAGCACATTCACGGCGCAGGACTTTCGAGGGGTCAGGTAAGTAAACGGGGGGGCTGGGGGGCGGCTAATCCTTGGATGTTTTTTCACCTTAATGCATGATAGAATGCATTAAGGTGAAAAAACATGTACCTTTACAACCCCTTAATTACTTTCCTCTGAACTATTCAAATGTAGCTGTTTACATTAGGAAAACACAATGATTGGTTCAAGTAGATCCGTAACTAATACATATGAATATTTTAAAGTCTTTGTTTCTTTTATCTTACTTGTTGATGTCATTTTTAGAAATTGTACATGAGATTTAACTCGGTAATATTAGTGTGCCAAGTTCTTAACCCTCCTACTTTCAATATGCTTCCATTTGCAGATAGACAGGAGACCCTTCCTAACCATCTGGTGTTTTGGCAAATGTATGAAAGGCCGGTGCACTGCAAGAGAATTTGGATTTGCGTACTTTGATTCATCCAGGAATTGGCAACCACAGAAATTACTTCTGAAGCCTGTGGCATATGTCATGAGAGCAGCACAAATGGGAATCAATCAAGACATTTATCATTCGCTCCATTTTACCACAGTAAAAATGCTAAAGTGTTAATTAAAGCCCAGCATTACATTGCACCCTTGTTCTGCTTAGCTAAAATAAATAGTGTAGAAAAAGAGACAGCAGATGTAAGGCTTGCTACCCCACCAAGAGCTCAATGGCCCAGCTGTTTTAAACAATGTAGCCTACATATGTATTTCTCTTTCATTTTGACTGTAGAATCATTGCAATAGATTGCTCAGTGTTAGAGAGTTTGTTGTTTCTAGCAGTATTTTTGAGTACTGTCCGTGATACTTTTTTTATTTGCACTAACATACAATTTTTCAGGACAGTACTCAATTTTCTTTGTCACAATTTCACTAATACGGCTACAATCACCTCAAGTATAGCAGTATTTTTGGAAGTACTATAAGGAGTGGGAAAAAATTAGTGCAAGCAGCAAATTTGACTGGCCAAAGATGCCCATTTTTGATATTTCAGTTGAATCTAAGAATAATCAAAGGGCAAGAAATCAATGGGATAGTTTGGAAAATTGTCTTTAATGGGTTTGAAATGTGTGCTGTATAATACATGTAAAACCAATCATTTAGAGCAGTGGTTTCCAAACTACGGCCTGGGGGTGGCCCTTTGCTTGCTTTAATCCAGCCCTTGGGGCATTATTCCCCCCCACTGTCAGCAACAGTGGGGCATAGTTCCTGCCATTGGCACCGACAACAGGGCACTATTCCTCCCACTAATACCAATGATGGGACACTATTTCTCCCACTGACACTAATGATTGGGCACTATTACTCCCACTGACACCAATGAATGGGCACTATTCTTCCCACTGACATCAATTATGGGGCACTTCTCCTCCCACTGACATCAATGATGGGGCACTATTTCTCCCACTGACACAACATTGAGGCACTATTCCTCCCACTGACACCAATGACGGGGCACTATTCCTCCCACTGACACCTCCCCTGGGGACCCATATAATACCATGGATTGATGTTAACTCCTCTTATCCTAGACTCCACAGTGGCATCAGCATTGTTCCTTTCATTTTACCACATTCATTGCTAATTATGTGCTTTTAGTGTCTTTATCAACATGTGCAATATTTATGTAATTTTATCCAATACAAGACTATAAAGTTTCATGCCGGTTCCATCGAGCACTGCTCTTGTGTTTTTTGTGTATTTCTATCCGCCCTTCCAGTGGTTTGCAGCTGCACTGGTACTGGCCCTCTTGAATCCCTACAGGTTGGACATTCTCACGCCAAGACTGGAAGTTTGCAGCGCCTACAGGATTTTTTGTTTATGCTTATTTGTTTGGATCTCTTCCTGAGCAGCTCACTGACAGTTGTGTGATCGCACTGTCATTGCATTGGCATATTTCACAGACATTGTGGTACTAGTTCAGACTTTGAACGTTTATATTTACGTTATATTTATTAATTCATTTTTTATTCCCCCCTCCCCCCTCCTTATCCCCCTCCCCACCACCCAGCCGTTTGTTTGTTGTTCGTTTATTTGTATGTCCCAGTGTCTTGTGCGTCTTTTTATGTGTACACCATTATCCTAACCATGGCAACAGACAGGTCTTATAGGTTACAGTCCATATTTGATAAAATTGATTTATGCAGTTTTTCTGATGTAAATCATGATATTACCACCTCCCCTTCCTCATCTAATAATATGCCCCCGCACACAGAGGCCTTTGAGATCCAGTTGAGAAAGGTTTTTCTCAGACTGCAGGATGCTAAGTAGTGTGAGAATGCCCAATGGTGGGATCTTGTGTTCTTACAGAAATATCTTGAATTAGGTATTACTCCCAGAGGCCTCCGAATCAAAAAACAATGCAATTTTTTGGTGAAGGACCTCACAAAAGAGTGGCAAATGATCTCAGAATTTTGTACCATCAAGTGGATCAAAATCTTAGTTAAGCAAAGGGAAAGGAAACTGAGGGCTGCCGAGCAACAGGTGCTTGAGAGGAAGCAGGCTGCTGACGCTTTCAGCTTCTCTTGTCTTTTTTCCAAGTGGATACAGGTGCAAGATTCCAATATTAAGAAAGATGAGGATGATATGATTAACAAAAATACTAATAAACTCGAACGAGACGTTAAAGATTACAAAACAGGAAATGTTTTTGAATGGAAATGTCCAATACTGGAACCAAAATCCAATACCATACAGTCCACCCATGGTACCACCTTGCACCCCCCTCGTCCCAAGCATAATAATTCCACCATAATTAATAACAATAATAAAAATAAAAATAAAAACAATTGAAAAGGGAAAGATAAAAATGGCAAATTTTATTCTAAGAATACCCGCTCACAGGGTTACAATTCTGAGCCTACATCGTCACAAGATGTAGCACCAGTTGGAAAACACATCTCTTACTCCCTAGAGACTAATGTACCACTACAGATGGTTCCGGCACAGTGAGATGAACTCTCTGACAATGGACTCCCAGGTCACTACAGAACCCGCCAGCAAGTCTTCTCAACCACCACTCTGTTTTACAATAACCACATCCAATAAATACAGTCCGTTATCTAAAGATTTGGATGTCTATATCAAAGAAGGTGCTCGCCCTAGACAAAATGGGCCCCCTCCAACGTCTGGTAATACTACAGATAATCTCCAAGCAAATTATGATAGTTCACAGATTGTCGAGGATTTTTTAGTCCATCCTCCAAAGGGAGTCTCACAACCGAACGAAAAAAGAAAACTAGACGAGCTAGAAGAGGAGGAGCACAATCCAAGATTAAACAAAAAGGAGAGAACAGACATCAACCAGTAGATAGCACCATCAAGATCTACAACCTATCTTCACATACCCTCACACCGATAGAATTCATTCTCTTGAGGAAGGGACTCAGTTTCTCCCCCTCCATAGGACCAAACAAGTTCGATCTTTTCAAAGATTTGAACAAGTTTGTCCGTCTCCTCACACTCAAACGACACTTTGCAAAATGTAAAGTTTCAAATGAAAACCTGGCACTAGGAACCATCACCAATGGGACTAGTCTTCACTCCCAAAGCCACGATGTTGAAGACGAAGTCAATGATTCAGATGATATGTTATAGATCCTGGAAGCCCTTTGGGAGGAAGGCAACATGGAGAGTCAAACTCAATGCCCCTTCTTAAACCCAGATATTGTGCATACTGATTTTAAACTCCCGTCCATTTTTAACCCCATGCAATCTAAAGGCCCACATATAGAGACTTTTTATCAAGCCGTTTATAGAGATTTTGTTTCTCTATGTGACAACTCATCTAAACGTAGCCCTTCTAATCTTGATAAAGCCGAACGTCAAGCCCTGAAAGACCTTACGGCCAACCAAGACATTATGATAAAGCAGGCAGATAAAGAGGTAGTCTTGTCATTCAAGATAAATCAGACTACCTTCGGGAAGCATACTGACTGTTAGCTGACAGTGAAACCTATCAGAAACTTGCCTCTGACCCTCTTCCCATATATCAATTGGAACTTACCACCTTGGTGGATACAGCTTACAACAAGGGGGTTCTCAATAAAAGAGAAAAGTCTTTCTTATTACCTAAAATATGTAGTACCCCATATTTTTATCACCTCCCGAAGGTCCATAAATCACTGGTTGACCCTCCTGGCAGACCTATAGTCCCAGTACAAACAGCTTTATTAGCGGACTATCGCAGTACATAGACTATCTACTAAAACCTATAGTCTGTCAGCTGCCCTCCTATATCAGAGATTCAAGTCACATCATCGACACTTTACAAAATTATTCTTGGGAGGATGGATATCTATGGGCCTCACTTGACGTAGCTTCTCTTTACACGTCTATACCCCACAATGTTGGTCTTTCAGCAATACAGTACTTCCTCAGTAAAAATGGAGAGATTAATTCATTGTTGAAGATTATACTATACAAGGGTCTCTCATGAAAAAGAAATTTGAAGAAAAGGGGTATCCTCGTGATCTGTTGGAACAAGCGTTTTTTTTTAATACCGATAAACGAACAAAGAATAAAGACGGACACAAAGATATAAACAATAAAGAAAATACTGCCAGGTTCATATCAACGTTCAATATAAAATATAGGGCTATTTCCAAAATTATCAACAAGCACTTTAATATCCTGAAATTAGATCAATTTTTAGCACCATTACTTCCTTCCAAACCTCAAGTTACTTTCAGAAGATCCCGCACTATTCACAATACCATCGCCCCAAGCAAGTTGTCTAATCCCAATAATAAAAGACCTTTGGAAATTCGGGCCTATTTTGATAATAGAACCGGTATTTTTAAGTGTTGTAAAAGAGGGTGCCTGACATGCCAGTCAATCACCAATGGACGACCAGAAATTGTTACTTCCAAAGGTGTCAGGTTCCAGATAAAACAATTCCTTACCTGCTCAACTGAGTATATTATCTATGTCTTGCGTTGCCCCTGCAAACTCCTGTATGTAGGACGTACGATTCGCACTCTCCGTGTGAGGGTGGGTGAGCATCGCAGACTCATTAAAAAAGGCTGCGACAGACATAGTGTCCCAAACCATTTCCACCAGGCACACAACAAAGATTTTAGGGTACTGGAGGTTATGGCAATTGAGGCCATACCTAAAGGGACACTAACAGACAACGAAAGGTTTTCTCTCATATGCAGGAGAAAAACCTTCTGTATCTACCAGTTCGGTTCACTCTCGCCTGGGGGTATGAACGAAGAGCTGGACATTCTGAGCATTGTCTGATAATCCAGCCTAAAGCCCCATACACACGGTCGGACTTCCATCTGACTTTTCCGTGGTTTTTTGTCCGAACGGAGTTGGTCGGGAACACCCATAGCATACACACGCTCTGACTTTTCTGCAAACTTTCCCAAAACTTTTTGCAAAATCACGTGTTTTTTCTGCTCTTTTCTGCTCTTTACCGCCACCCTTTGGTCAACTTCTGCTATTGTTGGTTGATTTTAACATTAGTTGTTTTGTCCATCGGACAAAAGTCCCATGGTTTTCTGTACACACGGTCGGACTTTGCTCCATCGGACTTTTGTTGGGCAAAAGTTTGTCCGTTTGCAGACCCAACTTTTGTCCGATGAAAACAAGAAAAAAGCAAAACAAGTTTGTCCGATGGAGCGTACACACGGTCGGATTGTTGGTCCAACTTGCTCAAAATGAATTTTGTTGGCCAAAAGTCCGACCGTGTGTACGGGGCTTAAGATTGATACAATAAGCTGCTTACCCTGTCCTTTTAATACTTTTTAATATTCTTTTATCCTTTTATAATACCATTTTTGATATTTACTTACAATTAATTATTAATTACTAATTTTTGTATTGTTTAGCCACTGATGGACATTCACATGGCGCCATTACTTCTCCTTTCTTTTGTACGGATATCAATTAATATCTTTATTATAACAGCAACAATATAAAATATATATACAGTTATATTATGTGTATATATTGTGACAGCAGGAAGGTAAAGTCACCTGGTTGCATCCAGGGGGGTAGATATATTTCTCCCAGATTCAGGCTTTATGCTGACTTATACAACTAGGGTGGAGAGTTGTATAAGCCCAGCTGAGGCTAGTAGGCTCATGGATGACTCATACCTCTAGGGAGAGTGTGGGGCGTCGTACAGACAGGGAGTTGATGAGGCCAGCTGAAGCTTGTCAGCTCATTTAGGCCTCTATAAGAACTCCCAGATTCATTAGATGTTAGCTCATGCCTGGAACCAGACCTGTGTGGACTGTCTAGGGAGAGTGAACCCCTGTGCGGTGAGAAAAAGCCTGTGTGGCTATTTGCTTGGACATTTAAAACCAGGGACTTAGGGACTAGGACAGCACTAGGCTGATCCCAGTTGTTAGTTAGGAAACCTGTATGTTTAGTCAGAGGTCAAGTTGACCAGGATTTATTTTGTTTATATGTTTCTTTTGGCTTTGCTGTGTTTTGTCACTGTAAATAGAAAATAAACCGCACCTTTTTTTTGATTTTGACAACCACAACCTCCGTTTGCTGGGCCTGTTTTTGTGTGGGGAGCCCATCCCGGGGGTCACACACACCCGCTGCCGAGCTAACCCCCTCACAGTTGGTGGAGAATGCGGGCAGTTTTTTTTAAGCCAGCATGGAGGAGATACTGAAGCAGCTGGCTCTAGCAAATGCCAATCAACAGCAGACAAATGCAGGTTTGCAAAAGAGCCTTGCAGCTCAACAACAGAACTTTGCAGCCCAGCAGCAAGCTCACCAACAGAGTCTGGAAGCTCAGCAACAAGCCCAGCAGCAATCTGAGGCCCGCTTCATAGACCTGTTACAGAAGCAAGAGCAGAGACTACAACAAATGGAAGCAGTAATGCAGCAACGTCCGCAGACCAGTGAGGAAAGCCGTCCCACTAATACCGCGTCCTTTGGGGTGAGTCGTTTATTGACAAAAATGACTGGAGAGGATGATCCAGAGGTATTTTTGACCACATTTGAAAGGACTGCTGAAAGAGAAAAGTGGCCTGAGGAGCAGTGGGCTGGACTGGTGGCTCCTCTGTTAACTGGTGAATCGCAGAAGGCTTACTATGACCTAGAGCCTGACCAAGCAAAAGACTATGTGATGCTAAAAGCTGAGATATTGGCAAGGCTGGGTGTCACCCAGGCTGTCCGGGCTCAGCGTGTGCATAACTGGACTTTCCAGCTTGGAAAACCCCCCAGGTCTCAAATGTATGATCTCATTCACCTGAGCAGAAAGTGGCTACAGCCAGAGACTTTGTCCGCACCAAAGATTGTGGAACGTGTTGTAATGGATCGGTTTTTGAGAGCTCTTCCTACTGCCATCCAAAACTGCGTAAGCCATGGAGACCCAGAGACGGCCAATGGTCTTGTGGATCGTGTGGAGAAATACTTGGCTACAGAGAACCTGACGGCCTCTTCCAGAGACACTCGGACTTTCCACCCTAAGACCAGACCATCCCCAGGGGCGGATAAGAGGATTCCAAGGGGTAAGGGTGGAGAGAGTGAGAGGGTGGGAGCTCTACCCCAAGTTTGGCGAGAACAGCCTGGGAAATCAGCGGCTCAAGAGGCGGCAAGAAGGATCGTTTGCTACCGCTGCCGGCAAGCGGGACATATTGCAGCCAATTGCCCGGTTGTGGAGGAACCCATGCAGTGTGACTTTCTGACGGGCAGACGTCAGTCGCTGTGTGCGACAGTCGCATGCACTGCCATTCGAGGAATTGAGAAACATTTATGCAAAATGTGTGTTAATGGTAGAAATGTTGTGGTATTGCTGGATTCAGGTAGCCTTGTGACCCTGATAAAGGCTGAGTTAGTTAAAACAGAGGTCTCTGGGAATAGCAAGGTAGCTGTTATTTGTGTGCATGGGGACACCCGAGAGTATCCAGTGACTACAGTGTGTTTCGAGACCCCCAAAGGTACCCTCTCTCATCCAGTGGGCTTAGTATCTCAGTTACCGTATGACGCCATTGTGGGAAGGGATTTTCCGAAGTTCTGGGAACTGTGGGATGATCCTGAGCCCCCCACTGGTGCCCCTATGTACCAGGAATGTGATAGCCAGAACTCCCCTGAGAGTGGTGAGGACTCTCCGGAATTTCCCTTATCAGTATTGGCAGGGGAGACTCAAGAAACTGGAGAGGAGCCCACCTCCTCAGACGAAAACCTACCGTCTGTGGAGTTTTCTGATCTTGAGGTTCACAGGGAAAACTTTGCCACAGAACAGTTGAAAGACCCCGACCCTAATAAAGGCACGCGAAAACGTAGTGAAAATAGATGGCGAGTTAGTGAACCCAGATAATACCTGCACTTACCCATACTTCAGCGTAGAGAAGGACCTACTGTATCGGGTGGCAAAAAGGGCAGAAGAAACCGTTGAGCAGCTTGTGGTGCCCAAACCTTACAGGAAGTTGGTGTTGGAGTTGGCCCATGGGCACATTCTTGGAGGTCATCTGGGGACAGAGAAAACCCGAGAGAGGGTATTACAGAGATTCTATTGGCCGGGGGTGATAAAGGACATAGAAAATTATTGTTCCTCCTGCCCTGTGTGTCAGAGGTCGGCCCCGATGCCACATTTCCGTAGCCCGCTGGTCCCTCTACCCATCATTGAGGTCCCGTTTGAGAGGATCGCCATGGATTTGGTAGGTCCTATAATCAAGTCCGCTAGGGGGCACCAGTACATATTAGTTATAATGGACTATGCCACCCGTTATCCAGAAGCGATCCCTCTCCGAAATACCTCGGCCAAAACCATAGCCAAAGAGCTATCTCTTGTGTTTAGCCGGGTGGGTATTTGTAGAGAACTGCTTACGGACCAAGGTACACCCTTTATGTCCCGGGTTATGAAGGAGCTGTGTAAATTGTTCAAAGTGACGCAATTACGTACATCTGTGTATCACCCCCAAACCGATGGGCTGGTTGAAAGATTCAACAAAACCCTAAAGCAAATGTTGAAGAAAGTGGTGGATAGAGATGGAAAGGATTGGGACTGTCTACTTCCTTATCTGATGTTTGCTATTAGGGAGGTGCCCCAATCCTCTACGGGATTCTCCCCCTTTGAGTTACTGTATGGGAGACACCCAAGAGGGCTGTTGGATATTGCCAAGGAAACTTGGGAAAGTGAGAGTTCTCCCCACAGGAGTGTGATTGAGCATGTCGCCCTGATGCAAGACCGAATTGCACAGGTAATGCCCATCGTGAAGGAACATTTGGCCCAAGCGCAGTTAGCACAGCAGAGAGTGTACAACCGTGGAGCCAAGACCCGTACCTTTTCCCCGGGGGATAGGATACTGGTACTTGTCCCTACGGTTGAAAGTAAATTCCTTGCCAAATGGCAAGGCCCCTACGAGATAATGGAAAAAGTGAGTGAAGTGAATTACAAGGTCAGACAACCAGGAAGGCGAAAGCCCGAACAGATCTATCACGTTAATCTGTTGAAAGCCTGGAGGGATAGAGAGTCCCTAGTCGCAGACACTTGGTCACCAGCTCAAACTGGTTGCGTGATTCCTGAGGTTGGAATAGCAGCCACCTTGTCACAACCCCAACAACAGGAGGTTAAGGAGTTTGTGCTTCGCAACAAGGAGGTATTCTCTGAGCTGCCGGGACAAACATCTGGGGTAGAGCATGACATCATTACCCCGCCCGGTGAAAGGGTGAAGTTAAAACCCTATCGGATCCCAGAGGCCCGACGGGAGGCAATACGGGAGGAAGTACAGAAAATGCTGAACTTAGGGGTGATAGAGGAGTCCCAAAGTGATTGGTCTAGTCCCATTGTGTTGGTGCCTAAACCGGATGGGAGCTGGCGATTTTGTAACGATTTTCGTCAGTTGAACAAAGTTACAAAATTTGACACCTACCCCATGCCACGTATAGATGAGTTGATCGACCGGCTGGGAACAGCCCGATACATGACGACTCTTGACCTCACAAAAGGGTATTGGCAAATCCCCCTGGCCAAATTGGCCAAAGAGAAAACCGCATTTGTAACCCCAGACGGGGCGTTCCAATATAAAAGAATGCCGTTCGGGTTACAGAATGCGCCGGCCACGTTCCAGCGGAAAATGGACCAGATGCTGAGGCCCCATCGGAAGTATGCTGCGGCTTACCTGGATGACGTAATTGTCCATAGCACAGATTGGGCCTCACATCTGCCAAAAGTGCAAGCAGTCCTGGACTCTGTTCGGGAAGCGGGGTTTACGGCTAACCCCAAGAAGTGTACCATTGGGCAGGAGGAGGCCAAATATCTTGGGTACACCATTGGGAGGGGAGTAATAAAACCCCAACTCAACAAAGTCGAGGCCATCCAGAGTTGGCCACGTCCCAACAGCAAGAAGCAGGTACGAGCCTTTCTGGGAATCGCTGGGTATTATCGGCGATTCATTCCCCACTTTGCCTCTAAGGCTGTGCCCCTAACCAACCTAACGAAGGGGAAAGGGTCGGTCATGATTAAATGGACCCCCGAGGCTGAGGCAGCATTCCAATTCTTGAAACAAGCCTTATGTAGCCAGCCAGTGTTGTACTCACCCGACTTCTCTAAAGACTTTGTCGTACAAAGTGATGCGTCAGATGTGGGGTTAGGAGCAGTATTGTCCCAGGTCTGGAACGGGGAAGAGCACCCAGTCATTTACCTCAGCAGGAAGTTGAAGTCCCATGAGGTAAATTACGCCACCGTTGAAAAGGAGTGTTTAGCGGTGAAGTGGGCTCTAGATTCCCTTCGGTACTACCTGCTAGGTAGGCACTTTGACATGGTTACGGATCACGCTCCGTTAAAGTGGATGGCTCAAAACAAGGAAACAAATAGAAGAGTGAATAGGTGGTTCCTGGCCCTCCAGGAATTCAACTTCACAGTAAAGCATCGCCCTGGCGTTCAAATGGGGAATGTGGATGCTTTGTCTCGAGTACATGAATGCCTGATTGCTGGTGTTCCAACCCCGAGGTTAAAACAAGAGGGGGGGGTATGTGACAGCAGGAAGGTAAAGTCACCTGGTTGCATCCAGGGGGGTAGATATATTTCTCCCAGATTCAGGCTTTATGCTGACTTATACAACTAGGGTGGAGAGTTGTATAAGCCCAGCTGAGGCTAGTAGGCTCATGGATGACTCATACCTCTAGGGAGAGTGTGGGGCGTCGTACAGACAGGGAGTTGATGAGGCCAGCTGAAGCTTGTCAGCTCATTTAGGCCTCTATAAGAACTCCCAGATTCATTAGATGTTAGCTCATGCCTGGAACCAGACCTGTGTGGACTGTCTAGGGAGAGTGAACCCCTGTGCGGTGAGAAAAAGCCTGTGTGGCTATTTGCTTGGACATTTAAAACCAGGGACTTAGGGACTAGGACAGCACTAGGCTGATCCCAGTTGTTAGTTAGGAAACCTGTATGTTTAGTCAGAGGTCAAGTTGACCAGGATTTATTTTGTTTATATGTTTCTTTTGGCTTTGCTGTGTTTTGTCACTGTAAATAGAAAATAAACCGCACCTTTTTTTTGATTTTGACAACCACAACCTCCGTTTGCTGGGCCTGTTTTTGTGTGGGGAGCCCATCCCGGGGGTCACACACACCCGCTGCCGAGCTAACCCCCTCACAATATCTATATTTTATATTTATTATTATGGGCATTACAAATTTTTACTACAACCGTGAGGACCTCTGATACATTGGTGTATACGACATCAGACTATATTGCTTTTCCATTTTTGTCTTAGCATTAGGGATGAGCTTCGTGTTCGAGTCGAACACACGTTTGACTCGAACATCGGCTGTTCGATCGTTCGACGAAGATCGAACGTTATGGGCCGTTCGCGCCAAATTCGAGTGACGCGAACGGCCCACAATACACTGCGCCATCGCAGTGCAATCCCGGCACTGTGATTGGCCAAGCATGCACTGTGACCCCGCATGCTTGGCCAAACACAGCGCCGGCAGCGAGGAGAGACATAATTTGCCACAGGCAGGATGCCTGTGGCCAATCATAGCTCAGGGGGGTTTAGTACACGTTGTGTTCTTTTCTCAGGCATCTGCAGGAGTTGCTGTTCATTGCTGTTCTCTAAGATAGATAGGCAGGCAGGGACAGTGCGTTCTTTTCTCAGGCATCTGCAGGAGTTGCTGTTCATTGCTGTTCTCTAAGCTAGATAGGCAGGCAGGGACAGTGTGTTCTTTTCTCAGGCATCTGCAGGAGTTAATGTTTATTGCTGTTCTCTAAGCTAGATAGGCAGGCAGGGGCAGTGTGTTCTTTTCTCAGGCATCTGCAAGAGTTGCTGTTCATTGCTGTTCTCTAAGCTAGATAGGCAGGCAGAGACATTGTGTTCTTTTCTCAGGCATCTGCAGCAGTTAGTGGGTGTTGTGTGCCCCAGCACAGTATACACCTGTATATACCCGTCATTGGTGTTCTCTAAGCTGGATAGGCAGGCAGGGACAGTGTGTTCTTTTCTCAGGCATTTGCAGCAGTTAGTGGGTGTTGTGTGCCCCAGCACAGTATACACCTGTATATACCCGTCATTGCTGTTCTCTAATACAGGCATCTGCAGGAGTTAGTGGGTGTTGTGTGCCCTAGTACAGTATACACCTGTATATACCCGTCATTGCTGTTCTCTAATAAAGGCATCTGCTGGAGTTAGTGGGTGTTGTGTGCCCTAGCACAGTATACACCTGTATATAGCCGTCATTGCTGTTCTCTAATACAGGCATCTGCAGGAGTTAGTGGGTGTTGTGTGCCCTAGTACAGTATACACCTGTATATACCCGTCATTGCTGTTCTCTAATAAAGGCATCTGCTGGAGTTAGTGGGTGTTGTGTGCCCTAGTACAGTATACACCTGTATATACCCGTCATTGCTGTTCTCTAATAAAGGCATCTGCTGGAGTTAGTGGGTGTTGTGTGCCCTAGCACAGTATACACTTGTATATAGCCGTCATTGCTGTTCTCTAATACAGGCATCTGCAGGAGTTAGTGGGTGTTGTGTGCCCTAGTACAGTATACACCTGTATATACCCGTCATTGCCGTTCTCTAATACAGGCATCTGCAGGAGTTAGTGGGTGTTGTGTGCCCTAGTACAGTATACACCTGTATATACCCGTCATTGCTGTTCTCTAATAAAGGCATCTGCTGGGGTTAGTGGGTGTTGTGTGCCCTAGTACAGTATACACCTGTATATACCCGTCATTGCTGTTCTCTAATACAGGCATCTGCAGGAGTTAGTGGGTGTTGTGTGCCCTAGTACAGTATACACCTGTATATACCCGTCATTGCTGTTCTCTAATAAAGGCATCTGCTGGAGTTAGTGGGTGTTGTGTGCCCTAGTACAGTATACACCTGTATATACCCGTCATTGCTGTTCTCTAATAAAGGCATCTGCTGGAGTTAGTGGGTGTTGTGTGCCCTAGTTCAGTATACACCTGTATATACCCGTCATTGCTGTTCTCTAATAAAGGCATCTGCTGGAGTTAGTGGGTGTTGTGTGCCCTAGTACAGTATACACCTGTATATACCCGTCATTGCTGTTCTCTAATACAGGCATCTGAAGGAGTTAGTGGGTGTTGTGTGCCCTAGCACAGTATACACCTCTATATACCCGTCATTGCTGTTCTCTAATACAGGCATCTGCAGGAGTTAGTGGGTGTTGTGTGCCCTAGTACAGTATACACCTGTATATACCCGTCATTGCTGTTCTCTAATAAAGGCATCTGCTGGAGTTAGTGGGTGTTGTGTGCCCTAGTTCAGTATACACCTGTATATACCCGTCATTGCTGTTCTCTAATAAAGGCATCTGCTGGAGTTAGTGGGTGTTGTGTGCCCTAGTACAGTATACACCTGTATATACCCGTCATTGCTGTTCTCTAATACAGGCATCTGAAGGAGTTAGTGGGTGTTGTGTGCCCTAGCACAGTATACACCTCTATATACCCGTCATTGCTGTTCTCTAATACAGGCATCTGCAGGAGTTAGTGGGTGTTGTGTGCCCTAGTACAGTATATACCTGTATATACCCGTCATTGATGTTCTCTTATAAAGGCATCTGCTGGAGTTAGTGGGTGTTGTGTGCCCTAGTACAGTCTACACCTGTATATACCCGTCATTGCTGTTTTCTAATAAAGGCATCTGCTGGAGTTAGTGGGTGTCGTGTGCCCTAGCACAGTATACACCTGTATATAGCCGTCATTGCTGTTCTCTAATAAAGGCATCTGCTGGAGTTAGTGAGTGTTGTGTGCCCTAGTACAGTATACACCTGTATATACCCGTCATTGTTGTTCTCTAATAAAGGCATCTGCTGGAGTTAGTGGGTGTTGTGTGCCCTAGTACAGTATACACCTGTATATACCCGTCATTGATGTTCTCTAATAAAGGCATCTGCTGGAGTTAGTGGGTGTTGTGTGCCCTAGTACAGTATACACCTGTATATACCCGTCATTGCTGTTCTCTAATACAGGCATCTGCTGGACTTAGTGGGTGTTGTGTGCCCTAGTACAGTATACACCTGTATATACCCGTCATTGCTGTTCTCTAATAAAGGCATCTGCTGGAGTTAGTGGGTGTTGTGTGCCCTAGTACAGTATACACCTGTATATACCCGTCATTGCTGTTCTCTAATAAAGGCATCTGCTGGAGTTAGTGGTTGTTGTGTGCCCTAGTTCAGTATACACCTGTATATACCCGTCATTGCTGTTCTCTAATAAAGGCATCTGCTGGAGTTAGTGAGTGTTGTGTGCCCTAGTACAGTATACACCTGTATATACCCGTCATTGTTGTTCTCTAATAAAGGCATCTGCTGGAGTTAGTGGGTGTTGTGTGCCCTAGTACAGTATACACCTGTATATACCCGTCATTGATGTTCTCTAATAAAGGCATCTGCTGGAGTTAGTGGGTGTTGTGTGCCCTAGTACAGTATACACCTGTCTATACTTGTCATTGCTGTTCTCTAATAAAGGCATCTGCTGGACTTAGTGGGTGTTGTGTGCCTCCAGCACAATATACACTACCCAATTTCTGGTTTTCCCATCTCCCTGCAGGCCATTACTATGTCTGGAAGGCCAACAAGGAGAGGCAGACAGTCACAAGCCAATAAAAGAGGGCAAGCAGGCTCTGTGTCTAGAGACAACAGTGCTGGTCGTGGACGCTGTGCATCGTCATCAGCACGTGGCCATAGGAACGCTTGTCCTTATTTTCGGCAGCTGGACGTGTTGAGCTGCATCATGCCGAAGACTTGGTAGAGTGGATGACCAAGCCCTCCTCATCCTCCTCATCCTCTCTCACCCAGGCTCAGGGTACTGGCAAAGCAGCTGCCAAAGCGTCCTCTTCCCTCGTATCAATGTCATCATCAGTCACTCCTTCCCTAGACCCACCGTGTCCTCCTGAGGAGTCCCCCGAACTGTTTGAGCACAGTGTTGGGTACATGCTCCAGTAGGATGCCCAGCGTTTCGAAGGGTCTGAAGATGATACCCAGCTAGAGGAAGGCAGTAGCGTGAGAGCAGAGAGAGGGGATGCTCAAGAAGGACAGCAATCTGGCAGTCATGTTCCAGCAGCTGCAGCATACTGCCAGATTGGCTCCAGTGATGAGGAGGGAGGGGATGATGAGGTCACTGACTCCACGTGGGTGCCTGATAGGAGAGAGGAGGAGGAGGAGGATAAGGAGGAGGCACATCTCCAACGAGGCAGAATTCCCTCCGGGGGCCAGCGTAAGCGCAGCACACCAACTGAATCACACCGCAGAGCTCCGCCTGTGCAGGGCGCTGCCTCTGCCCGTTATTCTAAAAGTTCTTTGGTGTGGGCCTTTTTTGAGTCGAGTGCATCAGATCGCACCGCTGCTGTTTGCAACATATGTCTCAAGCGTATCTCGCGTGGCCAAAACATCAGCCGCTTGGGCACCACATGCTTGACCAGACATATGTTGACCTGCCATGCAGCTCGTTGGCAAGCGTACCTTAAAGACCCACACCAAAGAACAAAGCGGACCTCTCCTTGCTCCTCATCAGCTGGGATCTCCAACCCCACTGTACCTTCAGTCCTCTCTGAAAACTGCACTGAGAGGAATGAAGGTGTAGAATTAGGTGTGTCACAGCCAAGTACTTGCGGGCACTGTGCTAGCAGTACACCAACGTCCGATTATAGCAGGCAAATTTCTCTGCCCCAGCTGTTGGACCGTCGAAAGAAGTTCACTCCCAGCCATCCACATGCCCAGCGGTTGAATGCTAGTTTGGCTAAATTGCTAGCACTTCAACTGCTGCCTTTTCAGTTGGTAGACTCGGCCCCCTTCCGTGAGTTTGTGCAATGTGCGGTTCCTCAGTGACAGGTTCTCAAACGCCACTTTTTCTCACGGAAGGGGATTCCGGCTCTCTACCGGCATGTGGAAGGCAATGTCCATGCCTCGCTGGACAGGGGGGTCAGTGGTAAGGTGCATCTTACCGCTGACTCATGGTCCAGCAGGCATGGACAGGGACGTTACCTTTCTTTCACGGCCCATTGGGTCATTCTTTTGGCAGCTGGGAAGGATGCAAACAAGGTGCAGTAGTGTTGGAGGTTGTTCCGCCGCCACGCTTCCAAAATGCTACTACTGGTTGTGACACACCTCTTTCCTCCACTCTCTCCTCTTCTTCTTCCTCCATGGCCCCTTCCTGTGCTTTGTCCTCGGAACCAGCTCCGTAGGCGTTCAAGGGGCTACGCAAGTACGCAGGCAAAAAGATGCCATGCCATGCTTGCGCTGGTGTGTTTGGGGGACAGGAGCCACACTGGGGCAGAGGTTCTGTCAGCTCTGCAGGGGCAGACCGAGAGGTGGTTGATACCACGCCAGCTTAAGCCAGGAATGGTGATTTGCGACAATGGCACCAACCTCCTCTCCGCCCTCCGACAGGGACAACTGACCCATGTGCCCTGTGTGGCTCACGTCCTTAACCTGGTGGTGCAGCGGTTCATGGGCAGGTACCCGGGCTTAGAGGATGTCCTGAGTGAGGCCAGGAAAGTCTGTGTGCATTTCCGCAGATCATATAATGCCAGTGCTCGGCTGGCTGAGCTGCAAAATGAGTTGAACCTGCCCAAGAACCGCCTTATATGTGACATGCCCACCAGGTGTAACTCAACGTTGGCCATGCTGCAGCGGCTGCACACGCAGCAGAGGGCAATCAATGAGTACCTGTGCGACTACGGCACCAGGACAGGGTCAGGGGAGCTCTTTTTTTTTTCACCACGCCAGTGGGGCATGATCAGGGATGCATGCACTGTCCTGGCACCATTTGAGGAGGCCACGAGGATGGTGATCAGTGACAGTGCATGCATCAGTGACACTGTACCTCTTGTCCACCTGTTGGAGCATACGCTGCGTGGAATAATGGACAGGGCACTTGAGGCAGAACAGAGGCAGGAAGAGGAGGACTTCCTTGTCTCTCAAGGCCCCCTTTACCCAGACAGTGTTCCTTCTGTCCCACCCATCACACAGGAAGAGGAGGAGGAGGAGGAGGAGGATTGTGTCAGCATGGAGGTGGAGCATGGCACTCAGCATCAACAGCAGCAGTCTTTTAGGGATAATTTACAGTCCCAGCAAACCCGTGGACTTGTACGTGGCTGGGAGGAGGTGGCTGCGGATCATGTCGTCCTTAGTGACCCAGAGGACTCCGGACCGAATGCCTCAGCTATCCTACGCTGCATGGCCTCCCTGATCCTGCAAAGTCTGCGGAAGGATCCTCGGATTCTTCGGAACAAGGAGAGGGACCATTACTGGCTGGCCACTCTCCTTGATCCACGGTACAAGGGTAAGGTTGCGGACCTTATCTTGCCGTCTTAGAGGGAGCAGAGGATGAGACAACTCCGGGAGGCCTTGCAGAAAGGTCTGTGCAACGCGTTCCCAGAGACTGGGAGGTTACAAACTCCTGGTCCTGGACAACGAGTTGCTGAGGCTTCAGTCAGTAGCAGAAGGAGCGGTGGGGAAGGTGGCCGTCTGACCGATGCGTTTTAGTCCGCAGCCCCAAGGTATGATCGGTTCCAGCAACCATCGCCAGCGTCTGATATACGTGGTGCAGAAATATCTAGGGGCAAGGTCAGACTTGGACACCTTTCCCACCGAAAATCCTCTGGCTTACTGGGTCTTGAGGATGGATCACTGGCCAGAGCTTGCACAGTATGCAATTGAGCTACTGGCCTGTCCTGCATCCAGCCTTCTTTCGGAACGCACATTCAGTGCTGCTGGAGGCTTTGTCACGGATCACAGGGTGCGCCTGTCCACCGACTCGGTTGATCGACTGACCTTCATAAAGATAAACCAGTCTTGGATCACCACCAGCTACCAAGCACCTGAAGCTGATATAACAGAATAATTTATTTTGAAATGTCACATCCCTTCAAGACTGCCTATGCTGATGCTGAGTGACTGTCCTGTTATGTTGACTGACTATCCTCCTCCTCCTCCTCAATGATCCGATTCATAATGATAGCTTGGAAGAACATTTTTGTTTCTGGGTGCCGCCACCAGTGGCTAAGGCCCAATTTTTCAGCCCCTGTTTAACAGGGGCATATAATTACAATTTTTTATGCAATGCTTTGCAGAAGGGCTCTTTCCTGCACTCCAACTAGAGTATCTGGGAGAGGTTGCAGTGTCGTGGCACCAGCACCAGTGCCTAAGGCCCAATTTTTCAGCCCCTGTTTAACAGGGGCGTGTAATTACAATTTTTGATGCAATACTTTGCAACAGGGCTCATTGCTGTGCTCCAAGTACAGTATATGTGAGGGGTTGCAGTGTTGTGGCACCAGTGCCTAAGGCCCAATTTTTCTGCCCCTGTTTAACAGGGGCGTGTAATTACAATTTTTGATGCAATACTTTGCAACAGGGCTCATTGCTGTGCTCCAAGTACAGTATCTGTGAGGGGTTGCAGTGTTGTGGCATCAGTGCCTAAGGCCCAATTTTTCTGCCCCTGTTCAACAGGGGCATGTAATTACAATTCTTGATCTAATAATTCACAGCAGGGCCCATTCCTGCGCCCACCAAGAGTAACTGTGAGGGCTTACAGTGTTGTGGCAACACCACCACCACCACCGCCACCACCAAAGGCCCAATTTTTCTGCCCCTCTTCAACAGGGGCATGCAATTACAATTCTTGATCTAATAATTTACAGTAGGGCCCATTCATGCGTCCACCAAGAGTAACTGTGAGGGCTGACAGTGTTGTAGCACCAGCACCACCACCAAAGGCCCAATTTTTCCTACCACTGTTCAAGAATGGCATGTAATTACAATTCCTGATATAATAGTTCACAGCAGGGCTGACACGTACCTTGGAGGTGAGCCTGATGTGCAGAGGGAGACCTCTCGTACAGCCCTGGTTCCCAGGTCACTGGAGTTGGGACAGTGGCCGAAGGAGCACAGTGAGGTATGAGTGCCTGTTAGGTTCTCCTGGACTTGATGAGAAGCCCGCTATGGACAGCTGAAGATGCAGGTCAGGTGATGCAGGCCAGCAGGTGCAGGTAGCTGGGGATGCGGCTGGAAGGTGCAGATCAGCTGATGCAGGTAGCCGAGGATGCCGGTAGATACGGATACAAGCAGCAGGCAGGAGAAAGGTCAGACGAGCCAGGTCATGCACAGCGGATCAGATACAGGCAGAAGCGTCAGGCAGCGGAGGGTCAAGTTCAGGCTGGATCAGGCAACAGAGGTTTAGGCAGACAGATGAGCAGGACTGGGTCTAGGAAGCCAAAGGTCAGGACTGGAGATAGCAGCAAGGTCAGGAAGCCGGGTCAGAGTAACAGCAGGTGCAAGTTCAGGATCAGGTCACTGGATAACTGCAGATCAGACAGCAAGAGTCTGGACAGGAGAAGCCCCTTTTAAAGGCCACTGGGCGCCAAGGCAGCGTCACCGTGCGCGCGCACATGCGCGAATGGCGCACGCGCATGCGCAATGGAAAGCTTCTTTTTACACTTGGAAGCCTACTAGTGGGGATGTGCCTGAGCCTTGTTGTGGGTACCAGAGGCATACGTCCATGACAAGGGCGTTCCAGCGCCCACCAAGCGTAACTGTGAGGGCTCACAGTGTTGTGGCAACACCAACATGTATGGGGCAAATTTCAGCAGAGTATATACGGCAGGCCCCTACTTTCAAACATCCAACTTACAAACGACTCCTACTTGCAAACGGAAGGAGACAGCAGGAAGTGAGAGGAAATCTACCCCTAGGAAGGGAAATTCTCTCCTGTATGAGTTAATATGGGGAAAAGGTGTCTCCTCTCTACTGATGCTTTATCACCAATCCTTGTTTCAATAAAAACCCCACTTTTCAAAAACATTTGTCATTGGGACGGAAAGTGAGGTGAAATGTTCTGAACAGGGGCAGAGACAGCAAAACAAATGTTACAGGGGTGATAACCCTTCCCTATGTTTTCCACAAAGCTAAAAAATAGATTTTTCGCCTGGAGCTACACTTAAACAATGTACCTGTTCAAAATTACAAACAGATTCTACTTAAGATCAAACCTACAGTCCCTGTCTTGTTTGCACCGCCTGTATACTGCTGTTCAGAGTATATAGGGCCTTTTTTTATTTTGGGTGTGGGGTTCCCCTTAATATCCATACAAGACCCAAAGGTGCTGGTAATGGGCTTGGGTGTGTGGGGGGGGGGGGTGATGGGGTAGCCATGTCATTTTTCTCAAAGATTTTTATCCATATTACCGGGACCAGACATTACATTAAAGCCGCAAGCAGTTTTAAATGGCTTTTTTTCCTTTAGAAATGTAATTTTGTGCAGGGACAGTTCTAAACACGGGAAACACATGCCACTTCACAGGCATACTTTAGACACCCCCCAGGTACGATATTTAAAGGAATATTTCACTTTTTTTTTTCACTTTATGCATCATTAAAATGACTGCTTCCGAAAAACTGCCGTTTTTAAAACTTTGTTTTGCATTGATACATGTCCCCTGGTGCAGAACCCGGGTCCCCAAACCCTTTTTAGGACTAACATGCATATTAGTCGTTATAATTAGCACTTTAGATTTCGAACGTTCGCGTCCATTGTATTTATTAGGGTTCTAACGTTCGCTCGAACTTTCGGTCTGTTCGAAGGTTCTGGTGCGAACCGAACCGGGGGGTGTTCGGCTCATCCCTACTTAGCATATAGTTATGGTTCTTTGCAAGCCATTTTATTTCTCCTGCTTTTTTTATTCCCCCCCTATTGACCACATATGTACGTTTTTATACACACTTACACACACACATATATATGTTACTTGTTGTGTCTTTGTTACCTGTTTTGCAATTGCTATTTTTTACCTGTTTGAATTTGCAATCCGTATTTGTGTTTGCAAGTCTAGTTTGTGCCTGATACTAGTCATGGAGGGGTTAACATCAGTTCCTATGTCAGTATTCTGGCCCCTCCCCCTCCATTACCAATCCCATTGCCATTGTGCTTATATTGATGGGTCTGTCCTCTCTTCTGTGACTTTGATAAAGCGTAGCAATGCGAAACATGTCAGTCACGGCTAGGGATGAGCTTCGTGTTCGAGTCGAACATACGTTCGACTCGAACATCGGCTGTTCGATCGTTCGACGAAGATCGAACGATTTGGGCCGTTCGCGCCAAATTCGAGTGACGCGAACGGCCCACAATGCACTACGCCATCGCAGTGTCATCCAGGCGCTGTGATTGGCCAAGCATGCACTGTGACCCCGCATGCTTGGCCAATCACAGCGCCGGCAGCGAGGAGAGCAATGATTGGCCACAGGCAGGATGCCTGTGGCCAATTATTGCTGAGGGGGTTTAGTACACGCCCCACACTATAAAAGGCCGCCAGCGCGGCGGCCTTGTGTAGTGTGTTCCGGAGCAGGGAAAGAGAAGCATAGGCAGGGACAGTGTCATTATTTTTCCTTTACTAATCCTGGATTCCTTGTGTTTAGGGACAAATAAGGATAGGTAGGGAGAGTGTCAGTGACAGTGTGCTATTCTGTGCTAATCCTTGTTTGTAGGGACAGAGAGGTACAGTGAGGGAAAGTGTCAGTGTGCTATTCTGTTCTAAACCAATCCTGCTGAACCATATTTTCAATCCTTGAGTTTAGGGACAGAGAGGTACAGTGAGGGAAATTATCAGTGTGCTATTCTGTGCTAAATCTTGTTTGTAGGGAGGGACAGAGTAGGACAGTGAGGGAAAGTGTCAGTGTGCTATTCTGTTCTAAACCAATTTTGCTGTTCCATATTTTCAATCCTTGAGTTTAGGGACAGAGAAGGAAACTCGTGGCAATTTTCAGTGTGCTATTCTGTGCTAAATCTTGTTTGTAGGGAGGGACAGAGTAGGACAGTGAGGGAAAGTGTCAGTGTGCTATTCTGTTCTAAACCAATTTTGCTGTTCCATATTTTCAATCCTTGAGTTTAGGGACAGAGAAGGACACTCGTGGAAATTATCAGTGTGCTATTCTGTGCTAAATCTTGTTTGTAGGGAGGGACAGAGTAGGACAGTGAGGGAAAGTGTCCTATTCTGTTCTAAACCAATTTTGCTGAACCATATTTTCAATCCTTGAGTTTAGGGACAGAGAGGTACAGTGAGTGAAACTGACAGTGTGCTATTCTGTTCTAAACCAATTTTGCTGTTCCATATTTCAAATCCTTGAGTTTAGGGACAGAGAAGGACACTCGTGGAAATTATCAGTGTGCCATTCTGTGCAAAATCATGTTTGTAGGGAGGGACAGAGTAGGACAGTGAGGGAAAGTGTCAGTGTGCTATTCTGTTCTAAACCAATTTTGCTGTTCCATATTTTCAATCCTTGAGTTTAGGGACAGAGAAGGACACTCGTGGCAATTATCAGTGTGCTATTCTGTGCTAAATCTTGTTTGTAGGGAGGGACAGAGTAGAGCAGTGAGGGAAAGTGTCAGTGTGCTATTCTGTTCTAAACCAATTTTGCTGAACCATATTTTCAATCCTTGAGTTTAGGGACAGAGAAGGACACTCGTGGCAATTATCAGTGTGCTATTCTGTGCTAAATCTTGTTTGTAGGGAGGGACAGAGTAGGACAGTGAGGGAAAGTGTCAGTGTGCTATTCTGTTCTAAACCAATTTTGCTGAACCATATTTTCAATCCTTGAGTTTAGGGACAGAGAAGGACACTCGTGGAAATTATCAGTGTGCTATTCTGTGCTAAATCTTGTTTGTAGGGAGGGACAGAGTAGGACAGTGAGGGAAAGTGTCCTATTCTGTTCTAAACCAATTTTGCTGAACCATATTTTCAATCCTTGAGTTTAGGGACAGAGAGGTACAGTGAGTGAAACTGACAGTGTGCTATTCTGTTCTAAACCAATTTTGCTGTTCCATATTTCAAATCCTTGAGTTTAGGGACAGAGAAGGACACTCGTGGAAATTATCAGTGTGCTATTCTGTGCAAAATCTTGTTTGTAGGGAGGGACAGAGTAGGACAGTGAGGGAAAGTGTCAGTGTGCTATTCTGTTCTAAACCAATTTTGCTGTTCCATATTTTCAATCCTTGAGTTTAGGGACAGAGAAGGACACTCATGGAAACTATCAGTGTGCTATTCTGTGCTAAACCAATTTTGCTGTTCCATATTTTCAATCCTTGAGTTTAGGGACAGAGAAGGACACTCGTGGAAACTATCAGTGTGCTATTCTGTGCTAAATCTTGTTTGTAGGGAGGGACAGAGTAGGACAGTGAGGGAAAGTGTCAGTGTGCTATTCTGTTCTAAACCAATTTTGCTGTTCCATATTTTCAATCCTTGAGTTTAAGGACAGAGAAGGACACTCGTGGCAATTATCAGTGTGCTATTCTGTGCTAAATCTTGTTTGTAGGGAGGGACAGAGTAGGACAGTGAGGGAAAGTGTCAGTGTGCTATTCTGTTTTAAACCAATTTTGCTGAACTATATTTTCAATCCTTGAGTTTAGGGACAGAGAAGGACACTAGTGGAAATTATCAGTGTGCTATTCTGTGCTAAATCTTGTTTGTAGGGAGGGACAGAGTAGGACAGTGAGGGAAAGTGTCAGTGTGCTATTCTGTTCTAAACCAATTTTGCTGTTCCATATTTTCAATCCTTGAGTTTAGGGACAGAGAAGGACACTCGTGGCAATTATCAGTGTGCTATTCTGTGCTAAATCTTGTTTGTAGGGAGGGACAGAGTAGGACAGTGAGGGAAAGTGTCAGTGTGCTATTCTGTTCTAAACCAATTTTGCTGTTCCATATTTTCAATCCTTGAGTTTAGGGACAGAGGACACTCGTGGCAATTTTCAGTGTGCTATTCTGTGCTAAATCTTGTTTGTAGGGAGGGACAGAGTAGGACAGTGAGGGAAAGTGTCAGTGTGCTATTCTGTTCTAAACCAATTTTGCTGTTCCATATTTTCAATCCTTGAGTTTAGGGACAGAGAAGGACACTCGTGGAAATTATCAGTGTGCTATTCTGTGCTAAATCTTGTTTGTAGGGAGGGACAGAGTAGGACAGTGAGGGAAAGTGTCCTATTCTGTTCTAAACCAATTTTGCTGAACCATATTTTCAATCCTTGAGTTTAGGGACAGAGAGGTACAGTGAGTGAAACTGACAGTGTGCTATTCTGTTCTAAACCAATTTTGCTGTTCCATATTTCAAATCCTTGAGTTTAGGGACAGAGAAGGATAGGCAGGGGACAGTGTCAGTGTCATTGTTGCTAAGCCTCCTGCACAGTATACACCTGAAGGTAGCCCTTATTGCTCTTTTTCCCATCTCCCTGCAGGCCATCCATTAAAATGTCTGGAAGGCAAACAAGGAGAGGCAGACAGTCAGGAGGCAAAAAAAGAGGGCAAGCAGGCTCTGCGTCTGGGGGCAACAGTGCTGGTCGTGGACGCGGTGCATTGTCATCAGCACATGGCCATGGGACACGCTTGTCCTTCTTTTCGGCAGCTTGACATGTTGAGCCACATCATGCCGAAGACTTGGTAGAGTGGATGACCAAGCCCACCTCATCCTCCTCATCCTCTCTCACCCAGGCTCAGGGTACTGGCAAAGCAGCTGCCAAAGCGTCCTCTTCTCTGGTATCATTATCTTCATTAGTCAATCCTTCCCTAGACCCACCATGTCCTCCTCCTGAGGAGTCCCCCGAACTGTTTGAGCACAGTGTTGGGTACATGCTCCAGGAGGATGCCCAGCGTTTCGAAGGATCTGATGATGATACCCAGCTACAGGAAGGCAGCAGCGTGAGAGCAGAGAGAGGGGATGCTCAAGAAGGACACCAATCTGGCAGTCATGCTCCAGCAGCTGCAGCATACTGCCAGATTGGCTCCAGTGATGAGGAGGGAGGGGATGATGAGGTCACTGACTCCACGTGGGTGCCTAATAGGAGAGAGGAGGAGGAGGAGGAGGAGGATGAGGAGGAGGCACATCTCCAACGAGGCAGGATGCCCTTGAGTGGCCAGCGTATGGGCAGCACACCGACGGAATCACACCGCAGAGCTCCGCCTGTGCAGGGCGCTGCCTCTGCCCATCATTCAAAAAGTTCTTTGGTGTGGGCCTTTTTTGAGGCGAGTGCATCAGATCGCACAGCTGCTGTTTGCAACATATGTCTCAAGCGTATATCGCGTGGCCAAAACATCAGCCGCTTGGGCACCACATGCTTGATCAGACATATGTTGACCTGCCATGCAGCTCGTTGGCAAGCCTACCTTAAAGACCCACACCAAGGAACAAAGCTGACCTCTTCTTGCACCGCATCAGCTGGGATCTCCAACCCCACTATACCTTCACTCCTCTCTGAAACCTGCTCTGAGAGGAATGAAGGTGTAGAATTAGGTGTGTCACAGGCAAGTACTTGCGGGCACTCTGCTAGCAGTACACCAACGTCCGATTCTAGCAGGCAAATTTCCCTGCCCCAGCTGCTGGACCGTCGAAAGAAGTTCACTCCCAGCCATCCACATGCCCAGCGGTTGAATGCTAGCTTGGCTAAATTGCTAGCGCTTCAACTGCTGCCTTTTCAGTTGGTAGACTCGGCCCCCTTCCGTGAGTTTGTGCAATGTGCGGTTCCTCAGTGGCAGGTTCCCAAACGCCACTTTTTCGCACGGAAGGCGATTCTGGCTCTCTACAGGCATGTGGAAGGCAATGTCTTGGCCTCCCTGGACAGGGCGGTCAGCGGTAAGGTGCATATTACCGCTGACTCATGGTCCAGCAGGCATGGACAGGGACGTTACTTTTCTTTCACGGCCCATTGGGTCACTCTTTTGGCAGCTGGGAAGGATGCAGGATAAGGTGCAGTAGTGTTGGAGGTTGTTCCACCGCCACGCCTCCAAAATGCTACTACTGGTTGTGACACACCTCTCTCCTCCACCCCCTCCTCTTCTTCTTCCTCCATGGCCTCTTCCTGTGGTTTGTCCTCGGAACCAGCGGTGCTCCGTAGGCGTTCAAGGGGCTACGCAAGTACGCAGGCAAAAAGATGCCATGCCGTGCTTGCGCTGGTGTGTTTGGGGGACAGGAGCCACACTGGGGCAGAGGTCCTGTCTGCTCTGCAGGGGCAGGCCGAGAGGTGGTTGACGCCACGCCAGCTTAAGCCAGGAATGGTGGTTTGCGACAATGGCACCAACCTCCTCTCCGCCCTCCGACAGGGACAACTGACCCATGTGCCCTGTATGGCTCACGTCCTTAACCTGGTGGTGCAGCGGTTCTTGGGCAGGTTACCCGGGCTTACAGGATGTCCTGAGGCAGGCCAGGAAAGTCTGTGTGCATTTCCGCAGATCTTATAATGCCAGTGCTCGCCTGGCTGAGCTGCAAAAGGAGTTGAACCTGCCCAAGAACCGCCTTATATGTGACATGCCCACCAGGTGGAACTCAACGTTGGCCATGCTGCAGCGGCTGCACACGCAGCAGAGGGCCATCAATGAGTACCTGTGCGACTACGGCACCAGGACAGGGTCAGGGGAGCTCGGGTTTTTTCACCACGCCAGTGGGGCATGATCAGGGATGCATGCACTGTCCTGGCACCATTTGAGGAGGCCACGAGGATGGTGAGCAGTGACAGCGCATGCATCAGTGACACTGTACCTCTTGTCCACCTGTTGGAGCACACGCTGCATGGAATAATAGACAGGGCACTTGAGGCAGAACAGAGGCAGGAAGAGGAGGACTTCCTTGCCTCTCAAGGCCCCCTTTACCCAGACAGTGTTCCTTCTGTCCCACCCATCGCACAGGAAGAGGAGGAGGAGGAGGAGGAGGAGGAGGAGGAGGATTGTGTCAGCATGGAGGTGGAGGCTGGCACTCAGCATCATCAGCAGCAGTCTTTTAGGGATGATTTACAGTCCCAAGAAACCAGTGGACTTGTACGTGGCTGGGAGGAGGTGGCTGCGGATCATGTCGTCCTTAGTGACCCAGAGGACTCCGGACTGAATGCCTCAGCTAACCTACGCTGCATGGCCTCCCTGATCCAGCAAAGTCTGCGGAAGGATCCTCGTATTCTTCGGATCAAGGAGAGGGACCATTACTGGCTGGCCACTCTCCTTGATCCACGGTACAAGGGTAAGGTTGCGGACCTTATCGTACCGTCGCAGAGGGAGCAGAGGATGAGACAACTCCGGGAGGCCTTGCAGAAAGGTCTGTGCAACGCGTTCCCAGAGACTGGGAGGTTACAAACTCCTGGTCCTGGACAACGAGTTGCTGAGGCTTCGGGCAGTCAAAGAAGGAGCGGTGGGGAAGGTGGCTGTCTGACCGATGCGTTCAGACAATTCTTTAGTCCGCAGCCCCAAAGTATGATCGGTTCCAGCAACCATCGCCAGCGTCTGATATACATGGTCCAGGAATACCTAGGGGCAAGGTCAGACTTGGACACCTTCCCCACCGAAAATCCTCTGGCTTACTGGGTCTTGAGGATGGATCACTGGCCAGAGCTTGCACAGTATGCAATTGAGCTACTGGCCTGTCCTGCATCCAGCGTTCTTTCAGAACGCACATTCAGTGCTGCTGGAGGATTTGTCACGGATCACAGGGTGCGCCTGTCCACCGACTCGGTTGATCGACTGACTTTCATCAAGATGAACCAGTCTTGGATCACCACCAGCTACCACACACCAGATGTTGATATAACAGACTAATTGATTTTAAAATGTCACATCCCTTCAAGACTGATGCTGATGCTGAGTGCCTGTGCTGTTATGTTGACTGGCTATCCTCCTCCTCCTCCTCAATGATATGATTAATGATGATAGCTTGGAAGATCATTTTGGTTTATGGGTGACGCCACCAGTGGCTAAGGCCCAATTTTTCAGCCCCTGTTTAACAGGGGCGTGTAATTAAAATTTTTGATGCAATACTTTGCAACAGGCCTCATTGCTGTGCTCCAAGTACAGTATCTGTGAGGGGTTGCAGTGTTGTGCCACCAGTGCCTAAGGCCCAATTTTTCAGCCCCTATTCAACAGGGGCATGCAATTATAATTATTGATCTAATAATTCACAGCAGGGCCCATTGCTGCGCCCACCAAGAGTAACTGTCAGGCCTTACAGTGTTGTGGCACCAGCACCACCATCACCACCACCACCACCACCAAAGGCCCAATTTTTCAGCCCCTCTTCAACAGGGGCATGCAATTATAATTATTGATCGAATAATTCACAGCAGGACCCATTGCTGCGCCCACCAAGAGTAACTGTCAGGCCTTACAGTGTTGTGGCACCAGCACCACCATCACCACCACCACCACCACCAAAGGCCCAATTTTTCAGCCCCTGTTCAACAGGGGCATGCAATTATAATTATTGTTCGAATAATTCACAGCAGGGCCCATTGCTGCGCCCACCAAGAGTAACTGTCAGGCCTTACAGTGTTGTGGCACCAGCACCACCATCACCACCACCACCACCACCAAAGGCCCAATTTTTCAGCCCCTGTTCAACAGGGGCATGCAATTATAATTATTGTTCGAATAATTCACAGCAGGGCCCATTGCTGCGCCCACCAAGAGTAACTGTCAGGCCTTACAGTGTTGTGGCACCAGCACCACCATCACCACCACCACCACCACCACCAAAGGCCCAATTTTTCAGCCCCTATTCAACAGGGGCATGCAATTATAATTATTGATCTAATAATTCACAGCAGGGCCCATTGCTGCGCCCACCAAGAGTAACTGTCAGGCCTTACAGTGTTGTGGAACCAGCACCACCATCAAAGGCCCAATTTTTACTACCACTGATCAACAATTATATGTTATTACAATTCCTGATATAATAGTTGACAGCAGGGCGTTCCAGCACCCACCAAGAATAACTGTGAGTGCTTTCAGTGTTGTGCCAACACCAACACCTAAGGGGCCAATTTCTGCAGAGTATATACGGCAGGTCCCTACTTTCAAACATCCAACTTACAAACTACTACTACTTGCAAACGGAAGAAGACAACAGGAAGTGAGAGGAAATCTACCCCTTGGAAGGAAAATTCTCTCCTGTAAGAATTAATATGGGAGAAAGGTGTCTCCTCTCTACTGATGCTTTATCACCAATCCTTGTTTCAATAAAAACACCACATTTCAAAAACAGTTGTCATTGGGACGCAAAGTGAGGTGAAATGTTCTGAACAGGGGCACAGACAGCAAAACAAATGTGACAGGGGTGATAACCGTTCCCTATGTTTTCCAAAAAGCTAAAAAAAAGGAATTTGGCATGGAGCTACACCTAAACAATGCAGCTGTTCAAAATTACAAACAGATTCTACATAAGAACAAACCTACAGTCCCTGTCTTGTATGCACCGCCTGTATACGGCTGTTCAGAGTATATAGGGCCTTTTTTATTTTGTGTGCGGGGTTCCCCTTAATATCCATACAAGACCCAAAGGGGCTGGTAATGGGCTGGGGTAGGGGGGGGGGTTGATGGGGTAGCTATGCCATTTTTCATAAAGATTTTCATCCATATTACCGGGACCAGACATTGCATTAAAGCCGCAAGCAGTTTTAAATGGCTTTTTTTCCTTTAGAAATGTTATTTTGTGCAGGGACAGTTCTAAACACGGGAAACACGTGGCACTTCACAGGCATACTTTAGACACCCCCCAGGTACAATATTTAAAGGAATATTTGACTTTTTTTTTTCACTTTATGCATCATTAAAATGACTGCTCCCGGAAAACGTCCGTTTTTAAAACTTATTTTTGCATTGATACATGTCCCCTGGTGCAGAACCCGGGTTCCCAAACTCTGTTTCGGACAATAACATGGATAATAGTCGTTATAATTAGCACTTTAGAATCCGAACGTTCGCATCCATTGTATTTAATAGGGTTCTAATGTTCGTGCGAACTTTCGGTCCGTTCGCGGGTTCTGGTGCGAACCGAACCCGGGGGTGTTCGGCTCATCACTAGTCACGGCCCCCTTTTAATGCCACATTACTGCCACGGTAGTTTGAGTCTCACTTTCCATCATTTCATTATCTCCATCGCTGGGTAACATCGACACCATTGCTGATGCCACTACCGGTGCGCCCGGGTCCCCCATTCGCTGACACACCGCTCTCCATCGTATTGGACGGCACTTACGTCATCCGAGTGCGCCTGGCTTCCTATTGGTGGATTCATCGCCCTCCACGTTCCCGCTGAGCTGCCCATCCATCCACCGCCACGGAGCTTGCAGTACAGGAGCGGCTACATTCATCTGTTCCCACACAGGTTGGTTCCTTGGACCGCAATCCATTGTGACACCCACAATCCTTGGGACCCCAGCTTTACGTTTCGGTGGTCAGCTGTGACGTCTTCCAAGCAGGTACATCTGAGCCATTACATCAGTTATCCACTCCACCCATTCGGTGGTCACCTTGTTGTACCTTGACAGGCTGTCCCTGGGGACCCATATAATACCATGAATTGATGTTAACCCCTCTTATCCTAGACTCCACGGTGGCATCAGCATTGTTCCTTTCATTTTACCACATTCATGTGTTTTTGTGTCTTTATCAACATGTGCAATATTTATGTAATTTTATCCAATACAAGACTAAAAAGTTTCATGCCAGTTCCATCGAGCGCTACTCTTGTGTTTTTTGTGTATTTCTATCCTCCCTTCCAGTGGTTTGCAGCTGCACTGGTGCTGGCCCTCTTGAATCCCTACAGGTTGGACATTCTCACGCCAAGACTGGAAGTTTGCAGCGCCTACAGGATTTTTTGTTTATGTATAATACATGTAAAACCATGTAAAACCAATCATTTAGAGCAGTGGTTTCCAAACTGCGGCCTAGGGGTGGCCCTTTGCTTGCTTTAATCCAGCCCTTGGGACATTATTCCCCCCACTGTCAGCAACAGTGGGGCATAGTTCCTGCCATTGGCACAGACAACAGGGCACTGTTCCTCCCACTGACACCAATGATGGGGCACTTTTCCTCCCACTGACACAACATTGGGGCACTATTCCCCCCACTAATACCAATGATGGGACACTATTTCTCCCACTGACACCAATGATGGGGCACTATTCCTCCCACTGACACAAATGATGGGGCACTATTCCTCCCACTGATACCAATGATGGGGCACTATTTTGCCAAATTACCAAACCTGAGAAAAAAATGCTTGTTTTATTTATTTATTTAGCTACACTGTTGTACATACCTTTGTCTGGAAGTATTATGCCCCATACACACGATCGTTTTTCATGCCGTTAAAAATGCCATTAAAAAAAATGGCCATTAAAAATGATCGTGTGTAGGCTCCAGAGCATTTTTAACGACGTGAAATACGGCCATTAAAAATTTCGAACATGCTCTCTTTTTTCACGTCGTTTTTCATGTCGTTTTTTTAACGACGTGAAAAACGATAGTGTGTATGCTTTAACGACGTGAAAAAAAACGCGCATGCTCAGAATCAAGTATGAGACAGGAGCGCTCGTTCTGGTAAAACTAGCGTTCGTAATGGAGATAGCACATTCGTCACGCAGTCACGGACTGAAAAGCACGAGACTGAAAAGAGCGAATCGTCGCTCAACAAACTTTACTAACATGAAGGGTGGCGCCATTCGAACGGAACTTCCCCTTTATAGTGCCGTCGTACGGGTTGTACGTCACTGCGCTTTGCTTGATCGTTTTTTTAAATGATCGTGTGTACGCAAGACAGGCTTGAGAGGAAACATGAAAAAAAACGACGTGAAAAACGGCAAGAAAAAAAATGACATTAAAAACGATCGTGTGTACGGGGCATTAGGGTTAGTTGTAGGACAGGTGAAAGTGAATTGAGACTTTGGGGTTGATTTACTAAGGGCAAATAGGCTGTTCACTTAGCAAGGGAATTTTGCATTAGCTTAGTGAATGTGACGGGGCCACTCTGTGCAAAACGAACTGCACAGTGGAGGTAAGTATGACATGTTTGTTATTTTAAAAAAAATGTTATTGGGCCTTTAATTTTCTATGTGTGATTTCAATGCTGGGAGGAGTCTATGCACTCTCCCTATTCGAAGGACTCTTCCCATTACCTGGTCTAGGTGAAGACTCCTTCGCACTCAAAGCTTTGGTTCTGGGAAACTAGACTGTTATTCCATGTTTGTGATTTCCTACATTTCTGTGCTACATTACTCAGAGCTGGGGGTTTCCTGGCCCGAATATTATCTTATTTTTCTTTCTTTTCTTCTTTTTTTCTGCCTTATCCTCTTTTATTGTTCCTTTCTGAGGGTCAACCGGAGTATCCCTTGGTTCCTTTGGATTCGGAGTAGTGCAGACTGGTGGGTGAGTTACAGTCAGGTCCATAAATATTGGGACATCGACACAATTCTAATCTTTTCTGCTCTGTACGCCACCACAATGGATTTTAAATGAAACAAACAAGATGTGCTTTAACTGCAGACTTTTCAGCTTTAATTTGAGGGTATTTACATCTAAATCAGATGAGCGGTGTAGGAATTACAACAGTTTGTATATGTGCCTCCCACTTTTTAAGGGACCAAAAGTAATGGGACAATTGGCTGCTCAGCTGTTCCATGGCCAGGTGTGTGTTATTCCCTTATTATCCCATTTACAAGGAGCAGATAAAAGGTCCAGAGTTCATTTCATGTGTGCTATTTGCATTTGGAATCTGTTTGTGTCAACTCTCAATATGAGATCCAAAGAGCTGTCACTATCAGTGAATCAAGCCATCATTAGGCTGAAAAAACAAAACAAAACCATCAGAGATATAGCAAAAACATTAGGTGTGGCCAAATCAACTGTTTGGAACATCCTTAACCACTGGAGACCCGCAGATCGGTCACCTCCCCCAGTCAGTCCCCTCCCCCACACAGTAAGAATCACTAATAGGGAAAATATTTAACCCCTGGATCGCCCCCTAGTGTTAACCCCTTCCCTGCCAGTCACATTTATTCAGTAATCAATGCATATTTATAGCACTGTTCACTGTATAAATGTGAATGGTCCCAAAATAGTGTCAAAAGGGTCCGATATGTCTGCCGCACTATCGCAGGCCTGACAAAAATCGCAGATCGCTGCCATTACTAGTAAAAAAAAAAATATATAATAAAAATGTCATAATTCTATCCCCTATTTTGTAGGCGCTATAACTTTTGCGCAAACCAATCACTATACGCTTATTGCAATTTTTTTTACCAAAAATATATAGAAGAATACGTATCGGCCTAAACTGAGAAAAAAATTGTTTTAAAAAAAAAATTGGGATATTATTATAACAAAAAGTAAAAAAATATTGTGTTTTTTTCAACATTTTCTATCTTTTTTTGTTTATAGCGCAAAAAATAAAAACCGCAGAGGTGATCAAATACCCTCTAAAAAAGCTCTATTTGTGGGAAAAAAATGATAAAAATATCATTTGGGTACAGCGTTGTATGACCGCGCAATTGTCATTCAAAGTGCGTCAGCGCTGAAAGCTGAAAATTGGTCTGGGTACAAAGGGGGTTTAAGTGCCCAGTAAGCAAGTGTTTGAAAAGAAAAAATGCACCGGTGAGCTCAGCAACACCAAAAGACCCGGAAGACAACGGAAAACAACTGTGGTGGATAACTGAAGAATTCTTTCCCTGGTGAAGAAAACACCCTCCACAACAGTTGGCCAGATCAAGAACACTCTTCAGGAGGTAGGTGTATGTGTGTCAAAGTCAACAATCAAGAGAAGATTTCACCAGAGTGAAAACAGAGGGTTCACCACAAGATGTAAACCATTGGTGAGCCTTAAAAACAGGAAGGGCAGATTAGAGTTTGCCAAAAAACATCTAAAAAAGCCTTCACAGTTCTGGAACAACATCCTATGGACAGATGAGACCAAGATCAACTTGTACCAGAGTGATGGGAAGAGAAGAGTATGGAGAAGGAAAGGAACTGCTCATGATCCAAAGCATACCACCTCATCAGTGAAGCATGGTGGTGGTAGTGTCATGGCGTGGGCAAGTATGGCTGCCAATGGAACTGGTTCTCTTATATTTATAGATGATGTGACTGCTGACAAAAGCAGCAGGATGAATTTTGAAGTGTTTCAGGCAATATTATCTGCTCATATTCAGCCAAATGCTTCAGAACTCATTGGACGGCGCTTCACAGTGCAGATGGACAATGAGCCGAAGCATACTGCAAAAGCAACCAAAGAGTTTTTAAGGGAAAGAAGTGGAATGTTATGCAATAGCCAAGTCAATCACCTGACCTGAATCCGATTGAGCATGCATTTCACTTGCTGAAGACAAAATTGAAGGGAAAATGCCCCAAGAACAAGCAGGAACTGAAGACAGTTGCAGTAGAGGCTTGGCAGAGCATCACCAGGGATGAAACCCAGTGTCTGGTGATGTCTATGCATTCCAGACTTCAGGCTGTAATTGACTGCAAAGGATTTGCAACCAAGTATTAAAAAGTGAAAGTTTGATTTATGATTGTTAATCTGTCCCATTACTTTTGGTCCCTTAAAAAGTGGGAGGCACCTGATTTGGATGTAAATACCCTCAAATTAAAGCTGAAAGTCTGCATTTAAAGCACATCTTGTTTGTTTCATTTCAAATCCATTGTGGTGGTGTATAGAGCCAAAAAGATTAGAATTGTGTCGATGTCCCAATATTTATGGACCTGACTGTATGTACCAATAAATATGCTAACTGCCTGCTCTCCCATACCGTTCAAGGTTTAGGGTCGCCCTTTAAGCAGGTTAAGGCCTTCACATATTATCGATCCTAGGGGGTAGACATCGTGGCTCTTCAGGAGACACATGTTGCTCCCCTATTAACCCCCCGATATCTCCATAAAGATTATCCTCTTTGCTATTATGCAAACGCTTCTGAAAAAAAGAGGGGAGTGGCCCTCTGCCTATCTAGACAGCTGTCATTTCCTGAAACCAAAGTTCTCAAGGACAAGGAGGGACGTTATCTTTTAGGATTAAGGGTTACCTGGGAGAGACCATAGTGACTTTTTGAGTCTACTACGCTCCTAATATGAACCAAATTGCGTCTTTTCACTCCCTACTACAGTACATGGCTCCTGAGTTTGAGGGAGAAGTTATTCTAGTAGATGACTCTAATCTAGCCTTAGACCTTATAGAGGACACATCTCACACTGTTGCGCTCCGATTCCCTCTCAAGCAAATTCGCAAATTTGCACAGTTGCCTTACCATTATGGTCTAGTAGATGCCTGGAGGGAAGCTTACCCCACTTCTAGAGATTATTCACATTTTTCGAGAGCACATGGGCACTCTTTATAGACCACGTGTTTCTCCTTTTGAGACTATTACCTAAATTACATTCCGCTAAAATACTTTCTACTTCTTGGTCGGACCACGCACGTAATGATACCATTTTTGGATCTGACCAACAGTATAACAAAGACACATTGGCACCTAAATAAATCCCTCCTCAGTGATGACTCTCATTGTCTTGATATTTCTAACCCTTTGAAGACTTGCTTCGATATTATTAAATCAGGGGACACTTCTCCTGCAATTAACTGGGCCGTACACAAGGCTTCTATCAGATGGTTCTTTATTTAATTGTCCTCCAGACTCAAAAAAGCTTGCGATGAGTTGATCTCTGCCAAAGCCAAGGAGTATGAAGCTCTAGCCACACAACATAAACGCTCCCCATCCCCTAATCTATTCACTAAACTTGAACAATCCTGTCTAGAACTCAACATTTGTCTCACCACAAGAGCCGAGAAAAAATTGCGTTGGACGAACCATAGGTTCTTTACTTGCCCAGGATCCTTGCAGGCACACAAGCTCACCACTAGTCACTCACATTTGGCATGACTTTCGGGAGGCAATATCTCCCAAGACCCCCAAAAGATTCTTCAGGAGTTCCATAAAGTTTACGCAGATTTATATGGGAAATCCCGGGATACTGCTCCTCCATCCATCAAGGACTTTTTGGGGAATCTGCCACCCCCATCTATTGCGGAGGCCCATAGAGACCTTATGGACCAGCCCTTCACATATGAGGAGATCTGTAATATCAAAACATTATCACTTCATAAATCGCCTGGCCCAATGGTCTGCCCAATTTTTATTACAAAAAATTATTTGAAGAGCTGGCTCCACATATGGCTCTTTACTTTAATTCCTTGTGGGATGGTGGTGCGGTCCCTTTGGATGAAAATAAGGCCTATATTAGCGTCATTCCTAAACCTAACAAAGATACTACTTCATCCTTAATTACCGCCCAATCTCATTAATAAACTGCGATTTAAAGATTCTTACAAAACTTTTGGCCTCTCGTCTCAATACCTTTGATACTTATGGATATACCAGTAAATCCATAAGGATCAGTCAGGATTTATAGTACGGTGCCAAATGCTAGATCAGATTCGTAGGTCTATAACTCTGATTTCAGCTGTACGTACCAATTTGGGATGCTCCCCTCACTCGGGAACTTTTGCTTCTTTCGTTAGACCTTAATAAGGCTTTTGATAGCTTAAATTGGATTTACCTATTTGTTACTTTAGAGACATTAGGTTTCGGCTCTACATTTCTTTCCTTACTGAAAACTTTATATAGCTCCCCATTAGCCCATATTACCATTAGAGGTTACAAATCATCAACATTCCCTATTAGATATGGCACGAGACAGGGCCATATCAAAAAACAATGGCGTTCAATGTTTCGCTTTCCCCTGCCCTTCGGAATACTTATCGTTTTCAATAGACACATCACTCCCTTCCATACCTAGGGGTTCATTTGACATCCTCCATTGAGACTCTTCATAAGGCAGACTACCCCCCATTGTTTAAAAAACGTAGGGAGGACCTTCTTTGCTGGGCGGACTATATCCTATCATGGTTTGACAGAATCAAATGATGTTCTTACCCAGGATACTTTACTACTTTAGAACTTGGCCAATGGTGGTCCCGAGGGGATATTTACTAGATGTGCATTTGTTTTCGTCCGAATGCATTTTCGTCTGAATTTGGATTTTTGCGTTCATTTTAACAAACGATAACGAATGTGCAGAGTCCGAAATCCAAAAGATCTGACATAAAAAATGCTTTATTTTCGTTGCGACAACAGTTCGATATAGATAGAAGATTCGACATGACGGTGACAATAGCGATCTCTGTCTATCGAATCTGTGGTTGAATGTGCCTAACCTAACTCTATTAGTCCACGATTATTCAACATTGAGAGAAAAGAATCGACATTATAGAGACATGAAGATTCGACATAGAGAGAAAAGATTCGACATTATAGAGACATGAAGATTCTACGAAGCAGCTAAAAACATACGACCGCCATGAGAGGACATTTATGGTCAAATGCTCCGCCCATAGGCTATAGAAGAATTCTAATGTTGGCTGACTAGTAATAATATTTAATAAATATAATTATTACTAGTCATACAACATTAGAATTCTACTATAGCTTGTGGGCGGAGCATTCGACCGGAAATGTATGATTGCGAAGTCGTACAGTTTAGCTGCTTCGTCGAATCTTCTTAGAACATTCGACAGACACCATAAGCCTTTAATGACAGATTCGACCTTAATTAATTCGGGTTTTCGGACAAATGCATTTTTTAACAAAACAAAATAAATAAAAACGAATTTCGGAAGTAACTAGATTAATTTTTCGGACTAAATTCCGAAACGAAATATTTCAGTGTGCACATGTCTAATATTTACAGCATCTACAAGTTGAAGTTCTGCACTTTTTGTGGGGCAACAGGAGACCTGGTTACAGAGACAAACACTATTTACCCCAAAATCTGGGATGGGCTTGGTCTTCCCAATCTACAGGCATATTCCCAAGCAGCTCAAATTGCCCAATTTGCCTACATTACTTCTAAAGACTCTGTGCCCCTTTGGGTCTCCATTAAGGCACTTTCTTGCCATCCCTTTGCCTTAGGATCATAAATGTGGCTTCCTAGCCATTTACACCCTCCTATATTGTGTCCCTCTCTATCACATTATTTAGCAGTTTGGAACAGAAAACGTCACCACAACCCTTTATCATCCCCACATACACCGCTTTTGTATAATCCAGAGTCTCCACCTGGTTTGGTACCAAGATTATTTCAGTGGTGGCCTAATAAGGGGCTATTAGGAATTAGAGATTGTCTTAATAGAGATCAAGTATATCCCTTGCAACACTTTAAGGATACGATGAAAATGCTTCTCAGTGAAATATTCCGATACAATCAAATCACATCTTTTGCCAGGACTAAACTCAACCTACTGGTTGGGCCCCTTACACTTATGAACTTCGAAATATTTTGCCAAACCAGGGGCCTTTTGAGGCGGCATATATCTGCGGTGTATACCTTTCTCACTGAGCCGAACTCAGAACTTACTTATATGAACCAATGGGAAAAGGACCTGAACCTTACATTTGATCTGACTGAGTGGCAGGACCTCGCTTATGATTTATCTAAAGTCTCCATAAATATGACTCTAATCAAAGCTGCGCTGGTACCTGGTTCCGATTAGGGTAGCCAAAATGCATCCTTCCACATCGCCGATTTGTTTTCAACGTTGTGGCCAGTTGGGGACGATGCATTACATTTGGTGGCAATGCCCCCTCGTGACTAGGTTCTGGATCAGAATATTTAATCTTTTAAAATTGGTAACAGGGATGAACATTCGCAGATCCCCAGAAGTAGCTCTTTTTCACAAGCTGCCTGATGAAGTGCCCAGGAGGTCAGTGAAATTCATCACTTATATATTGCTGGTAGCAAGATCACAATTGCTAGGCATTGGAAGCGGTCGGTTATTCCCCTTGATTACGTTAAGAGTAAACTCAATTGGATCATGGTTAATAGGTATGAGCTGAACACCCCCCGGCTCGGTTTGCAGCAAAACATGCGAACAGGCCAAAAATTTGTTCAAACACGCGAACACCGTTAAAGTCTATGGGACATGAAGGTGAAAAATCAAAAGTGCTAATTTTAAAGGTTAAATAAATAAGTAATACTGCGCCTATCAACAAGTGCAAAAATAATATCAAAATTATTAATAAATGTTAATATTCTAATAAGCTGCTAACATAACAATTGACTAATTGTAAAAAGGATATGTGTAAAGTATGTGAGCGCTAAATACAATCCTAATTCCTAGGAAAAGTGCCTATATAGACATATAACAACAAATGTATCCACAGTGTTGTTATGTCTGTGAAAATCACAAGGGATCACAAAAAATTTTTTTTATGTATCAATGATACATGATCAATGATAACAACTAATAAATGTGTGTGCACAAATTCTATACAAATAATGCAATCTTATACTTAATCCGTATCAAAGTGACCAAAAACAGAAAACAAAAATTAAGATCAAGATCGCACTCTCAGAAAATACAGGGTATGTGAACCCCTATATAAGTGAGAAAAAAAGCTGTGAGCAATATAAATGGCAACGTTGCTTATCATAAGATGTAAATAGAGGGACAGTCTATAAAGTGCATATCTGACATGAAAACAACAAAAATAAAGTCTATAACTTGTATCCACACCGTCAGGTATGTATCCAGTGTTCCCCAAATAAATGTCAATCACATGGGGGTACTAGGAAACCCTAGATGTGGGTATAATGTCCACTTGGAACTTCCTGGAATGTGTTGTGGATTAATCCTATTCCTACAGGTGTAGAAACACCAGTAGTGGGAAGGAAGAAAGTACTTCAAAGTTTTCAGCTGATACACGGTGATAACATCATCATCATAAGCATTGAAGAGAATTAAATACTCTTACCGCAAAACTCGGACCCAAGCCACCATACGATGCTGGGTCATGCAGGCTTATGTCCTCACAGGGACTCAGGTTGTGGTGATGTGATGTCGTGTTGTCCTTATTTGATCCACGAATGGAAGTCTACACCGGATCAGATCCTTCAGCTCAAACCACGATCAGATATCCAGGAAAGGAATCAGTTCCAAGAAAAGAAAGAAAAATCCTCCGCATGGTGTAAAACCAGATAACTGGGTTTTATTAAAACTAAAAAGGTTCAAATGGCAAAAAACCACTGCACAAAATTTTTTTTTTAAATGAATAAAAATAATATACAAAAATCCAAAATTCTGTAAAAGCAAACCAGCGAATATAACAAACAAGCGTGGGCTAGGTGACTAGCATGTGGTCCCGACGCGTTTCGTCTACTGCAGACATCAACTGGGGTACAAGCTAGTGTGTCACCTCCACGCTTTATATAGAAGGAGGAAAGTTGAAATTGTAATTGAAAAAGCTGCTCCGAACTCACTTCCGGGATCACCGCATCACGTGGGTCATCGCGCGGACGTGTTGACGTCATTGCACGCTTAAAAGCCAATAGATAACAAGTGGAACCCTCTCCGGGTTTCTAAACCAATGACATCACTGATATCTAAACACGTGATGAACAGGCGCCAAGGGTGCTGGGAAATGTAGTTCAATGATCTCCCGATCGGAGAACACAGACTTGATATCTTTGGGCAGAATGGGTGTCAATAGTAAATAACAGGCCAACCATGGAATGGACCCTAGGTAGCCTGGGTATTGTGGTATTTTGCCGCAATATACTGGATACAAATGTCGATGACGCTTCCGGCAAAAAACCGGAAGCGCGACGCAAAGCATCTTGGAAGTTGTAGTAACTATCTAAACATAAAGAGCCAATTGAAAAAACGATACCGGTAAAGACCGGAAGTGAGGCGCTGGGTGTTCTGGACATTGTAGTATCATACTTAATGCGCTAATGGTTAAACCTACAAGCACCTGTCCTATGCCTCACCAGTCCGGACCTAAAACGGTGCGAGCTGGAAACCATGATCACAGATGTAAACACTAATCCAGCATGTTGACATAACATCACACGCTCCGCATTGGTCCTCCATATGGATCAGAGGCTAGGTGGGGAACAGACTGGGATATGCAATTCCATAGTATGCCAAGTGCTTAAACCAGGAATAACTTTTACCCAGTACAGGAAAAACCCATCACCTACACAGGTGCCTGTGGGAACTGAATGGCAAATATATATATATACTAAAGATAGCCGTGATGGATGATAACCGGACTGAGCAAGGATGACTAATCTCATCATGTACAAATAAAGGTTATATCACAATACTTATGTAGACAATAAATCTTATAAATCCCCTAAGAAACTTGAAATTGCCTAGATATAGGTCAATATACTAGCAGATCTCAATGATAATATTCTAAACATATCCAAACTAATCGATTAATGGAAATTGCGTATAAGAAAGTGGTTTAATATAAAACCTGGAGGATTAAATAAAAATTATATAAAAATATGTATATAAACCAAATGGACCTATAAAAAAAATGGGGAGCTATGCCTTATTAATAAAAGCATTAATATCCCATTCTATGTTCAAGCCATAAGGCCTGAAACATCTGAGCTGATAGATCCAATAAGTCTCCAGTCTGGAGACCCCCCTTAGACTAGATTCTCCCCTCCAATTGGGGACAAACTTGTCTATGATCTGAAATTTGGTTCCCATTGGGTTTTTATTATGGAACTCAGAATAATGTCTTGGTACGCTATGATTTGTTTTGCCCTTCTTGATGCTAGTGAGATGTTCTCCTACCCTGATTGAAAACGTACGGATCGTACGCCCCACGTACTGCTTCCCACAAGGACAGGTAAGTAAATAAACAATGTGCTTACTAGCACAAGTTGTAAATTGTTTCATTTGATAATTAATTCCAGTGGATGTAGAACAGAAGGTGTCAGTCCTCCGCTTCCCACAAACATTGACCTGACACACTTTACATTTTCTGCATGGGTAGTAGGCTTTCATGTGGGGAAAAAACACTGGAATGGTGGGGGGATCCGTAACGTTTGGAGCAATTTGATTTTTCAGAGATGCTGCTCCTCTATATATCACTCCTGCCTTATTCGGAAGGGTAGGACCCAATATTTGATCATTTTTTAATATTCTCCAATGTCTTTGGAAAATATCTTTAATTTGTTTGTGTTGGGTCGAAAATGTGGTGAAAAATGACCATTTGTATTTCGAATCCTGTGACCGTTTTGGTCGTTCAATTAATAATGATTCACGATTCCCCGCTGCAATCTGTTGTATTTCTTCCTCGATTGCCGTTGGTCTATAGCCTTTTTCAACAAATCTAGTTTTGAGCATAGTCGCTTGATGGTAGTAATCTGTAAGGTTGGTACAATTCCGCCTAATCAGCAACAGTTGGCTGCGTGGCACTGATTTTAACCAGGTGGAATGGTGACAACTGTCGACCGGAATATAGCCATTCCGGTCTGTTGTTTTGAAGAAAGTTCTAGTCTCTAATTGACCTTCATTACAAAATATTTCTAAGTCCAAGAAATGAATGTTAGTACGACTGGACTCGTAGGACAAATGAATGCCTGTCTGGTTGTCGTTCAATATGGATATGAAAGACTGGAGGGTGTCATGATTGCCTTTCCATCGGAGGAGGATGTCGTCGATGTATCGAACCCAGAGGGCTATCTCTGGTCGATTGAAAGCATAGACGACATCCTCCTCCCATTTGGCCATGAAAATGTTGGCCAAACTGGGGGCAAATTTGGCCCCCATTGCAACCCCTTTTTGTTGCAGGAAAAAATTCCCGTTATACCAGAAATAGTTGTGTGTAGTCGCGAACCTCAGCAGGTCCATGACATATCTTTTCTGGGTCCTTGGGAGGTTGTCTTCCCTAGATAAGAAAGATTCAACTGCTGTTAAACCCAGTTGGTGCGGGATACACGTGTACAGTGAAGTCACGTCTGCTGTGACCAATAGCATGTCATCACTGTACTTAATCTGTTGTAATAGAGAGATGGTATGCCTCGTATCTTTAAGGTATGATGGAATACGTCTCACAATCGGCTGTAAATAGAAATCTATATACCTCCCTATTCGGGAGGTCACAGAGTCGATGCCGCTGATGATTGGGCGGCCTGGAGGATGGTCAGCATCCTTATGTACCTTTGGTAGGTAGTAGATAACAGGGATGCGTGGGGCAACTGGAACCAAATAGTTGGCCTCTTTTTTGTCGAGGATGCCCAATTGTGTCCCTGTATCAATAAGGTCGACCAACTCCCTTTTAAAGCTCTGCGTAGGATTCTTCGGAAGGCGTGCATATGTTTCACTGTCACTTAGAATATTCATCATTTCCAAGTGATAGGCTTCCTTATAGTGTTGAGCGGACCCGAACTGTAAAGTTCGGGTCCGTACCGAATTTTGGCGTTTTCCCGACCCCGGACCCGGATTTTGGGCTAAAGTCCGGGTTCGGGTTCGGATTCGGGAATTTAATGGCGCAGTTAGAAATGCTTCAGGGGCCAGCCAATCACCATTTGATTAGCTGGTGTGCCCTTAGAAGCCATCATAGCCATGCCTACTAATGGCATGGCTGTAATTGGTCAGTGCAACATGTGACCCAGCATGTGACCAGCTTCTATATAAGAAAGAGGCACACAGCACAGATCGTCACTCTTCTTTTAGACAGTGTAGGGAAAGGATCCTGGCTGCTGTTGCTGTGAGGGAGAGAATAGGAGTTAGTCCTGATTCTGCAATCTACTGATAGAAAAGATAGGGAGACAGTGTAGTGTAGTGTAGTGTAGGGGCAGGATCCTGTTTGTGCTTTCAGGGAGAGAGATTTAGATAGGAGTCCAGATTGAGAGATATAATAGCTCAGCGATCTGCATAGGTTTATCTGTTTGTGTTGCAAGCTCAGTGCACCAGCACTGCATTACGTTGAGTGATACACCTATTCCATACTGTGGCTGTATTGTGCTCTTGCTAAAAGACCTATTTTGGTCAGAAAAAAAAAAAAAAAAAAAAGGCACTTTATTGTGCTTTTGCTAAAAAGACCCATTTTTGGGCCCCAAAAAAAAAAAAAGGCACTTTATTGTGCTGTTGCAAAAAAAAAAAAAAGGCACTTTGTTGTGCGCAAAAAAGACCTATTTTTGGGCAAAAAAAATATTTTGCAGTGTATATCTCTAGTTGTGTGAAATAACCAATTTCTATATATTTTTCTTGTACTATGCTATACTAAAAAAAAACAAAAAACTTTTTTTTGAATAGCATTCTCTGCAGCTGTGCGATTCAGCGGTTATATACTGTGGTTGTGTTGTGCTCTTTCAAAAAACGCCATTTAGGGCCACAGAAAATATTTTGCAGTGTGAAATACACATGTGGAGGTGTGTAAAATAAACAATTTCTATATATTGTACAGTGCTATACTAAAAAAAACAACATTTTTTTGGAATAGCATTCTCTGCACTTCTATAGCTGTGCGATTCAGTGGTTAAATACTGTGGTTGTGTTGTGCTCTTTCAAAAAACGCCATTTAGGGCCACAGAAAATATTTTGCAGTGTGAAATACACATGTGGAGGTGTGTAAAATAAACAATTTCTATATATTGTACAGTGCTATACTAAAAAAAAAAACATTTTTTTTGAATAGCATTCTCTGCACTTCTATAGCTGTGCGATTCAGTGGTTAAATACTGTGGTTGTGTTGTGCTCTTTCAAAAAACGCCATTTAGGGCCACAGAAAATATTTTGCAGTGTGAAATACACATGTGGAGGTGTGTAAAATAAACAATTTCTATATATTGTACAGTGCTATACTAAAAAAAACAACATTTTTTTTGAATAGCATTCTCTGCACTTCTATAGCTGTGCGATTCAGTGGTTAAATACTGTGGTTGTGTTGTGCTCTTTCAAAAAACGCCATTTAGGGCCACAGAAAATATTTTGCAGTGTGAAATACACATGTGGAGGTGTGTAAAATAAACAATTTCTATATATTGTACAGTGCTATACTAAAAAAAACAACATTTTTTTTGAATAGCATTCTCTGCACTTCTATAGCTGTGCGATTCAGTGGTTAAATACTGTGGTTGTGTTGTGCTCTTTCAAAAAACGCCATTTAGGGCCACAGAAAATATTTTGCAGTGTGAAATACACATGTGGAGGTGTGTAAAATAAACAATTTCTATATATTGTACAGTGCTATACTAAAAAAAACAACATTTTTTTTGAATAGCATTCTCTGCACTTCTATAGCTGTGCGATTCAGTGGTTAAATACTGTGGTTGTGTTGTGCTCTTTCAAAAAACGCCATTTAGGGCCACAGAAAATATTTTGCAGTGTGAAATACACATGTGGAGGTGTGTAAAATAAACAATTTCTATATATTGTACAGTGCTATACTAAAAAAAACAACATTTTTTTTTGAATAGCATTCTCTGCACTTCTATAGCTGTGCGATTCAGTGGTTAAATACTGTGGTTGTGTTGTGCTCTTTCAAAAAACGCCATTTAGGGCCACAGAAAATATTTTGCAGTGTGAAATACACATGTGGAGGTATGTAAAATAAACAATTTCTATATATTGTACAGTGCTATACTAAAAAAAACAACATTTTTTTTGAATAGCATTCTCTGCACTTCTATAGCTGTGCGATTCAGTGGTTAAATACTGTGGTTGTGTTGTGCTCTTTCAAAAAACGCCATTTAGGGCCACAGAAAATATTTTGCAGTGTGAAATACACATGTGGAGGTGTGTAAAATAAACAATTTCTATATATTGTACAGTGCTATACTAAAAAAAACAACATTTTTTTTGAATAGCATTCTCTGCACTTCTATAGCTGTGCGATTCAGTGGTTAAATACTGTGGTTGTGTTGTGCTCTTTCAAAAAACGCCATTTAGGGCCACAGAAAATATTTTGCAGTGTGAAATACACATGTGGAGGTGTGTAAAATAAACAATTTCTATATATTGTACAGTGCTATACTAAAAAAAACAACATTTTTTTTGAATAGCATTCTCTGCACTTCTATAGCTGTGCGATTCAGTGGTTAAATACTGTGGTTGTGTTGTGCTCTTTCAAAAAACGCCATTTAGGGCCACAGAAAATATTTTGCAGTGTGAAATACACATGTGGAGGTGTGTAAAATAAACAATTTCTATATATTGTACAGTGCTATACTAAAAAAAAAAACATTTTTTTTGAATAGCATTCTCTGCACTTCTATAGCTGTGCGATTCAGTGGTTAAATACTGTGGTTGTGTTGTGCTCTTTCAAAAAACGCCATTTAGGGCCACAGAAAATATTTTGCAGTGTGAAATACACATGTGGAGGTGTGTAAAATAAACAATTTCTATATATTGTACAGTGCTATACTAAAAAAAACAACATTTTTTTTGAATAGCATTCTCTGCACTTCTATAGCTGTGCGATTCAGTGGTTAAATACTGTGGTTGTGTTGTGCTCTTTCAAAAAACGCCATTTAGGGCCACAGAAAATATTTTGCAGTGTGAAATACACATGTGGAGGTGTGTAAAATAAACAATTTCTATATATTGTACAGTGCTATACTAAAAAAAACAACATTTTTTTTGAATAGCATTCTCTGCACTTCTATAGCTGTGCGATTCAGTGGTTAAATACTGTGGTTGTGTTGTGCTCTTTCAAAAAACGCCATTTAGGGCCACAGAAAATATTTTGCAGTGTGAAATACACATGTGGAGGTGTGTAAAATAAACAATTTCTATATATTGTACAGTGCTATACTAAAAAAAACAACATTTTTTTTGAATAGCATTCTCTGCACTTCTATAGCTGTGCGATTCAGTGGTTAAATACTGTGGTTGTGTTGTGCTCTTTCAAAAAACGCCATTTAGGGCCACAGAAAATATTTTGCAGTGTATATCTCTAGTTGTGTGAAATAACCAATTTCTATATATTTTTCTTGTACTATGCTATACTAAAAAAAAACAAAAAACTTTTTTTTGAATAGCATTCTCTGCAGCTGTGCGATTCAGCGGTTATATACTGTGGTTGTGTTGTGCTCTTTCAAAAAACGCCATTTAGGGCCACAGAAAATATTTTGCAGTGTGAAATACACATGTGGAGGTGTGTAAAAATAAACAATTTCTATATATTGTACAGTGCTATACTAAAAAAAACAACATTTTTTTTGAATAGCATTCTCTGCACTTCTATAGCTGTGCGATTCAGTGGTTAAATACTGTGGTTGTGTTGTGCTCTTGGAAAAAACGCCATTTAGGGCCACAGAAAATAAATTGCAGTGTGAAATACACATGTGGAGGTGTGTAAAATAAACAATTTCTATATATTGTACAGTGCTATACTAAAAAAAACAACATTTTTTTTGAATAGCATTCTCTGCACTTCTATAGCTGTGCGATTCAGTGGTTAAATACTGTGGTTGTGTTGTGCTCTTTCAAAAAACGCCATTTAGGGCCACAGAAAATATTTTGCAGTGTGAAATACACATGTGGAGGTGTGTAAAATAAACAATTTCTATATATTGTACAGTGCTATACTAAAAAAAACAACATTTTTTTTGAATAGCATTCTCTGCACTTCTATAGCTGTGCGATTCAGTGGTTAAATACTGTGGTTGTGTTGTGCTCTTTCAAAAAACGCCATTTAGGGCCACAGAAAATATTTTGCAGTGTATATCTCTAGTTGTGTGAAATAACCAATTTCTATATATTTTTCTTGTACTATGCTATACTAAAAAAAAAACAAAAACTTTTTTTTGAATAGCATTCTCTGCAGCTGTGCGATTCAGCGGTTATATACTGTGGTTGTGTTGTGCTCTTTCAAAAAACGCCATTTAGGGCCACAGAAAATATTTTGCAGTGTGAAATACACATGTGGAGGTGTGTAAAATAAACAATTTCTATATATTGTACAGTGCTATACTAAAAAAAACAACATTTTTTTTGAATAGCATTCTCTGCACTTCTATAGCTGTGCGATTCAGTGGTTAAATACTGTGGTTGTGTTGTGCTCTTTCAAAAAACGCCATTTAGGGCCACAGAAAATATTTTGCAGTGTGAAATACACATGTGGAGGTGTGTAAAATAAACAATTTCTATATATTGTACAGTGCTATACTAAAAAAAACAACATTTTTTTTGAATAGCATTCTCTGCACTTCTATAGCTGTGCGATTCAGTGGTTAAATACTGTGGTTGTGTTGTGCTCTTTCAAAAAACGCCATTTAGGGCCACAGAAAATATTTTGCAGTGTGAAATACACATGTGGAGGTGTGTAAAATAAACAATTTCTATATATTGTACAGTGCTATACTAAAAAAAACAACATTTTTTTTTGAATAGCATTCTCTGCACTTCTATAGCTGTGCGATTCAGTGGTTAAATACTGTGGTTGTGTTGTGCTCTTTCAAAAAACGCCATTTAGGGCCACAGAAAATATTTTGCAGTGTGAAATACACATGTGGAGGTGTGTAAAATAAACAATTTCTATATATTGTACAGTGCTATACTAAAAAAAACAACATTTTTTTTGAATAGCATTCTCTGCACTTCTATAGCTGTGCGATTCAGTGGTTAAATACTGTGGTTGTGTTGTGCTCTTTCAAAAAACGCCATTTAGGGCCACAGAAAATATTTTGCAGTGTGAAATACACATGTGGAGGTGTGTAAAATAAACAATTTCTATATATTGTACAGTGCTATACTAAAAAAAACAACATTTTTTTTGAATAGCATTCTCTGCACTTCTATAGCTGTGCGATTCAGTGGTTAAATACTGTGGTTGTGTTGTGCTCTTTCAAAAAACGCCATTTAGGGCCACAGAAAATATTTTGCAGTGTGAAATACACATGTGGAGGTGTGTAAAATAAACAATTTCTATATATTGTACAGTGCTATACTAAAAAAAACAACATTTTTTTTGAATAGCATTCTCTGCACTTCTATAGCTGTGCGATTCAGTGGTTAAATACTGTGGTTGTGTTGTGCTCTTTCAAAAAACGCCATTTAGGGCCACAGAAAATATTTTGCAGTGTGAAATACACATGTGGAGGTGTGTAAAATAAACAATTTCTATATATTGTACAGTGCTATACTAAAAAAAAAAACATTTTTTTTGAATAGCATTCTCTGCACTTCTATAGCTGTGCGATTCAGTGGTTAAATACTGTGGTTGTGTTGTGCTCTTTCAAAAAACGCCATTTAGGGCCACAGAAAATATTTTGCAGTGTGAAATACACATGTGGAGGTGTGTAAAATAAACAATTTCTATATATTGTACAGTGCTATACTAAAAAAAACAACATTTTTTTTGAATAGCATTCTCTGCACTTCTATAGCTGTGCGATTCAGTGGTTAAATACTGTGGTTGTGTTGTGCTCTTTCAAAAAACGCCATTTAGGGCCACAGAAAATATTTTGCAGTGTGAAATACACATGTGGAGGTGTGTAAAATAAACAATTTCTATATATTGTACAGTGCTATACTAAAAAAAACAACATTTTTTTTGAATAGCATTCTCTGCACTTCTATAGCTGTGCGATTCAGTGGTTAAATACTGTGGTTGTGTTGTGCTCTTTCAAAAAACGCCATTTAGGGCCACAGAAAATATTTTGCAGTGTGAAATACACATGTGGAGGTGTGTAAAATAAACAATTTCTATATATTGTACAGTGCTATACTAAAAAAAAAAACATTTTTTTTGAATAGCATTCTCTGCACTTCTATAGCTGTGCGATTCAGTGGTTAAATACTGTGGTTGTGTTGTGCTCTTTCAAAAAACGCCATTTAGGGCCACAGAAAATATTTTGCAGTGTATATCTCTAGTTGTGTGAAATAACCAATTTCTATATATTTTTCTTGTACTATGCTATACTAAAAAAAAACAAAAAACTTTTTTTTGAATAGCATTCTCTGCAGCTGTGCGATTCAGCGGTTATATACTGTGGTTGTGTTGTGCTCTTTCAAAAAACGCCATTTAGGGCCACAGAAAATATTTTGCAGTGTGAAATACACATGTGGAGGTGTGTAAAATAAACAATTTCTATATATTGTACAGTGCTATACTAAAAAAAACAACATTTTTTTTGAATAGCATTCTCTGCACTTCTATAGCTGTGCGATTCAGTGGTTAAATACTGTGGTTGTGTTGTGCTCTTGGAAAAAACGCCATTTAGGGCCACAGAAAATAAATTGCAGTGTGAAATACACATGTGGAGGTGTGTAAAATAAACAATTTCTATATATTGTACAGTGCTATACTAAAAAAAACAACATTTTTTTTGAATAGCATTCTCTGCACTTCTATAGCTGTGCGATTCAGTGGTTAAATACTGTGGTTGTGTTGTGCTCTTTCAAAAAACGCCATTTAGGGCCACAGAAAATATTTTGCAGTGTGAAATACACATGAGGAGGTGTGTAAAATAAACAATTTCTATATATTGTACAGTGCTATACTAAAAAAAACAACATTTTTTTTGAATAGCATTCTCTGCACTTCTATAGCTGTGCGATTCAGTGGTTAAATACTGTGGTTGTGTTGTGCTCTTTCAAAAAACGCCATTTAGGGCCACAGAAAATATTTTGCAGTGTGAAATACACATGTGGAGGTGTGTAAAATAAACAATTTCTATATATTGTACAGTGCTATACTAAAAAAAACAACATTTTTTTTGAATAGCATTCTCTGCACTTCTATAGCTGTGCGATTCAGTGGTTAAATACTGTGGTTGTGTTGTGCTCTTTCAAAAAACGCCATTTAGGGCCACAGAAAATATTTTGCAGTGTATATCTCTAGTTGTGTGAAATAACCAATTTCTATATATTTTTCTTGTACTATGCTATACTAAAAAAAAAACAAAAACTTTTTTTTGAATAGCATTCTCTGCAGCTGTGCGATTCAGCGGTTATATACTGTGGTTGTGTTGTGCTCTTTCAAAAAACGCCATTTAGGGCCACAGAAAATATTTTGCAGTGTGAAATACACATGTGGAGGTGTGTAAAATAAACAATCTCTATATATTGTACAGTGCTATACTAAAAAAAACAACATTTTTTTTGAATAGCATTCTCTGCACTTCTATAGCTGTGCGATTCAGTGGTTAAATACTGTGGTTGTGTTGTGCTCTTTCAAAAAACGCCATTTAGGGCCACAGAAAATATTTTGCAGTGTGAAATACACATGTGGAGGTGTGTAAAATAAACAATTTCTATATATTGTACAGTGCTATACTAAAAAAAAAAACATTTTTTTTGAATAGCATTCTCTGCACTTCTATAGCTGTGCGATTCAGTGGTTAAATACTGTGGTTGTGTTGTGCTCTTTCAAAAAACGCCATTTAGGGCCACAGAAAATATTTTGCAGTGTGAAATACACATGTGGAGGTGTGTAAAATAAACAATTTCTATATATTGTACAGTGCTATACTAAAAAAAACAACATTTTTTTTGAATAGCATTCTCTGCACTTCTATAGCTGTGCGATTCAGTGGTTAAATACTGTGGTTGTGTTGTGCTCTTTCAAAAAACGCCATTTAGGGCCACAGAAAATATTTTGCAGTGTATATCTCTAGTTGTGTGAAATAACCAATTTCTATATATTTTTCTTGTACTATGCTATACTAAAAAAAAACAAAAAACTTTTTTTTGAATAGCATTCTCTGCAGCTGTGCGATTCAGCGGTTATATACTGTGGTTGTGTTGTGCTCTTTCAAAAAACGCCATTTAGGGCCACAGAAAATATTTTGCAGTGTGAAATACACATGTGGAGGTGTGTAAAATAAACAATTTCTATATATTGTACAGTGCTATACTAAAAAAAACAACATTTTTTTTGAATAGCATTCTATGCACTTCTATAGCTGTGCGATTCAGCGGTTAAATACTGTGGTTGTGTTGTGCTCTTTCAAAAAACGCCATTTAGGGCCACAGAAAATATTTTGCAGTGTGAAATACACATGTGGAGGTGTGTAAAATAAACAATTTCTATATATTGTACAGTGCTATACTAAAAAAAACAAAATTTTTTTTGAATAGCATTCTCTGCACTTCTATAGCTGTGCGATTCAGTGGTTAAATACTGTGGTTGTGTTGAGCTCTTTCAAAAAACGCCATTTAGGGCCACAGAAAATATTTTGCAGTGTATATCTCTAGTTGTGTGAAATAACCAATTTCTATATATTTTTCTTGTACTATGCTATACTAAAAAAAAAAAAAAAACTTTTTTTTGAATAGCATTCTCTGCAGCTGTGCGATTCAGCGGTTATATACTGTGGTTGTGTTGTGCTCTTTCAAAAAACGCCATTTAGGGCCACAGAAAATATTTTGCAGTGTATATCTCTAGTTGTGTGAAATAACCAATTTCTATATATTTTTCTTGTACTATGCTATACTAAAAAAAAAAAAAAAACTTTTTTTTGAATAGCATTCTCTGCAGCTGTGCGATTCAGCGGTTATATACTGTGGTTGTGTTGTGCTCTTTCAAAAAACGCCATTTAGGGCCACAGAAAATATTTTGCAGTGTGAAATACACATGTGGAGGTGTGTAAAATAAACAATTTCTATATATTGTACAGTGCTATACTAAAAAAAACAACATTTTTTTGGAATAGCATTCTCTGCACTTCTATAGCTGTGCGATTCAGTGGTTAAATACTGTGGTTGTGTTGTGCTCTTGGAAAAAATGCCATTTAGGGCCACAGAAAATAAATTGCAGTGTGAAATACACATGTGGAGGTGTGTAAAATAAACAATTTCTATATATTTTCCTTGTACTGTGCTATACTAAAAAAAACAACCTTTTTTTTTGAATAGCATTTTCTGTAGCTGTGCGATTCAGCGGTTACGTGCTGTGGGTGTGTTGTGGTCTGGCAAAAAACGCCATTTAGGGCCACAGAAAATATTTTGCAGTGTGAAATACACATCTGGAGGTGTGTGTAAAAAAACAATTTATATATATTTTCCTTGTACTGTGCTATACTAAAAAAAACAACCTTTTTTTTTTGAATAGCATTTTCTGCAGTTCTGTAGCTGTGCGTTTCAGCCATTACGTACTGTGGGTGTGTTGTGGTCTTCCAAAAAACGCCATTTAGGGCAAGATCCTAAATTTGGAAAATATGAGGGGAAGGTCAAAGGGACGTGGTGGCCCCGGTCGTGGTGCTGCTGGTGGAGCTCCTGTTGCAGGGAGAGGACGTGGTGGATCTGTGCCAGCTACACGCACAAGTGAAACACCTTCCTCAGGTGCGAGTAGGCGACCGAGCCTGCGGCGGTATTTTGTCATGCCTAATGAGGCTGTACCAATGTTTAGGCCAGGACAAGTACAGGCGATAGTAGATTGGGTTGCTGACAGTGCCTCGGGTTCCTTCACATTGTCTCCCACCCACTCTTCTGCTGAAAGATCAGAGTTGGCACCTGAAGCCCATGTCCATCAGTCTTTCACCTCACCCCCTTGCAAATCAGCCAAGCAGTCTGGGCCCCAAATCATGCAGCAGTCTCTTCTGCTTTTCGATGACTCTGTTAGCAGGGTTTCCCAGGGCCATCCACCTAGCCCTGCCCCAGAAGTGGAAGAGATTGAGTGCACCGATGCCCAACCACTTATGTTTCATGATGGGTACATGGGAGGACCATCGCAGCACGTCTCGGATGATGACGAAACACAGGTGCCAACTGCTGCTGCTTTCGCAATTGTGCAGACAGACATGGAGGGCAGGGGTGAAGACTGGGTGGAAGATGATGTGGAGGACGATGAGGTCCTCGACCCCACATGGAATCAACGTTATGCAGGTGACCAGTGTAGTTCGGAGGAAGAGGCGGTGGTCGCACAGAGCCACCAGCACAGCAGAAGAGGGAGCAGGGTGCAAAAACGGAGCATTCGTCCCCTAGACAGTACATCTGCTACTGCCCAATGCAGCAAGGGACCGAGCACACCAAAGCCAGGTCCAAGGACTTCCCTAGCGTGGCAGTTCTTCACACAGTGTGTTGATGACAAGACACGAGTGGTTTGCACACTGTGCAATCAGAGCCTGAAGCGAGGCATAAACGTTCTCAACCTGAGCACAAGCTGCATGACCAGGCATCTAAGTGCAAAGCACGAGCTGCAGTGGAGTAGACACCTCAGAAACCAAGAAAGGTCTCTGGCTCCTCCTGCTTCCTCTTCTGCTGCAGTCTCGGCCTCTTCATCCACCTCTGTAGTGACAGTGGCACCTGTCACCCCGCAAACAGAGGATCTGCCAGCAACACTACCACCTGGGTCACCGACCATCTCCACAATGTCCCATGGAAGCGTTCAGCTCTCTATCTCCCAAACATTGGAGCGGAAGAGGAAGTACCCCCCTAGCCACCCGCGATCCCTGGCCCTGAATGCCAGCATTTCAAAATTCCTGGCCTTTGAAATGCTGTCATTCCGTCTGGTGGAGACGCAGAGTTTTAAAAGCCTGATGGCATTGGCTGTCCCGCAGTACGTCGTGCCCAGCCGCCACTACTTTTCCAGGCGAGCCATCCCTTCCCTGCACAACCAGGTGGGGGACAAAATCAGGTGTGCACTGCGCAACGCCATCTGTGGCAAGGTCCACCTAACTACGGATGCGTGGACCAGTAAGCACGGTCAGGGACGTTATATCTCCCTAACAGCACACTGGGTAAATGCAGTGGCTGCTGGGCCTGAGGCAGATAGCGGTTTGGCGCATGTCCTTCCACCACCAAGGATTGCAGGGCGCTTCAGTTTGCCTCCTGTTGCTAACTCCTCCTTCTCCGCTTCCTCATCCTCTACCGCCTCCTCATCCATTCAGCGTAACACCTTCACCACCAACTTCAGCACAGCCAGGGGTAAACGACAGCAGGCAGTTTTAAAACTTTCCTGTTTGGGGGAAAATCCCCACACCGCGCAGGAGTTGTGGAGGGACATGGAACAACAGACCGATGAGTGGTTGCTGTCAGTGAGCCTCAAGCCCGGCCTGGTGGTGTGCGATAATGGGCGAAATCTCGTAGCAGCTCTGGGTCTAGCCGGTTTGACGCACATCCCTTGCCTGGCGCATGTGCTGAACTTGGTGGTCCAGAGGTTCCTTAAAAATTACCCCAATATGCCAGAGCTGCTGCAGAAAGTGCGGGCTGTGTGTGCGCACTTTCGGCGTTCTCACCCTGCTGCTGCTCGCCTGTCAGCGCTGCAGCGTAACTTCGGCCTTCCAGCTCACCGCCTCATATGTGACGTGCCCACAAGGTGGAACTCCACCTTGCACATGCTGGCCAGACTGTGCGAGCAGCAGCAGGCAATAGTGGAGTTTCAGCTGCAGCAATCACGCGTGAGTCGCTCTGCGGAACAGCACCACTTCACCACCAATAACTGGGCCTCCATGCGAGACCTGTGTGCCTTGTTGCGCTGTTTCGAGTACTCCACCAACATGGCCAGTGCCAATGACGCTGTTCTCAGCGTTACTATCCCAGTTCTATGCCTCCTTGAAAAAACGCTTCGTGCGATGATGGAAGAGGATGTGGCACAGGAGGATGAGGAGGAGGAGGAGGAAGCGGGATCATTTCAAAGGCTTTCAGGGCAGTCTTTCACAAGTGGCTACGAGGGTGGGTTCCTGCACCAACAAACGCCAGGTACACAATTGTCCGGCAGAAAGGGCACAGTTCTGGAGGATGACGAGGTGGAGGAGGAGATGGAGGAGGAGGAGGAGGAGGAGGAGCCATGTTCACAGCAGGGTGGCACTCAGACCAGCTCGTGGCCATTACTGGTGCGTGGCTGGGGGGATACAGAGGACACAGACGATACACCTCCCACAGAGGACAGCTTTTCTTTGCCTCTGGGCAGCCTGGCACACATGAGCGATTACATGCTGCAGTGTTTCCGCAACGACAGCCGAGTTGCCCACATTTTAACTGGTGCTGATTACTGGGTGGCCACCCTGCTGGATCCCCGTTACAAGGACAACGTACCGTCCTTAATTCCCTCACTGGAGCGGGATCGTAAGATGCGCGAGTACAAGCGCACGCTGGTAGACGCGCTGCTGGTGGCATTCCCACCTGACAGCGGGCGTACGGTGGAAGCACAAGGCGAAGGCAGAGGAGGAGGAAGAGGTCGCCAACGCAGCCGGGGCACCGGCAGCACCTCAGAAGGCAGGGTTAGCATGGCCGAAATGTGGAAAAGCTTTGTCAGCACGCCACAACAACCAGCACCACCAGCTGAGATGGAACGTCTTAGCAGGAGGCAGCATTTCACCAACATGGTTGAGCAGTATGTGTCCACAGGCCTACACGTACTGGATGACGGGTCTGCCCCCTTTAACTTCTGGGTCTCCAAATTGGGCACATGGCCTGAGCTTGCCGTTTATGCCTTGGAGGTGCTGGCCTGCCCTGCAGCCAGTGTATTATCTGAACGTGTATTTAGCACGGCAGGGGGCGTTATCACAGACAAGCGCAGCCGCCTGTCCAGAGCCAATGTGGACAAGCTCACGTTCATTAAAATGAACCAGGCATGGATCCCACAGGACTTGTCCGTACCTTGTGCAGAATAGACATGTATACCGGTGTTGTGACAAAAACTGTCCGGCCATCGGATTGTGCCCGGCCCGTACTGCGCAGGCGCAGCGCTTGCGCAGTACAGAGGACAAGGAGATTCACAAAATCTCCGAAGATGAACGGCACCTGCGCTGTGAGTGCAGGTTCAAGCCCCACCATCCAAGAGGACATACGGTAGCACATAATAACAGGGCCCCTCACGGGCTCGCTTCGATCGCGGCCTTGCTTGGCTCGGCTTGAACCACGGATGGTGTGGCCTTCACCTGAACTCAACACGCAGGCGCCGTTAGTCTTGGGAGATTTTTGAAATCCCCTTGTCCTACATACTCAGCAAGCGCAGTACAGGGCGGACACTATTCGACAGGGGACAGAATTCGACACATCACCGGCCTTACCCAGCCATTGTTGTATTTTTGAACCAGTGTTGGCTACCTCGTCCTCCTCCACCGCCGCTTCCACCTACACAGCCACATCCACCGCCACCTCAACCTCCTACTCCATATGGACCTCGTCCTGCTAGGCCAAGATTAAAATTTTTATTTTATTTTTTTGTAGCGCACAGATCCTTTCCCCCTTACCTGCCTTTATGTTGTTGGCTCTTCGCAGGAGGGAGAAAGGCACACCGCACTACCAGCCCGTATCATCCTATATAAAGAGGTTGAGCGGTGTACTTGACGGGCCGTGTCCACAGCCGGAGTCAAAACTCCTCCAGAGGATGATTCTCACCTCTACTGTAGGTAGAGGCAAGTCCTTTAATTGCCAGTAAAGTCAATGTCCACACCAGCTGAAACTCCAACTCTTATTCTCTCATGGCAAAATAAACTGTACTCAGATAGAAAAGGTTAGAGCAAAGAAACAGGACAGCTTAAGGTGTGGAGGAGGTCCAGGCACAAACGTAGCACATTCACTTCACTGCTTAGGTTTCTCAAACAGTTTTTGGCGCACGGTCTCTGCCACAGACATTGAGGTTGGTCTCTGCCACAGACCGGGTGTACAAGGCCCCTGCCACGGGCCTGGAGAACTTTGGTCTCAGCCACAGACCAGGGTGTATAAGGCCCCTGCCACGGGCCGGTTGAATAAGGCCTCTGATACAGTCAAGGTGACCTTGAGCTTCTCCTTCTACGAACCTAGCCCATATCAAGGGGAAGACATCTCTCCAGGGAGTCAACAGACCATTCCTTCACCGTGACTCCCGCATCGGTCCATCAGAATGATCCTCCCTTCCCTGGAACAGGGTCCCCTACACGAGGCGGCTCTGGACTCCAGGCTTTACTCCCGCCCCTAGGCCTCCATACCCAGGGCAGCAAGAACTCCAGGATAGTACCTCACCCCAGGCTAAAGGTGCCCGAGATGGAACAGGAACACATGCACCCAGGCCGAAGGCACCTGGGCGCGGACCCCACTGGACATCAGCCCCCAGGCCAAAGGTCTGCCCCTTTTATATGCTCTCCCGGCATGCACAGCAGGTTCCCCGCCCCGCTGTACTACTGCCAAGAGGGGACACAAAAGGCGCCACCTGTAGGCCGCAGGGAACTGCACACCAATACTGTCCCCCGAGGACAAAATGGTCCATGAATCCTACAGAATTAGGGTATTTGAGCCTATTTACCACTCAAACACTTTCCTTAAATTTAGCACCCCGCTACATTTTTATTTCAAAAGTATTTTATTTTCCCACTAGCTTATCCATTAAATTAAATAATTTATTCCAGAAAGGGCGTATTCTGGGGCATTCCCACCATATGTGTGGCATTGTGCCGGTGAGTTTCTGAGGTTCTTAATGACTTCCTGTACCTCTTCTGCTGAAAAGGGGGCCTCCAGCATATTTTTTTATTTTTTAATTTTTTTTATGTTCTTTTAAGTTATTTCCTATCCACATTTGTTTGCAGAGCACTTGCCATGTTCTTAACAACATTTTGCTGCCATTTGCAGCCCTCTAGCCCTTTCCATTACTTTTTTAGAGCCTTTTTAGTCGTCAGAAGTCCGGGTCCCCATTGACTTCAATGGGGTCCGGGTCCGGGTCCGGGTTCGGGTTAAAGTTCGGTCCCGAATCCGAACTTTTTTCCGCCGGACCCGAATATCCAGCTACCCGCTCAACTCTACTTCCTTATCTAAGACAACTATACCACCCCCCTTATCAGCGGGGCGTATGGTCAAATTTTTCCGTTCACATAGTGACTTCAAGCCCACTTTAAAATTAGGGTTGTTGTATGTTTTTTTCTTGGGTAATGTCTCCAAGTCCTTCAAGACAAGTTCCTTAAAAACTTGAATGGAAGGGGCTGTTATACATGGGGGGTTAAAAAGTGAAGGATTCGAAAAACCTGAGTGTACAATCGAAGAGGTAATTTCAGGTAATGATGGTCTAATGGGTTTCGAGAGAAAAAATCTCTGTATATTCAATTTGCGCACATATTTTTGCACATCAATGAAGGTGGCAAATTTATTTAAATTTTTTGGGGGGACATATTTTAATCCTTTATTCAATACTAAGTTCTCAGCTTCGGTGAAAATAGCTGAACTCAAGTTAAAAATTCCGCTGGCATCTAAACGCATTTTCTTTTTCTGGGCGCGCCATCCACCTCTGCTTCCACGTTTGGATCGGGGTTTCTGTTGTGTCCACCCTGTTCTTTGTAAAAACCCCCTGAATAGGATGGTCCGGGGTGGTTTTGATTGTAATTAAATGGAGATCTGCTGTATTGGTAATTCTCATCTCTATCTCTGTGATTATACTGAGACTGGTATGTTCCTCGTTTTTCTCTCAGAGGTGAGAATCTATTGTATGTCTGTATGGGTGTCCTTTGGGTGTATAGAATTTGTGCACACACATTTATTAGTTGTTATCATTGATTATGTATCATTGATACATACATTTTTTTTTAAAGGTTATTATGCAAGTTTCTGTCATAAAAAGTGTTTGAGGACATGGGTCCTGCCCCAGGGGACATGTATCAATGAATTATTTTTTTTTTAAAAGGCAGGTTTTTCAGGAGCAGTGATTTTAATAATGCTTAAAGTGAAACAATAAAAGTGAAATATTCCTTTAAATTTCGTACCTGGGGGGGGGGGGGGGGGGGTGTCTATAGTATGCCTGTAAAGTGGCACATTTTTCCCATGTTTAGAACAGTCCCTGCACAAAATGACATTTCTAAAGGAAAAAAAGTAATTTAAAACTTCTCGCGGCTATAATGAATTTTCGGGTCCCGGCAATACAGATAAAATTTATTGAAGAAAATAGCATGGGTCCCCCCCCCCCCCCCCTCAGTCCATTACCAGGCCCTTTGGGAGGAGGAGCTTTGTGACATTACTTCCGGTTACGGGCGTAAACAGGAAGCCCTTGAACTCTTTTGGCGTTTTTAGCCGTTTTTTTTGTGTGTTTTTTGTCGTTTTAACAACAAACGCAAGATTTTTAAGCTTTAATACACTATGGAGTTTTTTTTGCTTGCCCTTCACTGCATGTGTCTGGAGACAACATCCCCAACGGAGAAAATATTGGAGAAACTGGATTAACAGCCGCAGAGATCCCTAGCTCTGATATCTGGAGGAGGATACAACAACCGTGTTCGGTGACTGGTATTCCTTGATGCATCATTAGACCCATTGGGGTCTTTCCTTAAGGTGAGAGGCTAGCACAACTGGGGGAGGATTCATAGAAGGATATTTGCACTTCCTACCTTCCATTCGTAACTTGGACTCCCTTAGCGCTCCCTTTCCCTCTCATCTCTGTTTGCTTGCTTTGGAGGTGAACGTTTTTTGGATTAAGAACCTTATTTGTCAGAACTCCAGTTCATTATTGTGTTTTTTGTTGTTTAAATAATAAAGGCAAGACTTTTAAGCTTTAATACGCTATGGAGTGTCTTTTTGCTTGCATTTGACCTCATGTTTCTGGAGACAACATCCCCAACGGAGAAAAGATTGGTGAAACTGGATAAACAGCCACAGAGATCCCTAGCTCTGATATCTGGAGGAGGATACAACAACCGTGCTCGGTGACTGTTATTCCTTAATGCATCATTAGACCCATTGGGGTCTTTCCTTAAGGTGAGAGGCTAGCATTACTGGGGGAGGATCCATAGAAGGATTTTTTGCACTTCCTACCTTCCATTTGTATTATGGACTCGATTACCTCTCCCTTTCCCCCTCATCTCTGTTTGCTTGCTTTGGAGGTGAACCTTTTTTGGATTAAGAACTTTATTGGTCAGAACTCCAGTTCATTGTTGGATGCACTTTACAAATGGACTATATCATTGTTTACTACCTATATCGCTTATAGATGCAAGATTTTTATTGTTATTTTTATAATATCTTTTTTTGAATATTTCATTACCAGTTTACTTTGGATGCACCTTACATACGGACTTTAGCACTGTCACATTGCACTTGTTACATTGTGATTCATCTATATATTTTTTTATTGTTATATTTCTGAGTTTATTTCCCTAGATTTTTGCACATTAGCACTCTAATAGTTATTGTGCACTGTTTGTGTCACATTAATTATTTAGTAGGTTTACTTTATTTATTAGGCTTACTGTATTACATATACAACTCACTTATAGAGCAATTAGTGCTACTTCACTATCTTACACAACGGTGTACATTTTACCCCTATCATTTCACAAAAAAAGTGTCAAAAATGGTAACAAACACACAGAAAAAGCTTGGGTCAAGTCCTTTATTAAAAAAAATAAAATAAATTCCAGCGATGTAATCCTTCCTCGTCCCGGGATACGGAGAAACACGCCGCCACGACACAATCCGCCTTCCAGGGAGGCGCCCGCCGAATGACGCTAGCCCCGCCGTGAAAGCTCTTAACTAGCCGTGACGTGCACGGGTGACCCAGCCCCCTCTAAAGCAACGGGAAACGCTGCGGGGTTACCCAGTGACATGTACGGATGACCCTGCCCCCCTCTGACGCAACAGGGGTTTCCGGCGGTTTCCACATGGCGTCACGGGTGACCCCGCCCTCCTCTGACGCCACAGAAACCCCCGTTGCGTCAGAGGGGGACGGGGTAACCCGTACATGTCACTGGGTAACCCCGCAGCATTGCCCCGTTGCGTCAGATGGGGTGGGGTCACCCACGCACATCACGGGTGGCCCGCCTATACCTATTTAAGAGCTGTCACGGCGGGTCTAGCATCAATCGGTGGGCGCCTCCCATGGAGGCGGATTGTGTCGTGGTTGCGTGTTTCTCCGTATCCCGGGACGGGGAAGGATTACATCGCTGGAATTTTTTTTCTCTTTTTTAATAAAGGACTTGTCCCAAGCTGTATCTGTGTTTTTTTTTTACCATTTTTGACACTTTTTTTGTGAAATGGTAGGGGTACAATGTAACCCGTTACCAATTCACATAGGGGGTCGGGATTGGGGGTTCACCTTTGTTAAAGGGGGCTTCCAGATTCCGATAAGCCCCCCGCCCGCAGACCCCCACAACCACCGGGCAAGGGTTGTGGGGATGAGGCCCTTGTCCCCATCAAGATGGGGACATCCTCCCCATTTTGATGGCATGTGGCCTGGTACGGTTCAGGAGGGGCGGCGCTCTCTCGCCCCCCCTCTTTTCCTGCGGCCTGCCAGGTTGCGTGCTCGGATAAGGGTCTTGTATGGATTTTTAGGGGGAACCCCACGCCATTTTGTTTTTAATTTTGGCGCAGGGTTCCCTTTAAAATCCATACCAGACCCTTCAGGTCTAGTATGGATTTTGAAGGGGACCCCTATGCCATTTTTTTTTACATTTGGCACAGGGTTCTAGGTACCTGAAGAGCCTGGTATGGAATTTGCGGGGACCCCCACACATTTTTTTTTTACATTTTGGTTCGGAGTTCCACTTAATATTCATACCAGACCCAAAGAGCCTGGTAATGGACTGAGGGGGACCCATGCCGTTTTTTTCAATGACTTTTATTTGTATTGCCGGGACCCAACAATTCATTATAGCCGCGAGTAGTTTTAGATTACTTTTTTTCCTTTAGAAATGTAATTTTGTGCAGGGACTGTTCTAGACACGGGGAAAATGTGCCACTTTACAGGCATACTATAGACACCCCCCAGGTACGAATTTTTACGGAATATTTCACTTTTATTGTTTCACTTTAAGCATTATTAAAATCACTGCTCCTGAAAAAACGTCCATTTTTAAAACTTTTTTTTTGCATTGATACATGTCCCCTGGGGCAGGACCCAGGTCCCCAAACACTTTTTATGACAATAACTTGCATATTAACCTTTAAAATGAGCACTTTTGATTTCTTGCATAGACTTTTAAACGGTGTTCCGTGGAATTAGAATTTGCCGCGAACACCCCAAATTGTTCCCTCCTTGGCGAACAGGCGAACATTAGGCTCATCCCTAATGGGTAATGACAAACTCACTCATATACTTCGTAACACTTCCAAAAAGTTCGACAAGATATGGGATCCGTGGATTTGTTATATCTCTGCTCTCCAATGAGCTCCTCTTCTTTTTCTTCTTCCTCTTTTATTTCCCTCTTTCTCTGGTATCTACATTTAATGTGCATTTGGTTGTCTTTGGGGCCTTATACAGTTTTGTGCCCTACGATAGTCTCAGGGATTAGTGTCGGGGGTTTCCCCGTGGCTCCTTACCCATTATTTTCCTCTCATCCACCCCCCCCCCATCTATTCCCTCATATCATGCCCTTGTTCCTGCCCTCCATCATTCATAGCTGTATTCCTGGCTACCGATGAGAAATTATTACTCTGTCCTATTATTGCTCAGGACTAAGTTTTTTTGTTTTATTTCTTGATGATGATGGATAGTACATTTAACCCTTGGATGTTAACCTGAGACCATTTTCTGCCTATTGTATGCTTTTTTTTCTTCTGATGTTGGATTATACTTATCCTCATTGTTCTTACCTTATTTGCCTGTATTTTGCTATGATGACAACCAAATGTTCCAGTGTTATTTCTGTTATTATCAGATCTTTTCAATAAAAATATTAAAATATAAAATACACCTATGATAAAAATTATAGACCCTTCATTTCTTTGTAAGTGGACAAATTTACAAAATCTGCAGGGGATCAAATAATAATTTTCCCACTGTATGTGTATGTTATGTTTTGTTTGTACCCATAGTAGGGCCCAGAAACAATAGTGCACATTTTGCTTTTTTTATCCTACCTAAAACACTCTGACACTCACACTAACTGACACTGATACTAATTTAAAAAATACGTGAAAAAAAACAAAAAAACCTACCTAAAACATACTAACCCTGAATTTTAACCCTGACCTTTACCCCAGCACTAACCCTAACAGTGATCTAGATCAAACCTTGGTCTAGCTATTTATTCTTATTTTATTTTTTACACGCACTCTTTGTTTTACATTTTTCTCCCCTAGCAAGCTCTCCATTCAGAGGAGAAAAAAAACACACCGACAGGCTGCACAGTGACTGATCACTGTGATAGCCAATCCAAGGCTATTATAGCAATCAGGTGAACGGGAACTGGGACTTTTAGTTCCTGAACAGTATGAGACCTGAGGCTCTTGGTGAGAGCCTGGTCTCTCTGCTTGGAGTGTGCTGTACAGCGTGCCCCCAGCACAAACACATGTATGCATTTATGCGGTTTCATGGAAAAACACCCACTTCAGTGAGGCCACATATGTGTACAGGTGGTGGTAAGGGGTTAATATACTGAAGTAGTAAATAAAAAAATCAGCCTCACCAGTGCCCATCAATGCAGCCTCACCAGTGCCCATCAGCTCAGCCTCCCCAGTGCCCATCAGCTCAGTCTCACCAGTGCCCATCAGTGCAGCCTCACCAGTGTCCATCAATGCAGTCTCACCAGTGTCCATCAATACAGTCTCACCAGTGTCCATCAATGCAGCCTCACCAGTGCCCATCAATGAAGTCTCACCAGTGTCCATCAATGCAGCCTGACCAGTGCCCAGCAATGCCCCCCGACCAGTGCCCAGTAATGCAGCCCGACCAGTGCCCAATATTGCAGCCCAACCAGTGCCCAGCAATGCAGCCTTACCAGTGCAGGAGATCAGGAAGGAAATCACAGAGGCTAGTGTTGCCCGCTGCGACCGCTTTAGATTTAATCACAGAGCGCCCACCGTCACACAAGTCCCGCCTCCTGGATCGGCTCCTACCTATGATAGACAGCACATAGGACAAGTGTGCTTTCTATCAAAGCCAAGGAGCCAAACCAGGAGGCAGGACTTGTGTGACAGTGTTGTGCCGAAATAGTGTTTTCTCCAGAAAACCTGTTTCCCCTGGCTTTCGGTTGAGATCGGAACTCCACCCCTCCAGGCTACTGCACTCTAGCTCCTCCTAATCCCTAAAATTGGGGAGAAAACACGCTGACACAAATGATGCAAAAAAATCAAAGTAAGGTGAACAAGCAGGTAGCAGAAAACAATTAGATTTACTGTGCAATGAAATAAAACAAAAGTGTTGCAGCGCTAATAAATAAGTCCATGAATAGTGAATGAACAGTAACAACAATGTGCCAAGGAAATCCCAAAAATTAAGTAACAAATAAGTTCATATGGTGTAAAAACGATAAATAGAAGATGTGGGCGATCCAACAATCACAAGCGTGCTCCACCACCCAGTGTAAGATGGACTCTTACCAGAATTGCAGGACTCTATTACAGAGTCAAACAAGCTCGATAGGTAGGTAATCAGCAATTAGCCATCACAGATCCTCCAGGAACGGATGCTGTTCAGTAATTACAACATGAATCAATGGACGTGGGTCAAGGATGTGCCTTGTGTATATAAATGAAGGAAAAATCCACATAGTCTAATAACGTAGACACTTTTTTTTATATGCAAAAACGGGAATAAAAGTACTCACATCTCAGAAGATAAAGATACGCATGTAAAATCAATCTAGGAACTATTAACCATACATGGAGATCGATATTGGTGTACACCTGATAGTCAAATTGAAACAATGAAACCAGAGAAAGAGTAGGGTTGAAATTGTTCTGGAAAAGCAAACCACAAAACAGAAATAAAAAAATAAAAATAAAAATACAAAATAATAATAACTGATCAGTATGACAGAATAGAAGAAAGTGAATGCCCACGGGGAAGGGGATATCAAAAATAGAGACAACAGAATATGAGAATTGGTGGAAAAGGGAAAAAAGAAAAATGATGAATTTACTGTAAATATAAATCCATAACCCCAACAAAAAAGAGAAATGACCTGTTGGAACCCATAAAATGACATATCCATGCCTCCATCCCTGTTAATTTGAAAAAAGAAGAAGAGGGGGATTTTGGGACTTTAAATGAGGCATGGATAAGTGTCTAGGACAGTCTAGGATACCAGAAATGCATGTATTGTCACAATCCTCATGGGGAATTCTCTGTGGCCAATAGGAGACTGCTAAATAACCAATCCAATAAATGAAATACAGTAGGCAAATGTGAAAAATCATATATATACTGTATCATAATATAATACACTGATCATGCATACAAAGGCATAATACATGTAGAGGTATTCACATTGACACAATTGAAGTAAAAAAAAAATGGATAGACATGATTAAAAGGCAATCACAATAAAATGGACATACAGATAGTGTGAACATGGTTATCCTATGTAATGGGTAGAAAATGATATACAATTGGTAGAATACAAGATTTGGGGTGAGTTTTGGTTGGCATCCCTGAGTGTGGACTCGACGCGTTTCTTGGCATTATCAGCCAGTCATCAGAAGTGGATGCATAGAATTTAACTAAAAGAGAAATATGTATAGATAAGTAGGTCAGATGCATCTCCAAATTGAATGTAATGCTTTCAAGAAGCAGAGTTCAAAGATTCTAATACATTACCAATGGCAAAGCCCAAATGAGTAGCCCAGTGGCCCCCATGTGGGAGTGGGATGATGGCCCTGGATGAACTGTCTCCCCCGGGGTTGAGGCAGGGATAAAACCCCAGAACCAAACACTGTCCAAGGACATTTCCACCGAAGAGGAGAGCAAAAGAGAGGGGTGGCAGTGAGGCATCAGCCAAGGAAAGATCCGGACAGTCACAGCACAATACCAAAACAAGAGGTTGGAAAACATGTGAAACACCATAAGGGTATCTGAAAAGAAGGAGAGGATGGAAGTGAATAAAAATGATTGAGAACAAAAGATGAAATAAATAAATGGGGAAATGGGTGAAAAATATGTGATGCAATGATACTAAAGAGATAATTGTAAAAAAAACTACTAAAAAATGCAATTTCTTGATGTTGGGTGAAAGGGTTTGGGCTAAAGCAGCATTGAGACTGCAAAAGTGTTGGACAAATAAATGTGGATGAAACCTAGGAGTGAACATGGACTTTTTTTAAAAAGTGTGGGGAGTGTTGGAATGAATACAAGTGTGAAAGGGAAATGTGTATACTGCTAGATTAAAAGAAACCAGCAGTGGGGGAGTGGAAGTGAGACCAGAGCACAGCCAACCCTAAATACCTGGAGTGGGACTGTATGGCTACGTGGAGCCTCTCCTCAGATTGGAAAGTGTGGAGTGAACTGCCGGTGCCGACATGACTGAAATACCCCCAGCCTGGGGCATGTCCCTGCCAGCGTCATGCATCATCGCAGGTGTGGTGGTGGACGGAGCGAACACCCGGAGCGCCGATGTCTCAGCAGGAGTCCATTCCATCCCACAAACCATGCGGGATGTAAAAGCCTGAAGCACACTCCATGGCGTTCTTTATTTCATCTTTTGTCCTCAATCATTTTTATTCACTTCCATCCTCTCCTTCTTTTCAGATACCCTTATGGTGTTCCACATGTTTTCCAACCTCTTGTTTTGGTATTGTGCTGTGACTGTCTGGATCTTTCCTTGGCTGATGCCTCACCGCCACCCCTCTCTTTGGCTCTCCTCTTCGGTGGAAATGTCCTTGGACAGTGTTTGGTTCTGGGGTTTTATCCCTGCCTCAACCCCGGGGGAGACAGTTCATCCAGGGCCATCATCCCACTCCCACTTGGGGGCCACTGGGCTACTCATTTGGGCTTTGCCATTGGTAATGTATTAGAATCTTTGAACTCTGCTTCTTGAAAGCATTACATTCAATTTGGAGACGCATCTGACCTACTTATCTATACATATTTCTCTTTTAGTTAATTTCTATGCATCCCACTCCTGATGACTGGCTGATAACGCCAAGAAACGCGTCGAGTCCACACTCAGGGATGCCAACCAAAACTCACCCCAAATCTTGTATTCTACCAATTGTATATCATTTTCTACCCATTGCATATGATAACCATGTTCACACTATCTGTATGTCCATTTTATTGTGATCTCCTTTTAATCATGTCTATCCATTTTTTTGAACTTCAATTATGTCAATGTGAATACCTCTACATGTATTATGCCTTTGTATGTATGATCAGTGTATTATATTATGATACATTATATATATGATTTTTCACATTTGCCTACTGTATTTCATTTATTGGATTGGTTATTTAGCAGTCTCCTATTGGCCACAGAGAATTCCCCATGGGGATTGTGACAATACATGCATTTCTGGTATCCTAGACTGTCCTAGACACTTATCCATGCCTCATTTAAAGTCCCAAAATCCCCCTCTTCTTCTTTTTTCCATAACCCCAACAGTTGTCTGTTGGAAATATTCATCCAACATTCCAAATACACAGTTTCACCACTCATTGCTCCAAATCACCACCTTTGCACACTTACCAGCTATTAAGCTGCATCAGAAGGGCAGCAGACAGCGTTTTTAACACAGACAAGGCATCACAGTATAGGAATATTTTTGCAGTGTAATCCTCCACTCGCACAGGGGGTTGCCATCACCACCGATATATCAAGCCAAGAGGAACCCATATAGTGTAGTAATTTATTTATAAAATCAGCTTCTGTCCATCCATTAAGTCCATACACAAACGTTTACAGGTATAGCTGAGTGTAAATCTACTATTTAGGGACATTCAATTACAAAGATGGCCACCGATCCCAAAAGTGGAAGCAGAGGTGTGATGTCAGCACGTTTTGTGTGCATGCTCGTCTTCATCGGTTACTAGAGTATTTAATTTGACTTAATTTGAGTCTTAAAATTGATATACTGGTTAAAAATTATCTGTATTATGTTATAGGCTAACAAAGGAAAAAAACAAAAAGAATGTAATTCATTTTTGTAACACTGTAATTGTATCTGACAATTACTGTATTAAACAGAGGGTACTGCAAATGCCAATGCTGCCTGTGGAAGGCATTGTTCACCTGCAGACTCAAGCCTCGTACACACGACCGAGTTTCTCGGCAAGAACCAGCAAGAAACTTGCTGGCAGAGATTTCTTGCTGAGAAATTTGTTCGTGTGTATGGTTTCTCGTCAAGAAAACCGACTAGAATCTCGACGAGAAAATAGAGAACCTGCTCTCTATTTTCTCGTTGAGACTCTCGTCAGCCTGTTTCTCGACGAGAAAATTGTGTGTGTGTACACCTACCTGTCCTCCGGGAAGCCCGCGCATGCTCGAAATGACTTTGACGCATGCGCGGTAGCTTCCTAGGCATAGGATAGGGTGTACAAAGATGGCGGCGGTGGCATCGAATGTGACGAGCGCATGCTCGTCATATTCAATTACGTCACCGCGTTCGCTCCATTCAAAGAACCGCGGGTTCTTTGAAATGAGCGTGTGTACACTCGGCCGGGACAAGTTTCTTGTCCAAGGATCTCGTCGAAAAAAAACAACGTGTTTTTTACGACGAGATTCTCGGCCGTGTGTACGAGGCTTAAGGCCCCATACACACTATTAGATTTTCTGCAGATTTTTGTCTTCAGGTTTACAAAAAACATGTAGTCCAAGGGCCTGCCTGATTGCATACAAATTGAAACACTTAGGCTGCTTTCACACTGAGGCACTTTGCAGGCGCTATTGAGCTAAAAATAGCGCCTGCAATGCGCCCTGAAACAGCCGCCTCTTTTGTATCCAGTGTGAAAGCCCGAGGGCTTTCACACTGAAGCGGTTTGCTGGCAGGAGGGTAAAAAACTCCTGCAAGCCGCATCTTTGAGGCGCGGTAGGAGCGGTAAAAATACCGCTCCTATAGCGCCCCTGCCCATTGAAATCAATGGGGTAGCGCCTCCAAAACGCCCACAAAACGCCGCAAAGCGGCTTTTTGCGGGCGGGTTTAACCCTTTTCCGGTCGCTAGCGGGGGTTAAAATCACCTCGCTAGCGCCCGCAAATCGCGGCAAACACGACGGTAAAACACCGCTAAAATAGTGGCGTTTTACCGCCAGCGCACCTAGCGCTTCAGTGTGAAAGTAGCCTTAAGGTTTGACCTCATATTATTAGGTTTTGGTAAATCTAATAGTGTGTATGGGGCCTTATAGTGGTATTTTGTTCAATAAAGCCTCCAGCCTGCAAGAGGTCACCACCTCATAGCTAACATTTGATCACATGTGTTTTCCATATGAAGTAAAGATCAAATACACAGGGACATGACTTCAAATTAGCAGGCGGGATATTCAGAACTAATCCCAGAAGGTATTATTTTACAGAAAGGGTAGTAGATGCTTGGAATAGACTTCCAGCTGAAGTAGTGAGTCAGTCAACAGTAGATGCATTCAAACATGCTTTGGACAAACATAGATCTATACTCAGACAAAAAAAGTTAGAAAAAAACGAAAAAAATACAAAAACATTTATACATTTCTAAAAAATTGGGCAGACTTGATGGACCATTTGGTCTTTTTTTCTGCTGGCACATTTCTATATTTCTATGTACAAAAAAACACACTGATTAGACCCCAGCTGTGACAGCCAGGGCTCAGAGATCCCAGCTGTGCTAATTATCATCTGCCATTTCTTAAAGGGGGTATTTTTTTTTAATGTTTATATAAACATTTTTGACAGTAAGAGGTTTCATACATAGGAAATAAAGTAATTCTTGGAAGACAATACCAACAAAAGAAAGCATTACGTTTTTCCAATTAAAAAAACAATAGATTTATTATTGTTAAGGACAGGGTTTTTTTTCTTTACAAAAACAGAAGTGCTTTATTTCCAAATAAACAATACAGCATAATAAAATACAAACCAAAGTCCAGTACAATGTTAGATAAAGGAACACACACACATAGCCAGTTTTGACAGACAAACATGACCACCACAGAACCAGTAGACAGTGAATGAAAGTTAGTTAACAATCATCATTACAGTACATGCAACACTACCCAAAGACACTGACCTTGTCAAAGTGGGAAACTTTTCTGGCCAGAGTCCAAGGGGACTATACTTTTTCAAATTTCCATGAACATCCCCTGTTTAAATACATAATTTTATACAGAGGAAGAGCTGTGTTCACCATAGCCACCCAAGAGTACACTTCAGGTGGGACCGAGGACAAACATTTCATCAGAATTTCTTTTGTTTCTTAGCATAATAAAGGAGATATGATATTAGTAGTTTAGAATGATGAGAGCGCTGCTCATCATCTGGAATCCCCAATAGGGCCAAGGAAGGAGTGGGCAATAAGGTAAGTTGTAACCTAATGCCGCGTACACACGATCATTTTTCCCGTCTGGAAAAATTAAAGTTTTTCCTTTGGATGAGAAAAACGATCGTCTGTGGGCTTTTTGCCATTTTTCCCGACGGGAAAAATGGCATTAATCACGACGAGAAAAATTAGAACATGCTCTAATTTTTCTCGTCGTGATTCCTGTCATTTTTTTCCGCGGCAGTTTTCCCATAGGGAAACTCTGCCGCGGAGCCTACACACGGTCGTTTTTCTCGCCAAGAGAAAAAGTGATGGGAAAAACGGCAGTGTGTGGGGGAACAAGCCGTTCCCTTGTTTTTCCTGTCGTGATTCACGGCGGTGTTTTCACCGCCGTGAATCACGATCGTGTGTACGCGGCATAAGATTTATCTCATCAAAGATAGCCTTCCAGTAGGACACAATAGCAGGGCAATCCCAAAACATATGCAGATACGATCCCTACTGGAGTCTACAATGGGGACAGAGAGGGTCCCGCTCAGGGAACATTTTGTGGAGTCTTGAAGTAGTAAAGTACACCCGGCGAAGAAATTTGACTTGAATTAATTTATCCTTAGTGGAAATTACAAGTTTTGGTCCTTGTTCCAAACAGTCTTCACAGGATTCCCTGTCCAGAGAGGAGATATCCCCTAACCAGTGCTCCCACAAAAAAAAACAATTTTGGGTGAATCAACTGAAAGAACTGCACTATAGGGTGTTGAGAGAGGCTTGTCTAAGTCTCCAGGGGCCAATAACTCACCAATAGGATCAGCTTGAAGGGTAGGTGACTGCGGGAACTGGGACCTAACAGCATATTTTAACTGAAAGTACCGGAACAGCATCCAGCCCGGTAAACAAAATCTCAGAGACAATTGTGGATAAGTTGACAGGGTGCCGGTAAGCATTTTGTCCCTAAGGGACTTAATTCTGTAGCACTGTCACAACTGAGGGTCCATAACGGTACACTTACAGGCACAACGGTGCTGGTGGAGGGGGAACACACCCCTAACATGAACAAGATGTAGCAAAACAAGGGGGGAACCCTCCTCACAATGAAGAAAGGCATCCGAGACCAAGCAGCATTATAAAGGCAAGATTAATTCCCTTCCTTCTGGGGAGGCAGGGTGTCGATCCAGGAAAAGCAGGAAACAGAATACTGTAACAAATGTTGCGAGCCCACAACGCCGCCTTCACTTGGTCAAAGGATTTCCTGAGTTTCTGTGTTTCCACCGAATAATCAGGGAAAATATGTAATTTGCCATTTTGGTATAGCCATTCTCCTTGAACTCTGGCAGCATAGAGCACCTCATCGCAGTCCTGAAAGTTGAGCAGCCACAGAATGAAGGTACGTGGGGGGGGGGGGGAGACCCAGCAGGACCAGGCCTGGGTGCAATGCGATGCGCTATCTCAACTGTGTAATATGCGGAGTACTGGACATCAGGCAGCAGGATGCATAGCAAATCTGCCAAAAATACTGTAGGTCCACTCCTTCTGCTAGCTCCACAATGCAAAGGTTATTCCTTCTTTTTCGGTTCTCAGCATCATCTGCCTTGTATTTCAAAGCCCGGAGCTTAGTTTGCAGGGTTCTGAGGGCAGAGGAATGCTCAGAGACTGTATCCTTAGCCTGGTTCATGCGCCGTTCTGTCTGACACTCGAGACCGGAGCATGTGGACGCCCTGAAGGAGTAGGCCCACGTTGAGCTGCTTTGCTTCAATTGTCACCATGAGGGTAGCCTGGCAAGTGCCAATTGCTGACATGGTGTCCACAAAGACCGGCTTGGGAGAGGCATCCGAGTCCAGCAGCTCAGCTAGCAATGCCATATTAACTCTCCACGTAGCGCGGGATTCCACGTGGGCTAGAGGGGGCAGGGTCTTTACCTCCTCGATCTGCCGGAACCAAAGGGGCTTCTTTCCCCTTCTAGTGGCCGCACCGGGTGAACGGCGTCTCATCAGGACAAAAAACAGCCGTCAGCAGGGTGTGAAAGTGCCCAGAAGAAGGATGAAAGCAGTTATAGTCAGCATAGCTCTGAGAAGTGCAGCCATCTTGGACATGCCCCCAAGGACATGGTTACTGGAAAATATAGAGAAAACACTCCTATGGGCACATCCGTATGGGAATTTTGATATATATATAAAAAAAAAAGGGCATAAGATAGCCCAAACGTCGGACTTTAAAGGCACAATGGACAGTAGTAGATATAAAATTATCTAATTTTTATTTATAACAATACCTTTTTTTGCTTTTTGTACCATGTATTGTTATAAATAAAAAATAGATAATTTTATATCCCCTACTGTCCATTGTGCCTTTAAAGTATGACCTTTGTGCAATCTTATGCCCAATTTTTTATTTTACGACAGTGTTACTGGCAACTTTATATGCCAGTAGCTGAATGGTAAAATTGTTCTGGCCCACAAGAAGTAAACATCTACTAGTACTAAAGTGATTAGAAACTCTTTCTGCAATAAAAGTACCTTTTATCTAGCTGATCTTGTTACTTTTACATGGTCCCCTTTGTAGCCACAACTTTTCTGTCTACTTATGTTCTTTTTTTTTCTCAAGAAGTCATGACATCCCATTCAGGTATTATTAGCCCGAATGTGCTAGCATCCGCCAAGTATCTGTTTTGGGTAAACATAGCTTCTCATTTGCTTTAACAGAAGAGAGACTTGGCCACGAGAAACATTTTGGTATTTTCATCTTTTAACATCATAACTGTCGAAGGCATGTATGTCAAATGAAATATCCTCTGAGAAATAGCAATTCACACATTAATTTGTGTTAATAAGGATTTGCATGGTGGTGCTTAATTTAACCTGCAATAACCTTTCTTCATTTCAAATGTAAAATGATAAGTAGTGACAGTTACTTAGTACAGTGGATCTGTCTGCAGGCTTTTGTCTCCAAAAGAGGACGTTATGTACAACACCATGTACGTGAATTTCATTCAAATGTTCACAAATTAAACAAACCTCATTTACTGTCCCTTATTTATGTAGACAATATGTAAGTTGTACTGTAATATGGAATAATTTTAAACAGCTGAAGCAAGAAGAAAAGGTACATGGTAGAATTGGTTTTAGCTCACTAGTACTAATAAATATGTTTGAAACTAATACCGTATATAAGGGCCCAAACACACAAAGGGATTGGGACAGACAACAAACAGTGAAGAAAGTATACAGCCCACAGAGAGGCCAAGAATGTTAAATTCCAACTGTGCGTCACTCCAGATAATACCTACACATATATATAAAAAATCATGTGTAGCTGTGTACAGTAAACTCATATAAAAGTCCAATGAGAGTGACAATGTGTGGACTGGAAACGGATGACAGAAATGTTACATGAATGTTGAAACATTAGAACATAGTCCCCATATAATAAATCCAACGAGACTTCGAGATCATAGGATACGTATGTTCATAAATCCATAGCACCCGGGGATGTGACTCCAACACCAGGGATGGGGGAAAGAAATGAATACTCTTACCCCTATATGTGGACGCACACACCAGCGGTGGTGAGTCAAACAGGCAGAAGATGTAAGTGTAGACCACACTGGATCTGTCCTCCTGGAGCAGCAGCAGATGAAGCAAACCCAGGGAATCTAATCCTCTCCAGGATATAGGCACGAAATTTCCAAGACGTCAGTGTATCAAAGATCACATAAAAAAATGGAACAGAGGAGACTCCTCATAGTGCAGGATCAGATGGCAAGATAAAAATCACATTTATTCAGGAACAAGTCACAAAACACACATGGTGTAAAAAATAAAACAAGAAAACATGCAGGCTTCCATGCAGAGACTTGCAAATATGGTGATCACAAAAATAGTTTCAAATAACGGCGTAGCAGCAAAGCAGGTTCATGTACCCGACATGTTTCGCATAAGGAATGCATCAACTGGGGCATGAACCTGCAGGAAAATACCACGCCATAATATACATGTAACATAATTGCTTGGACTCACCACAGCTGATGTGTGACCTCCCCATAAGAGAGGCTATCCAATCGCAAACAAGAGTTACCCACCTATGTGTTCGTCATTCAACACAGACTGACAAAGCAAAAGGGGCCGCGCACGGAGATGAGACATGACGTCTCAGCTGGCATGCGTCATCACGCCGCCAATCCGAGGAGTGAATGCGTTCCTTGTCCCACGTGCGTCGTATCATGTAAGCGACGCACGTAATGACGTCATCATACTGACGCTGGGGAACGTCATCACGCAACTCCTCCAGGAAATGCTTGCGTTCCATATTTCCGTCGTGAGGTCCATATCATGAACCGCAACAGGAAGTGCGTCCAGAGACAGACAGACAGCCTAGTAACAGCACCGATAACAGCCCCTCAATGCTTTCAAACAGTCAGCACAACTACAAGCAGAGCTTGGCTAGTAGAAATGACGGACACAAAAGGGGGCAGACATAATTGATATACCCTGAAAAGTATTGGTCTATAGCACCAGTACAATGCAGGGATCATTTATAGCACAAATGAGATCTGTGCAAATAAATATAAAAACATTCTGAAAAGTAAAAATATACTTAAAAAAAGTACAATATTGGCAGTATATGACAGCTATACAGAAATGTAAAAAATCATTAATACCAAAGAAATGTGGATCAATATACTATTGTACCACAAGGTGCAAATAACCCACTACAGATAATCATCCACATCATATAAATAGACATGAGATGTGTAGCAGGAATGAAAAACATAAAATGTTAAAAATAACCATACATAATATATATGAATAATAATATAAAAATCATGTATCTATATGAAGATATATGAGCCAGAAGTATGCTCTAGCTAACAGTGGTAAATAGAATATTGGCATAATAAATCCTAAAATGAGATGATCTATGACATAAACGGAACCAGGAAAGTAGACAGTAAATTACAAATAGAAGAAAGGCATGGATGAACGCCCCCACATCAATATAAAAATAAGACATGGAGATAGATTATTCTAAATTAGGCCTTGTTAATAAAGGAATTAATGTCCCAATCGATGTTAAGCCCAAACGGAGAATAGCATCGAAGTTGGTAAATCCAGAAAGTTTCCAATTGGGAAACACCCCTGACGCGAGACTCCCCTCTCCAGTGAGGGACAAAATGGTCAATCACCTGGAATTTGGTACCTATAACCTTCTTATTATGAACATGGAGGTAATGTCTAGGTACACTATGGTTGGTGCGACCTTTTTTAATGCCGGTAATGTGTTCATTAACACGAATAGAGAAGTTACGAATAGTACGTCCCACATACTGCTTATTACATGGACATGTAATAAGGTAAACAATAAAACTTGTAGTGCATGTGGTAAACTGTTTCATATGGTATATGGTGGAGGTAGTAGAGGATGTAAAACTGGCACTTCTACTACGCCCAATAACATTGTGAATGCACACATTACAGCGTCTACAGCGTCTACAATGTCCTTAGGGACCTTGAGGCATTACCTAAGGCCAAAATCTATGATCATCCGGACATTAAGGCAGGTTTAGAAACCTTATGTGAACGTAAGGACATTATAATCCGCCCTGCCAATAAGGGGGGTGGTCTAGTTGTGTTGGATAAATTAGATTATCACACCGAAATGTGCAGAATCCTTGATGACACTAGCACTTACATGCCCCTGAATAGAGATCCCACTAAAGTATTGAAGAAAGATCTGAATAATTTGCTAGATAAGGGATTCCAGTTAGGAATTCTGGACAAAAAGGAGACTTCTTGGTGCCGATTGCACCTAGAATTACCATTATGTATTATCTCCCGAAAGTCCATAAAAAACATTTTACACCCTCCTGGCAGACCCATAATAAGCGGGATTGATTCTGTGACGTCCCGCATTGGTCGTTACATTGATTTCTATCTACAACCGCTTGTTCAATCCACTCCATCTTTTCTAAAAGACACTGGAGCCACTATACGTCTTTTAGAAGATGTTGACTTTAGTGGAGATTGCATTCTCGTTACTGCAGATGTAACATCACTATATACGTGCATACCGCACAGACTAGGATTGCACGCGGTGAAACATTTTATGGCCATGTCTGGTCTGATACCTCAGGTCCAACAATGCTATATTATGGATTTGTTAACATTTGCCACTCAGTCCAACTATTTCTGGTATCATGGCCAGTTTTTTTTGCAAACCAAAGGTGTCGCAATGGGCGCTAAGTTCGCCCCTAGTCTTGCGAACCTTTTTATGGCCCTGTGGGAGGAGGATGTCGTCTATGCCTTGCAACGCCCAGAACTAGTTCTGTGGGCAAGGTATATTGACGACATCCTCCTCCTATGGAAGGGTGATGAGGAGTCTTTACATGACTTCATGGTCACCCTGAACGATAATGATATGGGCATTGTGCTTACCTATGAGATGAGTCGTAACACTATCCATTTTTTGGATTTAGAGATTTCAGTTGTGGACCAAAGATTGGTGACAAAAACTTTTTTTAAGCCAACAGATCGTAATGGGTATATCCCAATCGACAGCTGTCATTACAGCTCTTGGCTCAAATCTGTACCATTTAGTCAACTACTTAGAGTCAGGAGAAACTGTACACATCTTGACGATTTCTACATACAAGCGGACACCCTCAAGTCAAGATTTGTTGAGAAAGGTTATCTTCCGTCTGCTATAGATACAGAAATCGCAAAGGTGTCTTTGCTGGATAGACAGTCTCTAGTTGTTGAACGTCCTAAACGTCCACCGGATCCACGATTTAGGTGGTCCTTTGTGACCCAATTCTCTATACAGCATAGACGGATCAAGCATATTCTGAACCGACACTGGGGAGTTCTTAAGAACGATCCCCTGTTGGGCCCAGTGCTCCCAGATCGGGCAGGTGTTGTTTATAGAGGAGCTCCATCTCTTCGCAACCAGATTGCTTCTAATGTAGTCGACCCTCCGGACAAATCATGTCCGTCTCTTTTTCCTGATATGAAGGGCTACTATCCGTGTAGACGCTGTAATGTGTGCATTCACAATGTTATTGGGCGTAGTAGAAGTGCCAGTTTTACATCCTCTACTACCTCCACCATATACCATATGAAACAGTTTACCACATGCACTACAAGTTTTATTGTTTACCTTATTACATGTCCATGTAATAAGCAGTATGTGGGACGTACTATTCGTAACTTCTCTATTCGTGTTAATGAACACATTACCGGCATTAAAAAAGGTCGCACCAACCATAGTGTACCTAGACATTACCTCCATGTTCATAATAAGAAGGTTATAGGTACCAAATTCCAGGTGATTGACCATTTTGTCCCTCACTGGAGAGGGGAGTCTCGCGTCAGGGGTGTTTCCCAATTGGAAACTTTCTGGATTTACCAACTTCGATGCTATTCTCCGTTTGGGCTTAACATCGATTGGGACATTAATTCCTTTATTAACAAGGCCTAATTTAGAATAATCTATCTCCATGTCTTATTTTTATATTGATGTGGGGGCGTTCATCCATGCCTTTCTTCTATTTGTAATTTACTGTCTACTTTCCTGGTTCCGTTTATGTCATAGATCATCTCATTTTAGGATTTATTATTCCAATATTCTATTTACCACTGTTAGCTAGAGCATACTTCTGGCTCATATATTTTCATATAGATACATGATTTTTATATTATTATTCATATATATTATGTATGGTTATTTTTAACATTTTATGTTTTTCATTCCTGCTACACATCTCATGTCTATTTATATGATGTGGATGATTATCTGTAGTGGGTTATTTGCACCTTGTGGTACAATAGTATATTGATCCACATTTCTTTGGTATTAATGATTTTTTACATTTCTGTATAGCTGTCATATACTGCCAATATTGTACTTTTTTTAAGTATATTTTTACTTTTCAGAATGTTTTTATATTTATTTGCACAGATCTCATTTGTGCTATAAATGATCCCTGCATTGTACTGGTGCTATAGACCAATACTTTTCAGGGTATATCAATTATGTCTGCCCCCTTTTGTGTCCGTCATTTCTACTAGCCAAGCTCTGCTTGTAGTTGTGCTGACTGTTTGAAAGCATTGAGGGGCTGTTATCGGTGCTGTTACTAGGCTGTCTGTCTGTCTCTGGACGCACTTCCTGTTGCGGTTCATGATATGGACCTCACGACGGAGATATGGAACGCAAGCATTTCCTGGAGGAGTTGCGTGATGACGTTCCCCAGCGTCAGTATGATGACGTCATTACGTGCGTCGCTTACATGATACGACGCACGTGGGACAAGGAACGCATTCACTCCTCGGATTGGCGGCGTGATGACGCATGCCAGCTGAGACGTCATGTCTCATCTCCGTGCGCGGCCCCTTTTGCTTTGTCAGTCTGTGTTGAATGACGAACACATAGGTGGGTAACTCTTGTTTGCGATTGGATAGCCTCTCTTATGGGGAGGTCACACATCAGCTGTGGTGAGTCCAAGCAATTATGTTACATGTATATTATGGCGTGGTATTTTCCTGCAGGTTCATGCCCCAGTTGATGCATTCCTTATGCGAAACATGTCGGGTACATGAACCTGCTTTGCTGCTACGCCGTTATTTGAAACTATTTTTGTGATCACCATATTTGCAAGTCTCTGCATGGAAGCCTGCATGTTTTCTTGTTTTATTTTTTACACCATGTGTGTTTTGTGACTTGTTCCTGAATAAATGTGATTTTTATCTTGCCATCTGATCCTGCACTATGAGGAGTCTCCTCTGTTCCATTTTTTTATGTGATCTTTGATACACTGACGTCTTGGAAATTTCGTGCCTACATCCTGGAGAGGATTAGATTCCCTGAGTTTGCTTCATCTGCTGCTGCTCCAGGAGGACAGATCCAGTGTGGTCTACACTTACATCTTCTGCCTGTTTGACTCACCACCGCTGGTGTGTGCGTCCACATATAGGGGTAAGAGTATTCATTTCTTTCCCCCATCCCTGGTGTTGGAGTCACATCCCCGGGTGCTATGGATTTATGAACATACGTATCCTATGATCTCGAAGTCTCGTTGGATTTATTATATGGGGACTATGTTCTAATGTTTCAACATTCATGTAACATTTCTGTCATCCGTTTCCAGTCCACACATTGTCACTCTCATTGGACTTTTATATGAGTTTACTGTACACAGCTACACATGATTTTTTATATATATGTGTAGGTATTATCTGGAGTGACGCACAGTTGGAATTTAACATTCTTGGCCTCTCTGTGGGCTGTATACTTTCTTCACTGTTTGCTGTCTGTCCCAATCCCTTTGTGTGTTTGGGCCCTCATACACTTTTTTGGGCGCTGCATTTTTTGTTTTTATATGTTATTTTTGCAATATGTCTATTTGCTGATGCGGGCAGCCACGATTACACTTTATTCACCCAGTAGCGCAACTTTTCTCTTTCTTGCATAATACCGTATATACTCAAGTATAAGCCGAGTTTTTCAGCACATTTTTTTGTGCTGAAAATGCCCCCTCGGCTTATACTCGAGTCACCTTTTTGTGCCTGATCTCCCAGAACTTGGGGTCCCTGTACCGGCCGGCCGTAAGTCCCCTGGACCCCAAACCTGGCACACATGTAGCCCCACTTTACCTCTACAAGTGTGCAATGTTTGTTGTCCGGGGGACCTACGGCCGGGGAGCACCGATTTTTCAAACCCGGGCACCCCTTCCATAGACTCTTATGTTAAACGGTCTTTTCTCCAGTGAATTTGGGGACCCGGTACTGGCCGGTCGTAGGTCCCCTGGACCCCAAACTTAAACACAAATGTAGTCCTATTTCTCCTCTACAAGTGTGCAAAGTTTGTTGCCTGGGGGACCTACGGCTGGGGAACACAGATTTTTCAAAGCCGGGCACTCCTTCCATAGACTCCTATGTTAAACGTCAGTCTAGTCATTGACATAGTGAGGCATGGGCACAGTGAGGCATGGGCACAGTGAGGCATGGACACAGTGAGGCATGGGCACAGTGAGGCATGGACACAGTGAGGCATGGACACAGTGAGGCATGGGCACAGTGAGGCATGGGCACAGTGAGGCATGGACACAGTGAGGCAGGCACATGGACACAGTGAGGCAAAGTGAGGCACAGTGAGGCATGCAGATGGACACCCTAGGCTTATACTCAAGTCAATAAGTTTTCCCAGTTTTTCTTGGTAAAATTAGGTGCCTCAGCTTATATTCGGGTCGGCTTATACTCAAGTATATACAGTACTTGTCATCGTACTATATTTTTAAAATGTTATTTTTTAGTACTGACTAGGGATGATGTTCGGGTTTGCCACTTCCATGGGTTAAAGGCACAAATCTGCCCTGGAAACTTCTCTTTTCTTTAAACTTTTCTTTAAACTAGGGTTGTCCCGATACCACTTTTTTAAGACCGAGTACAAGTACCGATACTTTTTTTCAAGTACTCGCCGATACCGAATACCGATCCTTTTTTTTATGCGTTAGTATTTTTTTTTTTTTTACTATTTTTTTTTTTTTTTTTACTATTTTTTTTTTTTTTTTACTATTTTTTTTTTTTTTACGATTTTTTGTCATGTTTTTTTACAATGCTTTGTTGGGGTGGGGGGGGGGGGGTGTATGGTCTGTGTATTTTTTATTTTTACAATTATTTTTGTTTTATTATTTATTGCTATTTTTTTTTTTATTTCTAGCCCTGTTGGGGGGCTTTGGTGAGATATCAGGGGTCTTAACAGACCTCTGACATCTCCCCTTTGAGACAGAGAAAGGGACTAGGGACACAGATTCCCCAGTCCCTTTCTCAGCTGCACTGAAAATGAATGGAGAGGAGACAACGGCTCCTCTCCATTCATAAACTGAAGCATCGTAAACACACAGGTTACGATGTTTCAGTTATATGAATGGACAGAGTCAGTGATGACTCTGTTCATTCGGAAAAGGTAGGAGCCGGGTTTAGCGGCTCCTACCTCCGCTCTCCATCCTGACAGAGGGAAGCGGAGGAGGATATGGAGGGTGGCACGGAGCTGAGGACAGCAGCAGCATGGAGGGGGGGACACGGAGCGCACGGGGAGAGCGGAATAACAGAGGACATCAGCAGCATGGAGGGGGGACACGGAGCGCACGGGGGAGAGCGGAATAACGGAGGACATCAGCAGCATGGAGGGGGGGACACGGAGCGCACGGGGGAGAGCAGCATGGATGGGGGAACTGGAGTAGGATACCGGGACAGTCAGCGGTGATCGGTGCGGCTTTGGGGGGAGTTACAAGCACCGATTACCGCTGTATAGATTTCACTAAAACAGCTGAAAAGAGGGGGAGGGGGGGGGTCGGGAGAAGCTGTCGGGCTGTATTGAAATCTATACAGGGAGATCGGTGCTTGTAACTCCCCCGCCGCACCGATCATCACTGACTGCCCCAGTATCGGCTGAAGCATCGGAGCATTTTCCCCGAGTACAAGTACTCGGGGAAATGCCTGGTATCGGTACCGATACCGATACTAGTATCGGTATCGGGACATCCCTACTTTAAACCATAATGCACTGCATGGAATTTTAACTATGGCTATCAGGCTTAGAAGTGTCAATAAGGGGGCTTTTGGATAAGCTACTCCCCCTGAAACTTTGAACAAGATTCAATAAATGTTTGGTGAATCGAATCTGGGCAGATTAGCCCATCACTAGCCCTGGCCATAATAAAAAAGGAAAACATTTGCACAAAACTGCTATGTATTCTGTTTACATTTAAAAAAAAATGTTTTATCATTAAGTCACGCTTTAAAATTGCTCACACTCATGGAATGGCGCCAAACTTCGGTACTTAAAAATCTCCATAGGCGCCGCTTTAAATTATTTTATTTATTTTCACTAATAATGATAACAATAGGTAAATATTGGGAATTTTGTTTTATTTTCAAAATTTGCAGGCAATTTGCCTGCAAATAGATTTCAGTTTTTTTAGGCCTGATTCCCACTTGAGAAGGTTGCAGTTTGCATATTACAGGTGCATTTTGCGTTTTTTAATATAACTCTTTAAACTATTAAAGTTTATGGAAGCAAAAACCAGAAAAAAAACCCTGACCCTTTCCATAAAATGCACAGATGTGAACTACATCCATAGGAAACGATGTTAAATGGACTGTTGTGTGTTTCTGCAAAACTGAAAACGCACTAAAAAATGCATAGTTGTGAACCAGGCCTTATACTGTAGGTATGCAAGTAAGACGTTCTTGATTGGCTACAGCATGCATATGATGGCTGTGTATCTTGGCCGCTAAAACTCAAAAATCGATATGACAGTTGTGGCTGCACATCCTCTGCACATTAACTTATTTTGTATTAGTTTGAAGGTAATATAAATAAGAGTTAAAAATGGAATACTTTAAACAGAAACTAATTAGGATACCTCAAAAAACTTTTTTCAGCCTTTATTCTTCTAAAAATTACCAAGACTGCCATTATTCATAAATCCATTGTAAACTAATGTTTTTAGACGATAAACAAATAAATATTTAATAAGTGACAGTGGATTCCCAGGGAGCTATGGGTTAGCTAAAGATACAGCATACCAGATGCTGCTTGCTTTGAAACTCCCTCTGTCTGAACGAACCTCTGTGTTTAGCTATTTGATAAGAAATAAATCACTGCTTAGATATATCATTGAATTCAATAAACAAAGGGTTTCTTTCAGGCTTTAAATTTTTTAAATACAGTGACATTCTGGATAAATGAAAAGAAGACTAGAACGTCACCTGCTGGCTCAAAATTAGACCACAAACTATGGATATTCAATTAAAAAAATTAGATTTTTTTTGTTTTAGTCATCCTTATATAATTGCTGTTGCCTGAGATATTCATACAGTATATAACAGTCAGCTGAGTGTACTCCTTTAGGACATAGCTTGATCTTTAAAGGAACCAATCCCCTCTATGCAGCAGCTGAAAGCCAGCTTCTCCTCCTCTTCCCTCCCCATACAGGGGATCAATTCCTCTAATTGCCCCCCCTGCACCAATCATCCTCTTGGATTTGATCACTCCTGTGTCCATTCATAACTGAAGCATAGTGAAATGTGTTTACAATGCTTCAGTTTATGAATGAACAGGGAGGCTGTGCAGAGCTTCTTCTGTTCATTCATTCTGTGCACCTGAGGCTGCAGAAAATAACTGGGGAATTTGCTTCACCAGTCCCTTTCTCTGTCTCAAAAGTGAAACTTTAGAATCTATTTAGACCCCCAACAGCTTGTGAGGTCTATGCACCTTTGCCCTCCGCCATTTATTCACCTTTTTTTTATTTTACTTAATCATGTCTTCTAATAGCTTACTACATTTTTTAACCACTTCTCCACCGGGCCTATTCTGGCACTTCTCTCCTTCATGTAAAAATCATAATTTTTTTGCTAGAAAATTAATCAGAACCCCCAAACATTATATATATATATTTTTTTAGCAGACACCCTAGGGAATAAAATGTCGGTCATTGCAACTTTTTATCTTGCACGGTATTTGCGCAATAATTTTTCAAACGCCTTTTTTGGGGAAAAAAAACGGTTTCACGAATTAAAAAATAACAAAACAGTAAAGTTAGCCGAATTTTTTTATATAATGTGAAAGATGCTGTTACGCCGAGTAAATAGATACCTAACATGTCACGCTTTAAAATTGCTCACACTCATGGAATGGCGCCAAACTTCGGTACTTAAAAATCTCCATAGGCGACGCTTTAAATTATTTTACAGGTTACTATTTTCGAGTTACAGAGGAGGTCTAGTGCTAGAATTGTTGCTCGCACTCTACCGCACGCAGCGTTACCTCACATGTGGGGTTTAAATGGCGTTTACATATGTGGGCGGGACTTACATGCGTGTTCGCTTCTGAGTGCGAGCTACCGGGGACAGGGGCGTTTTACTTTTTTTTTTCATTTCACTGATTTTTTTTTATTTTGACACTTTTTTTTTCATTTTATTTTTTTGATCACTTTTATTCCTATTACAAGGAATGTAAACATCCCTTGTAATAGGAATATATCGTAACAGGTCCTCTTTATGGAGAGATGCGGGATCAATAAGACCCCACATCTCTCTTCCAGGCTGGAAAGCATGAGATCAGTGAAAAAAAATTCACCGATCTCATGCTGACAGCCGCAATTGCGGCTTTGTTTACTTCCGGGTACCGGGGGTGACGTCACAATGTCACGCCCGGGACTCTGACGGTCATAGAGATGACTGGTGACCATCTGGTCACCGGAAATCTCTATCGTCGTGAGCTGGCGCCGGCCGATTCGTTCTCCGGGCCCCCGATGGCACGGGAGAGCCCGGAGAAGCACCGGTTGGTGGCGGGAGGGGGGGATGTCCCCTCCCGCTGCCTATAAGAACGATCAAGCGGTGGAACTGCCGCTATGATCATTCTTATGGTGCGCAGAATCGCTGGCAGAAAAGAATGATATTTGAATGATGCCTGTAGCTGCAGGCATCATTCAGATATCCCCCTCAAAGTCAGCAACGTCATATGATGTCCTTGGTGGACAAGTGGTTAAAGAGCAAACACATCAGTTTATATATAAACACATCAGTACATTTTGTTCTCTAATTTACTTGTATTTCCTTTATATTTTGGTGGATTTTGGTAGATTTTGGTATCACTATTGCTGATTCCCTGTAAGGCAGAGGTCTCCAACCTGTGGTCAACGGCCCAACGCCGGGCCCTAGCGCCTCTGCTGCAGGTCCGCGGAGGAGACAAGTAATGTCAGCGGTGCGGTGACAGGGGAGAGAGATGACATCATCTCTCATTGCCCGCACCGCTGTTCCGCCCTTACTTACAGGGCCATGAAGGCTGCTCTATACGGAGGTGCAGCCGCGACCCAGAAGAGAGAGAATGACGTCATCTCTCACCGCCCACCCTCACTCTCACCTCTCCCTCGCATGTGCTTGTGTTTCACCTGCAGCTATTTTACTGCGCCGAAAAGAGGCTTACAGCGTTGTACCTGGCTACAAGTACTCTGCAGCCTTGTTACATGTAAATGAATTAATGACAAACTGCTATTTTTTGGGTGGCAGCCAGGTAACTGTGGCAATCTCCATGATGCTAGCAGGCAGCGTGGCAAGTGACATCTTCATCTGGTGGCAGACATAGTGGCAAGTGACATCCTCATCTGGTGGCAGACATAGTGGCACGTGACATTCTCATCTGGTGGCAGACATAGTGGCAAGTGACATCCTCATCTGGTGGCAGACATAGTGGCAAGTGACATCCTCATCTGGTGGCAGACATAGTGGCAAGTGACATTCTTATCTGGTGGCAGACATAGTGGCAAGTGGCATTCTCATCTGGTGGCAGACATAGTGGCAAGTGACATCCTCATCTGGTGGCAGACATAGTGGCAAGTGACATCCTCATCTGGTGGCAGACATAGTGGCAAGTGACATTCTCATCTGGTGGCAGACATAGTGGCAAGTGACATTCTCATCTGGTGGCAGACATAGTGGCAAGTGACATTCTCATCTGGTGGCAGACATAGTGGCAAGTGACATTCTCATCTGGTGGCAGACATAGTGGCAAGTGACATCCTCATCTGGTGGCAGACATAGTGGCAAGTGACATCTCCATCTGGTGGCAGGTGACGTGGCAAGTGACAAGCGATGGTTGCTACTGACACGCTCAGGGCTCCCACTGATTCTGCATTATGGTGAGTTGAACTATTTTATTTTATATTACAATGTAATGATAGAAATAATGCGTTTCAATCATCCTGACACCATAATAACCTTGGTGCCGGGATGAAAGAAGCACTAACACCAACCATTGCCCTGACAAATTGCCCGCGAAAAATCGCTTACCCCCGCGCCGACCCCCCGGCCCTTGGCACAATTTACTTGCACACAGCCGGTCCCCAAAAGGTCTTTTTATAGCTATTCTAAAATATCAATATGAATATGCTTAACATCTAAAGACTTCCAGTCACTCCTAACAAAGTAAATTGTTTTTGTTCACCATATCTGACATTTGGTTTCTTCTGTAGTATTTCTTGGAACCAGCGTTTAGACAAGCTGCATTCCCATGCATTTGTGTGTGAAATCAATAAAATTCTTTATAAAAGAAAAATGTTCTGACAACTGTACCATAGAAACAGTTGTCAAGGTAGAACTTAACATAAAAAAAATCAGTAAATGGTAGTTAACTCTGTAAATTCAATCCTTGCATTGTCATAAAAAATAAAAATGTTCATAGTTAATAGCTCATGGGGCTCTATTCTGCTCTGTAACTGGGTACACAGATACTTGAGTGTCACAGTCATTCTAGAGCACATGCACTTTTTGTGAAAGTTTGTGAAAGCAATGCTCATGCATCATCCATATAATCCCCATGCTTAAAGTGGTTGTAAACTCTTGCATATACTCACTGAATTAACAAGCCTCGGGTGATACACAGAGATAAAAGAAATCCTCCTATGTACGTTGTACCTGATTATCTTCAGCCCTCTCCTCTCTTCATATAGAAAAAGGGGGCAGGGGGGAGGACTGGAGAGCCCAGAAAGGATTATTCAAAAAGGAACAAACTGGTAATAGCAAAAAATAAATTTTCTTTATTATGAAAATTCCATCAAAATATTATTCAAAAAGAGTAAAATACCTCCACCACAAAAATATAAAATATGATAACATTATCAAAACACAGATGGCCACAACAGTCAATCAGCCCTCATTCAAATCGTAATCCAGCTAATAAGTATATGAATTCCTAGAGAAGGAGGATGTTCCTCAGGTGTGTAAAAGCTATATACTAGTGATCACAGGGGAAGTCCATAGGTATTTCAACATACAATTGCTGGGAACACCAATATCGTGTAAATGAAACAATTGCAGACAGTCCTAGATAATCAAGAGACAATATCCCGAATTGGGGCTTAGAATAGAGTTCTAGGACAGATGGGGGGTTAGTGTCTGTGTAGTATGGCTGAGACAGATCACATCGGGTAAATCACGGTGGGTTGATGAGAGACTAGCCAAAGTTCAATCCCAAGGCACATAAAAATCTTAAATTTAAAGGCTGAGCACTACCGACAATACAGTGTCCAGTTATCCAAATTAATACTCTTCTCCCGCTTCTCACCGTTCTCTTTTCAGGGCTGACTTAACTGCAATGCATTGAACCAGATGAAAAGGGTGAGATGTAGGGGAGTGCCGTCCCATCACTTACCCGGCCAGATGATAAACGCTCAGATAGGGACTCACCGCTCACCCAGTGTCCAATAGTCCGGGCAGTAATGCCTAGGGAGGATGGATTCCTGTCAGATGGTGATGGGGAGAGAGGAGTTGTTGTCCACCGCTAGTAATGGGTGTCACTGTGTCAGCGTGTTGGCTTACAAGTGCTGTCTCTCATACTGCAAACACCGTTTCGGGTCAGAGGAGCACTTCCGCACATTGATAACCCGGCCCATGGATGAAAGATGGTATTTTCCATTGAAGAACAATATACAATATGGAAGTCATCCTTCCCATGATACAGTTTTGTCCATCCTCTCAGTGATAGGGTAATGTAGCACCCTGCAGGAACTAGTGTCTATAAATAGTTAATCTGTTTGCTTTTTGGTAAGCAGGGCCAACTCAGTTGGTCTGGCTTTGCTAGGTCCCCCTCAGCAGCCTGGGTAGAAATATACAGGGTTTCCCCAGGGACTCACTGACATGGATTAGAGCCACTGCTTGACAGTATTGTGGGAGCCCTGGCCAATCCCAAGCTGAGAGCTTGATGGGGCAGGCACCACATAAATACTGCTGGGGCCGTGCCATGTGGGGAGTCGTGTGGAGAGATGGAGATGAAGTCATGGAGTGCTGAGCCAGGAGGGGGGCCCCGGGTGGTAGGGGGGTGCTGTATCTGGCTAAATGTGTAGTTGAGGTGACCACCGCTGTTCCTGCACCACAGTCAGGACTGGCTGCTGGCATTCTTAAAGCTGGCGAAGAGCAGGCACCCCAGCGAGCTGTACTGTGATTAACCACCCCCCTTAAAAACAAGGTTTACAGAAGGTGATTTATTCATTTGAACCTCTATAGCCAGAAGAGAGGGATAAGCATCCAGGCACAGGGTCCAGCTAGTTTCCAGAGATCCCAGGAGGCATTACACCCCTTGCTATAGGAGGACTGTGAGATACTGCAATGTGAGACTGTGGGGAAGTGAAGAGGAGTGGAAATACAGTTGCTGCAGTGTATGTGAAGTTTTGCTGTGAAAGAGACTGTGCCACATAAGAGAGGCTTCTCTTGGGCAGTCTGAAGATCGCTTAAAGTGACAGAGTCCTTAAAGCGGAGGTGCAGCCCAAAAAAAAAAAAGGCAGCAGCTACTAACAGTGTAGCTGCTGACTTTTAATATGGACACTTACTTGTCCTACTCGCCCGCGATGTCGGTCCCGCCACGGCGATCGATCGCTGCTGGCAGGTCCCGGCTCCTCCATCCTGTGTAAGGGAAACAGGTAGTGAAGCCGTAAGGCTTCACTGCCCGTTTCCTACTGCGCATGCGCCACTCGCACGGCGCTTTGTGATGGGGCGGCTTGCCTCCTGGGATACACACAGTTCACAGAAGGCAGCACGCCCCATTCACAAGAAGAGGAAGCGGAAGGAGACCCACTGCGGACGAGAATAGGCACATTAGAGGCAGATTAGAGGACTTCCGCATAGCAACAGGCTCTTAGGGTGAGTATATAAAAAAAAAAATTCTATAATTTTTTTTTTTTTAGGATTTTTAATGTAAACATTTTTTCAGGGTGGACCTCCGCTTTAATGTACAAAGTTAATGGATTAATGGGGTCCTGGACCTTTCCCATACCCTAATAAGTTAAAACCCCATAATAAATACAAAAACAACAATTCCATTGACTGTTCTCTGACTGCAAGTGACTATTACAAATGCTGGTTGCTTGGCTGTCGGGCTGGAATGCCTCATGTTTATTGTTTATACACATGCAGATGTGTTGTGGCAGGTGAAGGTTGCGCTCTAACTAAATAATATGAAAAACCACTAAACTATTACTGATAGTCCTTAGGTGATACTAGAGAGTGAACAAAAATATGTATTGATGAATATTTGAGATAATGATCGTGGAAACCTGTGAAATAAATTACAAATGGAAAGAAATATATCCTAAAAACCCTGTGAAAGGAATCATAAACAAATATACCTAAATGAGTACTAATAACCACACATCGATTGATAAGTGAAATATACCCACTCGAAAATCAGCAATATATGTTCACCTCAAAAGATTATACAAGTGAATAAAAATCCTGTGTAAACAAATCCTGTGCTGGAAATTCTAATCACAAAAATTCCTAATCAAAAATAGTCCAAAAAATTAAAATATATAATATATATATATAAAATCTTCCAGTGAATAAAAATCCTAAAAAAACAAATCCTGTGCAAGAAAAAATATTCTCAACATGTAGTCATCAACCCACAAAGTCTTAATGGAAAGGAAATCCTAGAAAATTGAAATTCTTTGCAGATAAACACTCAAGGATGGACTCGGGGAGAAGATATCAATAGGTGCATACATCCAAATTCTTGTGACTTTAAAACACCACAAATCCGCCACCAGAAGAAGTGTGCGCTTACCAGCTGCACAGACCAGATTAGCATGTGGTTTAAACCCAGCCGGGGCCTTTTCCTCATAATGGTCTTAGGGGGTCCTCACTGCTCCACCAGAAGGGCTGTATATGTGGGGTCACTGCTGGACGATGTCTCTCCACCAACAAGATGATGACTCAAGGCTGTTCGCCAAAGGGTGTGGATATAAAATACAATAAAATCGTAGGCAAAAATTGCGGCCGGCCGGCTGCAGTATAAAAGCCTGTGCACTAACAACGGGACATATCGCGCAGGGACGTCAGCACGTCGCTCCTCCCGACGCGTTTCATCACTATTCTGCCGTCGTCCTGATGCTACATGCAGATGTGTGCTGGACTGCTCTGACACTTAAAATAATGGTGTATTAATATCACACTCACGTCATGTTGGGTAATGTATATGTTTTTTGCACCCATTTGTTCACTATTTCATGTTTTATTCGTTTTTACAAATTTTTTGTGCAGCATTATAACTACTATTTGATTCTAGAATTGGCTCCGGTTCTAATTTTCTTATTTCTTATTTTCTTTTTATGGAATGCCTCCCGCCTAGCTGCACACACAGGGTAAACCTTTTTAAATGAAGCTGCCCTCAAGGGGGTAGTGCTACAGTAAAATTAAATAGCAGCAGCAAAGGATCAACAACATTTACCAAAAAATCGAAAGTATTTGAATGGATTGTTTTGTTAGGCCCCCATTATATAATCATTGGTACATTCTGTTGACCCAACAGATGAAATTTGAAACAAAATCTTACCGAGTGTGGTCAGCGTTGTAGCTAACACAGGGAATTAGACTGAACATTAAAGTTACATATGTAAAGTTTGGGTGTTCCATCATTATATGCCCAGGTGTGAATGCTATTACTAGGTGTTCAACATAATGTAACTTTTGTGGTCCTTTAATAAACCATGTATTATTTTAAGAATAACCCTAAAAGACAGTTATATGTTTTTTGTGTTATGTAAACATTTAGAATATGTGTCCTCTAAAATGCATTCATGGAAAATGTTATTGAAATGACAGCTGCATAAAAGATGAATGACAAGCTGTCTCTGCAAATTTAAACAAACTGTATATGGAGCTGTTGAAGTTCTTAGATTTATATAAATTATTTAAAACTGTGTGAAGAGCTTGACAGCTTCATTATACAGCTTAAAAGATAAATATACATAATCATTTGCAAAGCAGTGAGTCTACCATACAAAGTTGTAGCACTGATAATACTCTAAGGGATGGACTGACAGATAACTCTTCCAAGTGTTTGGATGAGTATAGTCCTCAAAAGATAGATATGCAGAGCAAAGCATTTTGGAATAGTTAAATATAAATCTGTCTGTATATGAAAAATTAGCCTGACAAATACTGAACAGTGGATGTCAATGAAGGGTGAAAAAAATAATCTTTGGTAGGAATACTTAGAAGCCTTGGTGTATGAGTCTACTTGGATAGTTTAGTGGAAGAGACCAGAAAGCACATACAGTATACTGTATATAGACAGCACAACATACTCCTGCAGCTCCCTCCTCTCCATTATCCTTTACCCAAACAGGATGAAGGTACTGGCCAACTGGTTTCTAGTGTCCAGTGGTGAGGACAAATCAAGTCCACATCCTGTCCCCTCCTATTACTTGTTGTCCAGCTACTAGTGACTAAGGCTGGTGTCACGTACCTGGTTGGAGGCCGAAATGCAGAGAGGGCTCCCCTTGCGGCTGAGTGCAGTACACCTCTGAGGTTGGGTGCAGAGGGTGTAGTGCCCAGAGAAGCACAGGTTGCCAGATGGGTCCAGGAGAGCAGAGCTGGTGGGATCCTGAAGAACACTGGTGGATGCAGGACACCGCTCAAGAAGTAGTAGTGGCAGCCAGTCTGAGGGTCAAGCCCAGTAGATCAGGAGGAAGAGGCAGGTTGCAGGAACGGAGACAAGCCAAAGGTCTGGTAACAGGAAATAGGCAGGAACAGATAACTTGTGGCAAAGTCCATGGAACAAGCCGAGATCAGGTGGAGGAGAAGGCAACAAGTCGGTAAAGCAAGCCAGGGGGTCAAACCAGGAGAGCAGATCAGACAGGTCAGGAACAAGACGGGTCACAACGGGAGATCCAAACAGCAGTTAAACAGAGTCTCAGGAACACAGGAAGGCTGATAACTATCAAGCAATGAGATGGGCTCAGTGGCAGTCTTATATAGGCCAGCAAGTGGCTGCATCTGTTGCGTGCGCCGATTGACGCTCCCGCGCATGCACACGTGCCTGTTGGTTCCATTGCGCATGTGTGGGCACCAGTTGGTTTGATTGCGCATGTGCGTGTGCCTGTTGGTCCATTGCGCATGTGCGCACGCCTATTCGCGCCAGTGCGCACAGGGATGTGCTGGAAGCAGCCATTACTAGTACTGGCACTATTGCCAGTTCTCCTACGGCCGTGTCCCTGACAGCTGGCCATACACGGAGCAAATTTATTTTCTGCAACTGCGGGTTGCAGGAAAGAAATTTGCTTGATTCCCCTATCAACACAGACAGTGTTGACAGGGGAATCCCTTCTGCTGAGCAATTGTCTGCTTCCAGCAGGGGAGTGGGGAAGCCGTTCCTGCTGGGAAAAAAACTTGATTATCACTAACGGCTATAGCAGCCACTTGCGATAATCGCAAGTGAATCCAGCAGGCTGGTTGTACCAAAGTTCAAAGATCAATTAGGTACATTCAGCCTGCCAAATGAGTAGAATTATAGGGGTCTGATAATATTGAGTTATATATATATATATATATATAGAGAGAGAGAGAGAGAGAGAGAGAGAGAGAGAGAGACTATCACTTTAGGAATTGGTAATGTCACATGATGCCAGTCACATGATGTATACACCCATTTAACTGTTCCCTTGCTACTAAGAAGATATGGACATTGATTGGACTAAACTATACGATCACACCTATATCATGCCTAGAATACACTTAACACACACCCATCTTTTATGCATATTCATACGTATAAAATTTTATAACTTGTAGATGTAAGTTCAGAAGCACTTTCACTTTTACTCGCTTATAGTAGCCGAGAACTGTGTTGTATTTCTCCACTGCAGTGAATAAAAATGCACCTATCTGGATCTATTATCTCATCTGAATGTCTTTTTTTGGAGATTCCCTAACCTGATTTAACACCATTAATGGTTCGAATCGTGGCTGGTTCCTGCTAAACTGGCCAAGATATGAACCGTGTATGGCTGGGCTTAGTACAGGCATGTGAAGCCCTGCATGATCTACCTTGCAGGCCTTTGATATAATATTGAACCATTATGTATGCACACCATTATTACATGGACATGCACGGCTCTGTATTGACATCTGGTGGAGCCTATTACTCTGTAATGATGTGATCATGTAATCATGTGAAAGAGTGGTTTCCATTGTTTATAAGTACAAAAATTAGTAAAACCATCCAGACTTTAAATAAAAACAAGCACAAAGGAAGGGCTACGCAAACTCCTCTGCAAAAAACATATCCCCTGAAAATATTGTGATATAGAGAATTATTAATATCGTGTAGTAGTTTCCACTTATATATTCAAATCAGACATAGCTTACTGTAGGTAGTTATATTTACAAATAATGCTTACTGCGTTTTGCAGGATTGTGGCCTGCTTCCTCAGAAGATGAATAAGGAAGATACAGCATGCAGAGCAGACCTATAAATGATAAAAGAAGCAATCAAGTAAAAATAACAAGAAATAACATTATGTCCCATGGATGATACCCACCTAACATCGGAACAGACCTCACTACAGAATGAGGATCGTGGCAATAGGTACTCCTGACATCAGTGCCGGCCCAAGACATGGTGCTGCCTGAGACCAAGAACAAAATGCTGCCCCCCCCCCCCCTCAAAAAAAAAAAAAAAACACCAAAAGGCCCCCACATTCATTATTTTATATCATGGTCATCATCAACCAGGCCATTTTTTACTATTTAGCACGGCACTAATTTAAGTGGTGATTGCGCGGTCATGTAACACTGTACCCAACCAAAATTTATATCATTTTTTTCCCACACAAATAGAGCTTTATATTGGTGGTATTTGATCACCTCAGTTTTTTTATTTTTTATTATTTAAACGAAAAAAGACCGAAATTTTTGAAAAACAAACAATATTTTTTACATTCTGCTATAAAACATAACCAATAAAAAAAAATCAAATTTCTTTATAAAGTTTGTCCAAAATGTATTCTGCTACATTTGGTAAAAAAAAAATGGCAATAAGTGCATATTGATTGGTTTGCATAAAAATGATAGTGTTTACAAACTATGGTACATATACCGGATTTTTTTTTTTTAGACCACTAATGGCAGTAAACAGCGACTAATTCTAAGATAATTGGACTGCGATAGTGCGACGGACAATCTGACACTGAGCGGGGACTAACTACCACTGACATCACCAGTGACACTAATACAGTGATCAGTGATTATACTATACACTGTCACTGTACTAATGACACTGGCTGGGAAGGGGTTATCATCTCAGGTAATCAAAGGGTTAAACGTGTGCCAATTTTTTATAAATTTGTGTAATGTGTGCTGCTTTTTACTATAGATCTCTGTTTCTTCTTCCTGCAAAGCAGGGAGAAGAAACCGAGAAATGTTTTTCTTCTGTACAAAGCCCTGTAATGATTGCCAATGCAGGGCTCTGAGCTGTGATTGGACACAGCCAATCAGCAGATCCGGGCCATGAATCATTGGCGGGGACCATCTCCTGCTGAGTACAATCACAGTGGGTGACAGTGGGTGGGGGGGGGCATGCATGCACCCTAAACCCAGAAACAGGCAGCAATGTACCAGTATGTTGCTGTGCCTGTACAGACCACCCGTCCGCAGTGCATTGTGGGCAGGCGGTCTGGAAGTGGTTACAGAATAAGTGCATTTGTAAACAAGTGAATCCTAAGGCCCCTTTCACACTGGGGTGGTGGCGGTATAGCGCCGCTATTTTTAGCGGCGCTATACCGTCGGAATTGCCGCGGTATTCGGCCGCTAGCGGTGCGGTATTAACCCCTGCTAGCAGCCTAGAAAGGGTTAATACCGCCCGCAATACACCTCTGCAGAGGCGCATTGCCGGCGGTATTACCGCGGTTTGCCATTACTTTCAATGGGAAGGAGTGGTAAACACACCGCTCCAAAGATGCTGCTAGCAGGACTTTTGGAGCGGTCCTGCTAGCGCACCGCCTCAGTGTGAAAGCCCTCAGGCTTTCACATTGAGACTGCATGGGCAGGAGTTTTCAGGCGGTATTTTGGCGCTATTTTTAGCACTAAACCGCCTGAAAAACTCCTCAGTGTGAAAGGGGTCTAACTGCTCCGCTCCCATTCTAGCTGTACTCTCAGTTTGACCAACCTCAGATTAGAGGGCGGGGCAGTGGCCTGGTGACATGCCAATCATTTTTGAGTTGTTTGAGACATGCGGTGCTAAGCAAGCATAGCTTTTCACCATAGGTCTTAATGGTAAAGCTTGAAAAGCCTACAAGTTGATGACTTAACCATTAGGGCTAATGAATAATAGTTTGCACATGGACAGTACTATGAGCAGGAATCAAGCGCTGCCCAGCACAGGCCACAACTACTAGACTGGGTTGCCAGCTGATCTTCAGTATAGCAAGACGGGAAAGGCGGACAGCTAGGATTAATTAGTATAAAAGTATAGTTAATTTCTATTTATCACTTCAATATACCATCGTGAAGAACATAATGAAAAGTGGATTACGTAGATACTCCTTCAGTATTCATTCATAATGCTGAGGAGGAGCCAACTTTATAAAAATGGCTGTGGGTCTAACATATCTCTAGTAAAAAAGTTAGGGCACTTTCACACTGGGGCAGGGGGCGTCGGCGGTAAAGCACCACTATTTTTAGCGGCGCTTTACCTTCGATTTAGTGGCACATTTTGGCCACTAGCGGGGCGCTTTTTACCCCCGCTAGCGGCCGATGAAGGGGTTAATAGTGCCCACAAAGCGCTTTGCAGGAGCTTCGGCGGCACTGCCCATTGATTTTCCTACCGCTCCTAAAGTGCCCCAAAGATGCTGCTTGCAAGACTTTTTTTTTAATGTCCTGCCAGCGCAGCGCCCCAGTGTGAAAGCACTCAGGCTTTCACACGGGAGTGACAGGAGAGGCGCTTTGCAGGCGCTATTTTTAGCACTAAAATGCCCGTAAAGCGCCTCAGTGTAAAAGTAGCTTTACGTTTTCATCTGGACTGGGGGCTGTTTTCATGCAGTTTTGTTAGACCCCTTTCACACTGGAGGCATTTTTCAGGCGCTTTTGGGCTTAAAATAGCGCCTGTAAAGCGCCTCCCCTGCAATCCCAGTGTGAAAGCCTGAGTGCTTTCACACTGGGGCGATGCACTGGCAGGACATAAAAAAAAAAAAAAAAAAGTCCTGCAAGCAGCATCTATAGGGCGGTGGAGGAGCGGTGTATACACCACTCCTGCCCATTGAAAAGAATGGGCAGCGCTGCTGAAGCGCCTGCAAAGTGCTTCGGCAGTGGCACTACACGGGCGCATTTAACCCTTTCTTCAGCCACTAGTGGGGGTTAAAAGCTCCCCGCTAGCGGCCGAATAGCACCGCTAAAACGACAGTGAAGCGCCGCTACAACTAGCAGTTTTTTACCGTCAACGCAGTGTGGAAGCAGTCTAAATGTTTTTTAAAATTGTGTTCCGTTTGCTAATGCTGTACATACAGGGCAGGCATTCTGAGGAAAACGTGCTTTATCTCCATATGTCACCCCTTACTGACAATCTGATCTATCTTGCACAGAGTAATTAACCTCTTTTATGCCTGTAACCAATAAAATTCACCACTATTGTGCATCTTGATTAGAAGCCATCAAAAAAATACAAATCATTTTATAGTTTGTCTTTTAAAAGCGTGTTTCTTTTGTAAATCTGCATGATCATTTTTTTTTTAAAAGAAGAAAGTTTTGCTTTCAATTACAAACAGTACAGAAGATAAGGCCTCATCAAAGTGTTTCCAGGGAAAACATGGGTCCAATACAAAGAAAGATCAGTCACATTCAATCCAGCTTGAGTCCCTTATAAAAAAAATCTTAGAGAGAAACCACTTGAAGTTGTACTCTACTACTACCAACCAACCTAACTCACCTTTTTTTTCAGATAGGCTGCCCAGGCTCAGCTCACACTGTCACCGGGCACAGCCGCACAGGCAGCTCTCCTCAGATCCACGCTTCCGTCACGCAGGAGATGGAAGAGGTGGGCGGAGCAATTGATTGGTGCGGAGGCTGAGCGCTGTGAATGCTGGGGCGGCCGTGGCCTCTGACGTCACTGGTTGCTAGGCGATTTTTTTCAACCAGTGCAGGAGACAGCGCACAGCCGACCAGCATCCGCTCCGCTCTGCTCTGCTCCTAAGGCTGAGAGTCTCCTGAAAAGTTCTTGCCGGCTGGGCTGCCGCCCCTCCTAAATGCCGCCTGGAACCATGGTCCCATTGGGTCCCATGGTAGGGCCGGCCCTGCCTGACATATAATTGTAGGGACCACTTCCCTGCACTTGCACATGTGGGTAACCTATGGCTGCGATCCTCATCCTATGGTGGTGTCTGCTCTGAGGTTGGGTGGATATCATCCATGGACATACTGTTATTAATTGTTATATATGTTATTGTTAGATGTAGGAGAACAGTTGGGACTTTATATGAGGCGGTGACCTGGTAATCCCTATCTATATGTCAAAAAGGAGGGGAAAGGGGATTGGGACTTTGAAGCATGTAGGTATAAAAAATTCAGTTTATTATATAAATTAACATACAAACGCATAATCATGAGTAAGTGTATATCAAATACAATTATAATAACTGGTACAATTCATAAAAATGTATATCTGTACATACAATATAGACGGGTTGCCACATGATTATAAACTATTAATATCAAAAATTATACATACTGACAGATATTAATTGAATCATAGGGACACGGCATATAATAGCTCTATGCATTTCGTGGATTGATACACACTTCAGGAGCATGCGCCTGAATTCAATAAAAATATAATAGAAGGAGTTGCTGTATGGTCTAATCCTACCCAAGGAAAAAAAAAATCATAAAAAATAAAATTAAATAAAACAAAGTATAAAAACCCACTCTCTACCATACTTACAAGGTTGACTATATATTAAAAGTGTGGCACTGTAAATAGGGGACCTCCAAAGGGGGGCATCTCCAACGGGAGTTGAGGTGGTGCGAGTGGCCTGCTGTCCAGCAAGAAAATCATCCAGGGGAGACAGATTTCAAGAAATTTAGGTAGGCAGAGAGACCATAAGTGCTGAGACCATCAATCAAGGACTTCTGAAAAATAAAAATATATTTTTATAGTATGACACGTGCAAGGTGTCTTGTGCTCGGTAAAGAACAGGGGGATTGAAGTACTAAAAAGTATTAGTGGTAGCTAAGGTGTAAGAAGTGATAAGGATATAAACGCATCACCAAGAAAGGTTGGGTAAAAAGGTGTAAAAAGTTGAAAAGTGATAAGGATATAAATGCATCACCAAGAAAGGTTGAATAAAACAATCTAATTCTAATTACCGATTAGACAGTGATCAGTTCATAGGGTCCAGGGATCCAAGGTAATTCATGTTACCGAATAATATCTATATTTAAGATTCAATATCTCACAGATATGATATAGGTTGAATAAGAGTTCTTTTGACTAGAAGTGAGAGCTTCAATATAATAAGCATTTATTATGTATTTGTTAACCACTTCAATACCATGCACTTATACAGCTTCCTGCCCAAGCCAATTTTGAGCTTTCAGCGCTGTCGCAATTTGAATGACAATTGCGCGGTCATGCTACACTGTACCCAAACAAATTTTTTATCATTTTGTTCCCACAAATAGAGCTTTCTTTCGGTGGTATTTGATCGCCTCTGCGATTTTTATTTTTTGCACAACAAATAAAAAAAGAGCGAAAATTAAAAAAAAACGACGTTTTTCTTTGTTTCTGTTACGTTTTTTTGTAAATAAGTACCTTTTCTACTTCAATGACGGGCACTGATAAGGCGGTACTGACGGGCACTGATAAGGCGACACTGATGGGCACCAATGAGGTGGCACCAATGAGGTGGCACTGATGGGCACTGATGATGGGCACTGATAGGCGGCACTGATGGGCACTGATATGTGGCACTGGTATGCGGCACTAATTGGCACTCATAGGCGGCACTGATTGGCACTCATAGGCGGCACTGATTGGCACTTATAGGCGGCACTGATGGGCACTTATAGGCGGCACTGATAGGTGGCACGGACGGGCACTGATAGGTGGACACTTATGGGCACAGATAGGCACGGATGGGCACGGATGGGCACTGATAGGTGGCGCTGATGGACACTAGTAGGTGGCACTGATGGACACTGATGCCCAGCAATGCCAGCCACCACACATTGAGGTGGTGCCATCATAGTGCCAGTCAGTGCCCATTTGTGGGCACTGATTGGCATATTTTTTTTTTTTGATTTTACTACATGTGGATGGCCATGGGGGCCATCCACATGCTTGGGGCTTCCCTGTGGTCCTGGGGGGCTTCCCTGGTGGTCCAGTGTGGGTATCCGAGGGGGGGCTGCGCTGATAAACAATCAGCGCAAACCCCCCCTGTCAGGAGTGCCGCCGATCGGCTCTCCTCTACTCGCGTCTGTCAGACGCGAGTGAGGAAGAGCCGATCAACGGCTCTTCCTGTTTACATTTTGATCAGCCGTGATTGGACACGGCTGATCACGTGGTAAAAAGCCTCCGCCGGAGGCTTTTTACCGAGATCAGTGTAGCGGTGGGTCAGACTGACCCACCGCTCCACCGATCGCCGCGATGCGCGCCCCCCCCCCAGGCACGCGGCGGCTGTTATTCCGCAGGACGTCATATGACGTCCAGTGTGGATAACAGAACCACTTCCCGGACGTCAATCTGCTATTGACGGGGCGGGAAGTGGTTAAAGTGTAATCTAATACACAGAAACTATCTATATAGTCATAGACAAGCAGGGAATAGTAGGTTAAAATATACAAAGTATTTACATGGAGGAACATAGAGCATATTCCTCTGAAACATTAAAGTACTAACATGAGTAGTTACATAGACAGACCTTTGACATAGTTACCCCATTAGACCCATCCTTCAGGCCATCCTTCCATAAAAAGTGAGCTCTTTCCTCCTGCCCCCTGAGTGTATCTCTCTATCCTGATACCTCATAGGTTGGCCTAGCTTGGATAATGATTGGAGGGCTTACTCCATAAGTCAGCCCCCTTTCATGCAAATCCTGATGACTCTATGTGGGCAGGAGATGTGATTGAAATTTCCCAGGGTTATAGGTGAGGCTCTGTCCATTGTATTATCCCAGCATGGGACTCATTGACGAGAGTGGGTTTAACACAATGGAATTGTCTCTCCAAGCTTGGGGGCTCCGCAATGTCTAGCTGTTAACAAAGGGGCTTGCATAGGTGAAAAAAGGGAATATATTCCGAAAGCTAAATGAACTATATCTACAGCAAGCTAATTGAAATATATTCATATTTACAATATTTTACCGCTCTTCAATGCAGTTTATACATATCCCATAAGGCAACATTCATGTAGTGAACCGAAGTGAGCGAAGACACACCAGATTGAATCCGACGTCCCTGGGTAAAGCCTATAAGGGAACGGCCATCACACGCCCACCATCACGTAGGCGTGCACTGCAGCAAGGAGGCGTCCTTGGCTAGGCGGAGGACCACCCTGCGTCGGTGCCATTACACTCCTCCATCTAGCCACCAGATGATACTACCATGGAAAGGAGGGGCTGTGTCCCTATGATTCAATTGATATACATACTGACAGATAATTTTTGATATTAATCATTTATAATCATGTGGCAACCCGTCTATATTGTATGTATATATATATATATATATATATATATATATATATATATTGTGAGGGGGTTAGCTCGGCAGCGGGTGTGTGTGACCCCCTGGATGGGTTCACCACACAAAAACAGGCACAGCAGACAGAGTTTGTAGTTGCAAAAACAAAAGGTGCGGTTTATTTAAACTATTTACAGGGGAAAAACAGCAAAACAAAAAGAAACATACAAAAAGAAATCCTGGTCGGCTTGACCGCTTTCTACACACGTAGGTTCCCTGTCTGACAACTAGGTGCAGCCTTGTGCTGCCCCAGCCCCTATCTCCCTGTTTTTTTTAAGGTTTTAGCCACACAGGCTTTGTCTCACCGCACAGGACAGAAACACACTCCCCAGTCTTGCACAACACAGAACTGGTTCCAGGATGGAGCATCTCCCTTAGCATGCTGGGAGTTCTTGTAGAGGCCTTAATGAGCCACTTGATTCAGCTGGGCTCATTAACTCTTCCCCCGCAAGACTCCCAGCACTCCCCCTAGTGGTATGAATCTGCATAAAGCCTGAATCTAGGGCATACATACCTACCATCCTGGATGCAACCTGGTGATTTTACCTGCCTGCTGTTACATACCCCCCCCCTCTTGTTTTAACCTTGGGGTTGGAACACAAGCAATCAGGCATGCATGTACTCGAGACAAAGCCTCCACATTCCCCATTTGAACGCCAGGGCGATGCTTTACTGTAAAGTTGAATTCCTGTAGGGCCAGGAACCACCTATTTACTCTTCTGTTTGTCTCTTTGTTTTGAGTCATCCACTTTAAAGGAGCATGATCAGTAATCATGTCAAAGTGCCTACCTAACAGATAGTACCGAAGGAAATCTAGAGCCAACGTCACCGCTAAACACTCCTTCTCAATTGTGGCGTAATTTACCTCATGGGACTTCAATTTCCTGCTGAGGTAAATAACTGTGTGCTCTTCCCCGTTCCAGACCTGGGACAATACTGCTCCTAACCCTACGTCTGATGCATCACTTTGTACGACAAAGTCCCTAGAGAAGTCTGGTGAGTACAACACTGGCTGGCTACATAAGGCTTTTTTAAAGAATTGGAATGCTGCCTCAGCCTCTGGGGTCCATTTAACCATGACCGACTCTTTCCCTTTTGTCAGGTTGGTTAGGGGCACAGCCTGAAAAGCAAAGTGGGGAATGAATCGCTGATAATAACCAGCGATTCCCAGAAAGGCTCGTACCTGCTTCTTGCTGTTGGGACGTGGCCAATTCTGTATGGCCTCGACTTTGTTGACTTGGGGTTTTATTACTCCCCTCCCAATGGTGTACCCAAGATATTTGGCCTCTTCCTGCCCAATGGTACACTTCTTGGGGTTGGCCGTAAACCCAGCTTCCCGGATAGAGTCTAGGACTGCTTGTACTTTTGGCAGATGTGAGGCCCAATCTGTGCTATAGATAATTACATCATCCAGGTAAGCCGCAGCATACTTCTGATGGGGCCTCAGTATCTGGTTAATTTTCCGCTGGAATGTGGCCGGCGCATTCTGTAACCCAAACGGCATTCTTTTATATTGGAACGCCCCGTCTGGGGTTACAAATGCGGTTTTCTCCTTGGCCGACTTGGCCAGGGGAATTTGCCAATACCCTTTTGTGAGACCAAGAGTTGTCATGTATCGGGCTGTTCCCAGCCGGTCGATCAACTCATCTATACGTGGCATGGGGTAGGTGTCAAATTTTGTAACTTTGTTCAGTTGTCGAAAATCGTTGCAAAATCGCCAGCTCCCATCCGGTTTAGGCATTAACACAATGGGACTTGACCAATCACTTTGGGACTCCTCTATCACCCCTAACTTAAGCATTTTCTGTACTTCCTCACGTATTGCCTCCCGTCGGGCCTCCGGGATCCGATAGGGTTTTAGTTTCACCCTTTCACCGGGTGGGGTAATAATATCATGCTCTAGCCCAGACGTTTGTCCCGGCAGCTCAGAGAAAACCTCCTTGTTGCGAAGCACAAACTCCTTCACCTCCTGTTGTTGGGGGTTTGACAAGGTGACTGCTATTCCAACCTCAGGAATCACGCAATCAGAGTGAGCTGGTGACAAAGTTTCCGCGACTAGGGATTCCCTATCCCTCCAGGCTTTCAACAGATTAACGTGAATGATCTGTTCGGGCTTTCGCCTTCCTGGTTGTCTGACCTTGTAATTCACTTCGCTCACTTTTTCCAATATCTCATAGGGGCCTTGCCATGTGGCGAGGAATTTGCTTTCAACCGTAGGGACAAGTACCAATACCCTATCCCCCGGGGAAAAGGTACGGGTCTTGGCTCCACGGTTGTACACTCCCTGCTGTGCCAACTGCGCTTGGGCCAAATGTTCCTTTACGATTGGCATTACCTGTGCAATTCTATCTTGCATCAGGGCGACATGCTCAATCACACTCCTGTGGGGAGAACTCTCACTTTCACAGGTTTCCTTGGCGATATCCAACAGCCCTCTGGGGTGTCTCCCATAAAGTAACTCAAAGGGTGAGAAACCCGTAGAGGATTGTGGTACCTCCCTAATAGCAAACATTAAATAGGGAATTAGACAGTCCAAATCCTTTCCATCTCTATCCACCACTTTCTTTAACATTTGTTTTAGGGTTTTGTTGAATCTTTCAACCAACCCATCTGTTTGGGGGTGATACACAGATGTACGCAATTGTGTCACTTTGAACAACTTACACAGCTCTTTCATAACCCGGGACATAAAGGGTGTACCTTGGTCCGTAAGCAGTTCTTTACAAATACCCACACGGCTAAAAAAAAAGAGATAGCTCTTTGGCTATGGTTTTGGCCGAGGTATTTCGGAGAGGAATCGCTTCCGGATAACGGGTGGCATAGTCCATTATAACCAAGATGTACTGGTGCCCCCTAGTGGACTTCATTATCGGACCTACCAAATCCATTGCGATCCTCTCAAAGGGGACCTCAATGATGGGAAGAGGTACCAGCGGGTTACGGAAATGTGGCATTGGTGCCGACCTCTGACACACAGGGCAGGAGGAACAATAATTTTCTGTTTCCTTCATGACCCCAGGCCAATAGAATCTCTGCAATACTCTCTCTCTGGTTTTCTCTGTCCCCAGATGACCTCCAAGAATGTGCCCATGGGCCAACTCTAACACCAACTTCCTGTAAGGTTTGGGCACCACAAGCTGCTCAATGGTTTCTTCTGCCCTTTTAGCCACCCGATACAGTAGGTCCTTTTCCACGATGAAGTATGGGTAAGTGCAGGTCTCATCTGGGTTCACTAACTCGCCATCTATTTCCACTATGTTTTCCCGTGCCTTTATTAGGGTGGGGTCTTTTAACTGTTCTGTGGCAAAATTTTCCTTGTGAACCTCGAGATCAGAAAACTCTACAGACGGCATGTTTTTGTCTGAGGATGTTGGCTCCTCCCCAGTTTCTCGAGTCTCCCCTGCCAATACCGACAAGGGAAATTCTGAAGAGTCCTCACCACTCTCCGAGGAATTCTGCCTATCACATTCCTGGTATATAGGGGCACCAGTGGGGAGCTCAGGACAATCCCATAGTTCCCAGAACTTTGGAAAATCTCTTCCCACAATGGCATCATGAGGCAAGTGAGACACTAATCCCACCCGATGAGAGAGGGTACCTTTGGGGGTCTCAAAACACACTGTAGTCACCGGATACTCTCGGGTGTCCCCGTGCACACAAATAACGCTACCTTGCTATTCCCAGAAACCTCTGTAGTAACTAATTCAGCCTTTATCAGTGTCACGAGTAGGGATGAGCTCGGTGTTCGAGTCGAACATAAGTTCGACTCGAACATCGGCTGTTCGACCGTTCGGCGAACATCGAACGATTTGGGCCATTCGCGCCAAATTCGAGTGACGCGAACGGCCCACAATACACTGCGCCATCACAGTGCAATCCCGGCGCTGTGATTGGCCAAGCATGCACTGTGACCCCGCATGCTTGGCCAATCACAGCGCCGGCAGCTAGGAGAGCCATAATTGGCCACAGGTAGGTTGCCTGTGGCCAATTACAGCTCAGGGGGTTTAGCACACACCCCACACTATAAAAGCCTGCCAGCGCGGCGGCCTTGTGTAGTGTGTTCCGGCGCAGGGAAAGAGAAGGATAGGCAGGGACAGTGTGATATTCTTTGTGCTATTCTTGTGTGCAGGAAGAGAGAAGGATAGGCAGGGAGAGTGTCAGTGTCATATTCTTTGCTAAACCTTGTGTGCAGGGAGAGAAAAGGATAGGCAGGGGACAGTGTCAGTGTCACATTCTTTGCTAAACCTTGTAAGCAGGGAGAGAGAAGGATAGGCAGGGAGAGTGTCAGTGTCATATTCTTTGATAAACCTTGTGTGCAGGGAGAGAGAAGGATAGGCAGGGAACAGTGTCAGTGTCATATTCTTTGCTAAACCTTGTGTGCAGGGAGAGAGAAGGATAGGCAGGGAGAGTGTCAGTGTCATATTCTTTGATAAACCTTGTGTGCAGGGAGAGAGAAGGATAGGCAGGGGACAGTGTCAGTGTCATTGTTGCTAAGCCTCCTGCACATTATACACCTGAAGTTAGCCCGTATTGCTGTGTTTTCCTGGTGTGTTACACCAACAGGCATTTGCAGCACTTACAGCGGGCGGAGTGTGCCTCCTGCACATTATACACCTGAAGTTAGCCCGTATTGCTGTGTTTTCCTGGTGTGTTACACCAACAGGCATTTGCAGCACTTACAGCGGGCGGACTGTGCCTCCTGCACATTATACACCTGAAGTTAGCCTGTATTGCTGTGTTTTCCTGGTGTGTTACACCAACAGGCATTTGCAGCACTTACAGCGGGCGGAGTGTGCCTCCTGATCATATTACACCTGAAGTTAGCCCGTATTGCTGTGTTTTCCTGGTGTGTTACACCAACAGGCATTTGCAGCACTTACAGCGGGCGGAGTGTGCCTCCTGCACATTATACACCTGAAGTTAGCCTGTATTGCTGTGTTTTCCTGGTGTGTTACACCAACAGGCATTTGCAGCACTTACAGCGGGCGCAGTGTGCCTCCTGATCATATTACACCTGAAGTTAGCCCGTATTGCTGTGTTTTCCTGGTGTGTTACACCAACAGGCATTTGCAGCACTTACAGCGGGCGGAGTGTGCCTCCTGCACATTATACACCTGAAGTTAGCCTGTATTGCTGTGTTTTCCTGGTGTGTTACACCAACAGGCATTTTCAGCACTTACAGCGGGCGGAGTGTGCCTCCTGATCATATTACACCTGAAGTTAGCCCGTATGGCTGTGTTTTCCTGGTGTGTTACACCAACAGGCATTTGCAGCACTTACAGCGGGCGGAGTGTGCCTCCTGCACATTATACACCTGAAGTTAGCCTGTATTGCTGTGTTTTCCTGGTGTGTTACACCAACAGGCATTTGCAGCACTTACAGCAGGCGTAGTGTGATTCCTGCAAAATATACTCCTGAAGCTAGGCCTTATTGCTGGTTTTCCCATCTCCCTGCAGGCCTGTAGAATGTCTGGAAGGCAAACAAGGAGAGGCAGACAGTCAGGAGCCAATAAAAGAGGCCAAGCAGGCTCTGTGTCTAGAGACAACAGTGCTGGTCGTGGACGCGGTGCATCGCCATCAGCACGTGGCCATGGGACACGCTTGTCCTTATTTTCGGCAGCTGGACGTGTTGAGCCGCAACATGCCGAAGACTTGGTAGAGTGGATGACCAAGCCCTCCTCATCCTCCTCATCCTCTCTCACCCAGGCTCAGGGTACTGGCAAAGCAGCTGCCAAAGCGTCCTCTTCCCTGGTATCAATGTCATCATCAGTCACTCCTTCCCTAGACCCACCATGTCCTCCTGAGGAGTCCCCCGAACTGTTTGAGCACAGTGTTGGGTACATGCTCCAGGAGGATGCCCAGCGTTTCGAAGGGTCTGATGATGATACCCAGCTAGAGGAAGGCAGTAGCGTGAGAGCAGAGAGAGGCGATGCTCAAGAAGGACACCAATCTGGCAGTCATGTTCCAGCAGCTGCAGCATACTGCCAGATTGGCTCCAGTGATGAGGAGGGAGGGGATGATGAGGTCACTGACTCCACGTGGGTGCCTAATAGGAGAGAGGAGGAGGAGGAGGAGGCACATCTCCAACAAGGCAGGATGCCCTCGGGGGGCCAGCGTAAGGGCAGCACACCGACGGAATCACACCGCAGAGCTCCGCCTGTGCAGGGCTCTGCCTCTGCCCGTTATTCAAAAAGTTCTTTGGTGTGGGCCTTTTTTGAGTCGAGTGCATCAGATCGCACAGCTGCTGTTTGCAACATATGTCTCAAGCGTATATCGCATGGCCAAAACATCACCCGCTTGGGCACCACATGCTTGACCAGACATATGTTGACCTGCCATGCAGCTCGTTGGCAAGCCTACCTTAAAGACCCACACCAAAGAACAAAGCGGACCTCTCCTTGCACCACATCAGCTGGGATCTCCAACCCCACTATACCTTCAGTCCACTCTGAAACCTGCACTGAGAGGAATGAAGGTGTAGAATTAGGTGTGTCACAGCCAAGTACTTGCGGGCACTCTGCTAGCAGTACACCAACATCCGATTCTAGCAGGCAAATTTCCCTGCCCCAGCAGCTGGACCGTCTAAAGAAGTTCACTCCCAGCCATCCACATGCCCAGCGGTTGAATGCTAGCTTGGCTAAATTGCTAGCGCTTCAACTGCTGCCTTTTCAGTTGGTAGACTCGGCCCCCTTCCGTGAGTTTGTGCAATGTACGGTTCCTCAGTGGCAGGTTCCCAAACGCCACTTTTTCTCACGGAAGGCGATTCCGGGTCTCTACTGGCATGTGGAAGGCAATGTCTTGGCCTCGCTGGACAGGGCGGTCAGCAGTAAGGTGCATATTACCGCTGACTCATGGTCCAGCAGGCATGGACAGGGACGTTACCTTTCTTTCACAGCCCATTGGGTCATTCTTTTGGCAGCTGTGAAGGATGCAGGACAAGGTGCAGTAGTGTTGGAGGTTGTTCCGCCGCCACGCCTCAAAAATGCTACTACTGGTTGTGACACTCCTCTCTCCTCCACCCCCTCCTCTTCTTCTTCCTCCATGGCCTTTTCCTGTGCTTTGTCCTCGGAACCAGCGGTGCTCCGTAGGCTTTCAAGGGGCTACACAAGTACGCAGGCAAAAAGATGCCATGCCGTGCTTGCGCTGGTGTGTTTGGGGGACAGGAGCCACACTGGGGCAGAGGTTCTGTCTGCTCTGCAGGGGCAGGCCGAGAGGTGGTTGACGCCACGCCAGCTTAAGCCAGGAATGGTGGTTTGCGACAATGGCACCAACCTCCTCTCCGCCCTCCGACAGGGACAACTGACCCATGTGCCCTGTGTGGCTCACGTCCTTAACCTGGTGGTGCAGCGGTTCTTGGGCAGGTACCCAGGCTTACAGGATGTCCTGAGGCAGGCCAGGAAAGTCTGTGTGCATTTCCGCAGATCTTATAATGCCAGTGCTCGCCTGGCTGAGCTGCAAACGGAGTTGAACCTGCCCAAGAACCGCCTTATATGTGACATGCCCACCAGGTGGAACTCAACGTTGGCCATGCTGCAGCAGCTGCACACGCAGCAGAGGGCCATCAATGAGTACCTGTGCGACTACGGCGCCAGGACAGGGTCAGGGGAGCTCATGTTTTTTTCGCCACGCCAGTGGGGCATGATCAGGGATGCATGCACTGTCCTGGCACCATTTGAGGAGGCCACGAGGATGGTGAGCAGTGACAGTGCATGCATCAGTGACACTGTACCTCTTGTCCACCTGTTGGAACATACGCTGCGTGGAATAATGGACAGGGCACTTGAGGCAGAACAGAGGCAGGGAGAGGAGGACTTCCTTGCCTCTCAAGGCCCCCTTTACCCAGACAGTGTTTCTTCTGTCCCACCCATCACACAGGAAGAGGAGGAGGAGGAGGATTGTGTCAGCATGGAGGTGGAGCCTGGCACTCAGCATCATCAGCAGCAGTCTTTTAGGGATGATTTACAGTCCCAAGAAACCAGTGGACTTGTACGTGGCTGGGAGGAGGTGGCTGCGGATCATGTCATCCTTAGTGACCCAGAGGACTCCGGACCGAATGCCTCAGCTAACCTACGCTGCATGGCCTCCCTGATCCTGCAAAGTCTGCGGAAGGATCCTCGTATTCTTCGGATCAAGGAGAGGGACCATTACTGGCTGGCCACTCTCCTTGATCCACGGTACAAGGGTAAGGTTGCGGACCTTATCTTACCGTCGCAGAGGGAGCAGAGGATGAGACAACTTCGGGAGGCCTTGCAGAAAGGTCTGTGCAACACGTTTCCAGAGACTGGGAGGTTACAAACTCCTGGTCCTGGACAACGAGTTGCTGAGGCTTCGGTCAGTCAAAAAAGGAGCGGTGGGGAAGGTGGCCGTCTGACCGATGCGTTCAGACAATTCTTTAGTCCGCAGCCCCAAGGTATGATTGGTTCCAGCAACAATCACCGGCATCTGATATACATGGTGCAGGAATACCTAGGGGCAAGGTCAGACTTGGACACCTTCCCCACCAAAAATCCTCTGGCTTACTGGGTCTTGAGGATGGATCACTGGCCAGAGCTTGCACAGTATGCAATTGAGCTACTGGCCTGTCCTGCATCCAGCGTTCTTTCAGAACGCACATTCATTGCTGCTGGAGGATTTGTCACGGATAACAGGGTGCGCCTGTCCACCGACCCGGTTGATCGACTGACCTTCATAAAGATGAACCAGTCTTGGATCACCACCAGCTACCAAACATCTGAAGCTGATATAACAGACTAATTTATTTTCAAATGTCACATCCCTTCAAGACTGATGCTGATGCTGAGAGACTGTCCTGTTATGTTGACTGACTATCCTCCTCCTCCTCAATGATCCGATTGATGATGATAGCTTGGAAGAACATTTTTGTTTCTGGGTGCCGCCACCAGTGGCTAAGGCCCAATTTTTCAGCCCCTGTTTAACAGGGGCATGTAATTACAATTTTTTATGCAATGCTTTGTAGCAGGGCTCATTCCTGCACTCCAACTAGAGTATCTGGGAGAGGTTGCAGTGTCGTGGCACCAGCACCAGTGGCTAAGGCCCAATTTGTCAGCCCCTGTTTAACAGGGGCGTGTTATTACAATTTTTTATGGAATGCTTTGCAGCAGGGCTCATTCCTGCACTCCAACTAGAGTATCTGGGAGAGGTTGCAGTGTCGTGGCACCAGCACCAGTGGCTAAGGCCCAATTTGTCAGCCCCTGTTTAACAGGGGCGTGTTATTACAATTTTTTATGGAATGCTTTGCAGCAGGGCTCATTCCTGCACTCCAACTAGAGTATCTGGGAGAGGTTGCAGTGTCGTGGCACCAGCACCAGTACCAGTGCCTAAGGCCCAATTTTTCAGCCCCTGTTTAACAGGGGCGTGTAATTACAATTTTTGATGCAATACTTTGCAACATGGCTCATTGCTGTGCTCCAAGTACAGTATCTGTGAGGGGTTGCAGTGTTGTGGCACCAGTGCCTAAGGCCCAATTTTTCTGCCCCTGTTTAACAGGGGCATGTAATTACAATTCTTGATCTAAAAATTCACAACAGGGCCCATTCCTGCGCCCACCAAGAGTAACTGTGAGGCCTTACAGTGTTGTGTCAACACCACCACCACCACCACCAAAGGCCCAATTTTTCAGCCCCTGTTCAACAGGGGCATGCAATTACAATTCTTGATCTAATAATTCACATAATTCACAGCAGGGCCTATTCATGCGCCCACCAAGAGTAACTGTAAGGGCTCACAGTGTTGTGGCAACACCAACATGTAAGGGGCAAATTTCATCTGAGTATATACGGCAGGCCCCTACTTTCAAACATCCAACTTACAAACGACTCCTCCTTGCAAACGGAAGGATACAACAGGAAGTGAGAGGAATTCTCTCCTGTAAGAGTTAATATGGGAAAAAAAGTGTCTCCTCTCCACTGATGCTTTATCACCAATTCTTGCTTCAATAAAAACCCCAAATTTTCAAAAAACATTTGTCATTAGGACGGAAAGTGAGGTGAACTGTTCTGAACAGGTGAACACTGCACAGACAGCGAAACAAATGTTACAGGGGTGATAACCCTTCCCTATGTTTTCCAAAAAGCTTAAAAATAGATTTTTTGGCTGGAGCTACACTTAAACAATGTACCTGTTCAAAATTACAAACAGATTCTACATAAGAACAAACCTACAGTCCCTGTCTTGTATGCACCGCCTGTATACGGCTGTTCAGAGTATATAGGGCCTTTTTTATTTTGTGTGCAGGGTTCCCCTTAATATCCAAACAAGACCAAAAGGGGCTGGTAATGGGCTGGGGTAGGGGGGGGGGGTGATGGGGTAGCTATGCCATTTTTCTTAAAGATTTTCATCCATATTACCGGGACCAGACATTACATTAAAGCCGCAAGCAGTTTTAAATGGCTTTTTTTTTCCTTTAGAAATGTCATTTTGTGCAGGGACAGTTCTAAACACGGGAAACACGTGGCACTTCACAGGCATACTTTAGACGTCCCCCAGGTACAATATTTAAAGGAATATTTGACTTTTTTTTTTCACTTTATGCATCATTAAAATGACTGCTCCCGAAAAGCGGATGTTTTTAAAACTTATTTTTGCATTGATACATGTCCCCTGGTGCAGAACCCGGGTTCCCAAACCCTTTTTAGGACAATAACATGCATAATAGTCGTTATAATTAGCACTTTAGATTTTGAACGTTCGCATCCATTGTATTTAATAGGGTTCTAAAGTTCGTGCGAACTTTCGGTCCGTTCGCGGGTTCTGGTGCGAACCGAACCTGGGGGTGTTCGGCTCATCACTAGTCACGAGGCTACCTGAATCAGCAATACAACAACATTTCTACCATTAAAACACATTTTGCATAAATGTTTCTCAGTTCCCTGAATGGCAGTGCATGCGACTGTCGCAAACAGCGACTGACGTCTGTCCGTTAGAAAGTCATATTGCATGGGTTCATCCACAACCGGGCAATTTGCTGCAATATGTCCCTCTTGTCGGCAGCGGTAACAAACAATCCTTCTTGCTGCCTCTTGAACCCCTGACTTCCCAGGCTGTTCTCGCCAAACCTTGGGTAGAACTCCCACCCTCTCACTCTCTCCGCTCTCACCCCTTGGAATCATCTTACCCGCCACTGGGGATGGTCTGGTCTTAGGGTGGAAAGTCCATGAGTCACTGGAAGAGGCAGTCAGGTTTTCTGTAGCCAAGTACTTCTCTACACGATCCACAAGATTATCGGCCGTTTCTGGGTCTCCATGGCTTACCCACTTTTGGATGGCAGTAGGAAGAGTTCTCAAGAAACGATCCATCACAACACGTTCTACAATCTTTGGTGCGGACAAAGTCTCTGGCTGTAGCCACTTCCTGCTCAGGTGAATGAGATCATACATTTGAGACCTGGGGGGTTTTCCAAGCCGGAAAGTCCAGTTAGGCACACGCTGAGCCCGGACAGCCAGGGTGACACCCAGCCGTGCCAATATTTCTGTTTTTAGCATCACATAGTCTTTTGCTTGGTCAGGCTCTAGGTCATAGTAAGCTTTCTGCGATTTACCAGTTAACAGAGGAGCCACCAGTCCAGCCCACTTCTCCTTAGGCCACTTTTCTCTTTCAGCAGTCCTTTCAAACGTGGTCAAAAACACCTCTGGATCATCCTCTCCAGTCATTTTTGTCAATAAACGACTCACCCCAAAGGACGCGGTATAAGTGGAATGACTTGCCTCACTGGTCTGCGGATGTTGCTGCATTAACGTTTCCATTTGTTGTAGTCTCTGCTCTTGCTTCTGTAACAGGTCTATGAAGCGGGCCTCAGATTGCTGCTGGGCTTGTTGCTGAGCTTGCTGCTGGGCTGCGATGCTCTGTTGCAAAGTTGCATTTGTCTGCTGCTGGGCTGCAAGGCTCTGTTGATGAGCTGCAAGGCTCTTTGGCAAACCTGCATTTGTCTGCTGCTGATTGGCATTTGCTAGAGCCAGCTGTTTCAGTATCTCCTCCATGCTGGCCTTAAAAAAAACTGCCACTGGTTCTCCACCAACTGTGAGGGGGTTAGCTCGGCAGCGGGTGTGTGTGACCCCCTGGATGGGTTCACTACACAAAAACAGGCACAACAGACAGATTTTGTAGTTGCAAAAACAAAGGGTGCGGTTTATTTAAACTATTTACAGGGGAAAAACAGCAAAACAAAAAGAAACATACAAAAATAAATCCTGGTCAGCTTGACCGCTTACTACACACGTAGGTTCCCTGTCTGACAACTAGGTGCAGCCTTGTGCTGCCCCAGCCCCTATCTCCCTGCTTTTTTTAAGGTTTTAGCCACACAGGCTTTGTCTCACCGCACAGGACAGAAACACACTCCCCAGTCTTGCACAACACAGAACTGGTTCCAGGATGGAGCATCTCCCTTAGCATGCTGGGAGTTCTTGTAGAGGCCTTAATGAGCCACTTGATTCAGCTGGGCTCATTAACTCTTCCCCCGCAAGACTCCCAGCACTCCCCCTAGTGGTATGAATCTGCATAAAGCCTGAATCTAGGGCATACATACCTACCATCCTGGATGCAACCTGGTAATTTTACCTGCCTGCTGTCACAATTTATATATATATATATACATTTTTATGAATTGCACCAGTTATTATAATTGTATTCGATATACACTTATTCATGATTATGCGTTTGTATGTTAATTTATATAATAAACTGAATTTTTATAACTACGTGCTTCATTCAAAGTCCCAATCCCCTTCCCCTCTTTTTTGACTTATTGTTAGATGTCACCAGGGCTTTTTTTCAGCGGGAACGCGGGAAACGCAGTTCCGGCACCTCCTGGACTGACTGTATGTGATGTCAAGGGGTGCTGGCGGATCTATTCTAGCTGGAGGGGATCTATTTTTGCAGGGGGGTCTATTGTTGCTGAAGGAAATCTACTGTTGGGGGAGGGGTCTATTGTTGATGGCTGCCAGAGAGTCTATTAATGCTAGCTGTGCGGAGATCTGTTGATGTTGCCGGGAGTCTATTGTTGCTGGGGGGGAAATTTTGTTGTGGGTGGTACATTGTTAGGGGGATCTATTGTTGCTGGCTGAAGGGGAAACCAAATTCCCTACAAATTACTTAGCACAACAAAATGATACTTGGTTCTGTATTGTCTAAAAGGGGCGGTACTGGAAAGTGGGTAGGGGATGGAACCAAGGGACGTTGCTCAGAGGTGGGTAGGGGGCGGAGAAAACAAGTGACTCGGAAAAGGGCAGTTCCTGCACCTATTGTCTGAGAAAACAAGCCCTGGATGTCACTATATTTATGTGTTCTGGATAATGTTCATACATACTGTATATATATATATATATTTTGTATATGGTAATGATTGCTTGTTTTATCATTTATGGGGCCAGTTGGTTGCTACCCAAGATGGAGTAAAGGCACACAGAGACCAAGGAAGGTGGCACTGTTATTATTTGGTTAATTAGAGGTAACAAATAACATGTGGAGGATAGAGGCAAGGTGCTTACTCTACAGTAAAAACCCTACAGAAGTAACCCCTCATTAGGTATAATCTCTATTCGGTGTTCCTATTATTAAAGGGGTTGTAAAGGTAAATGTTTTTTCACCTTAATGCATCCTATGCATTAAGGTGAAAAAACATCCGACAATACCGCCCCCCCCCAACCCCCGTTTTACTTACCTGACCCCTCGAAAGTCCTGCGCTCGCCCCCATCATCCTCCTCGCCATTCAGCCTGGCCGTTGATTGGCTACAGTGGATGGATTGAAAGCAGCGCAGCCATTGGCTGGCGCTGCTGTCAATCACATCCAATGACGTGGCGCATTGGGGGGCGGGGCCCAGTGATACAGTGAGTGGCAATAGCCGCTGGCTGTATCACTGGAGCGCTCCCGCAATCACTCACCACCATGCGAGCTCGCTCGCATGGTGGTGAGTGATTGCAGGGAGGAGCCGAGACAGCCGCCGAGGGACCCCAGAAGACGTGGATCGGGGCTACTCTGTGCAAAACGAGCTGCACAGTGGAGGTAAGTATAACATGTTTGTTATTTAAAAAAAAAAAAAATTATTTTCTTTACAATTCCTTTAATAACAGACTACTGAAAGCCATTTCGATTTTATTAAGAGCAGCAAACCATAAGCCATTTTCCTTTTATTAGTTGCAGCCTACAAAAAGCCATTTCTCTGTTACTAGAGTGGCCTACTTAAAGCTAATTCCATTTCATTAGTAGCAGTCTGCCAAAATCCTTTTCCCTATTAATAATAGCACTTAACCAAAAGCTAATTCCATTTTATTAGTAACAGCCTACCAAAAGCTATTTTGTTTTTATTTTTAGCAGCTCAACAATAGCGATTTCTCTTTAATTAGTAGCAGCCCAAAAAAGCTATTTCCCTGGTGGCAGACCTCGGTAAAGACTTTTTTTTTTACTTTGACTACCTTAGCTTTTGGTTCCTAACAGATGGAGCAGTATGCAGAAAATGCTGCACAATATACCTTTGGTACACCATGGTTAGATAGGCAAGTAGGTTTTTGATGTGTTTTCTGTTATAGATAATTTAATGGAAACAGGGTTTCAGGTAAGCAGGTATGTTGCAGTGAATTGTAAAACAGGCATTAAGAGGTGTGTATGCACCAATAGACTTGCTCCAGGACCAGGTTAAAAAAACAAGTAAAAAAGGCGCGATATACAAGTACCTCAATATATGGACAGAATAATACCAGATAGTCCAAGGCCAGGAGAAAATAATAAGAGGTGTATAGTGGGAGCTTATACTCTCAAAGGCATAAGTGGTTGAAGGTCAGTCAGGGCAACCATCAAAAGGACCAGAAGCTGGTTTCCAGTAGGCTAGAGCAAACGACAAGGAGAGAGGCGCCTCTGAGATAGATATCAATACAACATTTATTAATAGCAATATTCACTCACATGTGGAATGAAGTAGTAGTATTCAGCTGGGTGGAAGAGTAGAGGGACTACAAGTCACAGTAGGTCCATGAAGCTGACACCACAAGAAATCCTGTAAGGGAAACGTGTGATGATAGGCACGGTAGGAGAGTTCCTTCTGGGAGTTTCTTTCCACAGCCCAGCAGGTCTTTACTTAAGTACAGAGTGAAGTGTTCATTCAGGCAATTCAAAATGCAGGTTCCAAGGCAGTAGCTAGGGATGGATGTCCGAGCCGGATGGCTGGCTGTGCTGCGCTGCGGTCACAGGTGCTCGCCTGGCTTCCGGATAGATGGAAACACACGGCCGTGTGTCGGTTCTCAAAACGAGGCTTGGACAGCACAACAGTAGGCCGCGCTGGGTCGTGACGTCATCAACATGCGACGCGTTTCGGAGCTGGCTCGCTGTGGATGTTGGGACAGCGGCACTCCTTTGTCAAGCATAGGTTCTAGACCCTATGCTTGACGTCACGACCCGGCGCGGCCTACTGTTGTGCTGTCCAAGCCTCGTTTTGAGAACCGACACACGGCCGTGTGTTTCCATCTATCCGGAAGCCAAGCGAGCACCTGTGACCGCAGCGCAGCACAGCCAGCCATCCGGCTCGGACGTCCTTCCCTAGCTACTGCCTTGGAACCTGCATTTTGAATTGCCTGAATGAACACTTCACTCTGCACTTAAGTAAAGACCTGCTGGGCCGTGGAAAGAAACTCCCAGAAGGAACTCTCCTGCCATGCCTATCATCACACGTTTCCCTTACAGGATTTCTTGTGGTGTCATCTTCATGGACCTACTGTGACTTGTAGTCCCTCTACTCTTCCACCCAGCTGAATACTACTACTTCATTCCACATGTGAGTGAATATTGCTATTAATAAATGTTGTATTGATATCTATCCCAGAGGCGCCTCTCTCCTTGTTTTCAGGACCAGGTTCAGACACTAGTGGATGGAGCTACTGGTCCTTTTGGGCAGTAGAATAGCAGAAACAGGATAAGGCGAACTCTTCTAATATAGAGAACACATCAATGAACCCCGTACGTTGGGCTATGACCTCCCCTTTCGGGGAAGCTTCAAGATTGTTCCCTAGTGGAGAGGGGAGGGAAGAATGATTTGTTGCCCCTTTGTTGGGATGTGGATGTGGAACTTTGTGAACATACATACAGGTTATAAACTGCAAACGTAAATGTGAGATAACAGCTGCCTCTGTTGAATTTGGATTTTGTGCTGTTGAACATGTTTGAGTTACATAGTTACATAGTAGGTAAGGTTGAATAAAGACAATAGTCCAGTTCAACCTGTGTAGGTGTACGTGTGTCAGTGTCGATAATAATTTCCCTTATCTTTGTATGTTGTGTTCTTTAAGATGCACGTCCAATTTAAAAATATCAATACTCCCTGCTGAAACCACCAATTGTGGAAGAGAGTTCCACATCCTTATCGCCCTGACAGTGAAAACCCCCCTGCGCAGCTTAAGGTTATACTGCTTCTCCTCCAATCTCTTTGTGTGGCCCCGTGTCCTCTTACACTCTCTGAGACTGAATCGTTTTTTTAGGGCTGTGGAAATTAACTATTAATTCCTAGATTAATCGATTAAGTTTTTTGATCGATCAAAATTCTTTTGATCGATCAAAATTCCGGGTCTTCAGGGAGTTCCGTCGGAGATTCGATGACGCCACAGACACCGGCGGGGCTTGCCGTGTCCATCTGAAGGCCTCCTTTGCTGTGCCTTCATATCTGCATGCCGGCGGGACCTTACTATCTGCCACACGCAAGGGCTGTTACACTTCCCTCTATCACTTCCCTCTATCAACCTGGGATTCTACAGCAAACCACTGGGAGTTGTGATAGTTCTCTTCACGGGACATCTACATGCCGACGGACTGATGTTAACCCCTCCTTATCTGGATTCAGCAGTGGTATCGTTGTACACATTTTTATACCAGTATCATACTTAGCTACATGTTTTTATGACTGCTTTTACTACCGTTTGGTATTACTCGCACCATTTTTACAGTTTATGTAGCTACATCGATTTTATCTCCATTGCAATATTTATTTTGTTACCTACTTGAAGACTATAAAAGTTTTAATGCTATTCCCATCGAGCGCTGCCTTTGTGTGTGTTTTTTGTATCCTGCTATCCATTTTTACAGTGGTTGATAAGCTGCACTGGGAATCGGCCTGCAAGGAGATCAGCTAAAAGTAGTTGAATCTGTATGTGCGTTATAATTAATCGAAATTAGTCGATTAATCGATTAAAAAAAAAACGATTAATCAAACCCGAAAATTTTAATCAGTAACAGCCCTATTTTTTTTCCTATGCTGGGATCACCATTGAAGTATTTGTAAATCGCTATCATGTCCCCTCTCAAGCGTCTCTTCTCCAGCGAGAATACATTTAGTGCTTATAGTAGTTCCTTGTAATTTAGGTCCTCCAATCCCTTTATTAATTTTGTTGCCCTTCTTTGAACTCTCTCCAGCTCCAACACATCCCTTCTGAGGACTGGTGACCAGAGCTGAACGGAATACTTCAGGTGAGACCTAACCAGAGTTTTATAAAGTGGAAGGATTATAGTTTTATCTCTGGAGTATATCCCCTTTTTTTATTCATGTGTAGCGCCCCTTTACTTTTCAGGGGTGTTATGCACCTAAATTTAGGGGTTGGTCTGAGCTGGTAGTCAGGCTTGGACCGCTGTTATTGTTAGGTATTTGCTTCTGCCTATGTGATGCTGCCTGGTGTATGGTTCCCTGTGGCCTGTAGGTGGCACTGCCATATCAGATCAGGGTTGAGCCATGGGTGGCATTACTGCACCTTAGGGTGTCCTCTCTCAGGAGCGGTACAGTGGACGTGGTCGGCATGCTGTGTATGCCGGGAGAGGATACATAAGGGGCAGACGCCATCTTTAGAGGAGTAGTCGAGGAGGGGTGGAGAAGAGGAGTGTTGGAGTGGAGGAGCTGGAGGGGTGAGCCCCTCGAGGGGGTGCGATGACTGGCCAAAGAGTCTCAGGCACCTTTGGCCCGAGGCTGCAGCATTCCAGGTAGGCCCAGTACCTTTAACTGGGTCTACAATTCGCCCATTGGAGTCCCAGGGTGCCCAGGTGAGGGTAGCCACTCTGACCATGAGGAAGCCAGGGGAAGATCGGTCCCACTGAGGAGATGAGTGATGGAAGATCGCTGTCTCGGGAGAGGCCTGGTGACCTGTCAGAGGGAAGGATTCTTTACTCCGGAAAGCTAACCTGTAGAGTGCCCATTGGCATTGTCCTGTTCTTTAAATTCTTCAGAGGTTAGAGGATCTCCTGGACAGGTCGCTAGAGGGGATAAGATAACAGAACTATTCGAGCTCCACACCGGCTGCTAGGACTGTGAGAGAGGACTATCCGGATGAGCTAAACCCACTCAGGATTGAGTGGCGACAAAGTTACAAGTTGTGCCTGGACCTAATCCCTCACATTTATTCTTTCTTTCATCCATCTGTCTCTGTCTACTACGCAGGAAATAGAAAATAAACTCTCTGTTGGAGTTAAAGTGTTTCTGGACATTGGCCTTCTTTGGGGGGAGAAATAGAGACTTGCCTCCATACGCTGGGGATGAGAACCAGTGGAAGAAGGTAACTCGCTGCAGGACCCAAATTTGTGGACACCGCTTAACCTCTTCAAACAGGAGGGTACGGGCATATATCACGGTGTGCCTTGACTTGCAAGTGAGCCAGGCAGGAAAAAGGTCTGTGTGCTACACATGCTAATATTCTGCTGGCTTTGGTAGTTGCAGCTTGACATTGCATGCTATTGCTCAGTCTGTCTTCTACTAGGACCCCCAGATCTTTTTCCATCTTAATTCTCCCATAGGTTCTCCCCCTAGTGAGTAATTTGCGTTTATGTTTTAGGCCCCCAAGTGCATTACCTTACATTTCTCCACATTAACTACTTCCAGACACCGCCCACTGCATATATACTGTGGCAGTGCGGCTGGGCTGCACGAGACAACATACCTATACCTTCTTCCGGGACTGGGGCATGCGTGCCCGCCACAGCCGTCCTGCTCCCGCTGTAATTGGACACAGTGGGAGCCAATCAGCTGTTCTGTCAGTGGGGAATAAAAAGATCTTGTGTTCCTGCTAAGCTATCCCATAGTTTGTAGACGTGATAACTTTTGCGCAAACCAATCAATATATGCTTATTGAGATTTGTTTTTCAAAAACATATAGCAGAATACATATTAGCCGGAATTGATGAAGAAATTAGATTTTTTTAATTTATTTTTTATTGGATATAAACTGAAACTGAGTTTGAGCTATTTATCTAATCCTCTATTTCATTTATGAATAATTTAAACAGAATTGATCCAAAGACAGAGCCTTGGGGTACCCCGCTTACCACTCCATATCAGTCTGAGTACACGTTATTTATCACCACCCTTTGGACGTGCCCCTGTAACCAGTTATCTATCCAAGAACAAACCTTACGGTCCATGCCTGCAGAACTTAGCTAGTAGTTTAAGCGTTTATGGGGAAATGAGTGAGGAGTGCATCTAGGTTAAGATGGAAACCCTGTCTAGATTGTTTATTTCTTGGTGGAACTCTCTTAATGAAGATTGTATTTGTGTGTGTGTGGTAGAAAAAGGACAGATACTGGTGAGGTATATAAGGCTCTGCAGTGACATTGTTAGGCTGACTTTGCCAGGCTGGATTCTGCCCAGTGTTCTCAAGAGGGTAATGTTGTGGAGTGGATAATGAGCCCCACACCCACTGGTGCCACACCCAGTGAGTCAGGACTATGGGTACCTATGTTGGGAATTTGGGAAGCCTCACCAAAGATTACAGCAAGACCACCATGTGAGGCACTGGGGATTAAGCCCTCCCCAATGGCCTAAGAGCTCTCAGAGGTAATTTTTTTGTACTAGATGACTGTATTGGATGCTGTTTTTAGAACCTTAAAAGAAAAATGCCAAGAATGCAATGTGGTGTATTTAAAAGCTGGTGAATTGCATTGTCTTAGATACCAGGCCCATCATTTCCACCCTATCAGGGACATGACTTTCTATCATTATAGCATTGCAGAGGGGCTGCTGTCTGCCCAGGCTGCTTTCTGATCTTGCTGCAGCTAATCCAACGTGCCCGCTGCAGTGCTTGCTTCTTGTTTCAGCTTCTCCCTTAGCATGGTGAGCCAAGAGTATTCAGACTGGAATACATGGAAGAACCTGACTGGTTCTAAAGGACCTCTGACAATAGAAAGTCCTGAAAGAGGAGACTCTTGGTGTTGTGGAGCAGGCCAAGACCTTGGTGGTGACACCTGAGAAGGAAGTTGCCTTTCTGGAAGAGATATGGGAAGTCTCCCCCTCTCTATCTGGGGTTGAGACATCCCAAGAGGACCCACTGCCCTTTGACAATTATGGAGGGGTCTAGGTCTTGTTGCCATCCCACACTTTGTGTGACATGGTGGTTTGGCTGGTGCAATTTTTATCTCTGTGGGAGGAACCCAGAGATTGTTTCTGTTACACATCTCTGTTGGATGCCCTGAACACTATAACGAATGGTGTGGGTTGTTTGTATGTTTTTCTTTGGGAGAGATTATGTCTTCCCTGGGAACTGGGAGGGTGCCAAAAGAGGTCTCCCCCAAAGTCCAAATACAGGACTCTGCTGTTGCATCTGGAGACACCTACATGGAAACAGTGGTTGTTGAGGAGGACTCTGGGTTAGAGAGGGCTGTCAAATTTTAGCTGATTGTAGCTAGGCAATAGAGTGTCCAATGCATATTTGCACTCTAGGAAGGGACAACAGTGAAAGCTGAGTACATATGCCAGACCACAATGGTTCGTTAATCACAAAGTTGAGTTGAAATTTGGATGGGGGTTACTTTATATCTCAGAGGAGCTCTCTGACCAGAGCAACCAAGAACAAGAGGACATCTATAAGCAGGCGGTCTGGGAATATCTTGGCATCCCTCACCAAAAGTGGATCAAGTTCGAGGACAATCCTGCTATTACAGATTGCAGCCAGCACTGACATGCATTCCTACACCAATGGTAATATACCATATATACTTGAGTATAAGCCGAGTTTTTCAGCACATTTTTTGTGCTGAAAATGCCCCCCCCGGCTTATACTCGAGTCTGTGTCCATCTTCACCTTTGTGCACCTGATCTTGGCCAGCCATAGGTCCCCTGGACCCCACTCTTCCTCTACAAGTGTGCAAAGTTTGTTGTCCGGAGGACCTACGGCCGGGGAGCACCGATTTTTCAAAGCCGGGCACCCCTTCCATAGACTCCCATGTTAAACAGTAATTTCTCTGGTGATTTTGGGGACCCGGTCCTGGCCGGTCCTAGGTCCCCTGGACCCCAGACATGGCACACATGTAGCCCTATCCGTCCTCTACAAGTGTGCAAAGTTTGTTGTCCAGAGAACCTACGGCCGCGGAGCACTGATTTTTTAAACCCGGGCACCCCTTCCATAGACTCCCATGTTAAGCAGTAATTTCTCTGGTGATTTTGGGGACCCGGTACTGGCCGGCCCTAGGTCTCCTCCAACCTTGGCACACATGTAGCCCCACTCTTCATCTACAAGTGTGCAAAGTTTGTTGTACAGGGGACCTACGGCCGGGGAGCACCGATTTTTCAAATCCGGGCACCCCTTCCGTAGACTCCCATGTTAAACCTCAATCTAGTCACACAGTGCCGGAGATCAGGTAGGGAGATTGGGCACAGTGAGGCATGGGCACAGTGACAGTAAGGCATGGGCACAGTGAGGCATGGGCACAGTGAGGCATTGACACAGTGAGGCATGGGCACAGTAAGGCACAGTGAGGCATGGACACAGTGAGACACAGTGAGGCACAGTGAGGCACGCACATGGACACAGTGAGACAAAGTGAGGCACAGTGAGGCATGCATATGGACACCCTAGGCTTATACTCGAGTCAATACATTTTCCCAGTTTTTTGTGGTAAAATTAGGTGCTTCGGCTTATATTCGGGTCGGCTTATACTCGAGTTTAAACAGTAATTTCTTAAAAAAGTGCAGCGCTATCCCAATATAATCAAAAGAAACCCACTACTGACATGCATTAGTGTGCAAATCCAACTTCAATGCAATATAACTAATTTGGAGTGAAATTATATGACTTCATGTGGAAACAAATGACATGCATTAACATGTATCAAAAATCATACTAACTAAAATACCATAATGTAAAGTGCATATATAACCCTTTCATGACTAAGCCCATTTTTGACATTCGGTAATTACAAGTTAAAATGCGTATTTTTTGCTAGAAAATTACTTAGAAACCCCAAACATTATATATATTTTTTTAGCAGAGAATCTAGAGAATAAAATGGCGATCGTTGCAATATTTTATGTCACACAGTATTTGTGCAGCTGTGTTTTAAACTCAACTTTTTTGGAAAAATACATTTTCATGAATTTAAAAAAAAATAAAAAGCAAAGTTAGTCCAATTTTTTTCTATAATGTGAAAGATTATGTTACGCCGAGTAAATAGATACCAAACATGTCATGCTTTATAATTGACCGCACTCGTGGAATGGCGACAAACTACGGTACCTTAAAATCTCCATAGGCGACGATTTAATTTTTTTTTACGGCTACTAGGTTAGAGTTACAGAGGAGGTCTATGGCTATAATTATTGCTCTTGCTCTGACGATCGCGGTAATACCTCACATGTGTGATTTGAACGCCGTTTTCATATGCGGGCGCGACTTCCTTATGCGTTTTCTTTGCTGCGCGAGCTCGCGGGGACAGGAGCGCTTTAAAAAAAATATATTTTTCTTATTTATTTTATTTATTTTTATAATTAAAAATAGTGTTTTTTAAAAAAAAAAAAATTTTGATCACTTTTATTGCTGTCACAAGGAATGTAAACATCCCTTGTGACAGTAATAAGTGGTGACAGGTACTCTTTATGGAGAGATCGGAGGTCTAAAAGACCCCCAATCCCTCCTTTGCACTTCAAAGTATTCAGATCGCCGAAAACGGCGATTCTGAATACTGTGTACTTTTTTAAATTCGGCGCCATTGGCAGCCGAGTAACCCGGACGTGACGTCATGACGTCGCTTCCGTGGTTACAGTGAAGAGACTGAATCAAAGTCGTTCGCGGCTTTGATTCAGTCTGTCTCTAGCCGCCCGAGGTGGCGGATCGTGGACCGGGTCTCCCGGTGGGACGGGAGGCCCGGTAATAGCGGCGGAGGCGGCGGGAGGGGGGGTGTCCCTTCCCGCTCCTCCGGTATAACAATCGAGCAGCTTTTAGCCGCATTGGTTGTTATACCTGGAAAGCCGGCTCTAAACAACTGTACTGGGATGATGCCTGCAGCTGCAGGCATCATCCTGGTATAACCCCCGAAAGCCGAGTACGCATATGGAAAGGGGATAAATATGAATAAAATATAATATGTCCAATCCACAGTTTATGTACGATACTTTGTTTTGAATCATTATCATTGAAGATTGTTTTTGAACACTGAGCTCCTTTGAAGTAATTATATAAAATGTCTTTATATACTCGTGTAAAAGCCAACTTTTTCATCACATTTTTTATGCTGAAAAAGCCCCTCTCTGCTTATACTCCAGTATACTGAACACTGATACAATGCTGGGAAACTGAATCAGTGTTCCGTCTATCACGGACGAGGAGGAGGCAGGGCTTTGTTACAGTGGACGGCCGCCGAACAGTTAAGACTGCATGACACAGCAGGAGACCCTAATCAAAGGCACAGTGAGGCTGCAGATGGGCACAGTGAGGCTGCAGATGGGCACAGTGAGGCTGCAAATGGGCACAGTGAGGCTGCAGATGGGCACAGTGAGGCTGCAAATGGGCACAGTGAGGCTACAGATGGGCACAGTGAGGCTGCAGATGGGCATTGTTTACCAGTAGCTGCTGCATTTCCCACCCTAGGCTTATACTCGAGTCAATAAGTTTTCCCAAGTTTTTGTGGTAAAATTAGGTGCCTCTTCATATATTAGGGTCGGCTTATACTCAAGTATATATGGTATATCAATTGTGCATGAATTCATATAATTGCACTCCAAATTCGTCATATTGCATTGAAGTTGGATTTGCTCATTATTGCATGTCAGTAGTGCATTTCTCTTGATTATAATGGTAATGCACTTTTTAAAGCTTTTTAAACTGTTTACCTGCCAAAGGATTAAAAATGATGCTCATCCAATCTTGTGATTTAAGCACCCTTGTCAGACAGCATGGTCAGGTTCTTAACCACTTCAGCCCCGGAGGATTTGGTTGCCGAATGACCGGGCCATTTTTTGCAATTCGGCACTGCGTCGCTTTAACTGACTATTGCGCGGTCTTGCGACATTGCACCCAAACAAAATTGATGTCCTTTTTTTCCCACAAATACAGCTTTCTTTTGGTGGTATTTGGTCACCTCTGCGGTTTTTCTTTTTTGTGCTATAAACAAAAAAATTGCAACAATTTTGAAGAAAAACTATATTTTTAACTTTTTGCTATAATAAATATCCCCAAAAAACATATAAAAAAACAAATTTCTTTCTCAGTTTAGGCCGATATGTATTCTTCTACATATTTTTGGTCAAAAAAATCGCAATAAGCGTATATTGATTGGTTTGCGCAAAAGTTATAGCGTCTACAAAATAGGGGATAGTTTTATGCCATTTTTATTAATATTTTTTTTTTACTAGTAATGGCGGTGATCATCGATTTTTATTGTGACTGTGACATTATGGTGGACACATCGGACAATTTTGACACTATTTTGGGACCACTGTCATTTATACAGCGATCAGTGCTATACAAATGCACTGATTACTGTGTAAATGACACTGGCAGGGAAGGGGTTAACCACTAGGGGGCGAAGAAGAGGTTAAGTGGGTCCTAGGGTGTGATTCTAACTGTGGGGGACTGGGCTACGAGTGACACGACAGTGATCACTGCTCCCGATGACAGGGAGCAGTAGATCACTGTCCTGTCACTTGGCAGAACATGGAAATGCCTTGTTTAAATAGGCATCTCCCCATTCTGTAGCTCCGTGACATGATCGCGGGACACCAGCAGACATCGAGTCCACGGGTCCCGCGGGCACGGTCACAGAGCTCGCGGCAGGGGCGCAATTTTTTAAAGAAACGTACAGGTACGTTGCTTTCCGCAGCCGTGCCATTCTGCCGACGTATAAGTACAGGCGGCGGTCGGCAAGCGGTTAACTTGCACTGACTTGAAACAATAGCGAGTGTGGAATAGGACCTAGTTGATGGAGAGTGTGATGAGTCTGAAGCATTATGGGTGGAACTGCACATGGGTGTGCGTACTACAAAGATAATCATTGGAGTATGTTATAGGCCACCCAGTGTTAATGAGGAGCTGGAGACTCAGCTTCTAACACAGATAGAAAGGACTGCAAGGGCTGGGACAGTGATAATAATGGGGGATTTTAACTACCCGGAAGACCCAGAAGATGACTGACGTAATGGCACTGCAGGAACAAAATGTATAAACCTATTACAAGACAATTTTACGTTCCAGTTCATAGAGGCCCTGACTAGGAATGAGCTTTATGTTCGAGTCGAACATGAGTTTGACTCGAACATTGGCTGTTCGCCCGTTCGGCGAACAGCGAACAATTTGGGGTGTCAAATTCTAAAAGCCGTGGAACACCGTTAAAAGTCTATGGGAGAAATCAAAAGTGCTAATTTTAAAGGTTAATATGCAAGTTATTGTCATAAAAAGTGTTTGGGGACCTGGATCCTGCCCCAGGGGACATGTATCAATGCAAAAAAAAGGTTTAAAAACTGAAGTTTTTTCAGGAGCAGTGATTTTAATGATGCTTAAAGTGAAACAATAAAAGTGAAATATTCCTTTAAATTTGGTACCTGGGGGGTGTGTATAGTATGCCTGTAAAGTCGCGCATGTTTCTCGTGTTTAGAATTGTCCCTGCACAAAATTTGTCCCTGCAAAAATTTCCTTCATTTCTGAAGGAAAAAAAGTAATTTTAAACCACTCGCGGCTATAATGAATTGTCGGCTCCCCGGCAATACAGATCAAAGTCATTGAAAAAAACGGCAGGGGTCCCCCCCACAGTCCATTACCAGGCCCTTTGGGTCTGTTATGAATATTTAGTGGAACACCGAACCAAAAAAAAAAACACGTGGGGGTCCCCCCAAATTCCATATCAGGCCCTTCAGGTTTGGTATGGATATTAAGGGGAACCCCACACCAAATAAAAAAAATGGTGTGGGGTCCCCCCGAAAATCCATACCAGACCCTTATCCGAGCATGCAACCTGGCAGGCCGCAGGAAAAGAGGGGGGACGAGAGAGCTCCCCCCCTCCTGAACCGTACCAGGTCACATGCCCTCAAAATGGGGAGGCTGTCCCCATGTTGATGAGGACAAGTGTCTCATCCCCACAACTCTTGCCCGGTAGTTGTGGGGGTCTGCGGCGGGGGGCTTATCGAAATCTGGAAGCCCCCTTTAACAAAGGGGAACTCCAGATCCCGCCCCCCTATGTGAAATGGTAACGGGGTACATTGTACCCCCACCATTTCACAAAGAAAGTGTAAAAATTTGTAAAAAACACACAGACACAGTTGGACAAGTCATTTATTTAAAAATAAAATAAATAAATAAATAAATTCCAGCGATGTAATCCCGTCGATGTCCAACAATTATCCATTGGGTCTGGTATGAATATTAAGGGGAACCCCGAACCCCAAAAAAAAACGTGGGGGTCCCCCCAAATTCCATATCAGGCCCTTCAGGTTTGGTATGGATATTAGGGGAACCCCGCACCAAATTTAAATTTAGGGTTCCCTATTATAAGGAGGGGTGACCCCACCCCGTGACATCACTTTGATCTGTATTGCCGGGGAGCCGACAATTCATTATAGCCGCGAGTGGTTTTAAATTACTTTTTTTCCTTCAGAAATTACATTTTGTGCAGGGACAATTCTAAACACTGGAAACATGCGCGACTTTACAGGCATACTTTAGACACCCCCCAGGTACGAAATTTAAAGGAATATTTCACTTTTACTGTTTCACGTTAAGCATCATTAAAATCACTGCTCCCGAAAAAACTGCTGTTTTTAAAACTTTTTTTTGCATTGATACAAGCCCCCTGGGTCAGGACCCGGGTCCCCAAACCCTTTTTATGACAATAACTTGCATATTAGCCTTTAAAATTAGCACTTTTGATTTTTCATGTTCGTGTCCCATAGACTTTAACGGTGTTTGCGTGTTCAAACAAATTTTTTGCCTGTTCGCATGTTCTGGTGCGAACCGAACAGGGGGGTGTTCGGCTCATCCCTCATTTACGAATGTTTATATACTGTAAAAGAAGATCTATGTAGCAGTGACCATAACATGATTTAATTTAATGTTAGCTGTAAGCAACAAACACATACGGGAAAGATAAAAACACTTAACTTTAAGAGAGCAAATTTTCCAAGGATGAGGGCTGCTCTCCAAGACTTAGACTGGGAGGGAATATTAACATTGATGAACAATGAACAGAAATAGGTATTCTTAAAAAAGTCTTTATGTGAACACACTGCAAAATATATTCTCATGGGAAATACGTTTAAAAGGCTAAAAATAAAACTTATGTGGCTCACGTCCAAAGTTAAAAAAAGCTGTAAATAATAAGAAAAGAGCTTTAAAACATTTTTTAAATGAAGGAACACTAGGGGGCGATCAAGGGGTTAAATGTGTGTCCTAGGGAGCAATTCTAACTGTGGGGGGATGGGACTGCCTGGAGGAGGAGACAGATCGCTGTTCATACTTAGTATGAACAACAGAGCTGTCTCCTTTCTCCTGACAGGACGGAGATCTGTCTGTTTACATTGACAGATCTCCATTCTGTCTCCCTCAGGAGCGATCGCGGGTGCCCGGCTCCACTGTCACTCCGCGGGCGTGCACCCCCTATTGGTCTTACAGCGGCTGACGTACAGCTATTATGGCTCGCCCAGGGGAGCCAACCTGCCGCAGTATAACTGCGGCGGCTGGTCCCCTAGTGGTTAAATATTAGAAATAATATAACAGAATATCCACTTGAAGGCCAAGCCTTTTCTGGCACTTTTCTGTTTACAAGTATAAATCAGAATTGTTTGCTAGAAAATTACTTATAACCCCAAAATATTATATATACAGTGGGTACGGAAAGTATTCAGACCCCCTTAAATTTTTCACTCTATGTTATATTGCAGCCATTTGCTAAAATCATTTTTTTTCCTCATTAATGTACACACAGCACCCCATATTGAGAGAAAAATACAGAATTTTTTAAATTTTTGCAGATTTATTAAAAAAGAACTACTGAAATATCACATGGTCCTAAGTATTCAGACCCTTTGCTCAGTATTTAGTAGAAGCATCTGTAGCGGCCTCACCCCTTCTTCTTGGCTTGTTGTCTGGTCTAGGGGGATCAGGGAGGAGGGATGCGGTACACTACGGCCTATGTCCTCTAATGTGTAGAGGTGAAAGCCAACACTTGTTTACCTTCGGGCTGTATGCATAACCCAGAGCCAAGTCCGTTCTGCAGATGACCCCCCTTTGTTCCCAGTAACTGGAGTTCCACACCACTGAAAAGGTCCAACTCTTATTTATTCTCTGACAGCAATAAATCGTCTTTTAACAGCAGACAGGTTGTGACCCAAAGAACAGTTCAGTAAAAGTGGGGAGTAGGTCAAGGCACAATCCTCAATTTGAACTAACCATTGTAGTGTCACCAATGGTTATTACACACAGCCACTGCCACCGACCGTGTAAAACAGGAACAGAATTACCTTTGCTAAGCGCAGCCCCTGTCAGAGGGAAGACATCCTTCCAAGAGAGATACCAGAGGCCCCGCCGTCACCAGTAATGCTGCACCGGACTGTTCGGAGGGGTTACGCTCCCTGACCTCCTCGTCTCAGATTCGGGCGCCCAACACCTTAGGGCCCCTCGGACTCTTCCACCCTTGCGGAACCCAGTCGAAGGTACTGGGCCCGGGCCTCCTCCGTAGTACCTCACCCCAGGCTAAAGGTGCCTGGGATGGACTCCATCTCCTGCTCCGGCCAGGCCAAGGGCGCCTGGGCCTGGAATTCTGGAACGCCTGCACCCAGGCTGAAGGTGCCTGGGCGCGGCTCTCTCCTCCGACGACTCACCCCACGTTGAAGGCGGCTGTCCCCTTTATCCCCTCGTCTCCGCAGGTCAAGCAGGTTCCCCGCCCCACCGTCACCGCTGCCGAGACAGGACAAAAAGGGTACAGCACTGCAGTGATGGTTCAACCCTGACCCCAGGCGACAGTGCCACCCAGTGGCCGCAGGGAACTGAACACCACTGAAGTCCTCCACGAATAAAAAAGGTCCTGAATTCCCTAACAATCAATGCATCTGGGTCATACTACCACCCAGATGCTCCCCCTAAATTTAAATACCCGCTACACATCCTTTTGATCTAATACAGCCATGAGTCTTTTTGGGAAAGATGCAACAAGTTTTTCACACCTGGATTTGGGGATCCTCTGCCATTCCTCCTTGCAGATTCTCTCCAGTTCTGTCAGGTTGGATGGTAAACGTTGGTGAACAGCCATTTTTAGGTCTCTCCAGAGATGCTCAATTGGGTTGAAGTCAGGGCTCTGGCTGGGCCATTCAAGAACAGTCACGGAGTTGTTGTGAAGCCACTCCTTTGTTATTTTAGCTGTGTGCTTAGGGCCATTGTCTTGTTGGAAGGTAAACCTTCGGCCCAGTCTGAGGTCCTGAGCACTCTGGAGAAGGTTTTCGTCCAGGATATCCCTGTACTTGGCCGCATTCATCTTTCCCTCGATTGCAACCAGTCGTCCTGTCCCTGCAGCTGAAAAACACCCCCACAGCATGATTCTTCCACCACCATGCTACACTGTTGGGACTGTATTGGACAGGTGATGAGCAGTGCCTGGTTTTCTCCACACATACCGCTTAGAATTAAGGCCAAAAAGTTCTATCTTGGTCTCATCAGACCAGAGAATCTTATTTCTCACCATCTTGGAGTCCTTCAGGTGTTTTTTTTAGCAAACTCCAAGCGGCTTTCCTGTGTCTTGCACTGAGGAGAGGCTTCCGTCAGGCCACTCTGCCATAAAGCCCCAACTGGTGGAGGGCTGCAGTGATAGTTGACTTTCTACAACTTTCTCTCATCTCCCGACTGCATCTCTGGAGCTCAGCCACAGTGATCTTTGGGTTCTTCTTTACCTCTCTCACCAAGGCTCTTCTCCCCCGATAGCTCAGTTTGGCCGGAGGGCCAGCTCTAGGAAGGGTTCTGGTTGTCCCAAACATCTTCCATTTAAGGATTAGGGAGGCCACTGTGCTCTTAGGAACCTTTCGTGCAGCAGAACTTTTTTTCTAACCTTGGCTAGATCTGTGCCTTGCCACAATTCTGTCTCTGAGCTCTTCAGGCAGTTCCTTTGACCTCATGATTCTCATTTGCTCTGACATGCACTGTGAGCTGTAAGGTCTTATATAGACAGGTGTGTGGCTTTCCTAATCAAATCCAATCAGTATAATCAAACATAGCTGGACTCAAATGAAGGTGTAGAACCATCTCAAGGATGATCAGAAGAAATGGACAGCACCTGAGTTAAATATGAGTGTCACAGCAAAGCGTCTGAATATTTAGGACCATGTGATATTTCAGTTTTTCTTTTTTAATAAATCTGCAAAAATGTCAACAATTCTGTGTTTTTTATGTCAATATGGGATGCTGTGTGTACATTAATGAGGAAAAAAAATTAACTTAAAGTGGAAGTAAACCCTCCTATCATTTTCAGCCAAGGAAACTGCCCTCTTGACCTCTGTTTAATCTTTAACAGCCATGATGCTGCACATGTGATCAGTTATTACACCAGCCATTGGATGGTGTGACAGTTTGGTTGAGAGCACAACCAATGTGACAGTTAGCATTTCCGGCATGCCGGAAATGTAACTGTTTTTTTAAACTATTAAATTGTTGGGTTTACTTCCGCTTTAAATGATTTTAGCAAATGGCTGCAATATAACAAAGAGTGAAAAATTTAAGGGGGTCTGAATACTTTCCGTACCGACTGTATATTTTTTAGCAGAAACCCTAGGGAATAAAATGGCGATCATTGCAATTTACTATGTCACACTGTATTTGAGCAGCAGTTTTTCAAGCGCAATTTCTTGGAAATAATTTTTTTTTTATGAATTAAAAAAATAAAAACAAGATATATACCCCATTTTTTTTGTAAAAAATAGAATAAATACCTAACATGTCACACTTGTACACGCTCGTAGAATGGTGCGACGGCTATTACATACGATGCCCTTAGTAAATATGGTCACTGTGTATGCTTGGGTTCTTCCGTGTCCCGTATGATGACCGCCGTGTTCTGGTCGGTGTTGTACTGGGAGATTTGTGTTGCCGGCCAGTCTGAGTGTTCGGTTTGGATTGGAGAAGCCAGTGTGTGTCTGTATGGGGGGACTGAGTTTTCCAGGGGGACATCACGTGCTCCTGGTAGCCAGATACTGACAGTGTAGAACCAGCGCCACTGAGCAGCCCAGGATCCCATCACTGACACTGAACCCAAATGCGTGGTTTGACCTAACTTGATTGTGAGGTCACACGCTCAGGTGAGCGTACACACTTAAGGGGGGAGCACCTGAGTGGACGTGAGAACACGTTTGCATCACCATTACAGGATTTGTTATTTTTGGAATGGATTTTTATTATTCAACCATGTTATATTTTTTCACATGATTTCTTGCTATCAAATTCATTTTTGCACAAAGCACTTTAAGTCACTGGATCACTTATCCATTCCCGAATGTATTTGAATCACTAAATAAGATATATGATGTTCTGATTATATACTTTATGGTATACTTCGTTTGTATATTTTTTGCACGTAAACACTTTATTGAATAATTTATTGTCACTAGGGCACTTTATTAATTTCAGCACATTGAAGTAAAAGAACAAGAAAAATGAAGTTGTGATTATATGGTTTATGGTATTGAAATTATTTTGCTCTAAAACACTTTATTTACTCTTTGCCACTTTAAATAGGGCACTCATGCCACAAATAAGATAGTGCAGCATTTTTTACTTGTATTGCGTAGAATGGTGACAAACTATGATACTTAAAAATGTTCATGGGTGATGCTTTAAAAATCCTTTACAGGTTACCTGTTTAGAGTTACAGAGGAGGTGCTGTGCTACAATTAGTGCTCTCGTTATAACGTTTGCAGCAATACCTCACATGTGTGGTGCGAATACCGTTTACATATGTTCGTCTACGCTCACTTCTGTGCATGAGCACGGACGGATGAGGGCATTTACACATTTTACACTATCCCTTAATTTTTTTTTTATATCACTTTTATTCCTAATACAAGGAATGTAAACATCCCTTGTAATAGAAATAAGGATGACAGGTCCTCTTTATGGAGTGATCTGGGATCAAAAAGACCCCAAATCTCTTCTTTACCTTTAGACGCAAAAGATCAAAAACTTTTTTTGATCTTTTGCTTTAAAAAAAAAAAATTGTTTATTTCCACCCGAAGTGGACCTGAAGTGACACCATGACGTCGCTTTAGTCCTCTAAGGGCATAGAGACCATCAAAGACTTTCTATTTTTTTATTTCCTCGGTAACCAGCTAACCGACCCATCGGATCGGTGCACCGGTAGAAACGGTAAGCCAGAGAAACACCAGTGAGCAGTGGGATGGGAGGACCTCCCCTCCCGCCGCTTCTGAAAGTGTTCCAGCAGGTTCTGAGCACTACAATTCCCCAGTAGCGGAGTGGGCCCCGCCATGCACTCTGCGCGGGCTCCACACACTTAAACTTGACTCTTAAACTTCTGCACCTCTGTACAGGATGGGGAATCTCTGCAGTACCATCCACTCCCATTGCTAAGACAGATTCTATAGACTGATTGCGGAAGGATTGCCAACAACATATCCCTTGCTGCTAGAGGCCATTCCAGCTATAACAGGTACATACTATTAAAAGGCTGCTTGTTACATTTCTGTTACTCATGGCAACTACTTATGTCTTCACATTTCTCCACCCTACTCTGATGTCTCTGTACACCAAAGACTCACTGGTTAACTGTGTGTGTGTGCCGGTTACTTATGATACACCTCTTTAGTAACTTCAGACCAGTGCTAAAGTGCAAAAATACTAATTTCACAGTCCAACAGATAAAGGCATTAATATTCCTATTTCCATAACAATAACTACAGACTGAGTGCTTCTCCGGCATACCTGCAAAAGTGAATTTCAGTAATCATAGTCCTTCAAAGGTTCTCACACAATTGTAAGCCCTTCAGTGGCATACTCAGTGCTGGTGTCTTCAGGGTGAACCCCAAGTTCAAAGTCTCTGTTGCAGGCCATGACAGGCAACATTTTCCTACTCCTACGGGTCTCTTCATCTATCTCCATCCCTTACGGGTCTCAAAACCCAAGGTTGCACTGGAACTCCTTGGTTTCTCTCTCCTACGGGGCCTACTGAGAACCCTCCTACAGGGCCGACTGAAAACCCTCCTATGGTGCAGACTGAAAACCCTCCTATGGTGCCGACTGAGAATCCTCCAATGGGGCCGACTGAGAACCCTCCTACGAGGCCAGTTGTGAACCGTACTGTCCCATTTTAAAGACACACAGGGCAAGTGGGTTGGACCCAGACAGAAACCCACCAAAAAGACTAAAAGACCGGGCAAAGCATTAACCCTAACCATCTCAGCCAGCACAGCACCTTCAACCTGCTTACATGTTTTTCTGCAGTGGTGCAGTAAACTCAGAAAACCAATAGTGATTACATTTTAGTTAAGATTTCCTTTTACTTATTAGGTTAAATAATAAAGTGTGTGAGGATAAGACTAGGAATAAAAAAGTGGCAGGCTTAAGGTTATGAAATGAGTAGCACTGGAGGAGGTAAAGATAGTTATTATGTCTTGTTTTGAGGTGAGTAAATAATTGAAACATAGACATAAAAGGAGAGCAGAATAAAAAATTAGAACACGAAAGACATCTGCATTTGCAGGTGGACAGATTCAACTTTACTTAATTATTTAACAAAGGCTTTAGCACTGGCAAAAGACAGGCTATGTTAACATGATTGATTTTGAAGGAAATAGTGTATGAAATTGACCTGCCTGTTCTTAAAGATTTCACAATATTGTTTTTCGGGTATTCTGCCAGACCTCTTACTTTTTGAATAAAACCTGTACTAACAGAAATATTGATGCTATCATTGCTGACCTTTCTGAAAAAAAAACAGAGTTGCCTGGCTAAGTATAGCTTCATTACATTCTGAATCAGGAACAGGCATGCGACCTGAATATAATGCTACCAATCAGTATATTTGTTCCAGGTCAGTCACAAAGTATGATAACTAATAAATCAGTATGACAGCCAGGCAGCTAGCATTTTCAGATGGCGGGGTTAGCAATGGTAGACTCCATAATTCTCTCAGTATGTGATAGGTAACTAATCAGAAAAATTTAAATAATATTATTTTATTTGAAGGTTTAAAAAACTTGTTTCTGTGTTTCTATTTTTTTCTGTTTGTAACTGTACATGTTCATATTTCTAATTACCTATGGAGTTCTGTACAATGTATATCTTTGCTCCTGTGTATTGGTGTGAGTCTATGGGTTAGCTCTGATCTGACTGAGAGTAACAGACTCTCTAAAGATTACTTGACCAGTCTTTAAAGAGAGTCAATACATAAATGTGGATCCTACCTTAGCTGGACTGTTTTATAAGTTGCATGCTCCAGGGCTCCTTTATTTAGGACCCCTGACACTTGTTCCTTTTTCTGCAATAAAACGCATGAAAATGCACTCCAAGTGGAAATTCCATTCATAGCTAATATCTATGTGCTAAAGCTTAGAGCTTTTTTTTAAAGACGGATGTATAAAATTCAAAAAATGTGCACAAGCAAAGTGCCTTGTCCCCATGTTGATGAAGACAAGAGCATCTTCCCCACATCCCTGGCCCAGTGATTGTGGTGGTGTGGGGGGTGACTCTTTAGAATATGGAAGTCCTCTTTAACCACAGGGCTCCCAGATCCCAGACCCCATATGAATGGGTATGGGGTACATAGGACACAGTTGTTGACAAGTCCTTTATTTTTTTCCTAAAAATGCCCCCCAATGTAGATCCATCGTCAATCACATCATCCAGTCAGTGATGTACTGTAAGTCCAAGTCAATCACAATGAATGATGGCCACCAACTCGCAGAAAAGAAAAACACAGACACTTGACTGCACCCATAACATAAACAATAGATGAATTGAGCGCACTCTGGATAAGGAAATACAAAAGAAAAACTAAACATAAAACGGCGCAGACAGAATGGGAATGAAACTAAAATAAGCTGTATAAAAACACACGTTAAAAGTCCATATCAATTAGTCCATGTGTGGAATAGCTTGAAGACTATCCGCAAGGAAGGCTGCCAGCTTACAGATAGAAGTGATCTGAAATAAGACAGGAAGAGGAAAAAAGCAGCGCCTTCTAAGCGTAGTAGTATCAGAAATTTATTAGAGCAATATATAATACAGCGGCAAGAGATACACTCACAAACGAGTATAGTAAGAGGCTTATCTTTAAAGGTTGTCATCCGCTCGACCCGGGAGCTGCGAATCCTGATGTTACAAGCTGGAGTCCCACGTAGTGGTTAGCGGTGGTAAAAGGAACTTCACTCTCGCGGCCGCAGAGATGGGGAAGAATCCTCACTGGAACACAGCTAGTGGATTCGTCACTTCCGGGTATGATGTCAGCGGGGGATGCGCGCTTTCGAAGCATGCGTGCTTCTTCATCAGGCTCATAGGGGCCATCTTGGAGTGGGGCAATTTATACCACACCACAATGCAAATGAATTAGCATACTTAGTTGCCAAGGAGATGGATACAGGACGCGGCTAAAGGACATAACATGGCGCTTACAATATGGATTTAGATAGCACTAATAGGAGTGTTATCAAGTAATGAACATAGGGAGGGAGAAAAAACAAAAAGGAGAAAGAAGAAAGCACCACCCAAATACAATAAATGGATACAAAATAGGGAGTACAATAAAAGTATATAAATATATATACACATGCATGTATATATACATACACACACATGCACAATCATATGCACACATACATATGGGCAAGATATATAATAAAAACATTATGAAGATAATGTATAATCAAGCACTCTAGGTGCAGTATTAAAATATATTGTATTATATAACATTATATTATAAATGCTACAAATACAATATATATAAATTATTAATGAATTAAAAAATATTAATAAAATTGGGAATCCGAAGTTTACTATAATTTCCCCCAAAAATCACTTTTAGGATCCTTCAATACCTCATAAAAAATAATAAATAATAAATAGAAAATATAAATAAATAAAATAGAATAAAAATAAATATTAAAAATAGATTGGAATAAAGTTAATTGGTTGGTATAATAGGCATCATTATGCTTAAGCTGACGCGTGCGCACCTGATACCTTAGCTATTTATCAATCAGCTCAAAAAGGTCACCCTAATGTGCCATATAAAATGTGCCACAAGAAATAAATGTGGCAAACCTATACTCAATGCACTGAATAACACAATATTATAAGAGTATGTTTATTTCAATACCCTCATTAAGGCCCCCAGGAGAGAGGCTATCTAAAGTGTAGATCCAGTCATTTTCCCTCTCACATAGCCTCTTATAACGTTCTGCCTTGGGCAAATGTTTGGAAACGGCCTCTATGACCCAAACACGTAGCCCCTCCGAAGACTGCTGGTGAAATTCTTTAAAGTGCCTTGCAACACTATATTTTTCTAGGCCCTTCTCCACAAAATTACGGTGCTCCCCAAACCTTTTGCGGAGGGTACGAATAGTGCGGCCTACATAAAGTAGGCCACAAGGGCACGTAAGACAATAGACGACATACTCGGAAGAGCATGTGAAAAAATCAGGTATGGTGTATATTTTGTCCTTACACGTAAACTCTTTTTGTCTGTGAGTGACATGTTTACAGGTGAGACATAGGGCTTTCCTGCATTGATTCATCCCCTTTACATTAAAAAATGTCAGAGAGGTGCTAGCAGTAGGCCCTAATTGTGTAATTTTACTTGGGGCTATGCGTGCCTTCAGGTTTTTGGCTCTTCTATAGCTGACTATTGGTCTTTCAGGGAGTGTTGATTTGAGGTGGGGATCCTCACTCAAGATTGACCAATGTTTAACCAAGATCCTTGGCACACAAACAATCTCCTGCGCTTGGAAGTTTGGTCTCTTAGTGACACAACCAGAGTGTTCCGTAGGGAAGGAAATGACCAGTGATCTTGCTGCCCTCTTCAGAATAATTGGTATTCTTTAAGACTAAAAAGTAAAAGGAAAAAAAGAGGGCGCACCGACCTAGTGCATAACCAGTGGCTAGGTTTATTAAAAATATATAAAAGATTACAAATACTCACAAAGCAAGTATGAAAATAGGCACGTATAACATTCCATCAATGGGAATTGCCTCCTGCTGGAACCAGACACCAGAGAGTCCAGATGACAGGTGTAACAGCTACGGCTTAAGCCGTTGGGGATGTTATACGTGCCTATTTTCATACTTGCTTTGTGAGTATTTGTAATCTTTTATATATTTTTAATAAACCTAGCCACTGGTTATGCACTAGGTCGGTGCGCCCTCTTTTTTTCCTTTTACTTTTTAACCAAGATCCTTTCCATTCGTCTAAACTGACTATGGAATTGGGTAACAAACCTGACCTGTTGTAAGTTGTCATCTGTGGTGGTAATTTTGTCACTCCTAGCCTCAGTGTTGAGGTAATGTTGAAAGGCTCCCTCCACTAACTGATCGGGGTAACCCTTTTCTAAAAACTTAGTCTTCAGGTTTAGGCCATGAGTGGTATAGTCCTGTAGCTTAGTGCAGTTGTGTCTAAGTCTACAAAATTGGCTTTTGGGTATATTATTCACCCAACGTGGATGATGGCAACTCTCATAGTGCAAAAAGGAGTTACCTGCTGATGGCTTGGTATAGTTCTGGGCATGTATGGTATGATCATCATGAGACAATTCCAAATCAAGAAAAGCTAGAGTGTTCTCGTCAGTAACAGAAGTAAATGATAGACCCATGGTGTTAGAGTTACAGTAATGTAAAAAGTCTGGAATAGACGTATCTGGCCCATCCCAAATAATCACTACGTCGTCTATATAGCGACCGTAAAAGACCAGATTGGAGGAAAAGGGGTTATTATGCCAAATATGAAAATGTTCCCACTTCCCACTAGCCCATTGTGAGGTTCGCATAACTGGGGGCAAAATTGTCCCCCATCGCTGTACCCTGAATCTGTATATAGAACTCACCATTCGTTTCGAAATAATTATGGGTGAGACAGTATTCTAACATATCGAGGAGGAAGTGTATTTGTCTAGGATTAAGTAAGGGGTCCTCATTTAAATAGTATTGTGTGGCTAACAAGCCCACATTATGGGGAATTGACGTATAAAGAGAAACTACGTCTAGTGAGAGCCAACGATATGAGGGCTCCCATCTATAAGACTGTAACATTTTTAAAAATTGTATACCATCTTTGATATATGAAGGGAGATTTTGAACTAAAGGCTGTAGAAAGTGGTCTATATAAATAGAAAAATAACTTGTCACACTTTCCATGGCCGCCACAATCGGTCTCCCGGGCGGGTTGGTCAGATCTTTGTGAACTTTCGGGAGATGATAAAAATAGGGTCTTTTGTAAAAATCATGTAACAGAAACGCGACTTCTGTTTTGGTAACAAGTCCCTCTGTCTTGGCCTGATTGACAAGGTCATGGGCCTCCTTAGAAAACCCAGGTAATGGGTCACCGGGAAGTTTTTGGTATATAGTGCTGTCTGAGAGCAACCGAGAGGCCTCCAACTGGTAACTATACCAAGCCATCAGCAGGTAACTCCTTTTTGCACTACGAGAGTTGCCATCATCCACGTTGGGTGAATAATATACCCAAAAGCCAATTTTGTAGACTTAGACAAAACTGCACTAAGCTACAGGACTATACCACTCATGGCCTAAACCTGAAGACTAAGTTTTTAGAAAAGGGTTCCCCCGATCAGTTAGTGGAGGGAGCCTTTCAACATTACCTCAACACTGAGGCTAGGAGTGACAAAATTACCACCACAGATGACAACTTACAACAGGTCAGGTTTGTTACCCAATTCCATAGTCAGTTTAGACGAATGGAAAGGATCTTGGTTAAACATTGGTCAATCTTGAGTGAGGATCCCCACCTCAAATCAACACTCCCTGAAAGACCAATCAATAGTCAGCTATAGAAGAGCCAAAAACCTGAAGGCACGCATAGCCCCAAGTAAAATTACACAATTAGGGCCTACTGCTAGCACCTCTCTGACATTTTTTAATGTAAAGGGGATGTATCAATGCAGGAAAGCCCTATGTCTCACCTGTAAACATGTCACTCACAGACAAAAAGAGTTTACGTGTAAGGACAAAATATACACCATACCTGATTTTTTCACGTGCTCTTCCGAGTATGTCGTCTATTGTCTTACGTGCCCTTGTGGCCTACTTTATGTAGGCCGCACTATTCGTACCCTCCGCAAAAGGTTTGGGGAGCACCGTAATTTTGTGGAGAAGGGCCTAGAAAAATATAGTGTTGCAAGGCACTTTAAAGAATTTCACCAGCAGTCTTCGGAGGGGCTACGTGTTTGGGTCATAGAGGCCGTTTCCAAACATTTGCCCAAGGCAGAACGTTATAATATTAAGAGGCTATGTGAGAGGGAAAATTACTGGATCTACACTTTAGATAGCCTCTCTCCTGGGGGCCTTAATGAGGGTATTGAAATAAACATACTCTTATAATATTGTGTTATTCAGTGCATTGAGTATAGGTTTGCCACATTTATTTCTTGTGGCACATTTTATATGGCACATTAGGGTGACCTTTTTGAGCTGATTGATAAATAGCTAAGGTATCAGGTGCGCACGCGTCAGCTTAAGCATAATGATGCCTATTATACCAACCAATTAACTTTATTCCAATCTATTTTTAATATTTATTTTTATTCTATTTTATTTATTTATATTTTCTATTTATTATTTATTATTTTTTATGAGGTATTGAAGGATCCTAAAAGTGATTTTTGGGGGAAATTATAGTAAACTTCGGATTCCCAATTTTATTAATATTTTTTAATTCATTAATAATTTATATATATTGTATTTGTAGCATTTATAATATAATGTTATATAATACAATATATTTTAAAACTGCACCTAGAGTGCTTGATTATACATTATCTTCATAATGTTTTTATTATATATCTTGCCCATATGTATGTGTGCATATGATTGTGCATGTGTGTGTATGTATATATACATGCATGTGTATATATATTTATATACTTTTATTGTACTCCCTATTTTGTATCCATTTATTGTATTTGGGTGGTGCTTTCTTCTTTCTCCTTTTTGTTTTTTCTCCCTCCCTATGTTCATTACTTGATAACACTCCTAGTAGTGCTATCTAAATCCATATTGTAAGCGCCATGTTATGTCCTTTAGCCGCGTCCTGTATCCATCTCCTTGGCAACTAAGTATGCTAATTCATTTGCATTGTGGTGTGGTATAAATTGCCCCACTCCAAGATGGCCCCTATGAGCCTGATGAAGAAGCACGCATGCTTCGAACGCGCGCATCCCCCGCTGACATCATACCCGGAAGTGACGATTCCACTAGCTGTGTTCCAGTGAGGATTCTTCCCCATCTCTGCGGCCGCGAGAGTGAAGTTCCTTTTACCACCGCTAACCACTACGTGGGACTCCAGCTTGTAACATCAGGATTCGCAGCTCCCGGGTCGAGCGGATGACAACCTTTAAAGATAAGCCTCTTACTATACTCGTTTGTGAGTGTATCTCTTGCCGCTGTATTATATATTGCTCTAATAAATTTCTGATACTACTACGCTTAGAAGGCGCTGCTTTTTTCCTCTTCCTACTTGACTGCACCCGCCAATGGCAGCTCCACTTCCCCCCGCATCTTAAATAAACAAAACGGACAGGGTCAACTATGTCCAGGGCCGGCCCTACCATGGGACCTGATGGTACCACGGTCCCAGGCGGCACTTTCAGGGGAGCCGCAAATCAGTGTTCAAACTGCTGCCTAAAAATCTCTCTGTGTTTTGAGCCAAGCTCAGCAATGGGCAGCGGCGGGTGTCCTGTGATTGGCCGAGCAGGTTATGTGGGAGGGACGGACAGCAGACATGAGGCTTGTGATTCGCCTGGAGGAGCGGAGGAGCTGGACTGTGGGCAATCGCGCCAGCCCTGCATGCTCCCGGAGTCCTAACTAGCCCTGTGTGTCACAGGAGACCTGAGGTCTGTCTCTCATCTCCCTGTCAGCTGCCCGCGGCCCCCCCTCTCTCTATCAGCCGCCCCCCCTCCTGAGGTCTGTCTCTCATCTCCCTGTCAGCTGCCCGCGGCCCCCCCTCTCTCTATCAGCCGCCCCCCCCTCCTGAGGTCTGTCTCTCATCTCCCTGTCAGCTGCCCGTGGCCCCCCCTCTCTCTATCAGCCGCCCCCCCTCCTTAGGTCTGTCTCTCATCTCCCTGTCAGCTGCCCGCGGCCCCCCTCTCTCTATCAGCCCCCCCTCCTTAGGTCTGTTTCTCTCATCTCCCTGTCAGCTGCCCACGCCCCCCCCTCTCTCTATCAGCCGCCCCCCCCTCCTGAGGTCTGTCTCTCTCATCTCCCTGTCAGCTGCCCGCGGCCCCCCCTCTCTATCAGCCGCCCCCCCTCCTGAGGTCTGTCTCTCTCATCTCCCTGTCAGCTGCCCACGGCCCCCCCTCTCTCTATTAGCCGCCCCCCCTCCTGAGGTCTGTCTCTCTCATCTCCCTGTCAGCTGCCCGCGGCCCCCCCTCTCTATCAGCCGCCCCCCCCTCCTGAGGTCTGTCTCTCTCATCTCCCTGTCAGCTGCCCGCGGCCCCCCCTCTCTCTATCAGCCGCCCCCCCTTCTGAGGTCTGTCTCTCTCATCTCCCTGTCAGCTGCCCGCGGCCCCCCTCTCTCTATCAGCCGCCCCCCCTCCTTAGGTCTGTCTCTCTCATCTCCCTGTCAGCTGCCCGCGGCCCCCCTCTCTCTATCAGCCCCCCCTTCTGAGGTCTGTCTCTCTCATCTCCCTGTCAGCTGCCCGCGGCCCCCCCTCTCTCTATCAGCCGCCCCCCCTCCTGAGGTCTGTCTCTCTCATCTCCCTGTCAGCTGCCCGCGGCCCCCCTCTCTCTATCAGCCGCCCCCCCTCCTTAGGTCTGTCTCTCTCATCTCCCTGTCAGCTGCCCGCGGCCCCCCCTCTCTCTATCAGCCGCCCCCCCTCCTTAGGTCTGTCTCTCTCATCTCCCTGTCAGCTGCCCGTGGCCCCCCTCTCTCTATCAGCCCCCCCTCCTGAGGTCTGTCTCTCTCATCTCCCTGTCAGCTGCCCGTAGCCCCCCTCTCTCTATCAGCCGCCCCCCCTCCTGAGGTCTGTCTCTCTCATCTCCCTGTCAGCTGCCCGCGGCCCCCCTCTCTCTATCAGCCGCCCCCCCTTTTGAGGTCTGTCTCTCTCATCTCCCTGTCAGCCGCCCACTGCCCCCCTCCTCTCTATCAGGCGCCCCCTCCTTAGGTCTGTCTCTCTCATCTCCCTGTCAGCTGCCCATGGCCCCCCCTCCTCTCTATCAGCCACCCCCTCTTCTGAGGTCCGTCTCTCTCATCTGCTCTGTCAGCCGCCCCCCTTCCTCTCTATCAGCCACCCCCCCTCCTCTCTATCAGCCGCCCCCCTCCTGAGGTCCGTCTCTCTCATCTGCCCTGTCAGCCACCCGCGGCCCCCCTCCTCTCTATCAGCCACCCCCCTCCTCGCCCCCCCCTCCTGAGGTCCGTCTCTCTCATCTGCTCTGTCAGCCGCCCCCCCTCCTCTCTATCAGCCCCCTTTCCTCTCTATCAGCCGCCCCCCTCTTCCTCTCTATCAGCCGCCCCCTCTTCCTCTCTATCAGCCGCCCCCCTCTTCCTCTCTATCAGCCGCCCCCCTCCTCCTCTCTGTCAGACCCCCCTCCTCCTCTCTGTCAGACCCCCCTCCTCCTCTCTGTCAGACCCCCCTCCTCCTCTCTGTCAGACGTGTGGCAGGTGACGTCATGGCAAGGGACAATCCGCTACGTGTGGCAGGTGATGTCGTGGCAAGTGACAATCTGCAATGTGTGGCATCGTGGCAAGTGACCAGCCGCAATTTGTGGCAGATGGCATTATGGCAAGTGACAATTCGCAACAAGTGACAATCTGCATCTGGTGGCAGGTGACGCGGCAAGTGACACACTCGGGGCTCCCACTTATTCTGCATTATGGTGAGTTGAACTATTTTATTTTATATAACAATAGAAATAATGCACTTCAATCATTTTTTTGCGATTCGGCACGGCATCGATTTAACTGACAATTGCGCGGTCGTGTGACATTGTACCTAAACAAATAGAGCTTTCTTTTGGTGGTATTTGATAACTTCTGCGGTTTTTATTTTTTGTGCTATAAACAAAAATAGCGACAACTTTGAAAATTGTTTTTTATTTTAACTTTTGCTATAATAAACATCCAAAAAAATAAAAATTTCTTCATCAGTTTAGGTCGATATGTATTCTTCTACATATGTTTGGTAAAAAAAAAAACCGCAATAAGTGTATATTGATTAGTTTGCACAAAAGTTATTGCGTCTACCAAATAGAGGATAGATTTATGGCATTTTTATTATTATTATATATTTTTTTACTAGTAATGGCGGTGATCTGCGATTTTTTGCGAAACTGTAACATTGCGGTGGACAGATTGGACACTTGACACTTTTTTGGGACCAGTGACATTTATACAGCGATCTGTGCTATAAAAATGCACTGATTACTGTGTAAATGTCACTGTCAGGAAAGGGGTTAAATGTGTTCCCTGGGAGGTGTTTCTAACTGGGGGGATGGGGACTGACTGGAGGAGGAGAGAGATCTCTGTTCCTAATCACTAGGAACAGCAGATCTGTCTCTCCTCCCCTGTCAGAATGGGGATCTGTCTGTTTACATTGACAGATCCCCGTTCTGGCTCTATGGAGCGATCGCGGGTGGCCAGCTGACATCTCGGCCAACGGCCACGCACAGGTCCTTTTATACTCCTATATACATGTATAGAGCCATGACAGGTCCATTTTGGTTATCATGATATAAAATAATGAATATGGGGGCATTTTGGTGGGCGTGATTTTTCTTTTGGGGGGGGGGGCAAGCATTTCATTCTTGGTACCAGGCAGCACAATGTCTTGGGCCGGCACTGACTATGTCACTGGGTGACCCCACCTCCTTGTGACATCATTTAACAAATAAAGACAAGTCTAATAATAGTCAATGACGGCATGAGTGGCCCTGCCCCGTTGTGAAGTCATTGACCCTGCCCCTTTATTTATTTTAACAGAGGGGGAAAGCAAAGCAGTCATTTAGGAGAGGCAAGTGGCAGGTGCGATCCTGCAGGTTGGCAGCCATCATCTATTGTGATTGACACGGATTTACATCGCTGGACAGCATGATTGATGATTGATGATTGATGATGGATCTACATCAGGGGCCTTTTTTTTTAAATTAAGGACTTGTGTTTTTATTTACATTGAACATGTTTTAGTACATTTCACATGTATGGTATGTGGTTTAAATAAAATGACATTATTTCAAGTAACATTTCAAGCTATATTGTTTTCACGCTATAAGTATTGGAGTCCCAAAACTAAAAGGAGATGCCCTGGGTGTGCACACTAGGGCAATGAGATTCCCTTAAGGCCTCATGTACACTGCTGCTGGTAAACGGATGTTTAGGAGCAGTTGGGCATTTTTTCCAGCTGCCCCTGAACTCTCCTCTATGTTATCTTATCAGTACATGTACACTGGTTCGTTTATAGTCGTTTCTAGACAGTTGAGTTAAGAAGCATTTTTTGTAAAGCAAAAAAATGCGTTTAGGATGGATGTTCTGAGGCATTTAAAACGCCAAATGTCTGTAACAGCTTGTAAACGCATGTAAACACGGTAACTTGCATTTCAACGCATTTTGTTTATAGCCGTTTTTAATGGAGATACATTTCTGACCATATGTAATGCAAAAAACGCTTCTAAACGCAAACGCGGCAAAACATACCTTTTTAAACCTCGGTTACTAGCTGTCAAGTTCTAACGTTCAGGAGAGGTTTTAAAACGTCCCTTTTTTTTGCAGGGATTTCCTCTCAATTCCTGTTTTGGTTATGGGAAAGGAAGTGAAGATTTATCTCCGCAATGGGACAAAGATGGCAAAAAACTCACCCTCCCTTATCCTATTCAAAATGGCAAAAAATAGTTGACTAAAGTTTTACTTTAGGCATATTTGTTTCCAATGCACTGTTGAGACGGTCAACAGCAGGGATGAGCCGAACACCCCCCTGTTCGGTTCGCACCAGAACCTGCGAACAGACAAAATGTTCGTGTAAACTTTAGAACCCTATTAAATACAATGGACGTTCGAAATCTAAAGTGTTAATTATAAAGGCTAATATGCAAGTTATTGTCCTAAAAAGTGTTTGGGGACCTGGGTCCTGCCCCAGGGGACATGTATCAATGCAAAAAGAAGTTTTAAAAACGGCAGTTTTTTCGGGAGCAGTGATTTTAATAATGCTTAAAATGAAAAAATAAAAGTGAAATATTCCTTTAAATTTCGTACCTGGGGGGTGTGTATGATATGCATGTGAAGTGGCGCATGTTTCCCGTGCTTAGAACTGTCCCTGCAAAAAATGTCATTTTTGAAAGAAAAAAATGCATTTAAAACTGACTCGCGGCTATTAATGAATTGTCGGCTCCCGGCAATACATACAAAAGTCATTGATAAAAATAAAAAAAAGCGTGGGGGTTCCCCAGAATTCAATTACCAGGCCCTTCAGGTCTGGAATGGATATTAAGGGGAACCCCGCCGCAAATTTAAAAAAAAATTGATGTGGGGTTCCCCCAAATATCCATTCCAGGCCCTTCAGATCTGGCATGGATTTTAAGGGGAACTCCACCCCAAATTTAAAAAAAAATGGCGTGGAGTCACCCTAAAAATCCATACCAGACCCCTTATCCGAGCACGCAACCTGGCCGGCCGCAGGGGAAAAGGGGGGGACGAGAGAGCGGCCCCCCCTCCCTCCTGAACCGTACCAAGCCACATGCCCTCAACATGGGGAGGATGTCCCCATGTTGATGGGGACAAGGGCCTCATCCCCACAACCCTTGCCCGGTGGTTGTGGGGGTCTGCGGGCGGGGGGCTTATCAGAATCTGGAAGACCCCTTTAACAAAGGGGACCCCCAGATCCCGGCCCCCCCCCTATGTGAATTGGTAAGGGGTACATTGTACCCCTACCATTTCACGAAGAAGGCGTAAAAAAATGTTTAAAAAAACACACAAACACCTTGAAAAAGTCCTTTATTTAAAAAAAAACAAAAAAAAACATTCCGGCGATGAAATCCAGTGTCCTGCGGCGATCCCGATGTCCAGCGCTGTCCTTCATTGGTTGTGCCTGAGCGGACCTGATGGGGAACTCCCTCTCAGTATTTTAAATGTATAGACCCGCCCCTTCTAAAGTTCCCCATCAGGTCCGCTCAGCGGACGAGATGCGGAACATGAGAAGGGGCGGGTCTATACATGTATTACCAAAGTGAGAGCAGTCACCCATCAGGTCCGCCCCCTCGGTATGTCGGACCCGCCTACGTCATTGGCTTGAGCGGGGAACTTCCTTCACTATGTAAATTTAAATTACACAGTGAAGGAAGTTCCCCGCTCAAGCCAATGACGTAGGCGGGTCCAACATACCGAGGGGGCGGACCTGATGGGGAACTGCTCTCACTTTGGTAATACATGTATAGACCCGCCCCTTCTCATGTTCCGCATCTGGTCCGCTGAGCGGACCTGATGGGGAACTTTAGAAGGGGCGGGTCTATACATTTAAAATACTGAGAGGGAGTTCCCCATCAGGTCCGCTCAGGCACAACCAATGAAGGACAGCGCTGGACATCGGGATCGCCGCGGGACACTGGATTTCACCGCTGGAATGTTTTTTTTTTTTGTTTTTTTTTAATAAAGGACTTTTTCAAGGTGTTTGTGTGTTTTTTTAAACATTTTTTTACGCTTTCTTCGTGAAATGGTAGGGGTACAATGTACCCCTTACCAATTCACATAGGGGGGGCCGGGATCTGGGGGTCCCCTTTGTTAAAGGGGTCTTCCAGATTCTGATAAGCCCCCCGCCCGCAGACCCCCACAACCACCGGGCAAGGGTTGTGGGGATGAGGCCCTTGTCCCCATCAACATGGGGACATCCTCCCCATGTTGAGGGCATGTGGCTTGGTACGGTTCAGGAGGGAGGGGGGCCGCTCTCTCGTCCCCCCCTTTTCCCCTGCGGCCGGCCAGGTTGCGTGCTCGGATAAGGGGTCTGGTATGGATTTTTAGGGGGACTCCACGCCATTTTTTTTTTAAATTTGGGGTGGAGTTCCCCTTAAAATCCATGCCAGATCTGAAGGGCCTGGAATGGATATTTGGGGGAACCCCACGTCAATTTTTTTTTTAATTTGCGGCGGGGTTCCCCTTAATATCCATTCCAGACCTGAAGGGCCTGGTAATTGAATTCTGGGGAACCCCCACGCTTTTTTTTTTTTTTTTTATCAATGACTTTTGTATGTATTGCCGGGAGCCGACAATTCATTAATAGCCGCGAGTCAGTTTTAAATGCATTTTTTTCTTTCAAAAATGACATTTTTTGCAGGGACAGTTCTAAGCACGGGAAACATGCGCCACTTCACAAGCACATCATACACACCCCCCAGGTACGAAATTTAAAGGAATATTTCACTTTTATTTTTTCATTTTAAGCATTATTAAAATCACTGCTCCCGAAAAAACGGCCGTTTTTAAAACTTCTTTTTGCATTGATACATGTCCCCTGGGGCAGGACCCGGGTCCCCAAACACTTTTTAGGACAATAACTTGCATATAAGCCTTTATAATTAGCACTTTAGATTTCTCCCATAGATTTTTCGAATTTGCCGCGAACACCCCAATTTGTTCGCTGTTCGGCGAACGGGCGAACAGGCAATGTTCGAGTCGAACATGAGTTCGACTCGAACTCGAAGCTCATCCCTAGTCAACAGACATCAGACATGCAGGGACAGCCCATGCTGCCTCTCTGACTTAGCCTTCTGGACCACCTAACAGAGTTTGGTAGGTGATGCAACATACTAAAACCCTGAGTAAACTGCTACTAAACTGAAAGGAACCCTGCAAAAAACAAAAGAACATAAACACAAGTGCATACTAAGCAGGCAGTAAGGAACACATCACTACATTACCATAAAGATACAAACACCTGTCACATTTCTGATAAATTACAACAGCAACATTTACTTTTGACGGTATGGCTAAACTGTATGTGCATTTCCCTATACCACTCTGTTTCTTTAAAAATTAAGATAAAGAATGATCTCTTTCCTGTAACACAGTAAATAGTCCTCGTGGTGCTTCATTTTTTATGCATGTTAAAAGGAATCCTGGAAAGCTACCAACAGTAACGTAATGGAATTCTTTCCAGGCAAGAATGTTGCCACGTTGCATGGCTGAATGGAAATTTGTCATATTTTTAAAAAGAATGTAAATTTTTTTATTGTGGTTATCAAGTTTTTATTATCTGTGTTTACCTACGAATACAAAAAGGTTCAATGTTCCCAGACTTGAATAAAATTGAAAACCTAGATAGGAATCTGACATACAATGTGTGACGGACCCCCGTACTCAAGATGAATCTGTCCGCCGTAAATGCTTCCTCTGTCCGGGAACCAGCACGATCCAAAGTCCCTTAGCCCACCCAGTCACTTTGTCGAAGCATCAGAGTAGGGTAAAACAACAGACTGTGTATTCAAACACATGTACATAGAGGTAACATTCCCTCCCTTTGATTCAGGGCGGGGTAAAATGTCCAATCAGCAATAAGAGTCACACAGGTATTCAAACATTTCAACAATAGACCACTCTCCCTGACCCCGGTCTTCATGCAAGAAACACTTAATACAAACAGTAAAGAGGAGCTGGGCGAGGTAACAATGGTGGCTGATAATAGTTCCACAAGCCTGGCTGGGAGAAGTGTGACTGCCTGGTAACTTAGGAACATGGGACAGCAGTCACACTTCAAACAACCTAGTTAAAAGACTTCAACAGTTTATGAGACCAAGCTCATACAATAGTCCAGCAGTTGGAAAGGTGAAATTTATCTTCGTATATTCAATGAGGGATATTGTTCAGGAATATTTCTGCCCAAAGTGAAAAAGCCACTTCATTCCTTCAGCACAAACCACACACACAGAATCCAGGACAACAGTTTCAAAAGGAAATGCTGAGTTCGGTGTGGTTGTACGGTGAGTTGGGTTAGGCAGACCCAAATGGGGTTCTCGGTTACCCTGTGCCCCTAATAGACACAGGTTGACTTACACACAGGAGGGGACGGGGAAGCTGGACAAGGAGCTTCCAGTGTTCTCCAAGGTAAGCTTGGTTCCACCAGCCCCCCTGCCCAAAGTGACTCCCGTCACACAATGCACGGAAAACAACCAAAGAACATATCTGAGGTGTTCACAAAGGGTAAGAAAACTCCTAGTGCAACAATAAGGGCTCTTGCACATTTCTGTATTTAAACATATGGACGTACAGAGTAACAAATGTTGTTGTGATTCCCAGCAGCCACAGCTGCAGCGTATTTTCTCCCATAGACAAGCATCACAAAAAACATTTACATGTGCATGCATATGGGCATATTTTTTAAATTGTAGAATTTTACCTTAGGAAATGACCCCCAAATGTGAGTGCTGGCATTCATGTGGGCTGCGTACAGCCTTTTTTGTCACACATATCTATGAGCAAAAATATGCTGCAATTGTGGCACTACAACTACATAGGTAATTTACTCTGTTTGCCCATAGGTCTTAAGTAAAAGCCATGTGCAAGAGCACTAAAATATCTGTTGGCTGACTACATTAAATAATTCAAAGATGTGTTTTCAATCAAAGCAGGAGCTGCTGACTCAGAGGTAGGGATGAGCTTCAGGTTCAGGTCAATCATGAGTTTGAGACCAGCAAAGATCCTCGGTGACATCATTGACCAAACATGGTCATGAACATATTTATTCAGTGGCATCATCCTGGTTCCCTGGAGATGTTGTTTACATTCCAGCAGCGCCAGAGAACTGTAATTTGCGATGGAAGTAGCAGCAGCAAGTTGTCAATAGTCACTCATTGTAATTCATGCTGGATCTACATCACTGGACGATTTGATTGGTGTGGCAATTACATGGTGGAACATTATTTTAACCACCTCTCATCCAGCCACTTTATACTCCCACTTCTTGAGTGCTCCCTCTAGGGCGCACAGGGACATGCACTGCGATTGCTATCTCCTTTGGATACTCCAAATCACAGATTGGGATATAGGGCTAATGGTGTAAAGGCATACCCCACTTTAAGTACACTCACTTTACATACACTCGCAAGTAAGGACATACCCGCGAGTGTATGTAAAGTGCCTCACAAGTACTGTACAGACATTTTGCAGCCGCAGTAGAAGGAGCTGAAGCTCCGAGAGCATAGCCCGCCCTGTTCCAATGTGCCCCTGACACCCCCACTACAGCCCCTGAGACCTCAACTACAGCTCCTGACACCCCCACTACAGCCCCTGACCCCCCACTACACCCTAGAAGTGAAAAAAGGTATTGTTTCACTTTTAGTACATGCTCTGGTCCCATTGTGTACTTAAAAGTGGGGTATGCATGTACTGTTGTGGCTAGTGAGCAGGCATAATAGTTGACAAGCAGTACAATTCTTTTTTTCCCCCTTTTTATTGGTTGAACTAGATGGACGTAGGACTTTTTTCAACCAGACTAACTATGTAACTATCTAACAATGTCACTTAACCAGAGCAGCCAATCATAGTGTCCCTGATCACTGCCACACCAGTGCCAGTGTCACAATACTAGTGCAGCCAATCACTGTGTTCCTGATTGCCACCAAACCAGACCAGTGCAGCCGGCAACAGTGTTTCTGATCACTGCAGCTGCCACACCAGTCTCAGTGTTGCCAGACCAGTTTAAGCCATCAACAGTGAACCTGATCGCGGCCACATCAGTCCCAGTATCACCAGACCAATTTAATCCATTAACAGTGTTCTTGATCAACTCCATACCAGTCAAAGTGTCAGCAGACCAGTGTAAGCCGGCAACAGTGTTCCTGATCACTGTCACACCAGTGCAGTGTAGCCTCTGCCTGCCGCCTGCACTGGCCCTGGCCTTTTTATCGACCATGTTTCTTTCCCTAGAGATTGTTCTAGCATTCCAATCTAACTCAATTGATGATTACCATCTGTAGAGCCTTGTTTGTAACTTTTAAACTAGATAGAATTAGTTTTCTAAATAATCAAAATCATACTCTATATAGACAAGTCTGCTTGCATATTTTTTTAGAACAAATAAAAAAATATAGGGAATCATTAATTCAGGGTCCTTTTCATGCATACAGTCATATGCACATATATGAAAACGGTTTTATCTGAAAATTACACTGCTCTGTCCCAAAGCATAGTCCTGTCTAGCAGGAAAGGGAACCTGATCCATGTCTTCTGCATTTTCACTTTCACTTACTGGTCCCCTTTTCACCCCTACCCTGTGACTGAACAGTGAAAGGAGAAGCATCAGACTTATGAACTTATCTTTCTGTCACTTATCCTGCCAGCAAGGCTGGTGCAAGGATTTTTGACACCCTAGGCGAAACCTAATTTTGCCGCCCCCATTGGCCCCACCCCTGACTCCACCCCCTTTGCCCTACCCATGTGACAGGAGGCAACGCTATACAGGAAGCATCGGCTTCCATTAGCGCTGGCTCCAGTGCTGTGATGCGCCTCTAATTACACCACCGGTCAGATGGAGCAGCTGCCTGGGCCTGAGTTAGTTACATGCTGCAGCCTGCAGAGCATGCAGACGCGGAGGGAAACCAGTGTCTGGGCGCCCCTAGGCAGCAGTGTGCCCTAGGCGGGCTGCCTAGCTAGCCTAGTGGAACCCAGGCTCTGCCTGCCAGGATGTCCCTTGCACTGCAGCAGAATTGATGGCTCCCTAATTCTTCTTGCTCTCCCAGTCTAAGCTTTGCTATACAGGGAGTACCAGAGTCCAAGTAAAATTTAGGGACTTAACCAGTTGGGACCTTGGGCATGCTGCACATGCCCAATAAACCTTACTGATGTACAGAGGGTGCATGTAATTCATCCTGTACTCCTGCCTAATGCCCCGTAACACACGATCCGAATATCGTACGACAGATCAAACGACTTTTTTCGCTTAATAGACGCAAGTAGAAATTTAATAGGTTATTAAAGTCACGAAAATTCTCGTACGACAGAAAAAAAAAGGGAAGTGATGTCATGTGTTGTAATGTATTTGTATTGTATTTTCAGACGACAACTATACTGACTAAACAAAAATTGTACGATCTGGTATCGTACGAGGAAATTTTTTGCGCTTGTCCGATCGAATAATATCGGATGAATTGCCGCGATCGGCTCTCGAAAGTAGTGTACACACGATCCGAAAATCATACGATTCTTCCTCGGATGACCGTTTTCATACGATTTTCGGATCGTGTGTACGGGCCATTACTGTTGTATCCCTCCTTGTATTTGAAAGCAGTTTCCAACTGTCAAAAGGGCAACCGGGAGTTGCTATGTAAATACAACAACTGTAGATGCTGCTGGTGTCAAAAAACTGACCAACTGACAGAGTATTTACAAACACTGTTTAGACATAAAGTCTCTCTTTTATTCTTCTGAAGATTAAAGATATGACCGTTGATATGCCTATGATGTCTGTGTAAATTTAACAGTGTGTGTTTAGTATCACTTTAACTTCTTTCCTGGCTGCAACGACCAGGGAAGGTTACACCTGAAACTACAAGAGAGATTTTACACCTTTCTTCTGGATTGTTTGCAGCTAGGGAGAATGGATGTTGCTGCCCCCTCCACCCAGAAACATCTATCATGTCGGATTGCTTTAGTTAGAAAGCCAATAGTCATCTTGCGGAGTATACACACACTCCTGGAGGCTGTAGCTGCCTGGAGTGCGTGTAGATCTCCTCCCCCTTCACCCACAACCACCGCCCTAAGACTTATGGTTATTTTTAACCACCCCCAAAGCATTTCCATAATCATTGGCAGCCAGTGGCAATGTAAACCCCACCTAAATCAATTGCACAATATTGGTGGCGAGTGTCATTTTAGGCCGGGTTCACACCTATGCGAATTGGTTGCGGCTTACACTGCATCCAATTCGCATAACATTTTAAAATACATTGATTTCAATGAGGCTGGTTCACATATGTGCGATGCATTCGCACTGCGCATTGCCCAAAAAACTTGTGCGTTTTCTAGGCATTGCGGTGCGAATTGTCTGCCCATTATGTTCTATGGGAATGCATCTGATTCGCAGATGTGTTGCGTTCTGAACACAGTACGTATGAATCATGAGGGGGAACTCCACGCCAAATTTTAAATAAAAAATCGGCATGGGTTCCCCTCCAGGAGCATACCAGGCCCTTAGGTCTGGTATGGATTTTAATAGGAACCCCTACGCCGGCGTGGGGGTCCCCCCCAAAATCCATACCAGACCCTTGTCCGAGCACGCAGCCCGGCCAGTCAGGAAAGGGGGTGGGGATGAGCGAGCGCCCCCCCCTCCTGAACCGTCCCAGGCCGCATGCCCTCAACATGGGGGGGTTGGTGCTTTGGGGCAGGGGGGCACCCTGCGGCCCCCCCACCCCAAAGCACCCTGCCCCCATGTTGATGAGGACAAGGGCCTCTACCCTGACAACCCTGGCCATTGATTGTCGGGGTCTGCGGGCGGGGGGCTTATTGGAATCCGGGAGCCCCCTTTAATAAGGGGGCCCCCAGATCCCGGCCCCCCACCCTATGTGAATGAGTATGGGGTACATCGTACCCGTACCCATTCACCTGATGGAAAAAAAATGTCAATAAAAAAACACACTACACAGGTTTTTAAAGTAATTTATTAGGCAGCTCCGGGGGTCTTCTTCATACTTAGGGGGTCTTCTTCATACTTCGGGGGTCTTCTTCCAACTTCGGGGGTCTTCTTCCGACTTCGGGGGTCTCTTCTTCTGCTCTCCCGGTGTCGTCTCCGCGCTCTCTGGTTCTTCTCCCGCCTCTCCGGTGCCTTCTTCCTTCTGCCGGGCGCCTCCGCTATTTTCTTCCAGCTCTTTTTCTAGCGGGGGGACCGGTCTTCATCGTTGTCTTCTTCCCTCTTCTCTCCTCTCAATGTTGACTCGACACTCTCTGCAGCTATAATGCCGTGTGCACGGAGCACAACGACTTATATAGGCATGGGGCGTGGTCCACTCAGTGACCCCGCCCTAGGGTGACCACGTGTCCCGGAATGCCCGGGACAGTCCCGCATTTTGCAGGGCTGTCCCCGGCACATTCATGCCAGGACAATACAGTGTCCCGGAATGAAACTGACACAGCCACACCCCCGGGCCAATCTGATGCCCCCAAAAAAGGCCGCCACATCACCGCTTTACTCACTGACAGTACTTGTCCTGGCCGGGAATGCCTGGAGGAGCACAATCCCCGCCCCCTACTTGTGATTGGAGAAATCATAAATCCCACCTCTTGTGTCCAATCACTGTGCTGTGATTCGTTACAGCACAAGCAGATTTTTGGGAAGGGGGGGGGGGGTGTCCCTGAATGGCAGTTTGTAAATGTGGTCACCCTACACCGCCCCCGTATGACGTCACAGTCCCATCATTCCCCAGGCGGTTTTAACCCTTTCTCGGCCGCTAGCGGAGGTTAAATGCGCCCCGCTAGCGGCCGAAATGTGCCACAAATCCGCCCATAGCGTCGGCGTTAAAAATAGCGGAGTTTTACCACCGACGCTATGGGCGGCACAGTGTGAAACGGGTCTAAATCCTCTTCAGAATACACTGACTTGGTCCTATCAGCCTGTGCCCTTTTCTTGAGCTTTCTGCTGTCTAATGAAAGTGGGAGCAGAAGCATTGTGTGCGCCTAGGTGCACGCACCAAGGTAAACAAACCGGTCATTTTTAAATGTCCTGTCAGAATAACTACTCCATCTAGCAGCCATTCTAATAAACAGCTTCTGGAGGGGGGGGGGGGGGTTAAAGTGGTTGTAAACTCAGTACAACCACTTTCACCTACAGGTAGGCCAATATTAAGGCTTACCTGTAGGTGCTGGAAATATCTCCTAAACGTACACGGTTTAGGAGATAATTACATAGTCCCCGTATGCCGATGTCTTCTGCGCATGCGCCGATGAAGGGGTCATGCCGTGACTGGCGGCTCCCGCGCAAGTGACGTCACGCGACTCCGGACAGTCACAGAGCCGGAGTCCGCGGCCCCGGAAGGAAGAGAGGTGAAGATGCACACTTCCTGCTCAGGGGACAGCGGTGACATTGCAGGCTTCGGTTTCAGGTAAGTGACACATAATACGCTACTATGCAATGCACAGTAGCCCATTATGCTTTACCTTTGCAGGGAAATAAAGAGGAAGTAAAACACATCAGGATTTACTTCCTCTTTAAGTAATGACAAAGTTATCGAACAAACAGGCTCATAGCAGAAAAAAAAAAAGCTTTGGTCCATAGGAGGTGTTCAAGTGTGATTAAACTGCTTGCATTAAAACAAAGCTGTATTAAACCCCAAAACAAACATTTAATATATTACAGCTTACCAATTCTTAAATGTGTTTGCAGCATTTGTTTTATTTTTTTCTTTTTTTTATTTTTTTCTTTTTTCTCACCTGGTGATCTGGCCAGTAACACACTTTCTTAAGGCCCATACACATGATCGGACTTTTCAACAACAACGGTCCGACGAACGTGTTTTATCGGACAATCCGACCGTCTGTATGCTCCATCAGACAATTGTTGTTGGTTTTTCAATGGACAAATGTTCGCTGTGCATGTTCTCAAACTTTTCGACAACAAATGTCCGATGGAGGATAATCCGTTTGTGTGTACACAAGTCCATCGGACGAAAGTCCAAAGTACAAACACGCATGCACCGAACCGATGCTAAACATCAGCCAACAATAGCAGAATTTGCCCGAAGGGTGGCGGTAAAGACCTGAAAAACCACGTGATTTGGTGAATGTTGGCTAAAAAACTTCTGCCGTGTGTATGCATACCAAGTTCACGGCCAACGCCCCTTCGGACCAAAATCCACGGAAAAGTCTGATCGTGTGTATGAGGCTTTAGATATAGATGGATTTGACTAACAAATTAGCTCCAGCTTTTTAAGCAGTTTCAGCAACAGAAAAAATGGCTCTAATGTTGCATTCGTATGCATGTGTTAAGGCGTGTTTACGTGTGTTTATGCGGCTTTTAAAGCCTATGAGCGTGTAGCGGGTACTTACTTTCCCGGGTGCATTTTTTGAATCTGGCTGTGACATCAGTGCTATGCTCCCTGCGGTCCATGAGGTGGCGCTGTCACTGTGACCGGAGGGACGAATATCACTGTGTGCCGGGGCCCTTTTTGTCCTCTCTCGGCAGCGGTATGGTGGGGCGGGGAACCCGCCGTGCTTGCTGGGGGAGGGTATAATGGGGGCCGGCCATCTTGGTCACGGGGTCTTCGTCCCAAGCACCTTCAGCTTGCGGACGTGAGTTCGTGCTCGTCCCCTAGGAGGCCTCGGCCTAGGGGGACCAACGGAGATCGTGTTCCACCTCAGGCACCTTCAGTCCTGGGGTGAGGTACTTACAAGAAGGTCCGGAGCTCAGTACCCAACACTGAGTTCCGCGAGGGAAGGGTCCTAAGGCACTTCGGGGATGGAGGCCTGAATCTGAGTAAGAGGCAATGGACCGGGGAGAGCTCCTCACTCGAAGACCCGGTGCAGCAGACTGCCGGTGACGGGTGAGTCTCTTGTCAGAGACCGTCCAGAAGGATCCCCTTCACCTCGTGCGGAGACCATAGCCCACTCTGCAGGAGGAGAGTGGAGGACCGAATTTGTGTCTGGGCCTATTCACACTCACACCTCCTTTTCTGTCCTATCTATCAAGGAAGTCCCTGTATGGTGTGTTCTAATAAAGGAGTGTTGGACTTTAATGGTGTGAGGCTCACTTCCTGGCGGACGAAGTTCACGGTGACTCTTGGAGGGAGGATCCGGGTGCACAGCACAGACCCAAAGGTAAATAAGACATTGCTGATACCACAGGTATTCCCACGTGGTGGAAGCTAGGCGTGGCCCACCCGCTCTCTCTCTCTCCCCCATCAGATACCCCTAGACAAGAGACAGTGCGAGTCGCACGGAGAGAGAAGAGGGGAAGGCGCTACACGTGGGGGCTCGTCCGGGATGGTGTTGTGCATCACAGTACTGAACAAGTCTGCTGGATGAGTTAACTGAATAGGCCAAAGTGCAGCCCTGCTCGAAGTCGTGGAATTGACCTTAGACAAGGGAAAGGCCCGCGCAGGAAGAGCGGTGAACGGGGGGAGACCCAGCCGTGTGAGGTACTACACGTGGGGGCTTCTAATTGCACTGCGCCAACAGACACAACCCCCACCGCTTAGTTCGTGGGCGTGGCTCAACCAAAGAGGAAAAAAGCCCGCGAACTGGAGCAAAGGGGAGGAGTCCAATACGTAAGAGGGCTACACGTGGGACTTTGGCGCGAAAACTCTGCAGTGTGCGATGGACCAGCAACAAGTCACCATGTTTGGACATACTTCATGGATCCCAGTTCACCCTGCTACTACCACGATGACTGCTGCTGCTCCGGTAACGGATCCCGGGATCCGGCTGAAGCCAAGGGGTCGATTCGCCCTGTATTCGTGCATGGACGTAGAGGCCCTGGGTGTAATTTGTCCCGGGTGCTCGGGACTAGTGTGCCACCTGAAGCCCTTCGGACAATGTGAAGCCTGTGGGGAGTTCCTGTTCGAGGTGGATCCGGTAGTAGACAGGCCGAGAACCATCTACCCAGGCCGGGCTTCAGGTAACACTACTCGCAGAGGAGGAATTACTGCTGTAAAAGCCATCCCAGCGCACACTGCAGCGATCGAGGAGGTGGTCGTTAAAACTCAACGGGAGAAATCCGAGGATGCTGACTCGGTCACCACTGTCTCACAGCGTCCGCCACCGAAGAAGAGAACCAGCGTGGTGGCCCCGACCAGCGGTGGTGGCGGACCATCTCGCCAGCTTACGCAAGGCCTAGACGGATCTGTTGACGAGTCTTCCGGACGTCCCGCTTCAAGGAAAGGTCGAGGTGAGCTGGGCAAAGAGACTTGGTGCATGGGCGGAGGTGCCGGGAAGGCATGGCCCAGTACGCCTGCGGGAGGTGTTAGCTCCGTCTCTACAACGGGCTACATACCCGCGGAGGAGTGTGATACCTCGGATCTGGAGTCACTCTCTGATATGGGAGATGACACTGCCATTGACGAGCTGTTTGCAGAGAAGGGCTGGGACAAAGTACCGCTAGCTTCACTCCGAAGGCCTCGAGATTCACCCATGTCCACGGGGGAGAGTACACCCCGGGTGGAGGCACCAGCGTCTGAAAAAGGGTCCCGTCCCCAGCCCACATCTACATCTCCGGTGCCACCTGCATCAGGTACTGGGGAGCAGAAGTTGATACTACGGGCACCTATGCCTCAACCAGAAGTGGTCAAGGCCCCTCGCCATCCGGACTCTATAGTTCTACCCGGCGAAGGGGACAAAGCCACAATGCCTCCGCTGTCAAGGCTTCAGAGACTCTTCTGTCAGAAAGTTGCTGCTGACTACAGGTGGGAATATCCGTACCTCCCCAAGGAGTTACTCTACGAAGTGGAGGTGTACCGAGAGCGCTGGTATAATGACTTCGTGTGGACCCACCTTAAGGTCCCACACGCCCGCAGGTACTTGACATGCTCTCCAAAGACATCTCAGCGGTTCAAAGACTGCAAGGCAGAGTGGATGTTGGGAAGACACATCCATGCGGACAAGGTGTTGATTCGACGCAAAGAAGGTGAGGATGTGGAGTACCATTTGGAGACCATGGATCGGCATCTAAAACCTATCGTTCTGCCGCATCCCCGCATCTACCTCTGAGGAGAAAAAGACTCCATTTGTTTGCTTTTTGAAAGGACTTTGCACCCCCTGAACTTTGCTGTTTGACTTTCTTGTTGGTGCCATCATCAGTGCTTTTGCCCCGCAAGAGGGGTGCTTGTGTCATTCCGAGGAAGAACTGTTCCAGTTGTTGTTCTTTCCTCTCCGGTGAGAAGTTGCAGACTTTGGGGTAGATAGGGCCCGGAGTCAAGCAGCAGGAAAAAGAGAAGATGGTTCAACGGGTGCAGTTACCGCAAGGCTGTCACCAGGTGGCAGTCTCGTGCAACGTTACACATTGTACACACTTACACTGGAGGAAAAGATATTTCTCTCAGGAGGAGTTTCCTTTTCTCTCACACATACACATGTGTCAGGGTTTTATTGTTTCTTTTCTCTTCCCTCAGCAGGAGAGCGTCTCGGCAAGATTATGGGACCTGGGGTGGTTCTTAGTTAGGATGGGAGGGAAAAGTATAATGTTTTAAATGTTGTCTTTCACTCCTCTTTTGTTGCAGGGCTCAGACACAACTTCTCCGTTAGGATAGTTTCCTAAATTTTTTTTGTTTTTTTTCAAATTGTTAGTTGGTTTCTGGATTGGATTATGTCAGCCGTTGAGGGCGTGATTCACTCCAGACACTGGGGTCCAGTGTCAAAAGACAGGGGGGAATGTGTAGCGGGTACTTACTTTCCCGGGTGCATTTTTTGAATCTGGCTGTGACATCAGTGCTATGCTCCCTGCGGTCCATGAGGTGGCGCTGTCACTGTGACCGGAGGGATGAATATCACTGTGTGCCGGGGCCCTTTTTGTCCTCTCTCGGCAGCGGTATGGTGGGGCGGGGAACCCGCCGTGCTTCCTGGGGGAGGGTATAAAGGGGGCCGGCCATCTTGGTCACGGGGTCTTCGTCCCAAGCACCTTCAGCTTACGGACGTGAGTTCGTGCTCGTCCCCTAGGAGGCCTTGGCCTAGGGGGACTAACGGAGATCGTGTTCCACCTCAGGCACCTTCAGTCCTGGGGTGAGGTACTTACAAGAAGGTCCGGAGCTCAGTACCCAACACTGAGTTCCGCGAGGGAAGGGTCCTAAGGCACTTCGGGGATGGAGGCCTGAATCTGAGTAAGACGCAATGGACCGGGGAGAGCTCCTCACTCGAAGACCCGGTGCAGCAGACTGCCGGTGACGGGTGAGTCTCTTGTCGGAGACCGTCCAAAAGGATCCCCTTCACCCCGTGCGGAGACCATAGCCCACTCTGCAGGAGGAGAGTGGAGGACCGAATTTGTGTCTGGGCCTATTCACACTCACACCTCCTTTTCTGTCCTATCTATCAAGGAAGTCCCTGTATGGTGTGTTCTAATAAAGGAGTGTTGGACTTTAATGGTGTGAGGCTCACTTCCTGGCGGACGAAGTTCACGGTGACTCTTGGAGGGAGGATCCGGGTGCACAGCACAGACCCAAAGGTAAATAAGACATTGCTGATACCACAAGCGTAAACTCATTCTGTTGGCTACAATATTCATTTATTCTAGCTCCTCTCCAAATGCAGCTCTGAGGCCTATGTTTTCATGCCTCTGTACACTGCTCTTAAAATAGCTAAACGCCTAGTGTGCTGGATCCATAGACTAAAGACTCATACACACGATCGGACTTCCATCTGACTTTTCCGTGGATTTTGGACTGAAGGGGAGTTGGCCGTGAACTTGTTCTGCATACAGACGGCAGAACTTTTTCAGCCAACATTCACCAAATCATGTGGATTTTCAGCTCTTTACCGCCACCCTTTGGGCAACTTCTGCTATTGTTGTCTGATGTTTAGCATTGGTTCGGAGCATGCGTGTTTGTACTTTAGACTTTAGTCCGATGGACTTCTGTACACATGATCAGATTATCCTCCATCGGACATTTGTTGTCGAAAAGTTAGAGAGCATGCACAGTGAACATTTGTCAGTTGAAAAAGCAACAACAATTGTCCGATGGAGCATACACATGGTTGGATTTTATGATAAAACACGTCCGTCGGACCGTTGTTGTCGAAAAGTCCGATCGTGTGTATGGTCCTTAAAGCCTCGTACACACGATCGGATTTTCCGCAGACAAAGCCTCTGACTTTTGTCCGAAGGGCGTTGACCAAAAACTTGTCTTGCATACAAACGACACACAATTGTCGGCCAACATATACGAACGTAGTTACGTACTACGTCGTTTTTCAGCTCTTTAGCGGCACCCTTTGGGCACCTTTTTCTAATGTTGTGTTTGGTGAGCATTGCTTCCGAGCATGCGTGTTTGTACTTTGGACTTTTGTCCGATGGACTTGTGTACACGCACTTTCGCGGAAAATTTTAAAGCCTGCCATCCAACATTTGTCAGCGAAAAATCCGACAACAATTGTCCGATGGAGCTTACAAGCGGTCGGATTTTCTGCCAACAGCCTGTCATCACAAAAACCCGTTGGAAAATCCGATCGTGTGTACGAGGCTTAACACTGAACTGAGTTTAAAGGCATTAAAAAAAAATATGTTGGGTGTCTGTAAAAGCAGCGTTTTTTTTTTTTTGTTGTCCTGTGTGCATGAGTCCTAAAATAAAAATAACAGACTTTGTGGCAAGGTCAGTGAAAATTAATGAAAAAAAAAAAAGGCTTAAAAAAAACTAAAGCATCCACCACATCTAAGTGGTAAACGGCAATATAGTAAATGTTAGTTTTTTTCATTTATTACCACTAAAAGGATGCATTAGAGGACTGCATTCATTTGTGTCTTTATACCTGCCCAGAGTTCAGCTTACAGTTTGCTCCTTGCAAATGTTGTGTTAACTGCTAAAATCAGCAAAACAGAGTTTTCCAACTTTATATGGGAAACTTTCATGTTAAGTTTTTTCTTTATTGTAATTTATTTGTATTGCTTATTTCATTTTTTATTTTTTTTGATTCAATGAACCGTGAGATTATTATTACTCTTTCGTCCATGGACCGACACAGCTTCTCTATTGACAAAGTGGGTATTATCCGTTAATTAGGAGTGACTAGGCAGAAAAACTTGTAAAAAGTGTTGCATCACACCTTCTACAGTACCGCCCAGGGGGCGGACCCTCCGGGTATAACCTCTCAGTCTGCATCTTCGCAGATCAGTTTTTTTCTGTCTAGCAAGGAGTAGGACATGGCTCCCTTCGGGCCCATTGGTCTGGGGGAAAAAGATATATATTTTTTTGCTACATTTTTGTTTCCTGCAATCTTCGATCAACTGCCGACTGGGTGACAGGCTGGATCCTCGATCCTTGTAGTCTCCCCAGTTTCGGCCATCGAGCGTGTGCCGACCCTAGCTACGCGCTGGGTTTTCCACGACATGCCCGTCGCTCCACGGGTGGCCGGTGAGCCTACGCTCCAGGGCCTGCATCGGACCGCTCAGCTTCGGCTGACCTTACGGCCGAGTCGCAGCAGCCTGGCCGGTGAGCTTACGCTCCAAGGCTTGCATCGGACCGCTCAGCTTCGGCTGACCTTACGGCCGAGTCGCAGCAGCCTGGCCGGTGAGCGTCACGCTCCAGGGCATACATATGATCGTCCCTTTTGGGTCCAATCACAGCATGCTTGGCCAACAGTCACCTTCCGTGCGCGGACGATGACCTGTTTGGAATGTCTTCCAGCATAATACATGCAGGATAGGTAAGTAAAACTCCCCTGCCTCGGCTGGGTGATTTAGCTGGACATTCCTGGAGAGATCAAGTAAGTGGTTGTGGCCCCTTTCTTCCCTCTCTCCCTGCCTTTCCCTCCTCCCTGGGCTTCTAGCTAAAGGTTGCTGGGTGCTGGGGGTCACCTAGGGGGCTCCACTGGAGCGGGGCTGGCTGTAACTAACATTTAAAAGAAATGTCATTTCTGCTTACCTGTGTTTGTGTGCTTCCTCCTCCATGCTGTCGGCGGCCATTTTGAGGTGGTCCATGCCGAGTTCGGCCTCTTGTGACTGCCCGGCGGCCATCTTCCTGTGGTTCGGCCACACCCACTGGCCCCTATCAGCTGACCGGCGGCCATGTTTGTCCACCCTGTATGCATATATTGCCGTTCGGCGGCCATCTTTTTGTGGGCTATGGCTGCTTGACCTCTATCTTCGGTCAGCGGCCATTTTCTTAGAGCCCACATTATCTTCCATACAGACGTTTTTGGCAACCATTTTGCGAGAGCCTTTGGCCTCTAGGGTGCATTACACTGGTGCGAAAATTCACACAGGAAATGCTGATAAAAGAAGCAGACTGACACAGCAGCAAGGGGACAGCATCACAGGCGCAGCACACGGCAGCATAGCAGTACCTATCCAGGGTGGTGAGTCCTCTGGGTGACCCAGCCTCTCTGCAGCACAGGAGGGTGGCCTATTGATATATTGCCTGGAGCCCTGTGAGTGTCAGCGTGTGGTCAGCATGGCATCTGAGCCAGATTTCTTCTCCCCTGAAACACCAGATTTAGCAGCTGGTGCCCCTGAGATGTCTATGAACGCAATCCTAGAGGCGTTTGCTGCCAGGGTGGAAGCAGCACACGGGAATACAGGGGGTAGTAAACGCCCCGTCCCCTGCAAGCTTCTGGGGATAATTCTGATGCAGAACCAGGTCCAGCTACGGCTCGGGGCCCAGATTCTGACGCATCAGAGACTGCAGACCGTGACCGGACAGGGAGGATGACTCCAAGTCCAGGTCAGTACGCAACACGGCTTTGGTATCTGACCTTATTACTGCAGTGCAGGATATGCTAAAGTTGGAAAATACTGCAGAAGCAGCAGAGACTCCGGTCCACTTGGGTTTCATAGACCTGCCCGCACTGCTAAGGTGTTCCCTTGTGTGTCTTTTGATAAACTCTTATACAAGGAATGGGAGAACCCAGTGAGGGTCTTTACAGCCCCAAAGAGGTTTGCGGTACGGTACCCCTTTGAGGAGAGTTTTCTGAAGAAATGGACCTCTCCCCCTATAGTGGACCCTCCGGTGTCCAGACTTAATAGAGCCACCACAATTCCTGTAGAAGGGGCTCCTGTTTTCAAGGACCCTGTGGATAAGAAGGCTGAAGCACTCGCTTGCTACCTATACTCAGTGGTAGGCTCGGCAGTACGCCCGGCATTGGCGGGGGCCCTAGTGTCTCACACACTTACTGAATGGGCAAGATTGCTACTCCAGGGGTTAAGGAGCGAGATGCTCCTCCTGATGAGATAACATTGGCCCGACCAGTTGGTCCAGGGCCTTAGGTTTGTCTGCGAGTCAGACGTGAATACTATTCCCCTGCTGTCTAAAACTTCGGTTTATGCAGTAGCAATACGCCGCCTGATCTGGCTAAAAGGCTGGTCTGCGGACCAGACTTCCAAGAAAGCCCTGTTGGATCTGCCTTTTAAGGGCGACAGACTTTTTGGGGCTTCTCTGGATGACATCATCAAGGATGCCACAGGAAGTAAAAGCACTTTGCTTCCCCAAATTAGCAAGGGTAAGGTGCCACGCCAAGGGGCAAGGGCCCTCCTTTACTGCACGCAAGCGTTTTTTTTGTCCCCCTAGGGCGACAGGGAAAAGACCACAGGCAGATAAAGCGCCTGCCTAAGGACAAAAGCGCCCTTGGTCCCGCATACCCAATAAGCCTGCGAACAAATTTGCGTCCGCATGAAGGTCCACCCCCACCCAGCTCTCGGTGGGGGGACGTCTTCGCAAATTCGCGACTCAGTGGACAGCTCTAATCTCCGACAGGTGGGTTTGCGAAGTAATCTCCTCAGGCTACAAGATAGAGTTTCTCTCTTGTCCACCGAACAGATTCAACACCTCCAATCTCCAGCTACTACCGACCCGTCGGGAGGCCCTGTATAGGGCGGTCCAGGGTCTACTGGAACGCGGGGTAGTTATTCCTGTTCCAGATATGGAACGGGGTTTTTACTCAAATCTGTTCTTTGTGCCGAAGAAGGAGGGGGTTCGTCCAAGCTTGGATCTCAGAGCCCTCAATTGCTTTGTGAAGGTACAAAGATTTCGGATGGAGTCGGTTCGATCTGTAGTAACGGCTCTCCATCCGGGGGACTTTTTTGCCTCCTTGGACATCAAGGACGCATACCTGCATGTCCCCATATACTCCAGACACCAGAGGTTTCTGCGATTTGCTATCGGGAAGGACCACTACCAGTTTGTGGCCCTCCCGTTGGGCCTTACCTCAGCACCCAGGACGTTCACCAAGGTGCTCGCTCCGATTCTGGCACTTCTAAGACAGCGGGGTATCGCTATCACAGGCTACTTGAACGACCTTCTGCTGAAGGCCCCTTCAAGCTCAGAATTAGAGGTAAGCGTGTCCATTACCTGTCAGACTCTTCGAGACTGTGGTTGGATACTAAACACGCAAAAGTCAGTATTGGTGCCCACTCAACGCCTAGTGTACCTGGGGTTGATTCTGGATTCCTCAGAGGCAAAGGTATTCGTCCCTGTGGAGAAGTTGCAAACCCTCCGGGCTGCAGTACGGCAGCTGACTTCCAGGAATTGGTCGTCACTCCGTTTTTGCATGCGAGTGTTGGGCCTCATGGTAACCTCCTTCGAGGCGGTCCCATATGTTCAATACCACACTCGAGTCTTACAGAAGGAAGTTCTGTCCAGATGGAACAGATGCCCTTCATCTCTGGATTATCAAATCCGAATGAGCCACCTAGTCAGGAGATCCCTGGTATGGTGGCTGACAGCACCGCCTCTAATGGCCGGGAAGTCATTTCTTCCGGTTTACTGGATAGTGATCACGACGGACGCCAGCCTTACAGGTTGGGGGGGGGTCTGGGGTGTCCAGTCGGCGCAAGGTCGCTGGACCCCAGAGGAAGCTCTCCTGCCGATCAATGTCCTGGAGATCCGGGCGATCAAGCTGTGCCTCTTCAAATGGTCTCAGAGGCTGCAAGGGCGTCCAGTCAGGATCCAGTCAGACAACGCCACAGCGGTGGCATATGTCAATCATCAAGGAGGAACAAGAAGCTCAGCTGCAGCATCGGAGGTTGCTCGCATCCTGAAGTGGGCAGAGAAGAGCGTACCGGCACTATCGGCCGTGTACATTCCGGGCGTGGAAAGCTGGCAGGCAGACTACCTGAGCCGCCAGATGCTGGACCAGGGAGAATGGTCCTTACACCCGGAGGTGTTCCAACTCCTCTGCCAAAGATGGGGCACACCAGACGTAGATCTTCTGGCTTCCCGACTCAATCGGAAGGTATTGAGATTTGTGGCCCGGTCAAGAGACCCATGGGCAGACGCAACGGACGCGTTGATAGCATCGTGGGGTCAGTATCGGCTAATCTATGCCTTCCCTCCCTTAAGGCTTCTTCCTCTTCTGCTCCGCAGAGTGGAGGCAGAGGGAATTCCAATGATCCTAATCGCTCCAGATTGGTCTCAGCGTCCTTGGTACGCCGATCTAGTATGTCTGGTAGCAGACGTCCCCTGGCGCCTACCACTACGGAAGGACCTGCTATCGCAAGGTCCCATACTCCATCCTGCTTTACGGTCACTGGCTTTAACGGCATGGCTATTGAGAACCAGGTACTGAGAGACCGGGGCCTGTCGGATTCAGTAATCTCTACTATGAGAAGTGCTCGGAAACCGTCCTCTAGGAAGGTTTATCACTGCACTTGGAAGGCCCACATCTCCATGTGTGAGGAAATGAAATGGCATCCGCGTACTTATTTGGTTTCCAGAATCCTGCTGGTTTTACAGCATGGGGTGGACCAAAGGCTTGCCCTAACTACGATTAAGGGACAGATATCTGCCCTGGCTGTCTTTTTTCAGCGACCCCTGGCGGCTCACTCTCTCGTGAGTACATTTGTGCAGGGGGTTCGACATGTGGCCCCTCCGGTCCGTCCCCCGTTACTTCCGTGGGACTTGAACCTGGTCCTCTCGGTGCTTCAGAAGGCACCGTTTGAGAATATTAGAGATATTCCCCTGTTGACACTTTCTCAGAAAGTGGTCCTTTTGGTGGCTGTTACGTCAGTTAGACGAGTCTCTGAGCTGGCAGCCTTGTCCTGCAAGGCTCCCTATTTGATTTTCCACAAGGATAAGGTGGTGCTGCGGCCGCAACCTTCCTTTCAAAGGTCGTTTTGGCTTTTTATCTCAATGAAGACATTGTACTTCCATCCTTGTGTCCACAGCCGTCGAATCCTAAGGAGTCGGCGTTGCATTCCTTGGACGTTGTCCGAGCTTTGAGAGTATACCTATCTGCTACTTCCCGGTTCCGGAAGTCAGACTCACTGTTTGTTTCGGTGGCTGGTCCCAAGAAGGGCCAAGCAGTCTCATCGGCCACCATCTCTAGGTGGATCCGACAGATAGTAATCCAGGCTTACGCCTTAAAGGGTCAAGCGCCCTTTTCCCGGTCACGGCGCATTCGACCAGGGCAATAGGTGCCTCTTGGGCTTTCCGACATCAAGCGTCTGTTTCCCGATTATGTAAAGCGGCGACTTGGTCGTCCGCTCACACTTTCACAAAATTCTACAAAATTGATGTAGGTGCATCTTTGGATGCCTCTTTCGACCGCAAGGTTTTACAAGCGGCTGTTTAGAGTTGCAGCTCCTCCGTTGGAGGAGTGCTGTTTTGTGTTTGGGGTGAAGTTTATTTTTATGCTGTTACCACCCCTCGTTTTTTCTCTGACACTGCTTTGGGACGTCCCACTTTGTCAATAGAGAAGCTGTGTCGGTCCATGGATGAAAGGGTAAATAGGATTTTTTACTCACCGTAAAATCCTTTTCTCTGAGTCCATGGACCGACACAGCACCCACCCCTCCTTTTAAGTTTGTACTGCTTTTTGACGAACTGATCTGCGAAGATGCAGACTGAGAGGTTATACCCGGAGGGTCCGCCCCCTGGGCGGTACTGTAGAAGGTGTGATGCAACACTTTTTACAAGTTTTTCTGCCTAGTCACTCCTAATTAACGGATAATACCCACTTTGTCAATAGAGAAGCTGTGTCGGTCCATGGACTCAGAGAAAAGGATTTTACGGTGAGTAAAAAATCCTATTTTTTTTGTGTACTTCTGAAATACAGCGTTAAAAATCGGCCAGCATGCATTTACTGAGAGCTTTTTTTCTCTTCTTTTTTCTCTATAAAATATTTTGCCAGAACTTTGTAAAGATTTATCAACACACGGGTGTGCATTTGTGGAAAGGTCACTTAGGCCACGGCCTTGGACAGCAAAAGCACAGTTGGTAGCAGATCACTGTAGGTTTTATTATCCAATGTCCCTTCTTCTTCCTTCCTCATGTATGCCTGAAGCAATAAAACAAAGTGAAACTGACATTTAAAAATGAACTCATTGTCACATCAGTTATGCCTTCACAAAAAAAAAAAAAAAATGGTTTAAATGTACAATTTTCTCTAGTTCCTTATTATGGCCAGGACTAAACAAAAAAACTTTCAAAAGTATTTTCTTTTTTTTTTAGTCAGGTAAATATGAAATTTATCTTGGTATTTTATTTTTTATAGTAAGCATTTGGAACCCTCTGCACCTTTTCACAAACCAAACTCTGCTATTCACAAACCTAAATTATGAAAATTTACCCAACCAAGTCACTCTTCCCTAATAATGTCTGTGGCCAAAGTTTCAATCAGAAAAAAAAACAGCCACTAGGTAGGTTGCTATTGTGTTTTGCCTACTTAAGCCGGCCATACACGGTTCGAATTTCGAAAGAATTTTCTTTCGAAAATCGTATCAAAGAATTTTCATACGAATTTCGCACCGTTAATGGGCTGCAGCAACAGCCGATTTTCGTGGGCAATCAAATTTGAGGAATCAAACATGTTGGAAATTTTTTGAAAAACAAACGATTTTCTAATCAATGATGGGAGAATCGTGCGAGAAATGTAATAGAAAAAAAAATGCGCATGTGCAAGAAAAGAATATTCCTGGAGAGAAAAGAATATTCCCGGCCGAATTTCGAAAATCAATGGTGGCATCATCGGATCACAAAAAAAACGAACTTTCTGATTTTGAAGCGAAAATTTGTTTGAAATTCGACCGTGTATGGCCTGCTTCAGTTGACCCAAAATGCTTTGTGCCATGTCCATATTTGGTTAAAGCGGAGTTCCACCCAAAAATGGAATTTCCGCTTTTCTGAACCCCCCCCCCTCCGGTGTCACATTTGGAACCTTTCTGGAGGGAGGGGGAGCAGATACCTGTCTAATACAGGTATTTTGCTCCCACTTCCAGGCATAGATAGCCGCAGTATCCACGGATATCTACACCACGTCCAGCGCCTCCACCGTCCCCCCCGCTGTCTTCTGGGACCTCCCGGCTGTCTTCTGGGAGACACACAGATCCTGTTACAGTAGGGAACCAAGAAGTGAAGCAATGCTTCACTTCCTGATTCCCTTACCGAAGATGGCAGCGGCAGCACCCAAGAGCTGAGGGACAGATCAGCATCGGGTGCCAACAAGTAAGTGTCCATATTTTAAAAGTCAGCAGCTGCAGTATTTGTAGCTGTTGACTTTAAAAAAAAAAACATTTTGGGCGGAACTCCGCTTTAATGATATCACCCAGGTATACATTCAGCTATTGGACCAGGAGCTGTCATTTGTGCTGAGCAGTTCATTGGGAGAGGTCTGCGTTTTTTTTAAAGGATGTCAGATATCGTGACTGATGTGGTTCTACATCACTGGATGATGTGATTGACAATGGATTCACAATTTTTAATAGACCAGAGTTGCAGGGGAAGAGGCTGTCCTCCTCAACATTGGAGCAATGTGTTTTGCCCGGGCGGGGGGGGGGGGGGACACCTTAGGCACGGTACACCTCCCATGTTAAGGAGACGTGACCTGGTATGGTTCAGGAAAGGGGGCACATACTTGCTATCCCCCTTTCCTGGTATGGCCTTTGGGGGGACCACACACATTGTTTTCTTGTTTTTTTTTATGGGGTTCCTGCCTATAATCCAGTTTTCTATCTAGATTAAAGCATTATCAGTTGATAGGGCGCAAGCAGCTGGCCCACAAAGCATCTTCAATTGTTAGGAGGCAAGGGGCCGCTTTTATCCTACCAAACAAAGACAATTTTTCCCCACACACTTCTAGCTTCCTTATTTGTCTGAGAAATACTTAAGCCTCGTACACACGACCGAGTTTCTCATCGAAAAACGACAAGAAACTTGCTGGCAGAGCTTTCTTGCCGAGTAAATCGGTCGTGTGTACGCGGCTATCAGGTTTCTCGTCAAGAAAACCGACAAGAATCTCGACGAGAAATATAGAGAACCTGCTCTCTATTTTCTCGTCGAGATTCTCGTCAGCCTGTTTCTCGACGAGAAAAGTGTGTGTGTGTACACTTACCTGTCCTCCGGGAAGCCCGCGCATGCTCGAAATGACTTCGACGCATGCGCGGTAGCTTCCTAGGCATAGTTAGGGTGTAGCAAGATGACGGCGATGGCATCGAATGTGACGAGCGCACGCTCGTCGTAGTCGATGACGTCACCGCGTTCGCTCCATTCAAAGAACCGCGGGTTCTTTGAATCGAGTGTCTGTACACTCAGCCGGGACAAGTTTCTTGTCCAAAAATCTCGTGAAGAAATACTACGTGTTTTTTCCTGAATGAGATTCTCGGTCGTGTGTACGAGGCTTCAGGCTCCACGGGGAGCCCCAGAACATTTTCTCCCACAGGGGTACACAATTTGTTTCCAGGCTCTGGAAGGCCTTCTGTGACCTCTTGGGGACCAACCTCTCTTTTTCATCTGCCTATCATCCTCAAACGAATAGGCAAACTGGGAGAACAAACCAATCCCTGGAGACCTATCTCCGCTGTTTTGTCTCTGATAAGCAAGTAGAATGGTCCTCAGCATTGCCCTGGGCTGAATTTGCCTATAATAACTGGCCTCATTCTTCTACTGGAATTTCTCCTTTCTATTGTGTTTATGGTTTCCATCCCAAATCCTGTTCATTCTTGGACATTTCTTCTGAATTTCCTGATTAGTGATGAGCCGAACACCCCCGGGTTCGGTTCGCACCAGAACCCGCGAACGGACCGAAAGTTCGTACGAACATTAGAACCCTATTAAATACAATGGATGCGAACGTTCGAATTCTAAAGTGCTAATTATAACGACTATTATGCATGTTATTGTCCTAAAAAGGGTTTGGGAACCCGGGTTCTGCACCAGGGGACATGTATCAATGCAAAAAGAAGTTTTAAAAACGGTCGTTTTTCGGGAGCAGTCATTTTAATGATGCATAAAGTGAAAAAAAAAAAGTCAAATATTCCTTTAAATATCGTACCTGGGGGGTGTCTAAAGTATGCCTGTGAAGTGCCACGTGTTTCCCGTGTTTAGAACTGTCCCTGCACAAAATGACACTTCTAAAGGAAAAAAAGCCATTTAAAACTGCTTGCGGCTTTAATGTAATGTCTGGTCCCGGTAATATGGATGAAAATCTTTAAGAAAAATGGCATAGCTACCCCATGACCCCCCCCCCCCCTACCCCAGCCCATTACCAGCCCCTTTGGGTCTTGTATGGATATTAAGGGGAACCCCGCACATAAAATAAAAAAGGCCCTATATACTCTGAACAGCCGTATACAGGCGGTGCATACAAGACAGGGACTGTAGGTTTGTTCTTATGTAGAATCTGTTTGTAATTTTGAACAGGTACATTGTTTAAGTGTAGCTCCAGCCCAAAAATCTATTTTTAAACTTTTTGGAAAACATAGGTAAGGGTTATCACCCCTGTAACATTTGTTTTGCTGTCTGTGCCCCTGTTCAGAACATTTCACCTCACTTTCCGTCCCAATGACAACTGTTTTTGAAATGTGGTGTTTTTCTTGAAACAAGGATTGGTGATAAAGCATCAGTACAGAGGAGACACCTTTCTCCCATATTAATTCTTACAGGAGAGAATTTTCTTTCCTAGGGGTAGATTTCCTCTCACTTCCTGTTGTCTTCTTGCGTTTGCAAGTAGGAGTCGTTTGTAAGTTGGATGTTTGAAAGTAGGGACCTGCCGTATATACTCTGCAGAAATAGGCCCCTTAGTTGTTGGTGTTGGCACAACACTGTAAGCACTCACAGTTACTCTTGGTTGGTGCTGGAACGCCCTGCTGTCAACTATTATATCAGGCATTGTAATTACATATAATTGTTGAACAGTGGTAGTAAAAATTGGGCCTTTGATGGTGGTGCTGGTGCCACAACACTGTAAGCCCTGACAGTTACTCTTGGTGGGTGCAGCAATGGGCCCTGCTGTGAATTATTAGATCAAGAATTGTAATTGCATGCCCCTGTTGAACAGGGGCTGAAAAATTGGGCCTTTCGTGGTGGTGGTGGTGGTGGTGGTGTTGCCACAACACTGTAAGCCCTCAGAGTTACTCTTGGTGGGTGCAGGAATGGGCCCTGCTGTGAATTATTAGATCAAGAATTGTAATTACATGCCCCTTTTGAACAGGGGCTGAAAAATTGGGCCTTTCGTGGTGGTGGTGGTGGTGGCGTTGCCACAACACTGTAAGCCCTCAGAGTTACTCTTGGTGGGTGCAGCAATGGGCCCTGCTGTGAATTATTAGATCAAGAATTGTAATTGCATGCCCCTGTTGAACAGGGGCTGAAAAATTGGGCCTTAGGCACTGGTGGCACAACACTACAACCCCTCACAGATACTGTACTTGGAGCACAGCAATGAGCCCTGTTGCAAAGTATTGCTTCAAAAATTGTAATGACACGCCCCTGTTAAACAGGGGCTGAAAAATTGGGCCTTAGGCACTGGTGGCACAACACTACAACCCCTCACAGATACTGTACTTGGAGCACAGCAATGAGCCCTGTTGCAAAGTATTGCTTCAAAAATTGTAATGACACGCCCCTGTTAAACAGGGGCTGAAAAATTGGGCCTTAGGCACTGGTGGCACAACACTACAACCCCTCACAGATACTGTACTTGGAGCACAGCAATGAGCCCTGTTGCAAGGTATTGCTTCAAAAATTGTAATGACACGCCCCTTTTAAACAGGGGCTGAAAAATTGGGCCTTAGGCACTGGTGCCACAACACTCCAACCCCTCACAGATACTGTACTTGGAGCACAGCAATGAGCCCTATGGCAAATTATTGCTAAAAAAATTGTAATTACACGCCCCTGTAAAACAGGGGATGAAAAATTGGGCCTTAGCCACTGGTGGCGGCACCCATAAACAAAAATGATCTTCCAAGCTATCATCATCAATCGTATCATTGAGGACTCGGAGGAGGAGGATAGCCAGTCAACATAACAGCACAGGCACTCAGCATCAGCATCAGTCTTGAAGGGATGTGACATGTTAAAATCAATTAGTCTGTTATATCAGCATCAGGTGTGTGGTAGCTGGTGGTGATCCAAGACTGGTTCATCTTGATGAAAGTCAGTCGATCAACCGAGTCGGTGGACAGGCGCACCCTGTGATCCGTGACAAATCCTCCAGCAGCACTGAATGTGCGTTCCGAAAGAACGCTGGATGCAGGACAGGCCAGTAGCTCAATTGCATACTGTGCAAGCTCTGGCCAGTGATCCATCCTCAAGACCCAGTAAGCCAGAGGATTTTCGGTGGGGAAGGTGTCCAAGTCTGACCTTGCCCCTAGATATTCCTGCACCATGTTTATCAGACGCTGGCGATGGTTGCTGGAACCGATCATACTTTGGGGCTGCGGACTAAAGAATTGTCTGAACGCATCGGTCAGACGGCCACCTTCCCCACCGCTCCTTCTTTGACTGGCCGAAGCCTCAGCAACTCGTTGTCCAGGACCAGGAGTTTGTAACCTCCCAGTCTCTGGGAACGCGTTGCACAGACCTTTCTGCAAGGCCTCCCGGAGTTGTCTCATCCTCTGCTCCCTCTGCGAAGGTAACATAAGGTCCGCAACCTTACCCTTGTACCGTGGATCAAGGAGAGTGGCCAGCCAGTAATGGTCCCTCTCCTTGATCCGAAGAATACGAGGATCCTTCCGCAGACTTTGCAGGATCAGGGAGGCCATGCAGCGTAGGTTTGCTGAAGCATTCGCTCCGGAGTCCTCTGGGTCACTAAGGACGACATGATCCGCAGCCACCTCCTCCCAGCCACGTACAAGTCCACTGGTTTCTTGGGACTGTAAATCATCCCTAAAAGACTGCTGCTGATGATGCTGAGTGCCAGCCTCCACCTCCATGCTGACACAATCCTCCTCCTCCTCCTCCTCCTCCTCCTCTTCCTGTGCGATGGGTGGGACAGAAGGAACACTGTCTGGGTAAAGGGGGCCTTGAGAGGCAAGGAAGTCCTCCTCTTCCTGCCTCTGTTCTGCCTCAAGTGCCCTGTCCATTATTCCACGCAGCGTGTGCTCCAACAGGTGGACAAGAGGTACAGTGTCACTGATGCATGCACTGTCACTGCTCACCATCCTCGTGGCCTCCTCAAATGGTGCCAGGACAGTGCATGCATCCCTGATCATGCCCCACTGGCGTGGAGAAAAAAAACCAAGCTCCCCTGACCCTGTCCTGGTGCCGTAGTCGCACAGGTACTCATTGATGGCCCTCTGCTGTGTGTGCAGCCGCTGCAGCATGGCCAACGTTGAGTTCCACCTGGTGGGCATGTCACATATAAGGCGGTTCTTGGGCAGGTTCAACTCCTTTTGCAGCTCAGCCAGGCGAGCACTGGCATTATAAGATCTGCGGAAATGCACACAGACTTTCCTGGCCTGCCTCAGCACATCCTGTAAGCCCGGGTACCTGCCCAAGAACCGCTGCACCACCAGGTTAAGGACGTGAGCCACACAGGGCACATGGGTCAGTTGTCCCTGTCGGAGGGCGGAGAGGAGGTTGGTGCCATTGTCGCAAACCACCATTCCTGGCTTAAGCTGGCGTGGCGTCAACCACCTCTCGGCCTGGCCCTGCAGAGCAGACAGGACCTCTGCCCCAGTGTGGCTTCTGTCCCCCAAACACACCAGCGCAAGCACGGCATGGCATCTTTTTGCCTGCGTACTTGCGTAGCCCCGTGAACGGCTACGGAGCACCGCTGGTTCATAGGACAAACCACAGGAAGAGGCCATGGAGGAAGAAGAAGAGGAGGGGGTGGAGGAGAGAGGTGTGTCACAACCAGTAGTAGCATTTTGGAGGCGTGGCGGTGGAACAACCTCCAACACTACTGCACCTTGTCCTGCATCCTTCCCAGCTGCCAAAAGAGTGACCCAATGGGCCGTGAAAGAAAGGTAACGTCCCTGTCCATGCCTGCTGGACCATGAGTCAGCGGTAATATGCACCTTACCGCTGACCGCCCTGTCCAGCGAGGCCAAGACATTGCCTTCCACATGCCGGTAGAGAGCCGGAATAGCCTTCCGTGAGAAAAAGTGGCGTTTGGGAACCTGCCACTGAGGAACCGCACATTGCACAAACTCACGGAAGGGGGCCGAGTCTACCAACTGAAAAGGCAGCAGTTGAAGCGCTAGCAATTTAGCCAAGCTAGCATTCAACCGCTGGGCATGTGGATGGCTGGGAGTGAACTTCTTTCGACGGTCCAGCAGCTGGGGCAGGGAAATTTGCCTGCTAGAATCGGACGTCGGTGTACTGCTAGCAGAGTGGCCGCAAGTACTTGGCTGTGACACACCTAATTCTACACCTTCATTCCTCTCAGTGCATGTTTCAGAGAGGACTGAAGTTATAGTGGGGTTGGAGATCCCAGCTGATGCGGTGCAAGGAGAGGTCCGCTTTGTTCTTTGGTGTGGGTCTTTGAGGTAGGCTTGCCAACGAGCTGCATGGCAGGTCAACATATGTCTGGTCAGGCATGTGGTACCCAAGCGGCTGGTGTTTTGGCAACGCGATATACGCTTGAGACATATGTTGCAAACAGCAGCTGTGCGATCTGATGCACTAGCCTCAAAAAAGGCCCACACCAAGGAACTTTTTGAATGACGGGCAGAGGCAGCGCCCTGCACAGGCGGAGCTCTGCGGTGTGATTCCGTCGGTGTACTGCCCTTACGCTGGCCACCAAAGGGCATCCTGCCTCGTTGGAGATGTGCCTCCTCCTCATCCTCCTCCTCCTCCTCTCTCCTATTAGGCACCCACGTGGAGTCAGTGACCTCATCATCCCCTCCCTCCTTATCACTGGAGCCAATCTGGCAGTATGCTGCAGCTGCTGGAACATGACTGCCAGATTGGTGTCCTTCTTGAGCATCCCCTCTGTCTGCTCTCACGCTACTGCCTTCCTGTAGCTGGGTTTCATCATCAGACCCTTCGAAACGCTGGGCATCCTCCTGGAGCATGTACCCAACACTGTGCTCAAACAGTTCGGGGGACTCCTCAGGAGGAGGACATGGTGGGTCTAGGGAAGGAGTGACTGATGATGAGTCTGACATTGATACCAGGGAAGAGGACGCTTTGGCAGCTGCTTTGCCAGTACCCTGAGCCTGGGTGAGAGAGGATGAGGAGGAGGAGGAGGGCTTGGTCATCCACTCTACCAAGTCTTCGGCATGATGTGGCTCAACATGTCCAGCTGCCGAAAAGAAGGACAAGCGTGTCCCATGGCCATGTGCTGATGACAATGCACCGCGTCCACGACCAGCACTGTTGCCCCCAGACACAGAGCCTGCTTGCCCTCTTTTATTGCCTCCTGACTGTCTGCCTCTCCTTGTTTGCCTTCCAGACATTCTAATAGATGGCCTGCGGGGAGATGGGAAAAAAGCAATAAGGGCTACCTTCAGGTGTCCTTCTCTGTCCCTTTACTTAAGGATTTCTAAATATGGTTGAGGATGATTGCTTTTGCACAGAATAGCACAACGACAATTTCCCTGACTGTCCAAAAAACAAGGATTTCAAAGATGGTTGATGAGGAATGCTTTAGCACACTATAGCACAAGGAGAATTCCCCTCACTTTCCTTCTTTGTCCCCAGAAACAAGGACTCGCACAGTGAAAGAAACTGACACTCTCCCTACCTAGAGTTTTCTGTCCCTAGAAAAAATGTTTTTTTAAAGCACACTATAGCACAAGGAGAATTCCCCTCACTTTCCTTCTTTGTCCCTAGAAACAAGGACTCGCACAGTGAAAGAAACTGACACTCTCCCTACCTAGAGTTTTCTGTCCCTAGAAAAAATGTTTTTTTAAAGCACACTATAGCACAAGGAGAATTCCCCTCACTTTCCTTCTTTGTCCCTAGAAACAAGGACTCGCACAGTGAAAGAAACTGACACTCTCCCTACCTAGAGTTTTCTGTCCCTAGAAAAAATGTTTTTTTAAAGCACACTATAGCACAAGGAGAATTCCCCTCACTTTCCTTCTTTGTCCCTAGAAACAAGGATTCGCACAGTGAAAGAAACTGACACTCTCCCTACCTAGAGTTTTCTGTCCCTAGAAAAAATGTTTTTTTAAAGCACACTATAGCACAAGGAGAATTTCCCTCACTTTCCTTCTTTGTCCCTAGAAACAAGGACTCGCACAGTGAAAGAAACTGACACTCTCCCTACCTCGAGTTTTCTGTCCCTAGAAAAAATGTTTTTTTAAAGCACACTATAGCACAAGGAGAATTCCCCTCACTTTCCTTCTTTGTCCCTAGAAACAAGGACTCGCACAGTGAAAGAAACTGACACTCTCCCTACCTAGAGTTTTCTGTCCCTAGAAAAAATGTTTTTTTAAAGCACACTATAGCACAAGGAGAATTCCCCTCACTTTCCTTCTTTGTCCCTAGAAACAAGGACTCGCACAGTGAAAGAAACTGACACTCTCCCTACCTAGAGTTTTCTGTCCCTAGAAAAAATGTTTTTTTAAAGCACGCTATAGCACAAGGAGAATTCCCCTCACTTTCCTTCTTTGTCCCTAGAAACAAGGACTCGTACAGTGAAAGAAACTGACACTCTCCCTACCTAGAGTTTTCTGTCCCTAGAAAAAATGTTTTTTTAAAGCACACTATAGCACAAGGAGAATTCCCCTCACTTTCCTTCTTTGTCCCTAGAAACAAGGACTCGCACAGTGAAAGAAACTGACACTCTCCCTACCTAGAGTTTTCTGTCCCTAGAAAAAATGTTTTTTTAAAGCACACTATAGCACAAGGACAATTCCCCTCACTTTCCTTCTTTGTCCCTAGAAACAAGGACTCGCACAGTGAAAGAAACTGACACTCTCCCTACCTAGAGTTTTCTGTCCCTAGAAAAAATGTTTTTTTAAAGCACACTATAGCACAAGGAGAATTCCCCTCACTTTCCTTCTTTGTCCCTAGAAACAAGGACTCGCACAGTGAAAGAAACTGACACTCTCCCTACCTAGAGTTTTCTGTCCCTAGAAAAAATGTTTTTTTAAAGCACACTATAGCACAAGGAGAATTCCCCTCACTTTCCTTCTTTGTCCCTAGAAACAAGGACTCGCACAGTGAAAGAAACTGACACTCTCCCTACCTAGAGTTTTCTGTCCCTAGAAAAAATGTTTTTTTAAAGCACACTATAGCACAAGGAGAATTCCCCTCACTTTCCTTCTTTGTCCCTAGAAACAAGGACTCGCACAGTGAAAGAAACTGACACTCTCCCTACCTAGAGTTTTCTGTCCCTAGAAAAAATGTTTTTTTAAAGCACACTATAGCACAAGGAGAATTCCCCTCACTTTCCTTCTTTGTCCCTAGAAACAAGGACTCGCACAGTGAAAGAAACTGACACTCTCCCTACCTAGAGTTTTCTGTCCCTAGAAAAAATGTTTTTTTAAAGCACACTATAGCACAAGGAGAATTCCCCTCACTTTCCTTCTTTGTCCCTAGAAACAAGGACTCGCACAGTGAAAGAAACTGACACTCTCCCTACCTAGAGTTTTCTGTCCCTAGAAAAAATGTTTTTTTAAAGCACACTATAGCACAAGGAGAATTCCCCTCACTTTCCTTCTTTGTCCCTAGAAACAAGGACTCGCACAGTGAAAGAAACTGACACTCTCCCTACCTAGAGTTTTCTGTCCCTAGAAAAAATGTTTTTTTAAAGCACACTATAGCACAAGGAGAATTCCCCTCACTTTCCTTCTTTGTCCCTAGAAACAAGGACTCGCACAGTGAAAGAAACTGACACTCTCCCTACCTAGAGTTTTCTGTCCCTAGAAAAAATGTTTTTTTAAAGCACACTATAGCACAAGGAGAATTCCCCTCACTTTCCTTCTTTGTCCCTAGAAACAAGGACTCGCACAGTGAAAGAAACTGACACTCTCCCTACCTAGAGTTTTCTGTCCCTAGAAAAAATGTTTTTTTAAAGCACACTATAGCACAAGGAGAATTCCCCTCACTTTCCTTCTTTGTCCCTAGAAACAAGGACTCGCACAGTGAAAGAAACTGACACTCTTCCTACCTAGAGTTTTCTGTCCCTAGAAAAAATGTTTTTTTAAAGCACACTATAGCACAAGGAGAATTCCCCTCACTTTCCTTCTTTGTCCCTAGAAACAAGGACTCGCACAGTGAAAGAAACTGACACTCTCCCTACCTAGAGTTTTCTGTCCCTAGAAAAAAAGGGATTTTTATAACAGCTTACCTGTAAAATCCTTTTCTTGGAGTACATCACGGGATACAGAGCGACTTAGTCATTACTAATGGGTTATATAGATTACCTTCAGGTGTTGGCACTGGCCAATTCCAAACCGGAAGTACCCTCCCCTATATAAGCCCCTCCCACCCGGGAGCACCTCAGTTTTGTAGCCAAGCAATAAGTGTCCCAAAAAGAGGGGTGGGAGCTCTGTGTCCCGTGATGTACTCCAAGAAAAGGATTTTACAGGTAAGCTGTTATAAAAATCCCTTTTTCTTTTTCGTACATCACGGGACACAGAGCGACTTAGTCATTACTAATGGGACGTCCCAAAGCAATGCCAAATGAGGGGAGGGATACATAAGCTGGGCGCCATCAGGCATGAGGATCTTTTGCGGCCTGCAACACACTGCGCCCAAAGGCGACATCCTCCTGACTTCTAACGTCTACCTGGTAGAACCTAGTAAACGTGTGTACCGAAGACCATGTTGCGGCCTTACATACTTGAGCCAGGGAGGCCTGGTGATGCACTGCCCATGAAGTTCCAACTGCTCTTGTGGAGTGCGCCCTAACTTTGAACGGAGGCGGTCTCTTTCTCAAGCCATAGGCTTGTATTATGACCTGTCGAATCCACTTGGCTAAAGTAGATTTTGATGCTGCCTGACCCTTTCTGGGGCCTTCCGGCAGAACAAATAAAGAATCCGTTCTGCGAATCTGAGCAGTGGCTTTTAGATAAGCTTTAACTGCTCTTACTACATCCAAAGAATGTAATAACTTTTCCTCTACCGAGCTAGGTTTGGGGAAAAAAGAAGGAAGAACCACATCTTGGTTCAAATGAAACCTCGATACAACCTTAGGAAGAAAGGCTGGATGAGGACGTAATACTACTCTGTCCTTATGGACAACCAGATATGGCTCCGATACTCTTTTAGCCGAACAAACGGCTACTAAGAAAATCAATTTCCTGGTGAGAAGAACCAAGGAAATGTGTTGTAATGGTTCAAACGGTTGTTTCTGTAGAACCGACAGAACCAGGTTTAAGTCCCAAGGACATATGGGAATACTAACCGGAGGGCTAATACGCATCACTGCTTGTATAAAGGCTTTGACTAGTGAATGCGAAGCCAAGGGCCTTTGAAAAAATATTGACAAGGCCGAAATCTGACCCTTGATAGTACTCAAGGCAAGCTTCCTATCTACAGCCCACTGTAGGAAGTCCAAAATCCTCCCTATCACGTACTTACGTGGATGCCATTTCTTGGCCTCACACCACGTAATGTATGCTTTCCAGATCCTAAAATAGATCTGCCTGGATACCGGTTTCCTGGCATTGATCATGGTAGATACCACAGAATTAGAGAGCCCTCTCTTTTTCAGAATGTGGGCTTCAATAGCCAGGCCGTCAAACCTAGGGCTAGTAAGGAAGGGTGGTATATCGGTCCCTGCGACAGCAGGTCCGGACGATGTGGGAGGGTCCAAGGACTCCTCACTGACATTTTTACAATCTCCGCGTACCCTTCCCTTCGGGGCCACGCTGGAGCCACCAGAATCACTGGTTTCCTGTCTACCCTGATTCTGCGGAGTAATCGTGGTAACAATTGTGGCGGTGGGAATGCATATATCAGCTCGAACTGATCCCAAGGGAACACTAGGGCATCCGAGCCGCAAGCTAGGGGATCCCTTGTGCGAGACACAAATCTGTCCACCTTTGCGTTGAATCTGGATGCTAGCAGATCTACATCCGGTGTTCCCCACCGCTGGCATATTGCCTGGAAAACCTCGGGGTGAAGAGACCATTCCCCCGGGCATAATTGCTGGCGACTTAAAAAGTCCGCTCTCCAATTTTCCACTCCTGGGATGAAAACCGCGGATATGGCTGGGACATATTTTTCTGCCCACTCCAGGATGCAATTTGCTTCCCTCTGGGCTGCACGACTCTTGGTGCCACCCTGGTGATTGATATATGCCACTGCCGTGGCATTGTCTGATTGAATTCTGACAGGGGACCCTTGGAGTTTGGATGTCCATGCTACTAGGGCATACCGGGCTGCTCGTATCTCTAAGAGATTGATGGGCAGGGCCTTTTCTGCTTCTGACCACTTGCCCTGGAGAGACCATTGCTCCAGTACTGCCCCCCAGCCTATGAGGCTGGCATCTGTAGTGACCACCTTCCAAGAAACCGGACTGAAGGGTTTCCCTCTTTCCAGATTCTGGGGCACCAACCACCAATGGAGGCTCTTGCGAACGGAAGGGGACAGGGACATTGGTAAGTCTAAAGCCTGAACTTTTTTGTTCCAGGCTGACAGTATGGCCCTTTGCAAATTCCTTGAATGGAATTGACCGTAGGGTACCGCTTCGAATGAAGCCACCATCTTTCCCAGCAGCCTCATGCAGAGGCGTATGGATGGTTTTCTTTTTGTACCCACTAAGTGGGTCAAATCTTTTAAAGACGACACCTTCTCTGGAGGTAAGAAAATCTTTCTCTGATTTGAATCCAGCCTTAGCCCTAAGTATTCCAGACTTTTGACTGGTCTTAGAGCTGACTTGTCCCGGTTGATAATCCAACCGTGATATTCCAGATACTCGATTGTCTTGTGAATAGCTACTTCCAGCTTTTCCACTGAGTGGTCTATTAGTAGCAGGTCGTCTAGATATGCCATTATCGTTACACCCTGTGTTCTTAGATTGGACAATAATGGGGCCAGAATTTTCTGTGAACACTCGTGGTGCTGTGGCCAGACCGAAAGGTAAGGCTCTGAACTGAAAATGGCGCCCTTCTACTGCAAAGCGTAGAAATTTCTGGTGGGCCGGAAAGATGGGAATATGCAGATAAGCATCCTTTATGTCGATCGAGGCTAGCCATTCCTGCCCTTGTAGGGCGGTGGCCACCGATCGGATCGACTCCATCCGAAAAGTCCTGATATTTAGGAACTTGTTTAGCCCTTTTAAATTTAATATGGGCCTCACGTCCCCATTTGGTTTGGGGACTGTGAAAAGGTTCGAGTAAAACCCGAATCCGCTTTCTTCCAGGGGAACCTTCATTATTACACCTTGGAGCAATAGTTGTTCTAGTGCCAGAAGGAGGGATCCTCTCTTTTGGGGATCTCTTGGCACGTTTGACCTCATAAATTGGGCAGGAGGAGTGCCTTTTAACTCCAGCTTGTATCCCAGACTTACTGCGGAGAGCACCCATCTGTCTCTGATGGTGTCCCGCCAGGTCTCTGTGAACAACTGAAGTCTTCCCCCCACCCGATTGAGTGGGGGCAACGCTTCATGCCTTGGGGGGAGGTTTTGTACCTCTCTTAATCCAGGGCTTCTTGTTACCCTGTGATTGTCCCTGATTTCTGCCCCCTGAATTTGACCGCGGAGGCCGTCGGAACTGCTTCACAGCCGATGTGCCCGGGACTGGAGAAGTAGGCCTCTTAAAAGAAGGACTTCTACCCTTGTTCTTAACCGGTAAGAGTGAACTTTTACCGGCAGAAATTTTCTGGATATATTTGTCCAGATCTTCTCCAAATAAGCGTTCTCCATGAAATGGGAAGCTAACCAGCAGTTTTTTACAGGGAGCTTCAGCAGACCAGTTTTTGAGCCACAGAAGCCTACGCATATGTACTATAGACAGCGTAAAGCGGGAGGCCTGTTGGATTGTATCCTTTATGGCGTCCACCGCAAAACACAAGGCTCTAGGCAGGTCAGCTAGGGCAAGAGCCTGCTGATCTGGTAAGTCCCTTAAGACTTGTTTCAACTGATCTTTCACTGCTTGGCAGACTCCAATCGCTGCTACCGCAGGTTGTGTCACCATACTTGCTGTAGAGAAAGCAGATTTTAGTAAAGACTCCAATTTTTTATCTATTGGGTCTTTGAACATTGGAACATTATCTACTGGACATGTCAGTGATTTGTTAACAGAAGAGATGGCTGCGTCCACTGTAGGGACCCTCCATTTTCTTATGAACTTATCCTCCATGGGATAGATCACCGGAAATCTCTTGGGGGGAGCAAATATTTTATCAGGATGCTCCCAATCCTGGTAAATAAGCCCTTCTAATAAAGGGTGGATTGGGAAGGAACAGACAGCCTGGGGAGCTTTTAGCGACCCCAGCGAGGAAACCGTAGTGGATGGTGGTTCCGCCAGAGGCATTTTAAATGCTGATCGGACCATATTAGTCAGAGACTGAACCCATAATCTTTCAGCCTGAGAAGCTGAGAAAGGTTCTTCCACTGTTGATTCCTCCATAACTGAATCAACCTCATCCTGATCCCCTTCAGGTAGGTCGATCTCTGTGTGGGGCTGTTCCTCCACTAACAGGCACTCTGAAGGAGGAGACGGAGATCGGACGCGCTTTTCCTGAGACAGGGAAGCAGCGATCAATGCTGTTAATCTCTCTTCCAATCCTCCCAGAGTTGAGGATAAAACCTCCTCTGTTATATATACAGGAGCAGGTGGACTGGGGACAGCCGCAGCACCAGGCATTCCTGCGGGGTTTCTACGGCTACTGACCTCTGAATTCTCAGGGGAGATTGGTGCAGTACAAGCATGCCCAATATCCTCAGAGCCCGATGGAGACCCCTTTGGCTTCCTGGAAGATCTATTTCCGGAGCGTCTGGACGACATATCCTTTAAGCACAAAGCTGAGGTATTCCCGTCGTCATACACCAATTTTGCTGGTAATAGTCTAACACAGGTGCTGCTATATACCAGCTGGTGTCCACTAAAGTGCCTTTCTATGGGGATGCCTGCATCAACCGCCTCTGTGTGCCACTGTTTGTTGCTAGCTCTGTTTGCATGCAGCTGACACTTGTACTGTGTCTTTTAACCATGCTGGGACGCCTGCACATGCGCAGAAGCGCCGCGGTGCGCATCGAGCGTCATCCACCCGCCCCGCCCCTTTTTTTCATAGGAGGCGCGTGCACGCGCCCGCGCGCACGCCCGTGCGCCATTGGCGCCCTTTTCGAAATCAAACAGGGGACTAGGAGCCAGGGCCCTTTTTGCCGGAGGGCCTGTGCGGTGGATGAGCGCAGCAACAGGGCAGAGGAAGTGGATTCCCACAGAGAAACTTACCAGCTGCCTGGATCTTTTGACTTGAGAAAACCAAAGATCCACATGACAAGAAAAAATGGACTACAGCGGCCTCTAGTGGTTTAGCACAGGTACCGCGGTCCCTGTTTTTTTTTTTTTTTTTTTCTTGACTACTATTAAAATTTTACATTTTCAGTAGTTATAGGCAAACACAGATATTTAGCGGGAATACCGTTAGGTAACAGACAGAAAGACAAATTAGGCTTGGGGGTCCCCCAATAGAACCAAGTTCCTGGGGGCCCCCACTTACCTGATCCCCGCCGCAGGACTTTGTTTGGTCCACAGAAGTCCAAACTTCACCTATCACGGCAGGCATTGTAATTAAACCTTCAGGGACCGGGTTCCCAAGGATTCCACTCCCCTGGACCTGTATAGCACCCTGCACAGACAACATCTTGGTCGTGGGTATGACCAGAGCTCTGGATCCCAGGGTCCAGCCCTCCTAAGAGAAGCATTACAGGCAAAACCTTGCTCTTCTGCTGCAAGGCCCGGGTACCGACCGTTTAGCTATGAAGCTTTTTTGGTGGGATCCGGAACAGCTTACTAAGGCCCAAAAGAACCTGTACGCAAGCCCAGTGAAAACACATGTTACTCTTTGGCCAACACCTTAGACACTGGCAAAAAACTGAGGTGCTCCCGGGTGGGAGGGGCTTATATAGGGGAGGGTACTTCCGGTTTGGAATTGGCCAGTGCCAACACCTGAAGGTAATCTATATAACCCATTAGTAATGACTAAGTCGCTCTGTGTCCCGTGATGTACGAAAAAGAAAATGTTTTTTTAAAGCACACTATAGTACAAGGAGAATTCCCCTCACTTTCCTTCTTTGTCCCTAGAAACAAGGACTCGCACAGTGAAAGAAACTGACACTCTCCCTACCTAGAGTTTTCTGTCCCTAGAAAAAATGTTTTTTTAAAGCACACTATAGCACAAGGAGAATTCCCCTCACTTTCCTTCTTTGTCCCTAGAAACAAGGACTCGCACAGTGAAAGAAACTGACACTCTCCCTACCTAGAGTTTTCTGTCCCTAGAAAAAATGTTTTTTTAAAGCACACTATAGCACAAGGAGAATTCCCCTCACTTTCCTTCTTTGTCCCTAGAAACAAGGACTCGCACAGTGAAAGAAACTGACACTCTCCCTACCTAGAGTTTTCTGTCTCTAGAAAAAATGTTTTTTTAAAGCACACTATAGCACAAGGAGAATTCCCCTCACTTTCCTTCTTTGTCCCTAGAAACAAGGACTCGCACAGTGAAAGAAACTGACACTCTCCCTACCTAGAGTTTTCTGTCCCTAGAAAAAATGTTTTTTTAAAGCACACTATAGCACAAGGAGAATTCCCCTCACTTTCCTTCTTTGTCCCTAGAAACAAGGATTCGCACAGTAAAACACACTGACACTCTCCCTACCTATCCTTCTCTTTCCCTAAACTAAAGGAATCCAGGTTAAGCAAGAAAGAAATAAATGTCACTGTCCCTGCCTATGCTTGTCTTTCCCTGCTCCGGAACACACTACACTAGGCCGCCGTGCTGGCGGCCTTTTATAGTGTGGGGCGTGTACTAAACACCCTCAGCAATAATTGGCCACAGGCATCCTGCCTGTGGCCAATCATTGCTCTCCTCGCTGCCGGAGCTGTGATTGGCCAAGCATGCGGGGTCACAGTGCATGCTTGGCCAATCACAGCGCCTGGATGACACTGCGATGGCGTAGTGCATTGTGGGCCGTTCGCGTCACTCGAATTTGGCGCGAACAGCCCAAATCGTTCGATCTTCGTCGAACGATCGAACAGCCGATGTTCGAGTCGAACGTATGTTCGACTCGAACACGAAGCTCATCCCTAATCAGCATCAGTCTTGAAGGGATGTGACATGTTAAAATCAATTAGTCTGTTATATCAGCATCAGGTGTGTGGTAGCTGGTGGTGATCCAAGACTGGTTCATCTTGATGAAAGTCAGACGATCAACCGAGTCGGTGGACAGGCGCACCCTGTGATCCGTGACAAATCCTCCAGCAGCACTGAATGTGCGTTCCGAAAGAACGCTGGATGCAAGACAGGCCAGTAGCTCAATTGCATACTGTGCAAGCTCTGGCCAGCGATCCATCCTCAAGACCCAGTAAGCCAGAGGATTTTCGGTGGGGAAGGTGTCCAAGTCTGACCTTGCCCCTAGATATTCCTGCACCATGTTTATCAGACGCTGGCGATGGTTGCTGGAACCGATCATACTTTGGGGCTGCGGACTAAAGAATTGTCTGAACGCATCGGTCAGACGGCCACCTTCCCCACCGCTCCTTCTTTGACTGGCCGAAGCCTCAGCAACTCGTTGTCCAGGACCAGGAGTTTGTAACCTCCCAGTCTCTGGGAACGCGTTGCACAGACCTTTCTGCAAGGCCTCCCGGAGTTGTCTCATCCTCTGCTCCCTCTGCGACGGTAACATAAGGTCCGCAACCTTACCCTTGTACCGTGGATCAAGGAGAGTGGCCAGCCAGTAATGGTCCCTCTCCTTGATCCGAAGAATACGAGGATCCTTCCGCAGACTTTGCAGGATCAGGGAGGCCATGCAGCGTAGGTTTGCTGAGGCATTCGCTCCGGAGTCCTCTGGGTCACTAAGGACGACATGATCCGCAGCCACCTCCTCCCAGCCACGTACAAGTCCACTGGTTTCTTGGGACTGTAAATCATCCCTAAAAGACTGCTGCTGATGATGCTGAGTGCCAGCCTCCACCTCCATGCTGACACAATCCTCCTCCTCCTCCTCCTCCTCTTCCTGTGCGATGGGTGGGACAGAAGGAACACTGTCTGGGTAAAGGGGGCCTTGAGAGGCAAGGAAGTCCTCCTCTTCCTGCCTCTGTTCTGCCTCAAGTGCCCTGTCCATTATTCCACGCAGCGTGTGCTCCAACAGGTGGACAAGAGGTACAGTGTCACTGATGCATGCACTGTCACTGCTCACCATCCTCGTGGCCTCCTCAAATGGTGCCAGGACAGTGCATGCATCCCTGATCATGCCCCACTGGCGTGGAGAAAAAAAACCAAGCTCCCCTGACCCTGTCCTGGTGCCGTAGTCGCACAGGTACTCATTGATGGCCCTCTGCTGCGTGTGCAGCCGCTGCAGCATGGCCAACGTTGAGTTCCACCTGGTGGGCATGTCACATATAAGGCGGTTCTTGGGCAGGTTCAACTCCTTTTGCAGCTCAGCCAGGCGAGCACTGGCATTATAAGATCTGCGGAAATGCACACAGACTTTCCTGGCCTGCCTCAGGACATCCTGTAAGCCCGGGTACCTGCCCAAGAACCGCTGCACCACCAGGTTAAGGACGTGAGCCACACAGGGCACATGGGTCAGTTGTCCCTGTCGGAGGGCGGAGAGGAGGTTGGTGCCATTGTCGCAAACCACCATTCCTGGCTTAAGCTGGCGTGGCGTCAACCACCTCTCGGCCTGGCCCTGCAGAGCAGACAGGACCTCTGCCCCAGTGTGGCTTCTGTCCCCCAAACACACCAGCGCAAGCACGGCATGGCATCTTTTTGCCTGCCTACTTGCGTAGCCCCTTGAACGGCTACGGAGCACCGCTGGTTCAGAGGACAAAGCACAGGAAGAGGCCATGGAGGAAGAAGAAGAGGAGGGGGTGGAGGAGAGAGGTGTGTCACAACCAGTAGTAGCATTTTGGAGGCGTGGCGGTGGAACAACCTCCAACACTACTGCACCTTGTCCTGCATCCTTCCCAGCTGCCAAAAGAGTGACCCAATGGGCCGTGAAAGAAAGGTAACGTCCCTGTCCATGCCTGCTGGACCATGAGTCAGCGGTAATATGCACCTTACCGCTGACCGCCCTGTCCAGCGAGGCCAAGACATTGCCTTCCACATGCCGGTAGAGAGCCGGAATAGCCTTCCGTGAGAAAAAGTGGCGTTTGGGAACCTGCCACTGAGGAACCGCACATTGCACAAACTCACGGAAGGGGGCCGAGTCTACCAACTGAAAAGGCAGCAGTTGAAGCGCTAGCAATTTAGCCAAGCTAGCATTCAACCGCTGGGCATGTGGATGGCTGGGAGTGAACTTCTTTCGACGGTCCAGCAGCTGGGGCAGGGAAATTTGCCTGCTAGAATCGGACGTCGGTGTACTGCTAGCAGAGTGGCCGCAAGTACTTGGCTGTGACACACCTAATTCTACACCTTCATTCCTCTCAGTGCATGTTTCAGAGAGGACTGAAGTTATAGTGGGGTTGGAGATCCCAGCTGATGCGGTGCAAGGAGAGGTCCGCTTTGTTCTTTGGTGTGGGTCTTTGAGGTAGGCTTGCCAACGAGCTGCATGGCAGGTCAACATATGTCTGGTCAGGCATGTGGTACCCAAGCGGCTGATGTTTTGGCCACGCGATATACGCTTGAGACATATGTTGCAAACAGCAGCTGTGCGATCTGATGCACTAGCCTCAAAAAAGGCCCACACCAAAGAACTTTTTGAATGACGGGCAGAGGCAGCGCCCTGCACAGGCGGAGCTCTGCGGTGTGATTCCGTCGGTGTACTGCCCTTACGCTGGCCACCAAAGGGCATCCTGCCTCGTTGGAGATGTGCCTCCTCCTCATCCTCCTCCTCCTCCTCTCTCCTATTAGGCACCCACGTGGAGTCAGTGACCTCATCATCCCCTCCCTCCTCATCACTGGAGCCAATCTGGCAGTATGCTGCAGCTGCTGGAACATGACTGCCAGATTGGTGTCCTTCTTGAGCATCCCCTCTGTCTGCTCTCACGCTACTGCCTTCCTGTAGCTGGGTTTCATCATCAGACCCTTCGAAACGCTGGGCATCCTCCTGGAGCATGTACCCAACACTGTGCTCAAACAGTTCGGGGGACTCCTCAGGAGGAGGACATGGTGGGTCTAGGGAAGGAGTGACTGATGATGAGTCTGACATTGATACCAGGGAAGAGGACGCTTTGGCAGCTGCTTTGCCAGTACCCTGAGCCTGGGTGAGAGAGGATGAGGAGGAGGAGGAGGGCTTGGTCATCCACTCTACCAAGTCTTCGGCATGATGTGGCTCAACATGTCCAGCTGCCGAAAAGAAGGACAAGCGTGTCCCATGGCCATGTGCTGATGACAATGCACCGCGTCCACGACCAGCACTGTTGCCCCCAGACACAGAGCCTGCTTGCCCTCTTTTATTGCCTCCTGACTGTCTGCCTCTCCTTGTTTGCCTTCCAGACATTCTAATAGATGGCCTGCAGGGAGATGGGAAAAAAGCAATAAGGGCTACCTTCAGGTGTCCTTCTCTGTCCCTTTACTTAAGGATTTCTAAATATGGTTGAGGATGATTGCTTTTGCACAGAATAGCACAACGACAATTTCCCTGACTGTCCAAAAAACAAGGATTTCAAAGATGGTTGATGAGGAATGCTTTAGCACAGTATAGCACAAGGAGAATTTCCCTCACTGTCCTTCCCTGTCCCTAGAAACTAGGATTAGCACAGTGAAAGAAACTGACACTCTCCCTACCTATAGTTTTCTGTCCCTAGAAAAAATGTTTTTTTAAAGATGGTTGATGATCAATGCTTTAGCACAGTATAGCACAAGGAGAATTTCCCTCACTGTCCTTCCCTGTCCCTAGAAACAAGGATTATCACAGTGAAAGAAACTGACACTCTCCCTACCTATAGTTTTCCGTCCCTAGAAAAAATGTTTTTTTAAAGATGGTTGATGATCAATGCTTTAGCACACTATAGCACAAGGAGAATTTCCCTCACTGTCCTTCCCTGTCCCTAGAAACAAGGATTAGCACAGTGAAAGAAACTGACACTCTCCCTACCTATAGTTTTCTGTCCCTAGAAAAAATGTTTTTTTAAAGATGGTTGATGATCAATGCTTTAGCACAGTATAGCACAAGGAGAATTTCCCTCACTGTCCTTCCCTGTCCCTAGAAACAAGGATTAGCACAGTGAAAGAAACTGACACTCTCCCTACCTATAGTTTTCTGTCCCTAGAAAAAATGTTTTTTTAAAGATGGTTGATGATCAATGCTTTAGCACAGTATAGCACAAGGAGAATTTCCCTCACTGTCCTTCCCTGTCCCTAGAAACAAGGATTATCACAGTGAAAAAAACTGACACTCTCCCTACCTATAGTTTTCTGTCCCTAGAAAAAATGTTTTTTTAAAGATGGTTGATGATCAATGCTTTAGCACACTATAGCACAAGGAGAATTTCCCTCACTGTCCTTCCCTGTCCCTAGAAACAAGGATTAGCACAGTGAAAACACTGACACTCTCCCTACCTATAGTTTTCTGTCCCTAGAAAAAATGTTTTTTTAAAGATGGTTGATGATCATTGCTTTAGCACAGTATAGCACAAGGAGAATTTCCCTCACTGTCCTTCCCTGTCCCTAGAAACAAGGATTATCACAGTGAAAGAAACTGACACTCTCCCTACCTATAGTTTTCTGTCCCTAGAAAAAATGTTTTTTTAAAGATGGTTGATGATCAATGCTTTAGCACACTATAGCACAAGGAGAATTTCCCTCACTGTCCTTCCCTGTCCCTAGAAACAAGGATTAGCACAGTGAAAGAAACTGACACTCTCCCTACCTATAGTTTTCTGTCCCTAGAAAAAATGTTTTTTTAAAGATGGTTGATGATCAATGCTTTAGCACAGTATAGCACAAGGAGAATTTCCCTCACTGTCCTTCCCTGTCCCTAGAAACAAGGATTATCACAGTGAAAGAAACTGACACTCTCCCTACCTATAGTTTTCTGTCCCTAGAAAAAATGTTTTTTTAAAGATGGTTGATGAGCAATGCTTTAGCACACTATAGCACAAGGAGAATTTCCCTCACTGTCCTTCCCTGTCCCTAGAAACAAGGATTATCACAGTGAAAGAAACTGACACTCTTCCTACCTATAGTTTTCTGTCCCTAGAAAAATTTTTTTTTTAAAGATGGTTGATGATCAATGCTTTAGCACAGTATAGCACAAGGAGAATTTCCCTCACTGTCCTTCCCTGTCCCTAGAAACAAGGATTATCACAGTGAAATAAACTGACACTCTCCCTACCTATAGTTTTCTGTCCCTAGAAAAAATGTTTTTTTAAAGATGGTTGATGATCAATGCTTTAGCACACTATAGCACAAGGAGAATTTCCCTCACTGTCCTTCCCTGTCCCTAGAAACAAGGATTAGCACAGTGAAAGAAACTGACACTCTCCCTACCTATAGTTTTCTGTCCCTAGAAAAAATGTTTTTTTAAAGATGGTTGATGATCAATGCTTTAGCACAGTATAGCACAAGGAGAATTTCCCTCACTGTCCTTCCCTGTCCCTAGAAACAAGGATTATCACAGTGAAAGAAACTGACACTCTCCCTACCTATAGATTTCTGTCCCTAGAAAAAATGTTTTTTTAAAGATGGTTGATGATCAATGCTTTAGCACACTATAGCACAAGGAGAATTTCCCTCACTGTCCTTCCCTGTCCCTAGAAACAAGGATTATCACAGTGAAAGAAACTGACACTCTTCCTACCTATAGTTTTCTGTCCCTAGAAAAAATGTTTTTTTAAAGATGGTTGATGATCAATGCTTTAGCACAGTATAGCACAAGGAGAATTGCCCTCACTGTCCTTCCCTGTCCCTAGAAACAAGGATTATCACAGTGAAAGAAACTGACACTCTTCCTACCTATAGTTTTCTGTCCCTAGAAAAAATGTTTTTTTAAAGATGGTTGATGATCAATGCTTTAGCACAGTATAGCACAAGGAGAATTTCCCTCATTGTCCTTCCCTGTCCCTAGAAACAAGGATTATCACAGTGAAAGAAACTGACACTCTCCCTACCTATAGTTTTCTGTCCCTAGAAAAAATGTTTTTTTAAAGATGGTTGATGATCAATGCTTTAGCACACTATAGCACAAGGAGAATTTCCCTCACTGTCCTTCCCTGTCCCTAGAAACAAGGATTATCACAGTGAAAGAAACTGACACTCTTCCTACCTATAGTTTTCTGTCCCTAGAAAAAATGTTTTTTTAAAGATGGTTGATGATCAATGCTTTAGCACAGTATAGCACAAGGAGAATTTCCCTCACTGTCCTTCCCTGTCCCTAGAAACAAGGATTATCACAGTGAAAGAAACTGACACTCTCCCTACCTATAGTTTTCTGTCCCTAGAAAAAATGTTTTTTTAAAGATGGTTGATGATCAATGCTTTAGCACACTATAGCACAAGGAGAATTTCCCTCACTGTCCTTCCCTGTCCCTAGAAACAAGGATTAGCACAGTGAAAGAAACTGACACTCTCCCTACCTATAGTTTTCTGTCCCTAGAAAAAATGTTTTTTTAAAGATGGTTGATGATCAATGCTTTAGCACACTATAGCACAAGGAGAATTTCCCTCACTGTCCTTCCCTGTCCCTAGAAACAAGGATTATCACAGTAAAACACACTGACACTCTCCCTACCTATAGTTTTCTGTCCCTAGAAAAAATGATTTTTTAAAGATGGTTGATGATCAATGCTTTAGCACACTATAGCACAAGGAGAATTTCCCTCACTGTCCTTCCCTGTCCCTAGAAACAAGGATTCGCACAGTAAAACACACTGACACTCTCCCTACCTATCCTTCTCTTTCCCTAAACGAAAGGAATCCAGGTTAAGCAAGAAAAAAAAATGTCACTGTCCCTGCCTATGCTTGTCTTTCCCTGCTCCGGAACACACTACACTAGGCCGCCGTGCTGGCGGCCTTTTATAGTGTGGGGCGTGTACTAAACACCCTCAGCAATAATTGGCCACAGGCATCCTGCCTGTGGCCAATCATTGCTCTCCTCGCTGCCGGCGCTGTGATTGGCCAAGCATGCGGGGTCACAGTGCATGCTTGGCCAATCACAGCGCCTGGATGACACTGCGATGGCGTAGTGCATTGTGGGCCGTTCGCGTCACTCGAATTAGGCGCGAACGGCCCAAATCGTTCGATCTTTGTCGAACGATCGAACAGCCGATGTTCGAGTCGAACGTATGTTCGACTCGAACACCGAGCTCATCCCTATTCCTGATGCTAACGCCACAGTCCACACATTTTCTCATATTTGGAGTAAAGCCCAGACTAACTTGTCCTCTAGTTCCACTGAACAAAAACGCTTTGCAGATTGTCTCCATTCTCAGGCTCCTCAGATTAAGGTCGGGGATCGGGTCTGGCTGTCCACGAGAAATCTGTCCCTCAAAGTTCCCTCACAGAAACTTGCTCCTAGGTTTATTGGGCCTTACAAAGTTATTCACCAGGTAAACCCAGTATCTTTTTAATTACAACTTCCTGCTTCCATGAGGATCCCTAATGTTTTTCATGTTTCTCTTCTAAAACCCCTTCAGAGGGATACCATTGTTTCATCTCAGTCTCCGCTCATGGTCAATGGACAGGAAGAATATGAGGTAGAACATATTCTGGATTCCAGAAAAGTAAGGATTGCTGTCCAGTATCTGATGGTCTGAAAGGGCTTTGGTCCTGAAGAAAATTCTTGGGTCCAAGCTGCATCTGTTCACGCTAACAGACTTGTTCGGAACTTCCATAACCATAATCCTGACAGGCCTGCTCCTAGGGGTACGGGGGCCCCTCCTCAGAGGGGAGGTAATGTCAGGATCACTTAAGTGCTCCTGCTTCCAATTCCAGTATCCGGGTGGTGGCTCTTCCATTCTCCCTGTCTGTGTTCATCTGTTAGGTGATTGATCTGCTCAGTCACCTGATATAAGCAAACTGAATACTCTATCCCTTGCTTGTGATAGAGACAGACTTGCCTGCATTGTTCTAGATCACAGGTGTCAAACACAAGGCCCGTGGGCCGAATCCGGCCCTCTAGGCCATTTAATGTGGCCCTTGCACCTCTCCTGCAGCTCCAGGAGAGCTCCAGCCCTCCTCTGGTCCTCCTCCAGACCCTTATGCCGCGTACACACGATCGGTTTTTCTGATGAAAAAAGACCATCGGACAAACAGATCGTGTGTGGGCCCCATCAGTCTTTTTTTCATAAAAAAATAGAACATGTTTTAAATTTTACAGATGGAAAAAAAAACGATAGCAAATTGAGATCGTCTGTGGGGAACTCCATCGGAGAAAAAACCCACGCATGCTCAGAATCAAGTCGACGCATGCTCAGAAGCATTGAACTTCATCTTTCTCGGCTCTTCTGAGTGTTTTACGTCACAGCGTTTGGGACGGTTGGATTTTTGACTGATGATGTGTAGGCAAGACTGATGGAAGTCAGCTTAATCGGATTTCCGATGGAAAAATCCATCAGATTTTATTCCATCGGAAATCCGATCATGTGTACAGGGCATTACTTTCTGCTTTTAAGCAATGCATCCAGCTTCTTCCCAGCAGCAGCATAAGGAAAGGGGGGTTCACTGTGATGTAAGGGAGAGTGGGGGACTCAACTTATGATGGTAGGTTGGCTCTTAACATCTAATGTAAGGGGAGGGGATGCGCTGGACATCTAATCTTACAGATACAACTGGCCCTTTTGAGGGCAATCATAATGCTGATGAAATTGAGTTTGACACCCCTGTTCTAGATCAAGCCTTCCATTAGTTTGCCTTGCTTGTTGTTGGATCTCCTGTGTATGACCCGGATTGGATACTGGACTATCCCCTGAACTCAGCCTGCCTTTTACCTGGAACTGATACTAGATTATCCCCTGAACTCAGTATGCCTTATTACCTAAACTGCCTTTGAACCACGCTACCTGTCTGCTAAACTGCAAGTACTTGCTTGCTTTGCTTAGTTCGCATCTGCCCTGGCGTGATGGCCAGACTCTATAGCATTGTGTATAAGTCCTGGGGGCAACCAAGTACCGGTAGGCCTGCTAATCTTAAGGGAAAGGGGGCTGCTATAGGTGAAGCACACAGTAGCCAGCTATGGTGTCTGACCACCTGCGTTGGGGTAGACGTGAAATTCTTGACATTTCCCCAAGTACAGCTATACACCAGCACAGATCTTGCAAAAGTCTGTAGCGGGGTCTCCGTTGAGGCCCCATGGACTACGTTACCCAGAACCCCGTTTGGCACCCATGGTGCATTGGGCTGCCGCAGAGACTCATAGGTGGGGTATAAAAGGGGAGGGCGAGGCTAAGCCCGGCCTCTTTAGACACTGCGCGGCTGGCAAGAGGACTTCCTGTGCGGACCTGCTGTGAGTGTAAGGCCCGAGTCCTGGGCCTTGCGCACTTCCAGAGAGCCTTCCACCTCGTTGCGGAAGCTGTGCGGCTGCAGACATCTACCTGCTTTGCGGACGTCAGTGGACTGGAGATCAGGCGGTGGCAGATCCTGTGTGTGTGGACACAGCAGTGGGAGTCCCGGACTGGGATCGAGTCCGGAGGGGTGAGAGAGCACCTGCTCACAACTATAACTGAGTACTTTATTAGGCCTATTGACTGCCTTGGCCGTCGGGTTACACTTTCCCTTTTCTCCTGTCAGGAGACTAGTTGGAGGACTGAGTTACATAGTCTCCGGGGAGTTGTTTCATTACCTTAGACCTTGTTGGATTACAAATATTGTTCCTGTATGTGCACCCCCGATCATCTGGCATGCGAAGATTCCTTCTCTAGAGAATGAGCTTTAACTGAGTCAGACCTGACTGGGAGTTGATAGTACTGTTGGGCGCCATATTGCTAATGGGGTCTCAAGCTATATGTTAGTGTGTGTTAGAACTAATTGCGCACTATAATTAACTAGTGTTAGTATTACTGCAGGGCTCTGCATGCATGTGTTATATGTGATATTGATTGTTAACCCCCTTTTATCTGCAAGTAAACCTTTTACATTTTATCAATCTGGTATTGGAGTCCATATATATATATATATATATATTGTGAGGGGGTTAGCTCGGCAGCGGGTGTGTGTGACCCCCGGGATGGGCTCCCCACACAAAACAGGCCCAGCAAACGGAGGTTGTGGTTTTCAAAATCAAAAAGGTGCGGTTTATTTTCTATTTACAGTGACAAAACACAGCAAAGCAAAAGAAACATAAACAAAATAAATCCTGGTCAACTTGACCTCTGACTAAACATACAGGTTTCCTAACTAACATCTGGGATCAGCCTAGTGCTGTCCTAGTCCCTAAGTCCCTGGTTTTAAATGTCCAAGCAAATAGCCACACAGGCTTTGTCTCACCGCACAGGGGTTCACTCTCCCTAGACAGTCCACACAGGTCTGGGTCCAGGCATGAGCTAACATCTAATGAAGCTGGGAGTTCTTATAGAGGCCTAAATGAGCTGACAAGCTTCAGCTGGTCTCATCAACTCCCTGTCTGCACGACGCCCCACACTCTCCCTAGAGGTATGAGTCATCCATGAGCCCACTAGCCCCAGCTTGGCTTATACAACTCTCCACCTAGTTGTATAAGTCGGCGTAAAGCCTGAATCTGGGCGAAATATATCTACCCCCCTGGATGCAACCAGGTGACTTTACCTTCCTGCTGTCACATACCCCCCCCCTCTTGTTTTAACCTCGGGGTTGGAACACCAGCAATCAGGCATTCATGTACTCGAGACAAAGCATCCACATTCCCCATTTGAACGCCAGGGCGATGCTTTACTGTGAAGTTGAATTCCTGGAGGGCCAGGAACCACCTATTCACTCTTCTATTTGTTTCCTTGTTTTGAGCCATCCACTTTAACGGAGCGTGATCCGTAACCATGTCAAAGTGCCTACCTAGCAGGTAGTACCGAAGGGAATCTAGAGCCCACTTCACCGCTAAACACTCCTTTTCAACGGTGGCGTAATTTACCTCATGGGACTTCAACTTCCTGCTGAGGTAAATGACTGGGTGCTCTTCCCCGTTCCAGACCTGGGACAATACTGCTCCTAACCCCACATCTGACGCATCACTTTGTACGACAAAGTCTTTAGAGAAGTCGGGTGAGTACAACACTGGCTGGCTACATAAGGCTTGTTTCAAGAATTGGAATGCTGCCTCAGCCTCGGGGGTCCATTTAATCATGACCGACCCTTTCCCCTTCGTCAGGTTGGTTAGGGGCACAGCCTTAGAAGCAAAGTGGGGAATGAATCGCCGATAATACCCAGCGATTTCCAGAAAGGCTCGTACCTGCTTCTTGCTGTTGGGACGTGGCCAACTCTGGATGGCCTCGACTTTGTTGAGTTGGGGTTTTATTACTCCCCTCCCAATGGTGTACCCAAGATATTTGGCCTCCTCCTGCCCAATGGTACACTTCTTGGGGTTAGCCGTAAACCCCGCTTCCCGAACAGAGTCCAGGACTGCTTGCACTTTTGGCAGATGTGAGGCCCAATCTGTGCTATGGACAATTACGTCATCCAGGTAAGCCGCAGCATACTTCCGATGGGGCCTCAGCATCTGGTCCATTTTCCGCTGGAATGTGGCCGGCGCATTCTGTAACCCGAACGGCATTCTTTTATATTGGAACGCCCCGTCTGGGGTTACAAATGCGGTTTTCTCTTTGGCCGACTTGGCCAGGGGGATTTGCCAATACCCTTTTGTGAGGTCAAGAGTCGTCATGTATCGGGCTGTTCCCAGCCGGTCGATCAACTCATCTATACGTGGCATGGGGTAGGTGTCAAATTTTGTAACTTTGTTCAACTGACGAAAATCGTTACAAAATCGCCAGCTCCCATCCGGTTTAGGCACCAACACGATGGGACTAGACCAATCACTTTGGGACTCCTCTATCACCCCTAAGTTCAGCATTTTCTGTACTTCCTCCCGTATTGCCTCCCGTCGGGCCTCTGGGATCCGATAGGGTTTTAACTTCACCCTTTCACCGGGCGGGGTAATGATGTCATGCTCTACCCCAGATGTTTGTCCCGGCAGCTCAGAGAATACCTCCTTGTTGCGAAGCACAAACTCCTTAACCTCCTGTTGTTGGGGTTGTGACAAGGTGGCCGCTATTCCAACCTCAGGAATCACGCACCCAGTTTGAGCTGGTGACCAAGTGTCTGCGACTAGGGACTCTCTATCCCTCCAGGCTTTCAACAGATTAACGTGATAGATCTGTTCGGGCTTTCGCCTTCCTGGTTGTCTGACCTTGTAATTCACTTCGCTCACTTTTTCCATTATCTCATAGGGGCCTTGCCATTTGGCAAGGAATTTACTTTCAACCGTAGGGACAAGTACCAGTATCCTATCCCCCGGGGAAAAGGTACGGGTCTTGGCTCCACGGTTGTACACTCTCTGCTGTGCTAACTGCGCTTGGGCCAAATGTTCCTTCACGATGGGCATTACCTGTGCAATTCGGTCTTGCATCAGGGCGACATGCTCAATCACACTCCTGTGGGGAGAACTCTCACTTTCCCAAGTTTCCTTGGCAATATCCAACAGCCCTCTTGGGTGTCTCCCATACAGTAACTCAAAGGGGGAGAATCCCGTAGAGGATTGGGGCACCTCCCTAATAGCAAACATCAGATAAGGAAGTAGACAGTCCCAATCCTTTCCATCTCTATCCACCACTTTCTTCAACATTTGTTTTAGGGTTTTGTTGAATCTTTCAACCAGCCCATCGGTTTGGGGGTGATACACAGATGTACGTAATTGCGTCACTTTGAATAATTTACACAGCTCCTTCATAACCCGGGACATAAAGGGTGTACCTTGGTCCGTAAGCAGTTCTTTACAAATACCCACCCGGCTAAACACAAGAGATAGCTCTTTGGCTATGGTTTTGGCCGAGGTATTTCGGAGAGGGATCGCTTCTGGATAACGGGTGGCATAGTCCATTATAACTAATATGTACTGGTGCCCCCTAGCGGACTTGATTATAGGACCTACCAAATCCATGGCGATCCTCTCAAACGGGACCTCAATGATGGGTAGAGGGACCAGCGGGCTACGGAAATGTGGCATCGGGGCCGACCTCTGACACACAGGGCAGGAGGAACAATAATTTTCTACGTCCTTCATCACCCCCGGCCAATAGAATCTCTGTAATACCCTCTCTCGGGTTTTCTCTGTCCCCAGATGACCTCCAAGAATGTGCCCATGGGCCAACTCCAACACCAACTTCCTGTAAGGTTTGGGCACCACAAGCTGCTCAACGGTTTCTTCTGCCCTTTTTGCCACCCGATACAGTAGGTCCTTCTCTACGCTGAAGTATGGGTAAGTGCAGGTATTATCTGGGTTCACTAACTCGCCATCTATTTTCACTACGTTTTCCCGTGCCTTTATTAGGGCGGGGTCTTTCAACTGTTCTGTGGCAAAGTTTTCCCTGTGAACCTCAAGATCAGAAAACTCCACAGACGGTAGGTTTTCGTCTGAGGAGGTGGGCTCCTCTCCAGTTTCTTGAGTCTCCCCTGCCAATACTGATAAGGGAAATTCCGGAGAGTCCTCATCACTCTCAGGGGAGTTCTGGCTATCACATTCCTGGTACATAGGGGCACCAGTGGGGGGCTCAGGATCATCCCACAGTTCCCAGAACTTCGGAAAATCCCTTCCCACAATGGCGTCATGCGGTAACTGAGATACTAAGCCCACTGGATGAGAGAGGGTACCTTTGGGGGTCTCGAAACACACTGTAGTCACTGGATACTCTCGGGTGTCCCCATGCACACAAATAACAGCTACCTTGCTATTCCCAGAGACCTCTGTTTTAACTAACTCAGCCTTTATCAGGGTCACAAGGCTACCTGAATCCAGCAATACCACAACATTTCTACCATTAACACACATTTTGCATAAATGTTTCTCAGTTCCTCGAATGGCAGTGCATGCGACTGTCGCACACAGCGACTGACGTCTGCCCGTCAGAAAGTCACACTGCATGGGTTCCTCCACAACCGGGCAATTGGCTGCAATATGTCCCGCTTGTCGGCAGCGGTAGCAAACGATCCTTCTTGCCGCCTCTTGAGCCGCTGATTTCCCAGGCTGTTCTCGCCAAACTTGGGGTAGAGCTCCCACCCTCTCACTCTCTCCACCCTCACCCCTTGGAATCCTCTTATCCGCCCCTGGGGATGGTCTGGTCTTAGGGTGGAAAGTCCGAGTGTCTCTGGAAGAGGCCGTCAGGTTCTCTGTAGCCAAGTATTTCTCCACACGATCCACAAGACCATCGGCCGTCTCTGGGTCTCCATGGCTTACCCACTTTTGGATGGCAGTAGGAAGAGCTCTCAAAAACCGATCCATTACAACACGTTCCACAATCTTTGGTGCGGACAAAGTCTCTGGCTGTAGCCACTTTCTGCTCAGGTGAATGAGATCATACATTTGAGACCTGGGGGGTTTTCCAAGCTGGAAAGTCCAGTTATGCACACGCTGAGCCCGAACAGCCTGGGTGACACCCAGCCTTGCCAATATTTCAGCTTTTAGCATCACATAGTCTTTTGCTTGGTTAGGCTCTAGGTCATAGTAAGCTTTCTGCGATTCACTAGTTAACAGAGGAGCCACCAGTCCAGCCCACTGCTCCTCAGGCCACTTTTCTCTTTCAGCGGTCCTTTCAAATGTGGTCAAAAATACCTCTGGATCATCCTCTCCAGTCATTTTTGTCAATAAACGACTCACCCCAAAGGACGCGGTATTAGTGGGACGGCTTTCCTCACTGGTCTGCGGACGTTGCTGCATTACTGCTTCCATCTGTTGTTGTAGTCTCTGCTCTTGCTTCTGCAACAGGTCTATGAAGCGGGCCTCAGATTGCTGCTGGGCTCGTTGCTGAGCCTCCAGACTCTGTTGCAAAGTTGCGTTTGTCTGCTGCTGGGCTGCAAGGCTCTGTTGATGAGCTTGCTGCTGGGCTGCGAAGTTCTGTTGTTGAGCTGCAAGGCTCTGTTGATGAGCTGCAAGGCTCTTTTGCAAACCTGCATTTGTCTGCTGTTGATTGGCATTTGCTAGAGCCAGCTGCTTCAGTATCTCCTCCATGCTGGCTTAAAAAAAACTGCCACTGGTTCTCCACCAACTGTGAGGGGGTTAGCTCGGCAGCGGGTGTGTGTGACCCCCGGGATGGGCTCCCCACACAAAACAGGCCCAGCAAACGGAGGTTGTGGTTTTCAAAATCAAAAAGGTGCTGTTTATTTTCTATTTACAGTGACAAAACACAGCAAAGCAAAAGAAACATAAACAAAATAAATCCTGGTCAACTTGACCTCTGACTAAACATACAGGTTTCCTAACTAACAACTGGGATCAGCCTAGTGCTGTCCTAGTCCCTAAGTCCCTGGTTTTAAATGTCCAAGCAAATAGCCACACAGGCTTTGTCTCACCGCACAGGGGTTCACTCTCCCTAGACAGTCCACACAGGTCTGGGTCCAGGCATGAGCTAACATCTAATGAAGCTGGGAGTTCTTATAGAGGCCTAAATGAGCTGACAAGCTTCAGCTGGTCTCATCAACTCCCTGTCTGCACGACGCCCCACACTCTCCCTAGAGGTATGAGTCATCCATGAGCCCACTAGCCCCAGCTGGGCTTATACAACTCTCCACCTAGTTGTATAAGTCGGCGTAAAGCCTGAATCTGGGCGAAATATATCTACCCCCCTGGATGCAACCAGGTGACTTTACCTTCCTGCTGTCACAATATATATATATATATCTTATCACTAGAAGAAAGGTATTGTGGGATTGTGCATAAACTGGTATAGAGCTATATAGAAATACCACCCCTAGACTAGCTGTGCCAGAGAAGGGCTGAGTAGATTGCCGGGGGTTGGCTGTGCTGTGTACAGGGCCAAAAAGCAAACCAGCGGCTCCCTTAGTTTGGGGGTATCGCTACACGTGGGGGCTCGTCCGGGATCCTGTATATGGCAAGCAGAAACGCCAAAAGTACTGACATGGACCTGCTATAAGTGAAAGCGTGGATGTGAAGCAGCCAGAACAAACCCAGAGACGTCAGTGGTCATTAGTCTGCCGGAAGAAGAATGGTCAGTGAGCGCGGCAGAGCGACTCGCAGTGTTGCTATCCCCAAGTCATACACCATGGGGGATAGACCTAAAATCAGCCCCAGACACCTCGTTCCAGTATGCACTGATAGAGTGGATGGATGGAGTACCAGGGAACTTTAAAGGGCAAAGTGTGCAGTCACTGGATAACAAAACCTATGGTCTGGCACAGGCAATAACTGTGAAACGGAGCCATCCCCGCCATCCCCAATGGGATCACCGCCAGGGATACCCCATGCAGCAGAGAGGCAGAGAAGGATGACACCTCCGGTGACACCCATTACAGCCATAGGGCCAGAACTTTTAAATGCCTTGGGAGATCTGCTCACAAAGTGTCAGCAAACAAATACGGTACATGTAGAGGCCAGATACCGGAAGCTGAGAACATTTTCAGGGAGGCTGCCCGTCCCTGTAGGGGAGGAAGACTTCGATACCTGGATCGAACAGGCCCTGTCAGCAGTAGAGGCATGGGAGGTGCCTGAAGTGCAGAAGAAGCAGCGTGTGATGGAAAGTTTGAAAGGCGCGGCTGCGGAAGCTGTGAAAAGTCTCCGGTTTGGGAATGCTGCCTGCACGGCTTATGACTGCTTAGCCATGCTACAAAAAGTGTTCGGTCAGTTAGAAAAAGTAACGGAACTGGTGTATCAGTTCGAACACACCTTTCAACAGCCAGGAGAAAAGCTGTCGGAGTATGTCAGAAGACTGAACAAGATGCTGTGTCAAATCGTGCTAAAAAAGGGATGATATCCCAGGCCATAGATGCGGCAAGGATGAAGCAGATCTTAAAGGGAGCGCTACGCTCGGATCCAGTCTGGCTCCACCTGAAAACCTCTAGAGGAGGCATGTCACTGAATTACCCTGATCTGGTAAAGATCATTTGAGATGAAGAGGCCTTACAGAAGGATCAGCAAGCGATCAAGGCGCATACCTCTTCTACACCGGTAATGGTCAGGTCAGCCATGACCCCTGAAAGAGACTCAGAAGTAGATACCCTGAAGTTGCAAATGTCTCAGGTCTTGGAGATGCTGACCTCTTTGATGGCAAAGGATCCAAGGGTCGTAGAAAATAGTGGACCGAAGAAGGAGTTGTTCCCAGATATCTCAGCACCCACTTCCCTACAAGATTGGGGGGATGTGGTCTGTTTTAACTGTGGAGGAGTTGGCCATATTGCGAAAGTATGTTCTAGTCCCAAGAAAAAGAAGATAAATAATCGCAAGCCGGCGGTAAACTTCAGAGGGCCCCGGTGAAGGAGTCAACCGGGTGCCCATCATCTCCAGTGAGCTCCACTGTACCCAAACTGAATGAGAAGCACAGAAGAAAAAGGGGTAGACCCCCTCAGAAGAAGAACAGTGCTCCTCGATGAGAATACACACCTAAAAAGAGAAATTATGTCCCTCAGCGGGAATATACACATAAACAGAGGAGGGAGATCAGTGCATACCGAGCCCAAGAGGGACTAAAGCCAACAGCCAAACACAAGAAGGAAAGGACCAAGGGAAAATGTAGGGATCAACAGAGAGAGACCCCTTTGAAGTCTTATCCAGAAGAACTGGTAGGCCCCTCCCCAGTAGTGCCTATTCAAGTGGAGGGAGTCTACACGAGAGCCATCTTGGATACTGGAGCGCAGGTGACCTTGTTATACCGGGACTTTTATGATAAACACCTGAGTCACCTGCCCATCCAGAGAATTGAAGATTTGGAAATATGGGGAATCGGAACACAGAGTTTCCCATACAATGGTTACTTGCCCATTAAACTGACTTTCGACCCCTCAGTAGCCAGGAAGGCTGAAGTGTTCGATACCTTGGCAGTGGTGTGCCCCCGACCGCCTGGAGCCAACAAGAACTCCTTAATAATAGGGACAAACACGGACCTGGTCCGGAGGCTTCTGGCCCCTCTAGCGGGAGGAAAGAACCCCACAGTCACCAGAATACACCCAATGTTGAAGACAGCCTATCAGCGACTGGTCTTAGAACACAAGGCCCCAGAAGAGGGGGTGGGTAAAGTCTGGAGGCTGGCGAAGAAAGGAATAGTATTGCAACCCGGTGAAGTAACCTGTCTCAGAGCCACTGTGAAGCATACTTGGGAACAACCTGGCCCCTTTGTCATGTTGGAACCAGGCCCTCTGGAAGAGTACTCAGGCTTAGAAGTGATCCCAGAAATGGTCCCGGTGAGAGCTTTGAAGAAGGCACACTGTAAGGTGCCGGTGAGCGTCAGGAATACCACGGGTGTCCCCATGGAGATCCCCGCCAGGATGTTGCTGGGGCAGGTGAGCCCTGCTGCTCCAATTGTCTTATCAGATGTGGAGAAGACAGAGGGAGACAGGACTGTTTGGGAGAAGCTTTGCATGGAGAACCCGAACCTGCCAAGGGCCTGGAAAGAGAGGGCAAAGGCCCAGTTGACCAAATGGAGGAAGATTTTCTCTAAAGATGAGTTCGATGTAGGGTGTGCGAAGAATGCCACCCATCAAATCCGCCTCCAGGAAGACAAGCCTTTCAGGGAGAGGGTCAGGCGAGTTCCTCTAGCCGATCTTGAAGACCTGAGAGAACAGCTCGCCGAGCTCAAGCCAACCCGGTGTTATCCGGGAATCCAGGAGCCCCTATGCCTCCCCAATAGTGGTGGTCAGGAAGAAGAATGGGTCATTGAGGTTGTGTATAGACTACAGGACTCTCAACAGGAGGACGATACCCGACCAGTATACCACCCCGAGGATAGAGGATGCCCTACAGAGTCTGAGTGGAGCCAGGTGGTTCAGTGTCATGGACTTAAAGAGTGGATACTATCAGATCCCTATGCATCCGGAAGACAAGGAGAAGACAGCTTTCATAACCCCTGTGGGATTCTTTGAATTTGACCGGATACCCCAAGGTCTGTCGGGAGCCCCTGCCACCTTTCAATGCCTCATGGAGAAAACCATAGGAGACATGAATCTCATCGAAGTTCTCGTGTACTTGGATGACATCATCGTCTTTGGGAAGACTCTGGAAGAACATGAGGAAAGACTGGAAAAAGTCCTGAGGAGGCTCAGCGAAGAGGGACTCAAGCTTTCACCAGAGAAATGCCAGTTCTACCAGTCATCAGTCAACTATCTAGGGTACATAGTGTCTGAAGAAGGGGTAGCCACAGACCCCGAGAAACTGGAGGCAGTCACCTCCTGGCCCAGGCCCACCACTGTGACGGAACTCAGGTCCTTTTTGGGGTTCTGCTCCTACTACAGGAGGTTTGTAGAGGGGTTTGCACGGATTGCCAGACCCTTGAATGAACTTTTAAAGACAGAAGGGGAAGAGGATGACTCGGGCCCCAGGAAGCCGGGAGAGTCAGTCAAAGACCAGTGGAATGGGAAATGCGAAGAAGCATTCAACATGCTGAAGAAGAGCTTAACCACTGCCCCTGTCTTGGCCTATGCAGACCCAAAGAAACCCTATGAACTCCATGTAGATGCCAGTCATGACGGTCTGGGAGGAGTGCTCTACCAGGAGCATGAAGGGCAAACGCAACCTGTCGCATATCTGAGCAGAAGTTTGACCCCCTCTAAAAAAAACTACCCCACTCACAAGTTGGAGTTCCTGGCTCTCAAGTGGGCTGTAGTTGATAAGCTTAAGGACTATCTGTATGGGGCTGAATTTACCGTGAAAACTGACAACAATCCCCTTACTTATCTTTTCACCACAGCAAAACTGGAAGCCATGGGCCATCGATGGCTGGCTGCACTGTCTGGATTCAACTTCAGCCTGAAATGCAGACCTGGGGCTGGAAATCGAGATGCGGATGCCCTGTCCAGAAGGTCTCATGCTCCCACTAGCCGCACAGAAGACTGGACCCAAGTGGCACCGGACGGGGTGCGGGCCCTCTGTCAAAGGGCTGAACTCCAAGCCAGTGGGGGCTCCAGAGCGGAAGAGATAGGGGTCAGAGTAGTGGGGGTCCCCCAGCAGTACTGTAGAATGACTCAGGTAGAGGAAGACGAGTTACCCAAGCTGTCCAAAAAGGAATTGAGGTGCGATCAATTGGAAGACCCAATGGGGAAATTGGTCCTAGAGGCCCTGGAAAATCAGGATCCAGATAGGCTCTTACATCACCATTCAAAGGAAGCCCGCCTGCTGCGGAAGGAGTGGGACAGGTTGCAGGTGCATCAAGGGGTGGTCTACCGAAGGGGCCCCTCTGACGACCTGGAAGACAAATGGCAATTGTTTTTACCTAAGAAACTCCGGGAGACTGTCTTGGTCGCCTTAAATGACCACCATGGTCATTTAGGAGCTGAGAGGACCTTCCAACTTGTCAGAAGTCGGTTCTATTGGCCCTGTATGAGGGCCGAAGTAGAGGAATACTGCCATTCATGCGCACGCTGCATTCAGCGGAAAACTCTACCCCATCAAGCTGCCCCAATGGGCCACCTACAGAGTCAAGGCCCAATGGATTTGGTATGCATTGATTTCCTCTGCCTCGAAACCGACTTGAGTAGACTAGGAAATGTTCTGGTGATAACCGACCATTTCACCCGGTATGCCCAGCCTTCCCAACCCAAGACCAGAAGGCTTCCACAGTGGCCAAGGTACTCATGGAAAAATACTTTGTGCACTATGGGCTACAACAGCGACTCCACTCGGATCAAGGGAGGGACTTTGAAAGTCGGCTGATCTGGAAGCTCTTGGACTCCTTAGGGATCAAGAAGACCCGAACCACTCCCTACCATCCGCAAGGGGATGCCCAGCCAGAGAGGTTCAACCGAACCCTACTCAACATGCTGGGAACTCTAGAAAGTGAAAAGAAGCAGCATTGGAGCAGGCACATAGCAGCAATTGTGCATGCTTACAACAGTACAACAAGTGATGCTACAGGGTACTCTCCCTACCGACTCATGTTCGGGAGAGAAGCAAGACTACCCGTAGACCTGACCTTTGGCACCTCCATAGACCATTCCTCGGCCACTTCTCATAAAGGCTATGTGGACCGGCTGAGGTACAGTTTACAGTTGGCCTATGAGCAGGCCCAAGCGGCTTCTGATCAAAGGGGAGCCCGCAACAAGAGAAACTTCGACCTGAAGGTCCGAATTCAGGATCTGCAACCAGGGGACAGAGTGTTGTTGCGAAACTTGGGAGTCCCTGGGAAGCACAAGCTTGCAGACAGATGGAGACTGGAGCCATATGTTATTTGCAAGAAATTACCCGGCCTACCAGTCTACCAGCTGAAGCCAGAGGGAAATGTGGGGCCTTTGAAGACTTGGTACCGGAACCACATACTTCCACTTGCCGAAGCAGTCCGGATACCCCCTGTGAAGGATTCCTCTGAGCCAACGTCCATCCTGAATACTCCTAGGCCAAATACCCGGCCTCAGGCATCCCGGTCTGGAGAAACAGATGTCTCTGAACCTAGTGAGGATGAAAGGGAAGAGTTGGAATGGCTATGGCCTTCCCAGGCCCCAGTGACTTCTGCTATAGATCTCCCACCTTTGGAAGACACCATAGACAGTACACTGAATGCAGAAGCTACTGAATTTATCCCGTCCAGCCCTCTATCAGACTCATGGTAAGATGCCCTCGACTCACTCCCAGAGGAGGATCCAAGATGTTCCATGAATCCTCCTGCTCCTGAGTTAAATGTTTCAGGAACAATGGAAGCTGCCATGTCTGTTCTGAAAGAGGAACCTACAATGTTCAAGCCAGAAATCCCAAGAGAGCGGAGGGTGAAAAGGGCTATAAGGCTTCCCCAAAGGCTGACTTACCCACAAATGGGGAGGAGCTCAGAGGACACTGTGGCAACTGCCAGGAGGAGTGCAGAAAGCCCTGATCCCTCCACTGTTAATTTGGTGGAGGGCAACCCCAATTCACCCCCTGGCACAGTTAGGCAGGCCACTTATGATAGTGTGACCTGTGGGCGAGGAAGTTCACCCTCTCATTTTTGGTGGGAACTTCCTCTGCCGACATTATACGCAACTTTGTCTAATGTTGTGCGTAGTGTTTGTTGACAATTATCTTTGGGGACCAAAGAGTTTAAGTGGGGGGAGTGTGTAGCGGGGTCTCCATTGAGGCCCCATGGACTACATTACCCAGAACCCCGTTTGACACCCAGGGTGCATTGGGCTGCCGCAGAGACTCATGGGTGGGGTATAAAAGGGGAGGGCGAGGCCTCTTTGGACACCGCGCGGCTGGAAAGAGGACTTCCTGTGCGGACCTGCTGCGAGTGCAAGGCCCAAGGCCTGGGCCTTGCACTCTTCCAGAGAGCCTTCCACCTCGCTGCGGAGCCTGTGTGGCTGCAGACATCTACCTGCTTCGCGGACGTCAGTGGACCGGAGATCAGGCGGTGGCAGATCCTGTGTGTGTGGACACAGCGGTGGGAGTCCTGGACTGGGATCGAGTCCGGAGGGGTGAGAGAGCACCTGCTCACAACTATAACCGAGTACTTTATTAGGCCTATTGACGAGCCCGTCGGGTTACACTTTCCCTTTTCTCCTGTCAGGAGACTAGTTGGAGGACTGAGTTACATAGTCTCCGGGGAGTTGTTTCATTACCTTAGACCTTGTTGGATTACAAATATTGTTCCTGTATGTGCACCACCGATCATCTGGCATGCGAAGATTCCTTCTCTAGAGAATGAGCTTTAACTGAGTCAGGCCTGACTGGGAGTTGATAGTACTGTTGGGCGCCATATTGCTAACGGGGACTCAAGCTATATGTTAGTGTGTGTTAGAACTAATTGTGCACTATAATTAACTAGTGCTAGTATTACTGCAGGGCTCTGCATGCATGTGTTATTTGTGATATTGATTGTTAACCCCCTTTTAGCTGCAAGTAAACCTTTTACATTTTATCAATCTGGTATTGGAGTCCATATATACCGTATATACTCGAGTATAAGCCGAGTTTTTCAGCCCTTTTTTTAGGGCTGAAAGTATACCCCTCGGCTTATACTCGAGTCAGTACCTCAAAATCGTGAAATTCTGCGGCCGGTGTCTATTGTTCAAATCTCGCGCCGTTCTCCCTGTCCCTTCGGCGATAGGCGTTTCCAGAAAACACTGTGATGAGTGTTTGCGCCTATCACGGAGGTCCTCTTGTCCGACGTCCGTGATTGGCCGAGCACTGAACACAGTGCCTGCTGGGAAACGGAGTCGGCGAATGAGAGGACCTCCGTGATAGGCGCAAACACTCAACACAGTGTTTGCTGGAAATGCCTATCACGGAAGTGACAGGGAGAACGGCGCAAGATTTGAACAATGGACGCCGGCCGCGGAATTACAAGATTTTGAGGTACTGACTCGGGCACAGGGAGGCTGCAATGGACACAGTAAGGGGGCACAGTGAGGTGACAGTGGGCAGTGAGATGGCAATGGGCACAGTAAGGGGGCACAGTGAGACGACAATGGGCACAGTGAGGTGACAATGGGCAGTGAGGTGGCAGAGTGAGATGCCAATGGGCACAGTAAGGTTGGGCAATGGGCACATCCCCCCCCCCCCTCGGCTTATACTCGAGTCAATACATTTTCCCAGTTTTTTTGGTAAAAGTAGGTACCTCGGCTTATACTCGAGTATATACGGTATATATATATATATATATATATATATATCTTATCACTAGAAGAAAGGTATTGTGGGATTGTGCATGAACTGGTATAGAGCTATATAGAAATACCACCCCTAGACTAGCTGTGCCAGAGAAGGGCTGAGTAGATTGCCGGGGGTTGGCTGTGCTGTGTACAGGGCCCAAAAGCAAACCAGCGGCTCCCTTAGTTTGGGGGTATCGCTACAAGTCTTTATGTTTTTTTCTTATATTGTAGATCCATCATTTCTTTCTATGGTTAAAAATGGTTAGATATGGTTACTAAGCCATCATAAAATGAATATGGTCCCTTATTTAAATATGTTGTTCAATTTCAGTGTGAATATTATGCTGTATGTTTAATTATTTATTAATCAAAGATTTATAACTGCTTATGTTTTATTCTCTGTATAATATTAAAATCAGAAGATAGAAATCCTAGTCAAATGTTAACTGTTTGACGACCGACTCACGCCGATATACGTCAGCAGAATGGCACGTACAGTCAGATTAACATACCTGTACGTCGCCTTTAAGACGCGGCATTGTGGGCACGCATGTGCACCCACCGCGAGCTCCGTAAATCCAACCGCGAGTCCGCGGGGATACCCGCAATCGTCTCACAGAGAGGAAGAACAGGGAAATGCTGATGTAAACAAGCATTTCCCCATTCTTCCTAGTGACAGGACACTGATCACAGCTCCCTGTAATCGGGAGCGGTGATCAGTGTCGTGTCACACATAGCCCATCCCCCCTACAGTTAGAACACATCCCTAGGACACACTTAACCCCTTCCTCGCCCGCTGCTGGTTAACCCCTTCACTGCCAGTCCCATTTACACAGTAATAAGTGCATATTTATAGCACTGATCGCTGTGTAAATGTGAATGGTCCCAAAATAGCGCCAAAAGTGTCCGATGTGTCCGCCATAATGTCGCAGTCACGATAAAAATCGCTGATCACTGCCATTACTAGTAAAAAAAAAAATATTAATAAAAATGCCATAAAACTATCCCCTATTTTATAGACACTATAACTTTTGCGCAAACCAATCAATAAACACTTATTGCGTTTTTCTTTACCAAAAATATGTAGAAGAATACATATCGGCCTAAACTGAGGAAAAAAATATTTTTTAAATATATTTTTTGGGGATATTTATTATAGCAAAAAGTAAAAAATATTGCATTTTTTTCAAAATTGTCGCTCTATTTTTGTTTATAGCGCAAAAAATCAAAACCGCAGATGTGATCAAATACCACCAAAAGAAAGCTCTATTTGTGGGAAAAAAAGGACATCAATTTTGTTTGGGAGCCACATCGCACAACCGCGCAATTGTCAGTTAATGTGACGCAGTGCCGAATCGCAAAAAGTGTTCTGGTCTTTGGCAGTCAAATGGTCCGGGGCTTAAAGCGGTTGTATAGTTATTTATCTAACTTTTACGTACAGGTAAGCCTATAAGGTGGCTTACCTGTAGGTAAAAAAAATATCTCCTAAACCTTTACGGTTTAGGAGATATTCCCCTCGCAAACCGCCGCTGAACGCAGCGGCGCATACGCACAGGGGATTTTTGGCTTAAGGCCCGGCGGAGGCCGGACCTTGCCGGAAAGAAGTCTCCCACGCACATGCTTGGGAGTGACGACTTTGCGGCTCCAGCCACTCAGAGCGCTGGAGCCGCGATACCCGGAAGACACAGCGAGGCAAGATGTCATCTCCCTCGGCGTGGACCAGGTAAGTTACTGATGCTTCGTTATAAGGTAAGTATTTCATAATGAGGTAGTATGCGGTGCATACTAGCTCATTATGCCTTTTGCTTTACAGGGTTAAAAAAAATAAAAAATGTTCAGTGGGTATACAACCGCTTTAGGTGGTTAAAATTCTAAAGAACAATTGTGTTGTCCTTTGGCTACCAGTGTGAGTTCAGGCCCACACAGAACACAAACTTCAAGATTATCACTGTGAGTTGAAATTGCTTTTACAACCTTTGCCTGATATAATAATATCAGTTTTTCTCTATATTGTAATTATATGTTACATGTGCAATGCTATCAGCACAATAGCAGATCAAAAAACTGACAAGTAAAACTCTCCTGAAGTCTTTCAGACTCCTTTTGGCTGGAGGAACATGCAATTTAAATGCATTTCTGAAAAAAATCAGACAGAGGTTGCCTTTATAGGGTATTATTTACTGTACTATGCCAATCAACTCAATCTGGAAGAATACTATAATTTTCCACCAGGTAGAATGCAATTTGATGGAGACTGAAGTGAAAGTCGAACTTACATAATGCCATTTACTTTTTGATCTAATTTGCTAAGTAAAGCTAAGATCTAATTATTTAAGATCAAATTATTTAAACCCTAACATTTTATAATAAATTACAGCACCTTACATCAGCACTTAACTTGTTTGCTTCTTCTTCTTGTTCTTCTTTAAAAGCATCGCCTTCTTCCTAAATGTGCCTGTCTAAAGATTCATGTTGTAGGTTTCCTGTTCTCAGGTCTCTCCATTGCTTTGCATTGTTTCGGGAAGCCGCCAATTCATGTGTGCTGCCAAGAGAGAAGACTCCAAGCTGACTATACAACACTGTCTGTTCAAACATGCAAAGGCTGCCATACAAAGCATGCCTATGCAGTGGTGCTTCCAACACTGGTTGCAATTCAGTGCACAAAAGGCACTGTGTTGTCAACCCAAATCCTACACAGCCTTCCCAGGCAACATACCCACATAGCTGAACTGGTTTTTCTCAAATGCAAATAGGTCACTTCCCTGCAGGGGAGGGCTGGGCCAGGGGGCAGGGTGGCAATTGCCTCCCAGGCCGCCCTAACTTATGTTTAAAATGGCCGGCAGCCGCTGCCCGCTACCATTTTCTATTTTATTCTGGTCTAGGAAGTTGGGCCGGGGGCATGGCCATGGCGGCCAACCACTAGCTGTTGCATTCCGGGAGTTGTAGTCCGCGCTCAAGCTTCCGGTGGGTGGAAAACACAGCAGCGCAGAGGAAACTACAACTCCCTGGGACCGAATTCTTGGAAGCAGGCAGAGGCAGGGCGTGCCAGGGAGTCAGGACGCAGGGCTGGGCGCTGGCTGCAACTTGACCCCAGGATCAGGAGCGTTACACCCCGCAGGAGACCGTGGTGTGCAAAGACCTGCGGAGCTAAGATCGCTGAGGTGAGAGACCCTGACACTCCTAGCTGACCTCTCATCTCCCCCCATACACCCCATGTAACCTGCCCCAGTGATCAGGCTTCATTGATGGGCACTGGTGAGGCTGCATTGAAAAAACAGGTGGGCCATGGATGGTGAGTAGGGATGAGCTCGGTGTTCGAGTCGAACGCATGTTCGATTCGAACATCGCCTTGTTCGCCTGTTCGGCAAAACCAGAACTTTGTGGGCCGTTCGCGCCAAATTCGTGTGACGCGAATGGCCCACAATGCACTGCGCCATCGCACTGCATTGCCGGCGCTGTGATTGGCCAAGCATGCACTGTGACCCCACATGCTTGGCCAATCACAGTGCCGGCAGCGAGGAGAGCCATAATTGGCCACAGGCAGGATGCCTGTGGCCAATCATAGCTCAGGGGGGTTTAGTACACGCCCCACACTATAAAAGGCCGCCAGCGCGGCGGCCTTGTGTAGTGTGTTCCGGCGTGCAGGGAAAGAGCTACATAGGCAGGGACAGTGTGTTCTACAGTGTGTTCTTTTCTCAGGCATCTGCAGGAGTTAGTGGGTGTTGTGTGCCTCCAGCACAGTATACACCTGTATCTACCCTTTATTGCTGTTCTCTAAGCTAGATAGGCAGGCACAGTGTGTTCTTTTCTCAGGCATCTGCAGGAGTTAGTGGGTGTTGTGTGCCCCAGCACAGTATACACCTGTATCTACACTTTTTTGCTGTTCTATAATACAGGCATCTGCAGGAGTTAGTGGTCGTTGTGTGCCCCAGCACAGTATACACCTGTATCTACCCTTTATTGCTGGTGTTCTCTAATAAAGGCATCTGCAGGAGTTAGTGGGTGTTGTGTCCCTCCAGCACAGCACAGTATACACCTGTATCTACCCTTTATTGCTGGTGTTCTCTAATAAAGGCATCTGCAGGAGTTAGTGGGTGTTGTGTGCATCCAGCACAATATACACTACTCCAATTCCTGGTTTTCCCATCTCCCTGCAGTCCATTACTATGTCTGGAAGGCCAACAAGAAGAGGCAGACAGTCAGGAGCCAATAAAAGAGGGCAAGCAGGCTCTGTGTCTAGAGACAACAGCGCTGGTCGTGGACGCGGTGCATCGTCATCAGCACGTGGCCATGGGACACGCTTGTCCTTATTTTCGGCAGCTGGACGTGTTGAGCCGCATCATGCCGAAGACTTGGTAGAGTGGATGACCAAACCCTCCTCATCCTCCTCAAACTCTCTCACCCAGGCTCAGGGTACTGGCAAAGCAGCTGCCAAAGCGTCCTCTTCCCTCGTATCAATGTCATCATCAGTCACTCCTTCCCTAGACCCACCATGTCCTCCTGAGGAGTCCCCCGAATTGTTTGAGCACAGTGTTGGGTACATGCTCCAGGAGGATGCCCAGCGTTTTGAAGGGTCTGATGATGATACCCAGCTAGAGGAAGGCAGTAGCGTGAGCGCAGGGAGAGGGGATGCTCAAGAAGGACAGCAATCTGACAGTCATGTTCCAGCAGCTGCAGCATACTGCCAGATTGGCTCCAGTGATGAGGAGGGAGGGGATGATGAGGTCACTTACTCCACGTGGGTGCCTGATAGGAGAGAGGAGGAGGAGGAGGATGAGGAGGAGGCACATCTCCAACGAGGCAGGATGCCCTCCGGGGGCCAGCGTAAGGGCAGCACACCGACTGAATCACACCGCAGAGCTCCGCCTGTGCAGGGCGCTGCCTCTGCTCGTTATTTCAAAAGTTCTTTGGTGTGGGCCTTTTTTGAGTCAAGTGCATCAGATCGCACCGCTGCTATTTGCAACATATGTCTCAAGCGTATCTCGCGTGGCCAAAACATCAGCCGCTTGGGCACCACATGCTTGACCAGACATATGTTGACCTGCCATGCAGCTCATTGGCAAGCGTACCTTAAAGACCCACACCAAAGAACAAAGCGGACCTCTCCTTGCTCCTCATCAGCTGGGATCTCCAACCCCACTATACCTTCAGTCCTCTCTGAAACCTGCACTGAGAGGAATAAAGGTGTAGAATCAGGTGTGTCACAGCCAAGTACTTGCGGGCACTCTGCTAGCAGTACACTGACGTCTGATTAAAGCAGGCAAATTTCCCTGCCCCAGCTGCTGGACCGTCGAAAGAAGTTCACTCCCAGCCATCCACATGCCCAGCGGTTGAATGCTAGTTTGGCTAAATTGCTAGCACTTCAACTGCTGCCTTTTCAGTTGGTAGACTCGGCCCCCTTCAGTGAGTTTGTGCAATGTGTGGTTCCTCAGTGGCAGGTTCCCAAACACCACTTTTTCTCACGGAAGGCGATTCCGGCTCTCTACCTGCATGTGGAAGGCAATGTTCATGCCTCGCTGGACAGGGCGGTTAGCGGTAAGGTGCATATTACCGCTGACTCATGGTCCAGCAGGCATGGACAAGGACATTACCTTTCTTTCACGGCCCATTGGGTCACTCTTTTGGCAGCTGGGAAGGATACAGGACAAGGTGCAGTAGTGTTGGAGGTTGTTCCGCCGCCACGCCTCCAAAATGCTACTACTGGTTGTGACACACCTCTCTCCTCCACCCCCTCCTCTTCTTCTTCCTCCATGGCCTCTTCCTGTGCTTTGTCCTCGGAACCAGCGGTGCTCCGTAGGCGTTCAAGGGGCTACGCAAGTACACAGGCAAAAAGATGCCATGCCGTGCTTGCTCTGGTGTGTTTGGGGGACAGGAGCCACACTGGGGCAGAGGTTCTGTCAGCTCTGCAGGGGCAGGCCGAGAGGTGGTTGACGCCACGCCAGCTTAAGCCAGGAATGGTGGTTTGCGACAATGGCACCAACCTCCTCTCCGCCCTCCAACAGGGACAACTGACCCATGTGCCCTGTGTGGCTCACGTCCTTAACCTGGTGGTGCAGCGGTTCTTGGGCAGGTACCCGGGCTTACAGGATGTCCTGAGGCAGGCCAGGAAAGTCTGTGTGCATTTCCGCAGATCATATAATGCCAGTGCTCGGCTGGCTGAGCTGCAAAAGGAGTTGAACCTGCCCAAGAACCGCCTTATATGTGACATGCCCACCAGGTGGAACTCAACGTTGGCCATGCTGCAGCGGCTGCACACGCAGCAGATGGACATCAATGAGTACCTGTGCGACTACGGCACCAGGACAGGGTCAGGGGAGCTCAGGTTTTTTTCACCACGCCAGTGGGGCATGATCAGGGATGCATGCACTGTCCTGGCACCATTTGAGGAGGCCACGAGGATGGTGAGCAGTGACAGTGCATGCATCAGTGACACTGTACCTCTTGTCCACCTGTTGGAGCATACGCTGAGTGGAATAATGGACAGAGCACTTGAGGCAGAACAGAGGCAGGAAGAGGAGGACTTCCTTGCCTCTCAAGGCCCCCTTTACCCAGACAGTGTTCCTTCTGTCCCACCCATCGCACAGGAAGAGGAGGAGGAGGAGGAGGAGGAGGATTGTGTCAGCATGGAGGTGGAACCTGGCACTCAGCATCAACAGCAGCAGTCTTTTAGGGATGATTTACAGTCCCAAGAAACCAGTGGACTTGTACGTGGCTGGGAGGAGGTGGCTGCGGATCATGTCGTCCTTAGTGACCCAGAGGACTCCGGACCGAATGCCTCAGCTAACCTACGCTGCATGGCCTCCCTGATCCTGCAAAGTCTGCGGAAGGATCCTCGTATTCTTTGGATCCAGGAGAGGGACCATTACTGGCTGGCCACTCTCCTTAGTCCACGGTACAAGGGTAAGGTTGCGGAGATTATCTTACCGTCACAGAGGGAGCAGAGGATGAGACATCTCTGGGAGGCCTTGCAGAAAGGTCTGTGCAACGCGTTCCCAGAGACTGGTAGGTTACAAACTCCTGGTCCTGGACAACGAGTTGCTGAGGCTTCGGTCAGTCAAAGAAGGAGCGGTGGGGAAGGTGGCCGTCTGACCAATGCGTTCAGACAATTTTTTAGTCCGCAGCCCCAAGGTATGATCGGTTCCAGCAACCATTGCCAGCGTCTGATATACATGGTGCAGGAATACCTAGGGGCAAGGTCAGACTTGGACACCTTTCCCACTGAAAATCCTCTGGCTTACTGGGTCTTGAGGATGGATCACTGGCCAGAGCTTGCACAGTAGGCAATTGAGCTACTGGCCTGTCCTGCATCCAGCGTTCTTTCAGAACGCACATTCAGTGCTGCTGGAGGCTTTGTCACGGATCACAGGGTGCGCCTGTCCACCGACTCGGTTGATCGACTGACCTTCATAAAGATGAACCAGTCTTGGATCACCACCAGTTACCAAGTACCTGAAGCTGATGTAACAGAATAATTTATTTTGAAATATCACATCGCTTCAAGACTGCCTATGCTGATGCTGAGTGACTGTCCTGTTATGTTGATTGACTATCCTCCTCCTCCTCAATGATCCGATTCCTGATGATAGCTTGGAAGAACATTTTTGTTTCTGGGTGCCGCCACCAGTGGCTAAGGCCCAATTTTCAGCCCCTGTTTAACAGGGGCATGTAATTACAATTTTTTATGCAATGCTTTGCAGCAGGGCTCATTCCTGCACTCCAACTAGAGTATCTGGGAGAGGTTGCAGTGTCGTGGCACCAGTGCCTAAGGCCCAATTTTTCAGCCCCTGTTTAACAGGGGCGTGTAATTACAATTTTTGATGCAATACTTTGCAACAGGGCTCATTGCTGTGCTCCAAGTACAGTATCTGTGAGGGGTTGCAGTGTTGTGGCACCAGTGCCTAAGGCCCAATTTTTCATCCCCTGTTTAACAGGGGCGTGTAATTAAAATTTTTGATGCAATACTTTGCAACAGGGCTCATTGCTGTGCTCCAAGTACAGTATCTGTGAGGGGTTGCAGTGTTGTGGCACCAGTGCCTAAGGCCCAATTTTTCTGCCCCTCTTCAACAGGGGCATGTAATTACAATTCTTGATCTAATAATTCACAGCAGGGCCCATTCCTGCGCCCACCAAGAGTAACTGTGAGGGCTTACAGTGTTGTGACAACACCACCACCACCACCAAAGGCCCAATTTTTCTGCCCCTCTTCAACAGGGGCATGCAATTACAATTCTTGATCTAATAATTAACAGTAGGGCCCATTCATGCGCCCACCAAGAGTAACTGTGAGGGCTGACAGTGTTGTAGCACCAGCACCACCACCAAAGGCCCAATTTTTCCTACCACTGTTCAACAATGGCATGTAATTACAATTCCTGATATAATAGTTCACAGCAGGGCGTTCCAGCGCCCACCAAGAGTAACTGTGAGGGCTCACAGTGTTGTGGCAACACCAACATCTAAAGGGCAAATTTCAGCAGAGTATATACGGCAGGCCCCTACTTTCAAATATCCAACTTACAAATGACTCCTACTTGCAAACAGAAGGAGACAAAAGGAAGTGAGAGGAAATCTACCCCTTGGAAGGAAAAATCTCTCCTGTAAGTGTTAATATGGGAAAAAGGTGTCTCCTCTCTACTGATGCTTTATCACCAATCCTTGTTTCAATAAAAACCCCACTTTTCCAAAAATATTTGTCATTGGGACGGAAAGTGAGGTGAAATGTTCTGAACAGGTGCACAAACAGCAAAACAAATGTTACAGGGGTGATAACCCTTCCCTATGTTTTCCAAAAAGCTTAAAAATATATTTTTTGGCTGGAGCTACACTTAAACAATGTACCTGTTCAAAATTACAAACAGATTCTACTTAAGAACAAACATACAGTCCCTGTCTTGTTTGCACCGCCTGTATACTGCTGTTCAGAGTATATAGGGCCTTTTTTTATTTTGGGTGCGGGGTTCCCCTTAATATCCATACAAGACCCAAAGGGGCTGGTAATGGGCTGGGGTGGGGGGGGGGGGGTGATGGGGTAGCCATGCCATTTTTCTCAAAGATTTTCATCCATATTGCCAGGACAAGACATGACATTAAAGTCGCAAGCAGTTTTAAATGGCTTTTTTTCCTTTAGAAATGTCATTTTGTGCAGGGACAGTTCTAAACACGGGAAACACATGCCACTTCACAGGCATACTTTAGACACCCCCCAGGTACGATATTTAAAGGAATATTTCACTTTTTTTTTTTCACTTTATGCATCATTAAAATGACTGCTCCCGAAAAAACATCCGTTTTTAAAACTTTTTTTTGCATTGATACATGTCCCCTGGGGTAGAACCCGGGTCCCCAAACCCTTTTTAGGACAATAACATGCATATTAGCCGTTATAATTAGCACTTTAGATTTCAAACGTTTGTGTCCATTGTATTTAATAGGGTTCTAACGTTCGCGCGAACTTTCGGTCCGTTCGCAGGTTCTGGTGTGAACCGAACCAGGGGGTGTTCAGCTCATCCCATAGTGAGCTGATTCAGCGGTTCAATGGTCCACTTGACTGGACTTGCCCCCCAGGCCTATGGCCGCCAGCCCTCCCCTGCTTTCCTGCCCCAGCTTGGACAATGAAGCCTGTGATTAGACAGTGTAGTAGCAGTCTAATTTCTCATGATGCTCAACGACACTGCATGAGCATCATGGGAAATGTAGTTCCATCTGAGGTGCCAAGGTTTGCCATCACTGCTCTACTATCTCCTCCTGCCAAGTGACAGGGTGCAGGTTCAGTTTATTACTAAATATTTGGATATAGATCTTTCACATGAATGTATGTGTTATAACAATAAATATCACCAGCAAACCACAATTGTTATAGTGGGAGAAACATTTGCTCCAAGTTTTAGAAAAGCAACTTTGTACCTTATCGCAGTTTATTTTTTATTTTTTTTTGTGGCTCCCCTTGTCCCTTTTGCACACATTGCGGTCTCGTTATCAATGGTTTCACCAAAATGCACACAAATTTCCTCTAAGATTCATGTTAATTTACTTTTCTATACAACAAAGCATTTCACTGCAGCAGCCTAGGGCGCAGAGAGTAGCCTAGCCTAGCCTACTACACACGGGCCAAATGTCGGGCGGCATCGGCCGGCTCAGTCCGATACAAGCCAGCCAGTCTCGATCAGCGCTCTCAGCCAATGGCGGGGGCCATCCCCTGTCAGAACACAGTAGCACAACAGGGGAGATCACTGTTCTAACATAGGATTTTTAGTGCAGCGGCTCCGATCAGCGCTGTCAGTTTTTTTTTGTTAAATCCGACGGTTGAATGAAAAAAAAATAGTAGTGTGTACTAGTCTTAAGTGTTGTCACTTTAGGAAAGCAAGTGTCTAGCAGGATTACCAGGTAAAAGCCAGCGTAAAATAAAGAGGAAAAAAGAAAACAAATGCAGCTACCTCATATAAGGGCTGGTAAGTAGGGATGAGCTTTGTGTTCGAGTCGAACATACGTTCGACTCGAACATCGGCTGTTCGATGAAGATCGAACGATTTGGGCCGTTCGCGCCAAATTCGAGTGACGCGAACGGCCCACAATGCACTACGCCATCGCAGTGTCATCCAGGCGCTGTGATTGGCCAAGCATGCACTGTGACCCCGCATGCTTGGCCAATCACAGCGCCGGCAGCGAGGAGAGCAATGATTGGCCACAGGCAGGATGCCTGTGGCCAATTATTGCTGAGGGTGTTTAGTACACGCCCCACACTATAAAAGGCCGCCAGCACGGCGGCCTAGTGTAGTGTGTTCCGGAGCAGGGAAAGAGAAGCATAGGCAGGGACAGTGACATTTATTTTTTTCTTGCTTAACCTGGATTCCTTTAGTTTAGGGAAAGAGAAGGATAGGTAGGGAGAGTGTCAGTGTGTTTTACTGTGCGAATCCTTGTTTCTAGGGACAGGGAAGGACAGTGAGGGAATTCTCCTTGTGCTATAGTGTGCTTTAAAAAAACATTTTTTCTAGGGACAGAAAACTATAGGAAGGAAGAGTGTCAGTTTCTTTCACTGTGATAATCCTTGTTTCTAGGGACAAAGAAGGACAGTGAGGGAATTCTCCTTGTGCTATAGTGTGCTTTAAAAAAACATTTTTTCTAGGGACAGAAAACTATAGGTAGGGAGAGTGTCAGTGTGTTTTACTGTGCGAATCCTTGTTTCTAGGGACAGGGAAGGACAGTGAGGGAATTCTCCTTGTGCTATAGTGTGCTTTAAAAAAACATTTTTTCTAGGGACAGAAAACTATAGGTAGGGAGAGTGTCAGTGTGTTTTACTGTGCGAATCCTTGTTTCTAGGGACAGGGAAGGACAGTGAGGGAATTCTCCTTGTGCTATAGTGTGCTTTAAAAAAACATTTTTTCTAGGGACAGAAAACTATAGGTAGGGAGAGTGTCAGTGTGTTTTACTGTGCGAATCCTTGTTTCTAGGGACAGGGAAGGACAGTGAGGGAATTCTCCTTGTGCTATAGTGTGCTTTAAAAAACATTTTTTCTAGGGACAGAAAACTATAGGTAGGAAGAGTGTCAGTTTCTTTCACTGTGATAATCCTTGTTTCTAGGGACAAAGAAGGAAAGTGAGGGAAATTCTCCTTGTGCTATTGTGTGCTTTAAAAAAACATTTTTTCTAGGGACAGAAAACTATAGGTAGGGAGAGTGTCAGTGTGTTTTACTGTGTGAATCCTTGTTTCTAGGGACAGGGAAGGACAGTGAGGGAATTCTCCTTGTGCTATAGTGTGCTTTAAAAAAACATTTTTTCTAGGGACAGAAAACTATAGGAAGGAAGAGTGTCAGTTTCTTTCACTGTGATAATCCTTGTTTCTAGGGACAAAGAAGGACAGTGAGGGAATTCTCCTTGTGCTATAGTGTGCTTTAACCACTTGACCACTGGGCACTTAAACCCCCTTAATAACCAGACCAATTTTCAGCTTTCGGTGCTCTCACATTTTGAATGACAATTACTCAGTCATACAACACTGTACCCATATGAAATTTTTGTCCTTTTTTTCACACAAATAGAGCTTTCTTTTGGTGGTATTTAATCACTGTTGGGTTTTTTATTTTTTGCGCTATAAGAGAAAAAAGACTGAAAATTTTGTAAAAAATTTTTTTTTTTTTCGTTTCTGTTATAAAATTTTGCAAATTACTATTTTTTCTTCATAAATTTTGGCCAAAATTTATACTGCTACATATCTTTGGTAAAAATAAGTACAAATTGGTGGATATTATTTGGTCTTTATGAAAGTTATAGAGTCCACAAGCTATGGTGCCAATATCTGAAAATTGATCACACCTGAAGTACTGACGGCCTATCTCAATTCTTGAGACCCTAACATGCCAGAAAAGTACAAATACCCCCCAAATGACCCCTTTTTGGAAAGAAGACATTCCAAGGTATTCAGAAAGAGGCATTGTGAGTTTTTTGAAGTTGTCATTTTTTCCCACAATTCTTTGCAAAATCAAGATTTTTTTTTCTCTTTTTTTTTTTTCACAAAATTGTCATATTAGCAGGTTATTTCTCACACACAGCATATGCATTCCACAAATTACACCCCAAAACACATTCTGCTATTACTCCCGAGTATGGCGATACCACATGTGTGAGACTTTTACACAGCGTGGCCACATACAGAGGCCCAACATGCAGGGAGCACCTTCAGGCGTTCTGGAGCACCCAGGCCAATTCTGACATTTCTCTCCTACATGTAAAAATCATCATTTGTTTGCTAGAAAATTACATAGAACCCCAAAACATTATATATGTTTTTTTAGCAAAGACCTTAGAGAATATAATGGTGGTTGTTGCAACTTTTTATCTCACACGATATTTGCGCAGCAATTTTTTTAACGCGTTTTTTACGGAAAAAAAAGGTTTTGTGCTTAAAAAAAAAAAAAACAGTAAAGTTAGCCCAATGTTTTTGCATAATGTGAAAGATGAAGTTACGCCGAGTAAATAGATACCTAACATGTCGCCCTTAAAAATTGCACACACTCGTGGAATGGCGCCAAACTTCGCTACTTAAAAAATCCCCATAGGCGACGCTTTAAATATTTTTACTGGTTACATGTTTTGAGTTACAGAGGAGGTCTAGGGCCAAAATGATTGCTCTCACTCTAACGTTCGCGGCGATACCTCACATGTGTGGTTTGAAAACCGTTTTCATATGTGGGCGGGACTTACGTATGCGTTCGCTTCTGTATGCGAGCTCACGGGGACAGGGGCGCTTTAAAAAAAAAAAAAAAATGTATTCTTCATTTTACTCTATTTATTTTAGTTTGACATGTTTTTCCGCCCTAAACATTTTTTTGATCACTTTTATACCTATTACAAGGAACGTAAACATCCCTTGTAATAGGAATATGGCATGACAGGTCCTCTTTACAGTGAGATATGGGGGGGGGGGTGTCAATAAGACCCCACATCTCACCTCTAGGCTGGGAAGCCTGAAAAAAAAACAAAAAAAAAACAACAATCCTGGCTTTGATGGTAGCTGTGAGTCGGTAGAAGCACCGGAGGGCGGCGGGGGGGGGGACATCCCCTCTCGCCTCCCGTAAGAATGATCAAGCGGCGGAACAGCCGCTATGATTGTTCTTATGGTGTAGGGAATCGCCGGCTGAAAAAGCTAATATCTGAATGATGCCTGTAGCTGCTCCCATCATTCAGATATCCCCGCACAAAGTCAAGGACGTCATATGACGGCCGGAGGGCGGGAAGTGGTTATTGCAGAGTATTGCCGGGCATTGCGGAGTATTGCCGGGCATTGCGGAGTATTGCTGGGCATTGCGGAGTATTGCCAGGCATTGCGGAGTATTGCCGGGCATTGCGGAGTATTGCTGGGCATTGCGGAGTATTGCCGGGCATTGCGGAGTATTGCAGGGCATTGCGGAGTATTGCGGACTATGGAAGGGTATTGCGGTGTATGGCAGGGTATTGCGGTGTATGGCAGGGTATTGCACGGGTATTGCACAGGGTATTGTGGAGGGTATTGCACAGGGTATTGTGGAGGGTATTGCAGAGTATTGTGGCGGGTATTGCAGAGTATTGTGGCGGGTATTGCAGAGTATTGTGGCGGGTATTGCAGAGTATTGTGGCGGGTATTGCAGAGTATTGTGCAGGGTATTGCAGAGTATTGCAGAGTATTTTGCAGAGTATTGCGCAGGGTATTACAGAGTATTTTGCAGGGTATTGCAGAGTATTTTGCAGGGTATTGCAGAGTATTTTGCAGGGTATTGCAGAGTATTTTGCAGGGTATTGCAGAGTATTGTGCAGGGTATTGCAGAGTATTGTGCAGGGTATTGCAGAGTATTGCGCAGGGTATTGCATAGTATTGCACCAGGGTATTGCAGAGTATTGCACCAGGGTATTGCAGAGTATTTCGCAGGGTATTGCAGAGTATTTTGCAGGGTATTGCAGAGTATTTTGCAGGGTATTGCAGAGTATTTTGCAGGGTATTGCAGAGTATTGCACCAGGGTATTGCAGAGTATTGCACCAGGGTATTGCAGAGTATTGCACCAGGGTATTGCAGAGTATTGCACCAGGGTATTTTGCAGAGTATTGCACCAGGGTATTTTGCAGAGTATTGGCAGGGTGTATTGCAGAGTATTGGCAGGGTATAGCACAGGGATGGCTGAGCAGGGATGGATGGATGGCTGGATCTGTGACTGCAATTGTCACAGATCCAGCCCACAGTGCTGCTGCTGCCATCCGCTCCCTCCCCCTCCCCTCTCACACTGTACCGATCGGTACAGAGAGGGGAGGGAGGAACCGGCGTCATCAAATGACGCCGGTCTGTTTACAAGTGATTGCTCCGTCATTTGACGGAGCGATCACGTGGTAAACGGCCGCTATCAGTGGCGATTTACCGCGATTCGTGATCCGCCGGGTCCTCTGGACCCGGCGGTCACGGAGTTTCCCGTGTGCGCGCCCCAGGGAGCGCGCGGGAGCGCGATTCTGGGAGGACGTTATATAACGTCCTCCCAGAGTTAAGCAACCACCTTGTCGACGTTATTTGTCGGCAGGTGGTTGTTAAGTGGTTAAAAAAACATTTTTTCTAGGGACAGAAAACTATAGGTAGGGAGAGTGTCAGTGTGTTTTACTGTGCGAATCCTTGTTTCTAGGGACAGGGAAGGACAGTGAGGGAATTCTCCTTGTGCTATAGTGTGCTTTAAAAAAACATTTTTTCTAGGGACAGAAAACTATAGGTAGGGAGAGTGTCAGTGTGTTTTACTGTGCGAATCCTTGTTTCTAGGGACAGGGAAGGACAGTGAGGGAATTCTCCTTGTGCTATAGTGTGCTTTAAAAAAACATTTTTTCTAGGGACAGAAAACTATAGGAAGGAAGAGTGTCAGTTTCTTTCACTGTGATAATCCTTGTTTCTAGGGACAAAGAAGGACAGTGAGGGAATTCTCCTTGTGCTATAGTGTGCTTTAAAAAAACATTTTTTCTAGGGACAGAAAACTATAGGTAGGGAGAGTGTCAGTGTCTTTTACTGTGCGAATCATTGTTTCTAGGGACAGGGAAGGACAGTGAGGGAATTCTCCTTGTGCTATAGTGTGCTTTAAAAAAACATTTTTTCTAGGGACAGAAAACTATAGGAAGGAAGAGTGTCAGTTTCTTTCACTGTGATAATCCTTGTTTCTAGGGACAAAGAAGGACAGTGAGGGAATTCTCCTTGTGCTATAGTGTGCTTTAAAAAAACATTTTTTCTAGGGACAGAAAACTATAGGTAGGGAGAGTGTCAGTGTGTTTTACTGTGCGAATCCTTGTTTCTAGGGACAGGGAAGGACAGTGAGGGAATTCTCCTTGTGCTATAGTGTGCTTTAAAAAAACATTTTTTCTAGGGACAGAAAACTATAGGTAGGGAGAGTGTCAGTGTGTTTTACTGTGCGAATCCTTGTTTCTAGGGACAGGGAAGGACAGTGAGGGAATTCTCCTTGTGCTATAGTGTGCTTTAAAAAAACATTTTTTCTAGGGACAGAAAACTATAGGTAGGGAGAGTGTCAGTGTGTTTTACTGTGCGAATCCTTGTTTCTAGGGACAGGGAAGGACAGTGAGGGAATTCTCCTTGTGCTATAGTGTGCTTTAAAAAAACATTTTTTCTAGGGACAGAAAACTATAGGTAGGGAGAGTGTCAGTGTGTTTTACTGTGCGAATCCTTGTTTCTAGGGACAGGGAAGGACAGTGAGGGAATTCTCCTTGTGCTATAGTGTGCTTTAAAAAAACATTTTTTCTAGGGACAGAAAACTATAGGTAGGAAGAGTGTCAGTTTCTTTCACTGTGATAATACTTGTTTCTAGGGACAAAGAAGGAAAGTGAGGGAAATTCTCCTTGTGCTATAGTGTGCTTTAAAAAAACATTTTTTCTAGGGACAGAAAACTATAGGTAGGGAGAGTGTCAGTGTCTTTTACTGTGCGAATCCTTGTTTCTAGGGACAGGGAAGGACAGTGAGGGAATTCTCCTTGTGCTATAGTGTGCTTTAAAAAAACATTTTTTCTAGGGACAGAAAACTATAGGAAGGAAGAGTGTCAGTTTCTTTCACTGTGATAATCCTTGTTTCTAGGGACAAAGAAGGACAGTGAGGGAATTCTCCTTGTGCTATAGTGTGCTTTAAAAAAACATTTTTTCTAGGGACAGAAAACTATAGGTAGGGAGAGTGTCAGTGTCTTTTACTGTGCGAATCATTGTTTCTAGGGACAGGGAAGGACAGTGAGGGAATTCTCCTTGTGCTATAGTGTGCTTTAAAAAAACATTTTTTCTAGGGACAGAAAACTATAGGAAGGAAGAGTGTCAGTTTCTTTCACTGTGATAATCCTTGTTTCTAGGGACAAAGAAGGACAGTGAGGGAATTCTCCTTGTGCTATAGTGTGCTTTAAAAAAACATTTTTTCTAGGGACAGAAAACTATAGGTAGGGAGAGTGTCAGTGTGTTTTACTGTGCGAATCCTTGTTTCTAGGGACAGGGAAGGACAGTGAGGGAATTCTCCTTGTGCTATAGTGTGCTTTAAAAAAACATTTTTTCTAGGGACAGAAAACTATAGGTAGGGAGAGTGTCAGTGTGTTTTACTGTGCGAATCCTTGTTTCTAGGGACAGGGAAGGACAGTGAGGGAATTCTCCTTGTGCTATAGTGTGCTTTAAAAAAACATTTTTTCTAGGGACAGAAAACTATAGGTAGGGAGAGTGTCAGTGTGTTTTACTGTGCGAATCCTTGTTTCTAGGGACAGGGAAGGACAGTGAGGGAATTCTCCTTGTGCTATAGTGTGCTTTAAAAAAACATTTTTTCTAGGGACAGAAAACTATAGGTAGGAAGAGTGTCAGTTTCTTTCACTGTGATAATCCTTGTTTCTAGGGACAAAGAAGGAAAGTGAGGGAAATTCTCCTTGTGCTATAGTGTGCTTTAAAAAAACATTTTTCTAGGGACAGAAAACTATAGGTAGGGAGAGTGTCAGTGTGTTTTACTGTGCGAATCCTTGTTTCTAGGGACAGGGAAGGACAGTGAGGGAATTCTCCTTGTGCTATAGTGTGCTTTAAAAAAACATTTTTTCTAGGGACAGAAAACTATAGGAAGGAAGAGTGTCAGTTTCTTTCACTGTGATAATCCTTGTTTCTAGGGACAAAGAAGGACAGTGAGGGAATTCTCCTTGTGCTATAGTGTGCTTTAAAAAAAATTTTTTTCTAGGGACAGAAAACTATAGGTAGGGAGAGTGTCAGTGTGTTTTACTGTGCAAATCCTTGTTTCTAGGGACAGGGAAGGACAGTGAGGGAATTCTCCTTGTGCTATAGTGTGCTTTAAAAAAACATTTTTTCTAGGGACAGAAAACTATAGGTAGGGAGAGTGTCAGTGTGTTTTACTGTGCGAATCCTTGTTTCTAGGGACAGGGAAGGACAGTGAGGGAATTCTCCTTGTGCTATAGTGTGCTAAAGCATTCCTCATCAACCATCTTTGAAATCCTTGTTTTTTTGGACAGTCAGGGAAATTGTCGTTGTGCTATTCTGTGCAAAAGCAATCATCCTCAACCATATTTAGAAATCCTTAAGTAAAGGGACAGAGAAGGACACCTGAAGGTAGCCCTTATTGCTTTTTTCCCATCTCCCTGCAGGCCATCTATTAGAATGTCTGGAAGGCAAACAAGGAGAGGCAGACAGTCAGGAGGCAATAAAAGAGGGCAAGCAGGCTCTGTGTCTGGGGGCAACAGTGCTGGTCGTGGACGCGGTGCATTGTCATCAGCACATGGCCATGGGACACGCTTGTCCTTCTTTTCGGCAGCTGGACATGTTGAGCCACATCATGCCGAAGACTTGGTAGAGTGGATGACCAAGCCCTCCTCCTCCTCCTCATCCTCTCTCACCCAGGCTCAGGGTACTGGCAAAGCAGATGCCAAAGCGTCCTCTTCCCTGGTATCAATGTCAGACTCATCATCAGTCACTCCTTCCCTAGACCCACCATGTCCTCCTCCTGAGGAGTCCCCCGAACTGTTTGAGCACAGTGTTGGGTACATGCTCCAGGAGGATGCCCAGCGTTTCGAAGGGTCTGATGATGAAACCCAGCTACAGGAAGGCAGTAGCGTGAGAGCAGACAGAGGGGATGCTCAAGAAGGACACCAATCTGGCAGTCATGTTCCAGCAGCTGCAGCATACTGCCAGATTGGCTCCAGTGATGAGGAGGGAGGGGATGATGAGGTCACTGACTCCACGTGGGTGCCTAATAGGAGAGAGGAGGAGGAGGAGGATGAGGAGGAGGCACATCTCCAACGAGGCAGGATGCCCTTTGGTGGCCAGCGTAAGGGCAGTACACCGACGGAATCACACCGCAGAGCTCCGCCTGTGCAGGGCGCTGCCTCTGCCCGTCATTCAAAAAGTTCTTTGGTGTGGGCCTTTTTTGAGGCTAGTGCATCAGATCGCACAGCTGCTGTTTGCAACATATGTCTCAAGCGTATATCGCGTGGCCAAAACATCAGCCGCTTGGGTACCACATGCCTGACCAGACATATGTTGACCTGCCATGCAGCTCGTTGGCAAGCCTACCTCAAAGACCCACACCAAAGAACAAAGCGGACCTCTCCTTGCACCGCATCAGCTGGGATCTCCAACCCCACTATAACTTCAGTCCTCTCTGAAACATGCACTGAGAGGAATGAAGGTGTAGAATTAGGTGTGTCACAGCCAAGTACTTGCGGCCACTCTGCTAGCAGTACACCGACGTCCGATTCTAGCAGGTAAATTTCCCTGCCCCAGCTGCTGGACCGTCGAAAGAAGTTCACTCCCAGCCATCCACATGCCCAGCGGTTGAATGCTAGCTTGGCTAAATTGCTAGCGCTTCAACTGCTGCCTTTTCAGTTGGTAGACTCGGCCCCCTTCCGTGAGTTTGTGCAATGTGCGGTTCCTCAGTGGCAGGTTCCCAAACGCCACTTTTTCTCACGGAAGGCTATTCCGGCTCTCTACCGGCATGTGGAAGGCAATGTCTTGGCCTCGCTGGACAGGGCGGTCAGCGGTAAGGTGCATATTACCGCTGACTCATGGTCCAGCAGGCATGGACAGGGACGTTACCTTTCTTTCACGGCCCATTGGGTCACTCTTTTGGCAGCTGGGAAGGATGCAGGACAAGGTGCAGTAGTGTTGGAGGTTGTTCCACCGCCACGCCTCCAAAATGCTACTACTGGTTGTGACACACCTCTCTCCTCCACCCCCTCCTCTTCTTCTTCCTCCATGGCCTCTTCCTGTGGTTTGTCCTATGAACCAGCGGTGCTCCGTAGCCGTTCAAGGGGCTACGCAAGTACGCAGGCAAAAAGATGCCATGCCGTGCTTGCGCTGGTGTGTTTGGGGGACAGAAGCCACACTGGGGCAGAGGTCCTGTCTGCTCTGCAGGGCCAGGCCGAGAGGTGGTTGACGCCACGCCAGCTTAAGCCAGGAATGGTGGTTTGCGACAATGGCACCAACCTCCTCTCCGCCCTCCGACAGGGACAACTGACCCATGTGCCCTGTGTGGCTCACGTCCTTAACCTGGTGGTGCAGCGGTTCTTGGGCAGGTACCCGGGCTTACAGGATGTCCTGAGGCAGGCCAGGAAAGTCTGTGTGCATTTCCGCAGATCTTATAATGCCAGTGCTCGCCTGGCTGAGCTGCAAAAGGAGTTGAACCTGCCCAAGAACCGCCTTATATGTGACATGCCCACCAGGTGGAACTCAACGTTGGCCATGCTGCAGCGGCTGCACACGCAGCAGAGGGCCATCAATGAGTACCTGTGCGACTACGGCACCAGGACAGGGTCAGGGGAGCTTGTTTTTTTTTCTCCACGCCAGTGGGGCATGATCAGGGATGCATGCACTGTCCTGGCACCATTTGAGGAGGCCACGAGGATGGTGAGCAGTGACAGTGCATGCATCAGTGACACTGTACCTCTTGTCCACCTGTTGGAGCACACGCTGCGTGGAATAATGGACAGGGCACTTGAGGCAGAACAGAGGCAGGAAGAGGAGGACTTCCTTGCCTCTCAAGGCCCCCTTTACCCAGACAGTGTTCCTTCTGTCCCACCCATCGCACAGGAAGAGGAGGAGGAGGAGGAGGAGGAGGAGGAGGATTGTGTCAGCATGGAGGTGGAGGCTGGCACTCAGCATCATCAGCAGCAGTCTTTTAGGGATGATTTACAGTCCCAAGAAACCAGTGGACTTGTACGTGGCTGGGAGGAGGTGGCTGCGGATCATGTCGTCCTTAGTGACCCAGAGGACTCCGGAGCGAATGCCTCAGCAAACCTACGCTGCATGGCCTCCCTGATCCTGCAAAGTCTGCGGAAGGATCCTCGTATTCTTCGGATCAAGGAGAGGGACCATTACTGGCTGGCCACTCTCCTTGATCCACGGTACAAGGGTAAGGTTGCGGACCTTATATTACCGTCGCAGAGGGAGCAGAGGATGAGACAACTCCGGGAGGCCTTGCAGAAAGGTCTGTGCAACGCGTTCCCAGAGACTGGGAGGTTACAAACTCCTGGTCCTGGACAACGAGTTGCTGAGGCTTCGGCCAGTCAAAGAAGGAGCGGTGGGGAAGGTGGCCGTCTGACCGATGCGTTCAGACAATTCTTTAGTCCGCAGCCCCAAAGTATGATCGGTTCCAGCAACCATCGCCAGCGTCTGATAAACATGGTGCAGGAATATCTAGGGGCAAGGTCAGACTTGGACACCTTCCCCACCGAAAATCCTCTGGCTTACTGGGTCTTGAGGATGGATCACTGGCCAGAGCTTGCACAGTATGCAATTGAGCTACTGGCCTGTCCTGCATCCAGCGTTCTTTCGGAACGCACATTCAGTGCTGCTGGAGGATTTGTCACGGATCACAGGGTGCGCCTGTCCACCGACTCGGTTGATCGACTGACTTTCATCAAGATGAACCAGTCTTGGATCACCACCAGCTACCACACACCTGATGCTGATATAACAGACTAATTGATTTTAACATGTCACATCCCTTCAAGACTGATGCTGATGCTGAGTGCCTGTGCTGTTATGTTGACTGGCTATCCTCCTCCTCCGAGTCCTCAATGATACGATTGATGATGATAGCTTGGAAGATCATTTTTGTTTATGGGTGCCGCCACCAGTGGCTTAGGCCCAATTTTTCAGCCCCTGTTTTACAGGGGCGTGTAATTACAATTTTTTTAGCAATAATTTGCCATAGGGCTCATTGCTGTGCTCCAAGTACAGTATCTGTGAGGGGTTGGAGTGTTGTGGCACCAGTGCCTAAGGCCCAATTTTTCAGCCCCTGTTTAACAGGGGCGTGTCATTACAATTTTTGAAGCAATACTTTGCAACAGGGCTCATTGCTGTGCTCCAAGTACAGTATCTGTGAGGGGTTGTAGTGTTGTGCCACCAGTGCCTAAGGCCCAATTTTTCAGCCCCTGTTCAACAGGGGCATGCAATTACAATTCTTGATCTAATAATTCACAGCAGGGCCCATTGCTGCACCCACCAAGAGTAACTCTGAGGGCTTACAGTGTTGTGGCAACGCCACCACCACCACCACCACGAAAGGCCCAATTTTTCAGCCCCTGTTCAAAAGGGGCATGTAATTACAATTCTTGATCTAATAATTCACAGCAGGGCCCATTCCTGCACCCACCAAGAGTAACTCTGAGGGCTTACAGTGTTGTGGCAACGCCACCACCACCACCACCACGAAAGGCCCAATTTTTCAGCCCCTGTTCAAAAGGGGCATGTAATTACAATTCTTGATCTAATAATTCACAGCAGGGCCCATTCCTGCACCCACCAAGAGTAACTCTGAGGGCTTACAGTGTTGTGGCAACACCACCACCACCACCACCACCACGAAAGGCCCAATTTTTCAGCCCCTGTTCAACAGGGGCATGCAATTACAATTCTTGATCTAATAATTCACAGCAGGGCCCATTGCTGCACCCACCAAGAGTAACTGTCAGGGCTTACAGTGTTGTGGCACCAGAACCACCATCAAAGGCCCAATTTTTACTACCACTGTTCAACAATTATATGTAATTAAAATTCCTGATATAATAGTTGACAGCAGGGCATTCCAGCACCAACCAAGAGTAACTGTGAGTGCTTACAGTGTTGTGCCAACACCAACAACTAAGGGGCCTATTTCTGCAGAGTATATACGGCAGGTCCCTACTTTCAAACATCCAACTTACAAACGACTCCTACTTGCAAACGCAAGAAGACAACAGGAAGTGAGAGGAAATCTACCCCTAGGAAGGAAAATTCTCTCCTGTAAGAATTAATATGGGAGAAAGGTGTCTCCTCTGTACTGATGCTTTATCACCAATCCTTGTTTCAAGAAAAACACCACATTTCAAAAACAGTTGTCATTGGGATGGAAAGTGAGGTGAAATGTTCTGAACAGGGGCACAGACAGCAAAACAAATGTTACAGGGGTGATAACCCTTACCTATGTTTTCCAAAAAGTTTAAAAATAGATTTTTGGGCTGGAGCTACACTTAAACAATGTACCTGTTCAAAATTACAAACAGATTCTACATAAGAACAAACCTACAGTCCCTGTCTTGTATGCACCGCCTGTATACGGATGTTCAGAGTATATAGGGCCTTTTTTATTTTATGTGCGGGGTTCCCCTTAATATCCATACAAGACCCAAAGGGGCTGGTAATGGGCTGGGGTAGGGGGGGGGTCATGGGGTAGCTATGCCATTTTTCTTAAAGATTTTCATCCATATTACCGGGACCAGACATTACATTAAAGCCGCAAGCAGTTTTAAATGGCTTTTTTTTTCCTTTAGAAGTGTCATTTTGTGCAGGGACAGTTCTAAACACGGGAAACACGTGGCACTTCACAGGCATACTTTAGACACCCCCCAGGTACGATATTTAAAGGAATATTTGACTTTTTCTTTTCACTTTATGCATCATTAAAATGACTGCTCCCGAAAAACGACCGTTTTTAAAACTTCTTTTTGCATTGATACATGTCCCCTGGTGCACAACCCGGGTTCCCAAACCCTTTTTAGGACAATAACATGCATAATAGTTGTTATAATTAGCACTTTAGAATTCGAACGTTCGCATCCATTGTATTTAATAGGGTTCTAATGTTCGTACAAACTTTCGGTCCGTTCGCGGGTTCTGGTGCGAACCGAACCCGGGGGTGTTCGGCTCATCACTACTGGTAAGATGACATATTTTATGTTTTTGTTCTTTGGTTTAGATACATATCTAAAGCAAAATCTTTTTTTTTTTTTTTATGTTTGATATCTAAAGTAAAATCTTTTTTTTTTTCATGTTGGATAAAGAAGAAGAAGCTACTGACATATTTTTTGCCATATGTGTCTGTAGCGGGTGTTTGAATTTAGGGGAGGCATTTGGGTGGTAGTGTAACCCAGATGCCTTGATTGTCAGGGAATCTGAGACCCTTTTGTGGTTCTTGGAGGACTCTGGTGGTGTGAGGTTCCCTGCGGCCTGCAGGTGGCGCTGTCGCCCTGGCCGGAGTTGAACACTCACCGCAAGACTGCTTCCCTATTTGTCCTTTCCTGGCGCTGGTACAGCGGGGCGGGGAACCCGCTGTGACGCAAAGGGAGAGGAGATAAAGGGGGCGGACGCCCTGACCTCGGGGTTCAGAGTCGGAGGACGCAGCCGCGCCCAGGCACCTTCAGCCTGGGTGCTGGCGTTCCGGAGTTCCGGGCCCAGGTTCCCCTGACCTGGCCGGAGCGGGAAATGGAGTCCATCTCAGGCACCTTTAGCCTGGGGTGAGGTACTATGGCGGAAGCCTGGAGCTTAGTACCTTCGACTGAGTTCCGTGAGGGTGGAGGAATCCGAGGGGGCCCTAACTCCTTGGGTGCCCGTGTCTGAGACGAGGAGGCCGGTGAGCGGAACTTCTCCGGAGAGTCCAGCGCAGCATTGCTGGTGACGAAGAGGCCTCCGGTAACTGTCTTGGACGGATGTCCTTCCCCTGATAAAGGCTACGTTAGCGAAGGTAATCCATGTTCTTGTTCTATAAAGTCAGTGGTAGTGATTATTCGCCACTGGTGACACCACAGTGGTTAGCTCTATCTAAAAGAATTGTGCCTTGGCCTACTCCCCACAAAGACTGAAGTGTTATATGGGTCTCAACCTGTCTGTGCTGTATGACTATTTGTTGAGAGGAATAAATACGAGTTGGACCCTTTCAGTGTGTGTAACTCTGGTTACTAGGCGCAAAGGGGAGTTAATCCGAGGAAAGGATTTGACTCTGGGACACATACACAAAACCCGATAGTTCTGGCCTTCACCTCTGCACATTGGAGGACATGGGCCGTGGTGTATCTCATCCCTCCCCCCGGTGTTAACCCCTAGACGAGACAGACCGTGAATGAGAAGGGGTGAGAGGGGTGAGGTCGCTACATGTCTTAAAAGGCCTATCCTTCTCTGTCCCTGCACGCCAACACACTGTAAATGCACAAGGTTTCAAAGGATGTCACTGACACTCTCCCTGCCTATCCTTCTCTGTCCCTGCACGCCAACACACTGTAAATGCACAAGATTTCAAAGGATGTCACTGACACTCTCCCTGCCTATCCTTCTCTGTCCCTGCACACCAACAGATGTAAATGCACAAGGTTTCAAAGGATGTCAAAAACACTCTTCCTGCCTATCAAGCTCTTTCCCTGCACGCCGGAACATACTACACAAGGCCGCCGCGCTGGCAGCCTTTTATAGTGTGGGGCGTGTACTAAACCCCCCTGAGCTATGATTGGCCACAGGCAATTATGGCTCTCCTCACTGCCGGCGCTGTGATTGGCCAAGCATGCGGGGTCATAGTGCATGCTTGGCCAATCATCAGCCAGCAATGCACTGCGATGCCGCAGAGAATTATGGGCCGTGACGCGCCACTCGAATTTGGCGCGAACGGCCCATAACGTTCGATCTTCGTCGAACGATCGAACAGCCGATATTCGAGTCGAACGTGTGTTCGACTCGAACACAAAGCTCATCCCTACACTTGAGCTACTGAGGCGCACATTCTGATGGTCGGACTGGAAGACACCTGCAAAAGGTATGTGAAGAATTCCTGTGTAATATGTACCCGAAGCAAGAATACCAAAATCCAAGTCTGGGGTCTCCTCCGATCATTACCAGTCAGGCCATGGAGTATGATCGCCATGGATTTTATTGTGGAACTTCCACCATCAGAGGGGTGGTCGACTGCATAACCAAGATGGCCCATTTTCTGCCACTGAAGGGTACCACTTCGGCCATGGAGATGGCCCAGGTATTCATCAGAGAAATACTTTCTGACCAAGGGGGACAAGTTCATGTCACGCTTCTGGAAAGCCCTGTGTGGAGCCCTCAAAATTGAAAGATCCTTGTCCTCCACCTACCACCCTCAGACCAATGGGCAGACTGAGAGGATCAACCAGACATTGGAGCAGTATATCCACTGCTTCACCTCCTTCATTAAGGATGATTGGGTATCACTGCTGCCACTGGCAGAATTCACATACAACAATGCCAGCCAGCCACTCCGCCACAGGTCAGTCTCCCTTCTTCTCTATTATGGTGTCCACCCTTCCTTTCTGCCTGACTTTATTCCAGAATCAGATGCTACAGTCCCTGCTGCTCAAGACACAGTGGAGTTTCTTCTATGCAACAATACGCTGCTACAGGAAGGCCTATGACAGGAAGGGAAGGGGAGAACTGACTCTCCACTCTGGAGACCAGGTATGGCTGGCAACCAAAAATCTTAAGTTAGCATGTCCCTTCAAAAAGCTGGCACTTAGATTTGTGGGACCATTCACAGGAAAGTGAATGATGTCTCTTATGAACTATCATTACCTGAGTCTTTAAAGATCCATCCTGTTTTCCACGTCTCCCTTTTGAAACCTGCAGTTCCTGATTCCTTCCCAGACAGAGTCTCCAGACCACCAGAACCTGTGACCATGAATGGCAAAGAGGAGTATGAGGTGGAGGCCCTTGTGGACTGTAGGAGGAGAAGGAATCAGGTACAGTACCTAGTTAAGTGGAAGGGTTATGGCCAGAGGAGAACTCTTGGGAGGTTGAACAGGATGTGCATGCCAGAGACTTGGTTAATGCCTTTTTCCGCAGTCACCCAGAGAAAATAAACCTGTTGGGCACCCGGAGGTTGCCCGTAAGGGGGTAGGCAGTGTCATGGATCTGCCACCCAGTGCAGGGGTCACCTAAGGGTTAACAATAGTGCAGACTGATTTCAGTGATTGGTGCCAAACTGCCTTATTTAACCACTTCAATACCGGGCACTTTCCCTCTTCCTGCCCAGAACAATTTATAGCTTTCAGCGCTGATGGCCACTGATTGGCATTGTTGTGGCACATCTGATGGGGGCTGCGCTGATAATCAATGTGCTGATTATCAGCACAGATCCCCCCCCTCTGAAAGGAAGTGCTGCCGATCGGCTCTCCCTGTCAGCGCAAACCGAGGAAAGACGTTTACCGGCACTTCCTGGTTCACGCTTTGATCAGCTGTGATTGGTCACATCTGATCACGTGGTACGGAGCCTCCGTCAGAGGCTCCTTACCACATTTGGAGATACGGTGTGTCAGAGTGACACACAGCACCACCAATCGCTGCACTGTGCGCCCCCCGCAGGGGTGCGATTGCGGCTTATCCTACTGGACGTCATATGATGCCCAGTCAGGATAACGAAACCAACGCCCGGCCATCATTCTGGTATAGGCTGGCCGGGAAGTGGTTAAGCACCTCAGCTGCACAGAGACTTTGCTGTGTGATCTGCAGCTCATACCTGTTCCTGTGTCTACCTGTTCCCGAGATCTGATCTGTTTCCTGTGTTTGACCCAGCTTGTTTGACTACGATTGATCTCTGTTATCCTGACCCTGGCTTGCCTTGTTGCCGAACCTTTGCCTGTATCCTGACGATTCTCTGCCGTTTGTGTCTGCTTGATCATCTATTACCTAACCTGGCTTGTCTGACCACGCATCCAGTGTCCCCACAGCTCTGCATCTACCAGCTTCCTGTTTCCTGCTTCATGTCTGCTGAGCTGACTACACCCGCCGTTACCTGCTGGTCTACTTTGGGAGATCATCAGCTGCACAAGAGACGATCCAGGCACTCTTACACCACTCGGCTTTTTTGGCCACTGTTCATAACATTGGTGATTCCTGAGCCAGGGTTGTACGTGAGGTTTTCCTGCTGCACAACAGGCTCACCAGTCAGGTACGTGACAGTTTGACACAGTTCCCCACACACGGCTCATGTGTAAGATAAAGTCTCCAGGCTTGGAAAGATCAATTTGTAAATGGATAGAAAACTGACTAAAAGACAGAATTCAGAGAGTAGTGGTTGATGACTCTTACTCTGAATGGTTTAAAGTTATCAGTGGTGTTCCCCCAAGGTTCAGTGCTGGGACCCTTACTTTTTAATATCTTTATAAATGATATAGGGTCTGGGATTTAAAGTAAAATTTCTGTCTTTTCGGATGACACTAAGCTATGCAGTGGAATAATGTCCTTACAGCATGTCTCCAATTTACAAGCCGACCTCAATGCACCGTCTAATTGGGCAACTAAGTGGCAAATGAGGTTTAATGTTGATAAATGTAAAGTTATGCACTTGGGGGCTAAGAATTTGCTTGCGTCATACATACTAGGGGGAATATATCTGGGGGAATCAATGGTGGAGAAGGATCTGGGTATTCTGGTATCCGTGCGACACCCATATACACCTCCTTGCTTACTATTTGTACAACACTCTATTGCCCCATATGCAGGATAGGAAGTGCAGGGCAGAACCTTCCGTCGCAGTGGATCACTCTCAGGACCCCACTACATAGAAACTGTCCTTCCAAATATATACACCTCTCCAGCCACAGGAAAGCCCAGTGGACCACAATAAGCCTTCTCCTGCATACCCCACAGGTATACAACACTCTATACCACTTGTGCTTTCTTTTATCCTTATGCACATCAGCAGTAGGCCAACCCCGTTTTTGTGTGTGCCTGCTCTACGTGCAGGGCGCACACATCTATATGCCCTACCAATGCACACTATTTTTCCATCTCCTACAGTGTCCACACTCCGACCTGTAAACACACTCCTCCATCAACAGTGTCCCGTGCCCCTTGTTGGGGTCTCGTTCCTTGGGGGTGTTCCCATATCCGGGTGGAAACTGGGTGGGGCGCAGTCCTTGAAGCAAAGGCACCCGTTTGTTTGTTGTTTTTAAATGGATGCAGCAATATGACTCTCAAGCAATCACATATGGTCAGCAACCTTTTCAAATATGAGCAATAAGTTTGTGCATTTACCTGATATATGTACCTGTTGTTCATTAATGTCTTCTTTAATTTTAGACATGCTAACTACTGCTGACACAATCATTTCCCTGAAGAAGAAAAATCTTTTCGAAACGCGTTGGTTTCATCATTCTATGTTTTCATTTAATGGTGTTTTTGATTGTCAGAATTGTATATTGCATGGTCACATGTTTGCATCCTCCTTGTCAATATTGCTTCATGTCATGTAGATCTCATCCATCTACTTTCCCACATTTGTTTAAATAAACAACCCCTTTTTCTACTCAACTATCTACGCATTTATTATCAGAGTATTTCCCTTAAAAGTCCCGCAAGAGGAACCCTTTCCATCCACTGGGTATTCTGGTAGATCATAAGCTCAATAATAGAATGCAATGCCAAGCTGCGGTTTCCAAAGCAAGCAAAGTCCTTTCTTGTATTAGGAGAGATATGGACTCCAGAGAGAGAGATATCATTTTGCCCCTGTACAAATCATTAGTAAGACCTCATCTGGAATATGCAGTTCAGTTTTGGGCACCAGTTCTCAAAAAGGATATCGTGGAACTTGAGAAAGTGCAGAGAAGGGCAACCAAACTGATAAGAGGCATGGAAGAGCTCAGCTATGAGGAAAGATTAGAGGAACTGAATCTGTTCCCTCTTAAAAAGAAGAGATTAAGAGGGGATATGATCAACATGTACAAATACATAAGTAGTCCATATAGTGAACTTGGTGTAGAGTTATTCAATTTAAGGTCATCACAGAGGACAAGGGGGCACTCTTTACGTCTAGAGGAAAAAAGATTTCATCTCCAAATACGGAAAGGTTTTTTCACAGTATGACTCCCTCCAGAGGTGGTTCTGGCAAGCTCAGTAGATTGCTTTAAAAAAGTCCTGGATTCTTTCCTAAATATACAAATTATAACTGGGTACTAACATTTATAGGTAAAGTTTATCCAGGGAAAATCCGATTGCCTCTCGGGGGATCAGGCAGGAAATTTTTTCCCCTGCTGTAGCAAATTGAAGCATGCTCTGCTGTTTTTTTTTGCCTTCCTCTAGATCAACTGTGGGTGAAGGGTTGTGTATATGGGATTGTATTTTTATTTTTTTTTGGTTTAACTAGATGGACAGGTGGACTTGTGCCTTTTTTCAACCTGACTATCTAAGGACAGATAATTTTTACCACCTATCTTGATTCGTTAACACTCCTAAATAGAAAAGGAGCATTTTGCTGGTGAGAGAACAATCTGTAAATTCACTGCTGAGTAGCAATCCGGGACAGGACTGGCATTACATTTTACATTATCCTTCAGTGTTTTTTAATGCATTGATTCTAAAAATCATGAAGAGTTTCATAAACTGTGATTTTACTTTTGCTTCTACTGGCTTTCTACTTAACAGAATCTCTGTAAAGTGCGTTAGCAAAGGGTACTTAATGGTCAAATTGTTGACCAGGCTCAGAGGGAATTGCAGTTTCTGCCAATCACAGGCAAGTAGCTGTCTAATTCCTCTAGCAGTGCTATAAATGGGGATACTGCAAATTATCCAGAGAGTTTGTGGCTAAGATAAGTGTTTGTTGAACACAAGGCCATATTTATTTTTAAGTATAGGTGTGTAGCGGTACCCCCCTTTTCCCACTTCTCTCTCTTTTGCTCTTTGCGGCTGGCTGACTTGTCTAGGGGTACCAGGGAGAAGAATGGGGGGGGGACGCACCACCAGCACCAGCTCGTGTCCTCTGATTTGTATTATGCAGAGCTGTGAGCTAAACCTTTTACCTTCGGGTCTGTGTTCATGTCCGGAGCTTCAGCTTCTCTTGTGGAGGATGATTGCCACTGTCACAGGCAGGGGCACTTAGCTTCCAGTAACTTGAGTTCCACACCAAATAAAGTCCAACACTTATTTATTCTGTTAGAGCAACAAATAGTAGACTGGTTGAACTTGAAGAACAGACAGGTGTGGGAAGGAGAGGGTCCAGGCACAATCAAAGAATTAAAGTTCTCTCCTGTTCCGTATAGTGCAAACAGGCTTGGCGCACAGTCGCTGCCGCCGACCGTGAATTTGGTTTCTGCCACAAACCTTGGTGAAAGTAGTGGCCTCTGCCACAGACCTTGATGATAGGTCTCTGCCACCGACCTGGTTCAGTTGGATCCCCGCCACTGACCATAAGAACATAGAATACCTCCGTTAGGATAAATGGCCCCTGTCAGGGAAAGACATCCATCCGGACGGTCTCCAGAGGCCCACACCGTCACCGGCATTATGCTGTACCAGCTCTTCGGGAGGGTCACATCTCTCGTCCCTTACGCCCTGGATTCGTTCACCCAATTCCGGGGGCACCCTAGGAATACTTCATCCCCCGCGGGACCCAGTGGAAGGAACTGGGCCCCAGGCCTTTTTGCAAAGTACCTCACCGCAGGCTTAAGGTGCACCTGGACACGGACGAACGGACAGCAGCCCCAGGCTGAAGGTGCCTGTTGCTCGGACTCCTCGTCGCAAGATGTCCGCCCACTTTATACCCTCTCCCAGCAAGCACAGCGGGTTCCCCGCCCCGCCGTACTGCTGCCGCGAGAGGACAAAAAGGGCACAGACCTACAATGGTGGTTCAACCCCAGCCCAAGGCGACAGCGCCACCCAGGGGCCGCAGGGAACTGGACACCATTGATATCTTTCACGAACAAAAACAACCATAAAACCCTCGTAATTGTTGCATCTGGGCCATATTACCGCCCAAACACTCCCCCAATTATTGATACCCGCTACAGGTGTTTTCTACGTTGCCATTAGATTTATCCAATCTTCTCTTTCGTTTTTTTTTAAGTTATAAAGATGTATTTTTAATACATTGTTTTGTTTTCTCTGCTATAATTAACCTGAAGAATATACCATATTTTTGTATACATTTCTTCTCTATAGAGGTAGGCTGGTCATTTGAACTTGGTATGGTATAGGTCAGTGGCGGCTGGTGGGTTTTTCTATTGGGGGGTGGCCAACAACTACCACCCCCAGGCAGCTGGCGGCGCGGCAATACTACCACCCCCCTGGCGGCCAGCGGCGCGGCACTACTACCCCTCATCCCCCGGGTGGCCGGCAGTCCGGCACTTACCCGATCTATGTGGTGGGCTGTGGTGTCTTCCAGCATGGTCCTTGCAGGTGGTGGGGTGCAGGCAGCGGCTTCCTCCACCATGTGTCTCCTCTCTCTTCCGTCTAAGCGCTAGGCATCCAATAGGATCGCCTGACGCTTTGGCCAGTTGGGAAACTGGTCTCACAACCTGCCTCCTGATTGGCGGGGAGGAACTTTAGTATGAAAATAGCGAAAATTAATTCGCTATCATCACACAACTGGGTGGGCTCGGAGCGCAATGCTCTCTGCTCCGAGCCCACCCTTTTTTGAAGCCTATTAGAGCCTCTGGCTCTAATCAGGTGCTTCAAAAAAACACCCCCCCGCATTGGAATCCATAGTCTGGTGCCCTGATATCAGGGGGCCAGATGCATAAGTAGGGGAGGCGATGCCCGTGAGCCCCCTATGGACGGGCCGCCACTGGCATAGGTAATGGCAGTTCTTTTCTGCCAATTAATGAGCCTTAATTCTCACAGACCTTTAAAAACTCACTGTAGAGTAATGATTATGGCTTTAGAACAGGGATATGCAATTAGCGGACCTCCAGCTGTTGCCAAACTACAAGTCCCATGAGGCATAGCAAGACTCTGACAGCAGCAAGCATGACACCCAGAGGCAGAGGCATGATGGGACTTGTAGTTTTGCAACAGCTGGAGGCCGCTAATTGCATATCCCTGCTTTAGAATATCTAATAATGCCATAATAGAAAAGGCTTTCTGAGATAGGATGAGTTAAGATCAGAGACCGCCGAAAACAACAGCAAATTGGTCCCTGGTGTGTAATTAATCTTATATTCTGTATATTATCATGCAAAAGCTGAAGCACTCTTGTATTGTTTAGAAACAACTTGGGTATATGCTGGCATTAACTTTTTAAGTGATAATAGAAATTTGCTTTTTTCTGGGAAACGCTTTGTGTTTATATTTATATCTTATATCTATATGTTATATCTATATGTTTATATCTTCTTTATTTCATGCTCATACATGTTACTTTTTCAATGTTCTTTCTCTAAACAATTTCATTTCACTTGAAGGAAAATGCTTTTATGAACTTGTTATCTTACCTTCAATAAGATCACTCTTATTAACCTTTTTGCAAATATTCATGCTTCACTTGTATATAACATTTCACATTTTAATGTTTATGGTGGCAGAAGTTTAAACTGATTTCCTAACTGATGGAGCGTGTATGATGAAACGTTCAAGGGCCTAATGTGCTGTCACCCCGCCAAAGTGTAATTATGGAACTGAAAACAGTTTTGTGGTAAACCCTGCATGGACATAGATATGGTTGTCTAACAAGCCCTATTCAGCTCAGCTGCTAGAATGAAAGAGTATTTTAATGATATTTTACTGTAATAAGCTAAAGTAAAATAATGTCCAGAGCAAAGCAAGCAGGGGCATTCAAGCAGGAAGTTTACTACTGAACTAGAAGACAGAAGCACAAGGGACATATCACACTGAAGGTAAGCAATGCCACATTGTTTATTTTATATTTTTTAGGTAAACTTTAGGACTTTAAAGAGAGTCTATTAGGCCCGGTTCACACTGATGCGCTGTGAATTTGGTCAGTTTTTTGTCCATTCTGAGGTGCGAATTTACCGCAAATTTACCGCAATTTTAACGCAAATTTCAGGAGTTGGACATAGCTGCGATTGATGTTCTAGCCAATGGAATCATAGTGTAAAAAAAAAAAAAGTGTTAACTTCCTGTGTACTTCCTGTTTTTTGTGGAGAATCGCGTGGTGAAATTCGCACATATGTGAACCATCAATGCGATTCCAAAACAATTTACATTGATGTCTATGGAGACTAAATTCGCAACGCAACTCAGTAAACTCGCACAAGACCCTTTTTCTTATCGCATCGCATTCGTAGAGGAATCGCAACGCATGAATGCAAACGACCGTCATTGAAAACAATGACTTCATGGATGACATGTGAATTTAGAATGGTTTTGACGCATCACATTCGGTATGAACTCGCATCAGTGTGAACCGGGCCTTAAGGTCCCTCTAATTCTCATCCTCAACCCACTTATCCTTCCCTGCCCTGCGATCAGTGAAGGGACAAGGTCATCTAGAGCCCAGGGCGAACATGCCAAATTGTGCCCCCCCCCCAATATGTATGAGCATTATATGTCCGCAAACCCCCCCCCCCAAAAAAAGGGAAAAGCATTATTTCTGCATGATTACCCCTAAGCATAAATTCCCCCTCCTCCCAGTACAAATCCACGCCCTGCTGAAATCCACTTCCCAGCACACAACTTTGCCCACCACCCCTCCCAGCTCAAATCCTCTAATTTCCTGTATGCTCCTAGCACAAATCCTACCCCCCCCAAAAAAAAATTCCCCCTCCTAGTGCAAATCCTCTTCTCCTCTGAGCACAAATCCTCTCCCCCCAGTCCAAATCCTCTCCCCCTCCCAGCATACATTGTTTCCAATCCCCCATCCTAGCACAAATCCCCTCCATGTTACCTTTTCTAGCACAGACCCCCCAAAATTCCCCCTCCTAGCACAAATCCTTGTCCCCCACCCCCCCCCCCCTCCTAGCACAAATCCCCTCAAATCACCACTCCTAGCACATCTCCCCAAATTTCCCCTCCTAGAGCAATTCTTATCCCCTGCTGCCCCTAAAAATCCCCCCAACCTCCTTGTGGTGCCCCCCACCTCACATGATACCACAGTGCCCAGGGCACCCGCCCCTCCTGCCCACCCCTTGTCCCAGCCCTGCCTGCGATCATCTCTTTCTCTGCTGCTCTATTGGAGCTGCTACAATACCCAGAGTCTCTTGGTATAGGGGAAACATGTGACCTGCTCCCATGATGCAATGCTCAAGGCTAGTGTCTAATCATCAGGCCCAAAAAGTCTCACGTAAAGGAGAGTGTGACTATATCAAACATATTTAAGCACCAATGCCATCCAACACAAAGCTTTCACATGGTAGGCACTCAAGCAATGTAACAGGGAAGCGCAAAGAAGGTGAGTATACACTATATTACCAAAAGTATTGAGATGCCTGCCTTTACACAAACATGAACTTTAATGGCATCCCAGTCTTAGAAGGTAGGGTTCAATATGGAGTTGGCCCACCGTTTGCCGATATAACAGCTTCAACTCTTCTGAGAAGGCTGTCCACAAGATTTAGGAGAGTGTCTATGGGAATGTTTGAACATTCTTCCAGAAGCGCATTTGTGAGGTTAGGCACTGATGTTGGATGAGAAGGCCTGGCTCGCAGTCTCCATCCCAAAGGTGTTCTATTGGGTTGAGGTCAGGACTCTGTTCAGGCCAGTCAAGTTCATCTGCCTCAAACTCGCTCATCCATGTCTTTATGGACCTTGTTTGTGCACTGGTGTGCAGTCGTGTTGGAAAAGGAACTGGTCCTCCCCAAACTGTTCCCACAAAGTTGGGAGCATGAAATTGTCCAAAATGTCTTGGTATGCTGACGCCTTAAGAGTTCCCTTCACTGGAACTAAGGGGCCAAGCCCAACCCCTGAAAAACAACCTCACACCATAATCCCCCTCTACTAAATGATTTGGACCAGTGCACAAAGCAAGGTCCATAAAGACATGGACGAGCGAGTTTGAGGTGGATAAACTTGACTTGCCTGCACAGAGTCCTGACCTCAACCTTATAAAACAGCTTTGGGATGAATTAGAGGGGAGACTGCGAGCCAGGCCTTCTTGTCCACATCAGTGCCTGACACACTACTTAACCTTGTGGACAGCCTTCCCAAAATAGTTGAAGCTGTTATAGCTGCAAAGGGTGGGCCAACTCAATATTAAACCCTACAGATTAAGACTGGGATGCCATTAAAGTTCATGTGCGTGTAACGGCAGGTGTCCCAATACTTTTGGTAATATAGTGTAAGTGGGTTGGGAAGGGTTGGGAAGGTGAGCTAGAAAAGAACTGTGAAAAATCTAAAGGCTTGCCTAATTAACTAAGTTTATAGGTGTATGAAAGTGTGGGTAAGGGAGGGTAAGTTTTTGACTTGGGTGTATTTTATGTCCCAGGGTTGCAGTAGACAGAACTTTTTTACCAGATATTAGGAAAACTTTTGCTAAAAAAATAAATAAATAGATGATATAACATATAATTGCTATTTAAGCCACTTTCTGATTCAATATTATTAAATATTACCTTTCCATTTCAAACTGCAGTTGCTGCCATTTTATCCAAAATTTCACAATATTATTACCTACCTTCGCAATATGGAAACATGGAGGCATTTTTACAATGTTTATGGACAGATTGTTCCCTGCTATTTACTGAATTCTGCAATGGGCTCTAACTTCTGATATTCCTTTCAAAATGAGTTTCATTTTGATGAAATGATCTAATGCCGCGTACACACGGCCGTTTTTCATGACGAGAAAAATGCCATTTTTTTATTTGGTCATTAAAAACGATCGTGTGTAGGCTCCAGGGCATTTTTCGCGACGTGAAAAATGTCCATTAAAAATTTGGAACATGCTCTATTTTTTCTCGTCGTTTTTCACATTGTCGTTTTTCTCGTTGTGAAAAACGGCCGTGTGTAGGCTTTAAAAACGTGAAAAAAACACGCATGCTCAGAAGCAAGTTATGAGACGGGAGCGCTCGTTCTGGTAAAACTAGCGTTCATAATGGAGATAGCACATTCGTCACGCTGTAACGGACTGAAGAGCACGAGGCAAAAGCAGCCCAAAGTTTAGCGCCATCCAAATGGAACTTTATAGTGCCGTCGTACGTTTCGTACGTCACCGCGCTTTGTTCGAGCATTTTTTTTCACAATCGTGTGTAGGCAAGGCAGGCTTGAGAAGAATCACGTCGAGAAAAACTTTGTTTTTTCAATAACATTAAAAAAGGTCGTGTTTACGCGGCATAAGGCCTATCCTCTTGTAAACCAATGCAGGTGCATATTTTCTCAATGCGACATTAAAATTGGTAATTATAATGAAGACAAGCTCTCAGATTCAGAAATCAGTCTGGAAAAGGATAAAGAAAAAAAACAAAAAGAAAGATAGAGACCAGCTTATGAATTGCTAAAACCCCTTCAATTTATTTAGTTTTCTTTGAATGAATTGTACTGTTTTCATAATACTGAAGTTAGTGATTGTGCATATATTTTCTTTATTATGTTTAGGACTAAAACAATATGTAGCGGGTATGTACTATTTAGGGGCAGTATCTGGGTGGTAGTATGACCCAGATGCACTAATTGGTAGAGTAGGGATGTGTTCTATTCGTGTGAGGACATCAGTGGTGTTCAGTTCCCTGTGGCTCGGTAGGTGGCGCTGTCGCTTTGGGCCGGGGTTGAACCGCCACTGCAGTGCCATACCCTTTGTGACCTCTCGCAGCAGCTGTACGGCAGGGCGGGGAACCCGCTGGGCTTGCTGGGAGAGGGTATAAAGGGGGCGAACATCTTCACCATGAGGTCCGAGTCCCAGGCACCTTTAGCCTGAGGGCTGCTGTCCGTGATCGGTGTGCAGGCGCCCTTGGCCTGTACACGTGGAGTTCCTGTTCCATCCCAGACACCTTCAGTCTGGGGTGAGGTACTCAACCGGAGGCCTGGGCCCAGTACCTTCCACTGGGTCCCGCGAGGGAGGGATCGTCCTAAGGTGCCCCGGGTGTTGGGCGCCTGAATCCAGGGCGTAAGGGACCAGAGAGGGGATCCTCCCGAAGAGCTGGTAGAGCATATTGCCAGTGCCGGGTGGACCTCTGGAGACCGTCCGGATGGATGTCTTTCCCGAACAGGGGCCAATTCATCAGGGAAGGTGGTTCATGTTCTATGGACGGTGGCAGCGGTCCATCTAATCAACTCAGGTCAGTGGCAGAGACCTGCTCGAAGGCCTGTGGCAGGGGCCTCAACAGTTCAGCCGGTCGGTAGCAGCGACCAATCTCACGGTCGGTGGCAGAGACTGTGCGCCAAGCCTATTTGCACTAGAAGGAATAGGAGAGTTCATTGTGCCTGGACCTACTCGTATCCACATCCTGTCTGTTTATTCAAAAGTTCAACTGATGCTGTTCACTTGTCAAGAAGAATAAAGGAGTATTGGACTTTTTATGGTGTGGGGCTCTATTACTGACAGTTAAACTTCCACAGGAGAAGCAGAGGTTCCATCCACAACACAGGCCCGAAGGTAAAATAAGTGTTGGCTTTCACCTCTGCACATTAGAGGACATAGGCCGTAGTGAACCTCATCCTCCTCCCGCATACCCCTAGACAAGCCAGCCATTTTATTCACAAGGGGACGGAGGGTGAGGCCGCTACACGTGGGGTCTTGAGTCCGGGTCTGTGTTATGGAGCCGGAGCTGACGGAGTTTGAGGGTGTCTGTCCAATGGAGTTCCGAGTAGGTCGGCCATATTGGCCAAAATGCCACGAGGCACACCCTCCCTGCACAGTTCATGGGCGTGACTCGGAGAATGCCCGCGAGCTGAAGCGCCAGAGGAGAGGAGTCCGGCCATGTGAGGAGGATCACGTGGGGACTGTGGCGCGAACTACGCAGCGCGCGATGGAGCAACAAGCCGTGACCATGTTCGGAAATGCCTCGTGGTTTCCAGTTTCAACCACCACGAGGATGGCTTTGACTAATGCTCCAGTTACGGATACGGGGATCTGGCTCAAGCCCCGTGGAAGATTCGCCCTGTATTCCTGCAGAGACGTTGAGGCCCTGGGTATGATTTGTCCCGGCTGTTCGGGACTGGTGGTGCAGCTGAAGCCATTCAGGTGCTGCGAAGCCTGCGGAGAGTTCACATTCGAGGTGGAACCGTCCTTTGAAAAGCCAAGAGCTATCTACCTCGACCGCACAAGCGCCACTACTCAAGAGGGAGGAATCACTGCTTAGACAGCCATCCCCGCACGCACTGACGGGACCCTGGAGAAGGTCTCCATCAAAGAAGGGAAATCCGAGGATGCTGCTTCGGTCACCGCAGGGCCCTTGCTCCCACCGTCGAAACGGAAGGTCGGCCTGGTCAAGGCTTCCTGTGGCCATGGAGGAGCTTCGCCCCGCTGCTTGCCTGGCCTGGATGGATCCGAAGGGAAGAGTCCTGGACATCGTGACACTACTACAGGCCCAGGAGAACGTCCATCAAGACCGCTGAGAATAGGACGGGTCTTAGTTAGTGATGTGGGAAAAAAAATATATATATATGTCAAAAAGGTTGATGTGTTGATAATTTGTTATGTGTTTGTTTCCCTTCCCTTCCATGTCAGGTTCAAGCACAGTGTCAGGGTTTTTTTTTCTCTTTCAAAATTTTTTGTTACTTTTGAATTTCCCTTACCTAGTCTCTGGATCGGGTTATGTTGGCTCCCGTTGGGGCAATGGCTTGTTCCAGACACTGGGGACCAGTGTCAAATTACCTGGGGGAGAGTGTAGCGGGTATGTACTATTTAGGGGCAGCATCTGTGTGGTAGTATGACCCAGATGCACTAATTGGTAGAGTAGGGCTGTGTTCTATTCGTGTGAGGACATCAGTGGTGTTCAGTTCCCTGCGGCTCAGTAGGTGGCGCTGTCGCTTTGGGCCGGGGTTGAACCACCACTGCAGTACCATACCCTTTGTGACCTCTCGCAGCAGCTGTATGGCGGGGCGGGGAACCCGCTGGGCTTGCTGGGGGAGGGTATAAAGGGGGCGGACATCTTCACCATGAGGTCCGAGTCCCAGGCACCTTTAGCCTGAGGGCTGCTGTCCGTGATCGGTGTGCAGGCGCCCTTGGCCTGTACACGTGGAGTTCGTGTTCCATCCCAGACACCTTCGGTCTGGGGTGAGGTACTCAACCGGGGGCTTGGGGCCCAGTACCTTCCACTGGGTCCCACGAGGGAGGGATCGTCCTAAGGTGCCCCGGGTGTTGGGCGCCTGAATCCAGGGCGTAAGGGACCAGAGAGGGGATCCTCCCGAAGAGCTGGTACAGCATATTGCCAGTGCCGGGTGGACCTCTGGAGACCGTCCGGATGGATGTCTTTCCCGAACAGGGGCCAATTCATCAGGGAAGGTGGTTCATGTTCTATGGATGGTGGCAGTGGTCCATCTAATCAACTCAGGTCAGTGGCAGAGACCTGCTCGAAGGCCTGTGGCAGGGGCCTCAACAGTTCACCCGGTCACTGGCAGCGACCAATCTCACGGTCGGTGGCAGAGACTGTGCGCCAAGCCTATTTGCACTAGAAGGAATAGGAGAGTTCATTGTGCCTGAACCTACTCGTATCCACACCCTGTCTGTTTATTCAAAAGTTCAACTGATGCTGTTCACTTGTCAAGAAGAATAAAGGAGTGTTGGACTTTTTATGGTGTGGGGCTCTATTACTGACAGTCAAACTTCCACAGGAGAAGCAGAGGATCCATCCACAACACAGGCCCGAAGGTAAAATAAGTGTTGGCTTTCACCTCTGCACATTAGAGGACATAGTGAACCTCATCCTCCTCCTGCATACCCCTAGACAAGCCAGCCGTTTTATTCACAAGGAGACGGGGGGTGAGGCCGCTACAGAATAAAACATAGAATAGAATATGTTTACTCAGACAACCAGGAAACATTTAATAAGGGTCAATTTTATTTCCATCTTCAGGCAACAGGTGGAGCTCTGGGCTCTTTTTACAGGATATCCTGGCTACTCTGACCTTTTTGTTGACTCATTAAATTGTTTTACTAAAGGCTAAAGGCAAATAGGCTCATCACTTTGCAAAGAAAGTTGCACTTAGCAAGAGATTTTGTCCCTAAACTTACTTCCATCATCCAAACATGTGCAAGCAAAAATACAAATTTTTATTTTTATTTTTATTTTCCTTGAAGGTCATTGGGTATTCTTTGCAAAGCAAAACTAAACCACATTTTTACACTCTGGGGAAAATTTCCTTGCAAAGTGAACAGCCTACTTATGTTCAGTACATAAAACCCAATAGCTGAAGTTCCAATTTAAACACAATTGAATAAGTCAGATTAGTGTATACAGAGCTCCAAAGGAAGTTTTAATTCGAAGAAGAGATACCGAAGGCAAACAGCTACTGCAGTGCTTTCTTGTTAAAAAAAATCTATAAAGCTCTATGAATCATGTGTTATGGATGCATCATGTAATAAATATTTATTTTTTTAAAGAAAGATTGTATGAATACAAATTACAACATCAGTTAAAGCATCAGTTTAATTCAAAGCTCCAAGCAGATATAAGAGACACAAATGAATACAGCTGTGTTCATTTAGGGTGATTCTTAAGGCATTCTATGCATTAAGATAAAAAACCTTATGTGTGCAGCTGCCCCCTAATACTTACCTGAGCCCCATCTCGATCCAGTGATGTTGCATGAGGACCTTGGCTACCTGGTTGGCTGAGACACAGCCTGCTGCTGTAAATCAAAGTCAGTCAGCCAATGAGGAGAGGGGGGCAAATGGATACTCAGAGCAGCGGCTTGGCTCAGATGCCCCCATAGCCCCCATAGCTAGCTGCTTGCTGTGGGGGCACTCAGCAGGAGGGAGGGGCCAGGAGCGCTGGCGAGGTGCCTGAGAAGAGGAGGATCTGGGCTACTCTGTGCAACACCACTGCACAGAGCAGGTAAGTATAACATTATTGTTTTTTTTCACCAAAAAATGCAAGACTTTAAAGGGGGATTCCACCCGTGATTTATTTTTATTTTTAAAGTCAGCAGCTACAAACACTGCAGCTGCTGACTTTTAATACGGACACTTATCTGTCCTACTCGCCCGCGATATCAGCCCCCACCGAGGCCGATCCCTCGGCGCTGGCAGCTCCCGGCACTGCCATCCTCAGTAAGGGAAACAGGCAGTTTCCCTTACTGAGGATGTAGACCCACCGCGGACGATGAAGAGGCAGATTAGGGACTTCTGCATAGCAACCGCTATTTCTGGTAAGTATATATTTTTAAAAAAAATCACATTTTTTTTCAATTTTTTGGGGGGATTTTTGCAAAAAAATAATTTTCAGGGTGGAACTCCACTTTAATATCACTTTAATTTTAAATGCAAGCAATATAATTACCTACATTTTGCTTTGTGTCTGCCTTTTTACAGTCCATCTACAGTCCCTTGGTGCCTGCCTTTTGGAAGATGAAGAAACCATGGAAGGATCCAGTTTATATGCTGACATGGAGCATGCTGATAGGAGGAAAACCAGAGTGACAAAGAAGATAAGCACTGTTCTATGCTGGTGCATCATCGCTGTCCATTCACTAACTGGAGCAGGTCCACGAAAGCCTGGGCTCTGTGGAAGTGGGTTAAGGCTTCATCACAATTTTGCAAAATGTTTTGCGGCCAGCGGTCAAAACTTTCCTATCCTGAACGTGACTCCTCCGTGTTCAGGAGAGGTTGAACCTCCTCTTGTCTCAACAGCACCTAAACGATCCCAAAAGCCTATGTGTACATGGACACATAGGCTTTTATGGAGCTGAGTTTAGGAGTTGCCAAAAGCTCCTAAAAGTTTAAGAGCTGCTACTGTACATGGATTCTTAACATGGAGCCTAAAGCATGCTGGCTGTCATTACAACCCAGGAGGCTGAGAACATCTAAGATTGGAAAAATTACTGCAGAGGGCCACAATGGATTTAAGGTAAATAATGTAGCAATATCTGTTGTTTTAATTTTGTTTTTGCATTTTTGACTGGAATTCTGCTTTACATATTTATGTCCTTTAAAAAGGTAAAAATGCATTCTGTCAATACCAGTAAAACAGCAGGGTTCATAGTTCTTCCTTAGAACTTACTCAACACTAGTATGTTATATATGTGTGTGGAATTAGCTTTTAATATTTTAGGCTGCTTTAAACATATTAATTTTAGGCTCCCTGTATGGAAACCTGTCAACCCTAACACAGAAATGTAGGTTAGTTGTGTGTATGTTTTTAGTCTACCAGTTTTACTTTAGTAGCTTTATAAGGGCATTCATTCCTTTTTATGTTAATAAGGTCAATAGAACACCCACATACAACAGCTGATGACTTTGATGTTTTCTATTTCAGTATTGAAATTTTATTAAATGAATCAACTTTTTGTTTTTGCCACCCACATGAACACATGTCCATTTTTATCTTTTCCTATTACTTTACAAATGTAAATAACACAGCAACTGCTGGGTGGAACAGCACATTTTGAGACTGTCATGTCAACCATGGTTTCCAGCATCTACTATATCATTTGTATAAGTCAAAACTTTCTAAGCATATCACACAGAAGATACACTGCATACCATGTGTTGTACATATATAATTTGTAACCAGTAGCAAGCTATTATTCTACACAATTTGAGCAAAGTGCAATGCATAGTAAATGTACAAAAATATACAAGATAATTCTATGTTTGAGACATATAGTTCCTCACACCATGTTGTCGGCTTTGTAAAATAAGTGTATTAAATGTTACCATACCAGTAGAAAACTCCAAGATTATTGCAATACAATTTTTACTTTCCAGATATAGCTAAGGTATGAGCTTTGACTTAAAACACGAAAGACATCAAATACATTTAGGATTGCTAAAAATATTTTTATACAGCATTATTCACATCAGATAACTTAATCTAAGTAAAACAACAAATCCACGGAGCTCTTTTAGATTATGCTCTATTAAAGGAATGATGAACTTACCCAAGCGACTTCAACTAATATATAATTGTATATGGGAATTTTGGTATAAAATGGGTACATCTGCTGTAAAATTTTGATGGAGACTTGGGTAGGCTAAGGTAATAACTGTGAAAATATTATTGATTGCACATGAACTACATACTTTACATACTATACCAATTTTTGTAGATCATTGTTAAGAATATTAAAGCAAAATATATTTTTTAATTTTAGTTAGCATGAGGAGGTATTTAAACCCCAGTTAAGTTCTTATTCCAGTCTACATTCAGATCTAGCTTCTTTATTAGAATAATGGCGCGTACACACGATCTGAGTTTCCGACAACAAAAACGCGTTTTTTTTTCCGACGGATGTTGGCTCAAACTTGTCATGGATATACACGGTCGCACAAATGTTGCTCAAAAATTCTGATGGTCAAGAACGCGGTGACGTACAACACTACGACGAGCTGAGAAAAATGAAGTACAATGATTCCCAGCATGCGTCAAATTAATTCCGAGCATGCGCAGCACTTTTGTGCGTCGGAAATGGCTACACACGGTCGGAATTTCCGACAAGAAATTTTGCTCTCAAACAGAACCTGCTCTCAAACATTTGTTGTCGAAAATTCCGACAGCAAATGTCCGATGGAGCCTACACACAGTCGGAATATCCTTCCAAAAGCTCACATCGATCATTTGTTGTCGGAAATTCTGATCACGTGTACGCGGCATTAGAGATTGATGGGAAATACAAAACTTTACAGTTGTTACCAATATGGGAAAAAGGCAAAATCTTCTAATGGGTACTCCTGGGACCACTGGGGACTTTGTCTCACTTTGGAGAAGTATTCCTGTACTTCCTGTTGGGTCTCTGGTGTGGATAAGAAAAAAAAATCATCTCAAGGAGACAAAAACAACAACAGCAACAGGAAAAATGGACATGGGGCTTTAAATACTCCCTACTTTTCCAAAAAAAAAAAAAAGTTTAGGCTTTTGATATGCAAGAGCAATTTTTTTAAATGTTTTGCATGTGCTAAAATGCACATTTTAGGCTTATAGATTACTGAAAACAAACCAAAACATTATATATTTTGACAGTTGTCATTTTTTATGTCACTTGATATTGGCACAACTGTTTTCTAAAACCCAAATTTTCAAGAATATGTACAAAACTCAATTAAAACTCAAATAAATCTTAGCGCAATCACAATTTATTGAGATTGCAAAGTAAATTGATAGCAAGCTTGTCAATCCTTATAATTTTGTGCACCAGTGAAACAGCCACAAACAATGGTACCCAAAACTGTCCATAAGCAATGTTTTAAAAGCCTTTATAGCTCATCATTTTAAAGTTATAAGTGAATGATGGGCCTGGAATTATTGCTCCCACTCTGGCGCACATGGCATTATCCAATATATGTGATGCAATTGTCATTTTTGTACACAGGTGCACCCGATGCATGTACGTGGAGACAGGGGGCTTAAACCCAGTCTTTAGGTTGTTTTTTTTATTTATTTTACTAAACATAGATTTTTTTTCTTATTTGTTTTTGTCAGAACAATTGGGGTTAAAAAGAATTACATATAGGCCTTTATATTATGCATATTACGTATTTTTCATATTGTTCATATTCATGTATATTATGAACAAGAGGGAGACCATTTTGTCTCTAAAGTTTAAAATAGCTCACGAGATGCTATGAACAACACTTTGGTTTCGACTTTCTCTTTAAGAGGTTAACCCACATTCGCTATCTTTAAATGTATTTCCTGTCTTACAAGAAGGCATTGTTTTTCTGTATCTCTTTCCCAGACCATAAACTCAAAGCTTTTGAACATTTAAGAAAATATACCAGCCTCCCCGGGTGGTAATTCAAAGGTTTGACACTTAAGCCTCGTACACACGGCCGAAAATCTCGTCATGAAAAAACTTGTTGTTTTTCTTGACGAGATTCTTGGACAAGAAACTTGTCCCGGCCGAGTGTACACACGCTCGATTCAAAGAACCCGCGGTTCTTTTAATGGAGCGAACGTGGTGACGTAATCGACTACGACGAGCGTGCGCTCGTCACATTCGATGCCATCGCCGCCCTCTTGCTACACCCTACCTATGCCTAAGAAGCTACCGCGCATGCGTCAAAGTCATTTCGTTCATGCGCGGGTTTCAACGGCAACAGGTAAGTGTACACACACACACGCTTTTCTCGCCGAGAAACATGCTGACGAGAATCTCGACGAGAAAATAGAGAGCAGGTTCTCTATTTTTTTCGTCGAGATTCTTGTCGGTTTTCTTGACGGGAAACCTCATAGCCGCGTACACACGACCGATTTACTTGGCAAGAAAGCTCTGCCAGCAAGTTTCTTGCTGGTTCTTGCCGAGAAACTCGGTTGTGTGTATGCGGCTTAAAAGACAAGGGGGGGTATGGATACGGGCTAGCCCAAACTGTGTAGTATTGTATTGACATAACATGATCAAAGGGTTATTCACAAATAAGCTGTGTACTGTATATCTTAAATAAGGTTTATTTTAAGTATCTTCACAAAGTATCTATACTAGTAATACATGTATAAACCCATGTATGCATATATATAGATTAGTATTAAGGACAGGGCCGCTGATAGGGCAGTACAGCCAGCCCTGTTGTACTGGGCCCGGCCCCCATCAGCTCCACAGGGGGCCCGGCAACTTTACAGTTAATTTATGCATTTTAACATTTTGAAACCATACCCCGCTTCTACTTGCTTAGAGAAGGGAGGGGGTTGTAATTACTTTTTCCCGGGCCCCATCTGGTCTACAGAGGGGCCCAGAAGATGAGTGTAGTGTTCGGACTATTTTTCCTTTTTCGGGCGCATGTACACAAATCAGAGCCGCACATTGCTCTGCTAGTTCAATTGTCCCGGCTGCTGCTGCCCACTGCCTCTGCTGGTGGAGTGATATACTATGAGGCTCTGCTTAGCTCCGCCTTCCATGATCAGGTGCCGACTGCAGAGACTCAGACGAGGAGACAGGCAGCTCCGTGGATGAGAGGGAGAAAGAACCTAGAGGATAGCGACGCGTGGCTGCACCTGCACTGCACACAGTGAGTGGAGAACAGAAAATAGAAATCCTCACTGTGTCTCACTTAGGCTAACATACAGCATAGCAGGTCATGCTGATGCATTATGATACTCATGCAGGTAGTCAGCATGTGTTCTGTCATGGATCTGTTACAGTGTGTCCTATTGCTGTTTGGTGCTTACTTTGTTATGGCTGTACTGGGATATAGTTTGTAACACACAGTACAGCCATAAGTTAACAAAGTCAGCACACAAAAGCCATCTGACACTGTGAGATCCATGACAGAGCACATGCAGACTGTGCTGCCTGCGCAATTTTCATAATGCTGATAATCATAAGTAGCAGTGAGATGCTACACCTACGTAATGAGAGGGGGGGCAGTAAACATGTGCCCCCAACCACCCCCCTAGTTCCTGGGACACAGTATGCGTGCATATGTAAACAGTGACAAATTTGCAGAGGTTGGGTCAGGGGAGGAGTCTGGGGTGGGGTCAAGGGCGGGGTTAAAGGGGGCCCCGTCGGGTAGGCTGTACGGGGCCCTGTGATTTCTAACAGCGGCCCTGATTAAGGAGTTGTATACACGCTACTATATTAGTGGGGTAGCATTAGAAACTGCTTAAACATACATTCCAGTTGTTAGTTTCAAGGAATTTCCCAAAACATTAACAAATGGCCTGGGTCAGTGTTGATAATAAACATTCACACCTGTAAATCTGAAGTGACGCTGAGATAGCTGGGAGACATTTGACACCCTTAGACAATTAAGTGTGTTTTACTAAGTTAGATCAAAGGGTAGTCGTAAATTGTCTTTTGCCTACATGAAAATAACATTAGAAATTATTTCTAATACGCTACTGCCCTCTGGTGGTAAAAATACTTACCGGTAATTGTTCAAGATAATGTGATGTTTGGTTGCTATGACAACCTACCCAATCACATCGTCATTTGACATCTCAGTTACGTAGTAATGTAACATACATATTACGTAGTAATGTAACATTTTTGGGGTGGAATAAAAAGAGGAAGAGTTCAGTGTGTAAGGGGATCTCGGAGGGAATAGGTCGCTCTACAGATGGAGATCTCTCACTCGAGCTCTGGGGAACTCTATCTCTGAGAGACCTGAAGAAGAGATGATCTCTGAAGGCACTGACTCTCTGAAAAGATCTCTCTCGGGGGTCTAGATCTGATGGAAGCTGGAGGGGGCGATCTTAACGCAAACATGTAGCAATGGTGAAAGAAGTCCCTCTTGGGACTTTGCTGCTCAAACAGACAGAACTCTCTATTATTGGTAACGTATAAATCTTTTATCCTACATGCAATAGATGAATTGAGCAGATACCCAATGGGGCCATTCTATTATTTTAGTAAGCGTTAATTGGTTCTGGAGATTTCTAACTGCAGTATGACATCTTACGGAGGCAATTAAAGAAGAAACATATATATAAATACATATTTATATATATCACAATATTATTGTGAATCTTAGTGAATGGCCTGATGTTGGGATATGTTTAAACAAGCAATGCATTAGAGATAGCTTTGTGCTTAAATAGACATTCTTGGCTAAATTACCAAGAATTGTGTCAGGGAAATTCCCCGTCTGTTGTCACCAATCTGCGCTCAGTGCGCATGCGCGGCAAAACGGCGCATCGGCGCATGCGCGTGCGTGGCGGGACGGCGCTTCGGCGTGCTCAGGTGCGCGCACCGGCGCAACGATGAATGCGCATGCGCAATAGCTCGCCAATGGGACTACAGGCGGGCCTATTTAAACAGACGCAGTAACACTATCTGGTTGCTGTTTTGTCAGCTTTACTGTGTTTCCTTGTGCCTGAAAGAAGTTAAAGTTCTCCTGCTGTGACCCGGACCGGATTTGACTACGCTTCTGCTTCTCCTGAACCTGACCCCTTGGCTTGCTAAACGGACTTCTACCTCTCTCCTTGTGCTTGACCCTCGGCCTGTGACCCGGATCTGCTGCCTGTCTCCAGCCCTCTACCTTCTGCCTGTACCCTGGACTTCTTGCCTAACCTGACTATTCTGGTGCTTCCTGCTAAACTCCTAAACGGACTTGTGCCTTGCTTCTGGTTGCTGTTTGACCCTGTCTACCCTTGGTGTTCGACTCCTGGCCTGTTCTTCAGACTCATCCCTGCTAGATTCTTCAGCAAGACACCTCCACCTGCTGGTGGCCAGTGCTCAAGACACCTCTCCCTGCTGGTGGCCAGTGCTCCCTCGTGCTGTCCTCTCCCTGTCTCACCTCCAGGGGGCAGAGTGCGCTTGGGTGCAAGGGTGAACCACTCTCGGCATCTCGGCCTCGGTAAGTACGTAGCCTGATAAATTGTCCGCAGGACAACATATTGTCCGTATTTTCAAGAAGTGTAATTAGGAGATCTGTTCGTCTTGAGAAAGATAACATAATGTAAACAAGTTTGTTTATCTAAAGCCGTGAAGTCATGGAAGGTTACATTTCAAGAGCTACCAAATTTTAGATGTACAAGTATCATTTAAGTATTGAACTGTGAATATACCTTGTCATAGAGAGCTTGCATAGAAATGTATGTAAATATTATCTGAACATAATCCATCATTTATCTCTGAATGTAGAAGAATATACATTCATTGGATTGATCACGACTTACACCTGATTTTAATTTGCACTGTACTTTAGTTAATAAATATATATATATATATATAATATTTTAAGCAATATTCATTTGTGTTACTTGTCTTCAAACTAGCATGGATATAAAGAACTTAGAATTTCTTGTTTGATATTGTAGGAAATTGGGAATCTCCAAAATTAAGATTTACCTATTTCCATAAGTACAATAATATTTTTATATTTCAGTATAAACATTCTGACATATTTGTAGGCACTATGCTGAGATGCGTCAATGTTTCTGACATATATGGAGGCACCGCTTGGGATCTGTCAACGTTTGAAACAAGTGATACATTTGTGCAAATTTATATATATTTTATTGTAATTTTTTTTTTGGAAAAAAAAATAATTTTTAAAAATTTATAAAAAAAATTGTTTTGCTATTGCCATTGTTAGTTGCAATATTGAGTACCAGAGGACTTTTTAAAGTTTTCAAGAAAGCCCATTACTTGGCTAAGAAAATCCCAGATTTTGAAAGCCATGGATTTTTCCAACTGTTTGATGAGGCTTTGTCAAATAAATTTGAAATTATTGTGGCCTGGGATTACTATCCCAAACATGGATTGGATTGGCTGATAGAGCACTATCCTTTTTGCTGTTCTACAGAACAGTAAAGAAGCTTCAAGGATAAATTTAAATAGCCCGCTCAAATAATAGCTTAAAAAGGAGCAGGGATAAATTGAAGCTACAAAATATAATTAGCCTGGAATTGTTAAAAACTCCAATTCCCCAATCAAAAAGTTACACACATTTTTAAAAACTAAAAAGTGAAACCTAGCTGAGGTGTTTAAATGTTTAAATGTCTGTAATTGACCAAAAGAAAGAAACGTGAGCAGAGTAACATGTTTAAGGACATTTTTTTTCCTTACTCTAAAAATGAGTTCCAGCCCCTCCTTTACAAAAAGGGAGGGGGGAGTTGAAAAGAGTAGAATGATCTTATCTTCGCAGCCAAAACCTTGTTTAGAGCTGACAGGTTTTAGGAATGTTCCTGTGTGATGCAAATGTGGGGGCCACGTGCTCCTTGTTTATACAAACACACACAGCTGACAAAGTGAAACCAAAACTGTTACCTGTCATTTCAATTATATTGTTGTTATATATTGTTTTCCTTACAGGTATTTTATAATAACAGGATACCATAATAACTTATTAGATAATTATCTAAGCAATTATTTTATTTCAGAAACATTTATAATAAATCCAAGAATTTTTTTTCTGAAAAATAACATCAGCTAAAATTATGTTTAAAGCTGACGTTGTAAATATTTTAGGCACTGCCCTGAAATCATAAAAATAAAAAGCCCAGTTGAACTTCAACTTAAAAGGGAATGAAGTAATTTACATTCCCACATTTATAGTTAATATGCCCAACGATCGATTACGTATTGGTATCAATCTATAAAAAAAAAAGTATTAAATCCTATTGTGATTTTATTTTAAATGTTATATGGTTTCATGTGACAAGGCCATACATATGAACCTTCTCAGTTCTCAGTTCCTTCTCAGTTCTCTCACAATCAGTGAGTATAGATGAGATCCATCTCAGGAATAATTCAATTCTAGATGACACCCTTGTACAGGCAACTCCACTTCCCTAAAAGAAGGGTCAGACAGGAGGTTCATACAAAAGTTATGTCCCCTGTAAAATAGTTGAGAGATATGCTTGGAAGGTGATATTCTCAATGCTCACATCCATACAGTGTATGCTGACTCCATTGAGCTTAGTAATTATACGTAATTCCTACTGGGATTGTATGGTGTTTTCTGTTTCCTAACAGGTTAGTGACCTGGGGAATGATAATAAGGTTCATATTTATGCCAGGAATATAATCACATTAGTAGAAAATAATTAAAGTAGTCGACCAGTCCTAAAATAAATATTTAGGCATTCAAATCCTTCGGGATTAAATAAATAATCAGTCAATCATTTATTCCTGATAATCAATGACCCAAAATATTATGTGTACATTGGCAACGATTTATTACGTCGCTTTGCTATACACATGAATCTGGTAAATACCACTGTGGTCCAGATTAAAATAAAACCCAAGTAGTTTCATAAATGAACATGAAGCCTTGAAATATTCTTAGTTACTGCCATATACAGTAAACATATTAGTACCACATATGTCATTAATCATACAGGTACTAATACATTTTTTTTATTACCCGGCCATGTATAAATAGGCCAGAATTTTAAGAACCCTGCTGCATTAAAATGTTTCGCAGACAGGATGTATATAGAAAAGATTTCAGTAAATCACACTCATGAAATATAAAAGTTTTCATGGAGTTCAAATATGTTTGTGAAAAGATTCCGGTGATGTGGTATAATAGACATACGCATTGCCAGGATTCAATCTTATCCAAGTTAAAACGCACCCTGTGTTTTAAATCAAACATTGTTGTCTTTCCCTAGCTTGTTATGTTTCGCTAGTGGAGACCATTAAGAGTTTCGAGGAGAGGGGTGTTGTAGGATCAGTGCACCGGATCTTATGATAATCCTATACTTGATATTCTTAAACCAAATGGTCATTGTGTTTATATGCTGATCTAAGACAGCTAAATAAACGAGTATATATGTACGACTAAGCTGTGCTATATATTGACCAATGCTTGAAGTAAAAAAAATACAAAGCGCTAAGTACTTCACTACACTAAATGATGCCCAATGATGGTGGAACATTCAGGTAAGTCCTGAAGACCCATGCAAGCTGGCATTTAAAGGTGGTAAGAAATAGTACAACTGGAACAGAATGTTAATTTGGTCAGATAAATTAAGTTTGAATTTGATGTTTTTTCTGTTTGTTATTTTACATAATGCCATTGCCTACTGTACCTTCAAGAAAAAGTCTAACATATGTGGATGATATTTTTGTTGAATAGCATAATGTTTGAAAAGCATATCCCAAAGTTCAGATATGTTCTTAACCAGTTGAGGGAGGCGGGTGTTTAAAATTTCATTTCAGGAAGACCAATGGTGTCGCTCCAAGGTTCATCTCCTGAGGCCTAAGGTTTGCTGCCTAAGTCTTATCACAAGAAGAAAATGGAGACTGTGATGAATTCAAAAATATCTGCCAATATCAGTTAATTAAGGACATGTTTGGGTATGGTATGAAATATTCAATTGTATGCTTGTCATCCTAGGTTCCAACTAAGAATGCTGGAAGGTAATGTATAAGAAGAGACTTATAAGGATCAAGAGAATGTAATGTGATAATATGACATTGTGATATTTGTCTCCTAGCTTACAGATCTTCCAATCTTATACTTCAGCATTAATGTTGATCCTGCCAATCATGGCAGAATAATATCATCATTAGATCATTGATGATTTTAGTAAATTAAAATATAGTTAACCAATCGCTATATCATATATATATATATATAGCATAGTTAGAAAATGTAAATATTAATTAATAAGAATATGTATTCATACTGTCTATTTACTCAAATAGAAAGTGATTGACACTCCAGACCAGATCGTTGATTGGTAAAGGCGAAGTGAACTGCCAACAGACACCGCGATCGCATGGATGATGTTAATCCTTGGCGTCCAGTTCCGGAGGGAACCTGTCGCCAAACCACACTCCAGACCAGATCGTTGATTGGTAAAGACGAAGTTGACCACCAAAAGACACAGCGATCGTTTGGATGATGTTAATCCGTGATGCCCAGTTCCAGATGGAACCTATCACCACATCGAATCCTTCATCAGGAGTCATGAAGCAAGACGCTCCAGGATTCGTATTGCCGGAAAGGAAGATTTGTTGCAGAAGTCCCTTGTTTGCTTGAATCCCAGAATATCCATTGAAAGAAGGAATATTGAATCCCATTTTCAGCTTGTAACTTTGCAAGAGCGGATTCACTGAAGAGTTTCTTCAATTGCTGGTTTACCAGCCTTGTTTTTATCACATTTGAAATGGGGGGGGGGGTGACACCACCACTGCAACAGTTCGTTTTTTTTAAAGACTTGAACTCATCAACAAAGATTCAAGTCATACAAGAACATTCTTTATCATATGGATGAAGAGAGGAACGTTCTTCAAGTATATAGAAAAATAATAATATGGCCATATCTTTTAACCACTTCAATACCATGCACTTATACACTTTCCTGCCCAAGCCAATTTTGAGCTTTCAGCGCTGTCGCAATTTGAATAACAATTGCGCGGTCATGCAACACTGTACCAAAACAATTTTTTTATAATTTTGTTCCCACAAATAGAGCTTTCTTTCGGTGGTATTTGATCGCCTCTGTGATTTTTATTTTTTGCACAACAAATAAAAAAAGGGCGAACATTTTGAAAAAAACTAAGTTTTTCTTTGTTTCTGTCAATTTTTTTTGTAAATAAGTACCTTTTCTACTTCAATGACAGGCACTGATAAGGCGGCACTGACGGGCACTGATAAGGCGACACTGATGGGCACCGATGAGGTGGCACCAATGAGGTGGCACTGATGAGGTGGCACTGATGGGCACTGATGATAGGCACTGATAGGCGGCACTGATGGGCACTGATAGGCGGCACTGATATGTGGCACTGGTATGCGGCACTGATGGGCACTCATAGGCGGCACTGAAGGGCACTCATAGGCGGCACTGATAGGCACTCATAGGCGGCACTGATAGGCGCTCATAGGCGGCACTGATGGGCACTTATAGGCGGCACTGATGAGCACTTATGGGTGGCACTGATAGGTGGCACAGACGGGCACTGATAGGTGGGCACTTATGGGCACAGATGGGCATGGATGGGCACTGATAGGTGGCACGAATGGGCACTGGTAGGTGGCACTGTTGACACTGGTAGGTGGCACTGTTCACACTGGTGGCTGGCATTGCTGGGCATTGCACATTGTGGTGGTGCCAGTCAGTGCCCATTTGTGGGCACTGATTGGCATATGTTTTTTGAGTATTTGTACATGTGGATGGCCATGGGGTACTTACCTGGCCATCCACATGGTTGGGGCTTCCCTGGTGGTCCTGGGGGGCTTCCCTGGTGGTCCAGTGTGGGTATCCGAGGGGGGGCTGCGCTGATAAACAATCAGCGCGAACCCCCCCTGTCAGGAGAGCCGCCGATCGGCTCTCCTCTACTCGCGTCTGTCAGACGCGAGTGAGGAAGAGCCGATCAACGGCTCTTCCTGTTTACATTGTGATCAGCCGTGATTGGACACGGCTGATCACGTGGTAAAAAGCCTCCGCCGGAGGCTCTTTACTGAGATCAGTGTAGCGGTGTGTCAGACTGACACACCGCTCCACCGATCGCCGCGATGCGTGCCCCCCCTGCGTTATCCTGCAGGAGGTCATATGACATCCAGTGTGGATAACACAACCACTTCCCAGACGTCAATATGCTATTGACTGGGCGGGAAGTGGTTAAACAACCGTGATATTTCTTCGGACCCGTTTCTTGGTATGTCCGTGACTATTCGTCAGATTACAAGAAACGTGGGGGGTTTTGTCAGAACATTTGGGGTTAAAAAGAATTACATATAGGCCTTTATATTATGCATATTACGTATTTTCCATATTGTTCATATTCATGTATATTATGAACAAGAGGGAGACCATTTTGTCTCTAAAGTTTAAAATAGCTCACGAGATGCTATGAACAACACTTTGGTTTCTACTTTCTCTTTAAGAGGTTAACCCACATTCGCTATCTTTAAATTTATTTCCTGTCTTACAAGAAGGCATTGTTTTTCTGTATCTCTTTCCCAGACCATAAACTCAAAGCTTTTGAACATTTAAGAAAATATACCAGCCTTCCCGGGTGGTAATTCAAAGGTCTGACACTTAGAGACAAGGGGGGTATGGATACGGGCTAGCCCAAACTGTGTAGTATTGTATTGACATAACGTGATCAAAGGGTTATTCACAAATAAGCTGTGTACTGTATATCTTAAATAAGGTTTATTTTAAGTATCTTTATAAAATATCTATACTAGTAATACATGCATAAACCCATGTATGCATATATATAGATTAGTATTAAGGAGTTGTATACATGCTACTATATTAGTGGGGTAGCATTAGAAACTGCTTAAACATACATTCCAGTGGTTAGTTTCAAGGAATTTCCCGAAACATTAACAAATGGTCTCGGTCAGTGTTGATAATAAACATTCACACCTGTAAATCTGAAGTGACGCCGAGATAGCTGGGATACATGACATGTGTTTTGACACCCTTAGACAATTAAGTGTGTTTTACTAAGTTAGATCAAAGGGTAGTCGTAAATTGTCTTTTGCCTACATGAAAATAACATTAGAAATTATTTCTAATACGCTACTGCCTTCTGGTGGTAAAAATACTTAATTGTTCAAGATAATGTGATGTTTGGTTGCTAGGACAACCTACCCAATCACATTGTCATTTGACGTCTCAGTTACGTAGTAATGTAACATACACTCCCATTTTTGAGGTGGAATAAAAAGAGGAAGAGTTCAGTGTGTAAGGGGATCTCGGAGGGAACAGGTCGCTCTACAGATGGAGATCTCTCACTCGAGCTCTGGGGAACTCTATCTCTGAGAGACCTGAAGAAGAGATGATCTCTGAAGGCACTGACTCTCTGAAAAGATCTCTCTCGGGGGTCTAGATCTGATGGAAGCTGGAGGGGGTGATCTTAACGCAAACATGTAGCAATGGTGAAAGAAGTCCCTCTTGGGACTTTGCTTCTCAAACAGACAGAACTCTCTATTATTGGTAACGTATAAATCTTTTATCCTACATGCAATAGATGAATTGAGCAGATACCCAATGGGGCCATTCTATTATTTTAGTAAGCGTTAAATGGTTCTGGAGATTTCTAACTGCAACATGACATCTTACAGAGGCAATTAAAGAAGAAACATATATAAATACATATTTATATATATCACAATATTATTGTGAATCCTAGTGAATGGCCTGATGTTGGGATATGTTTAAACAAGCAATGCATTAGAGATAGCTTTGTGTTAAAATAGACATTCTTGGCTAAATTACCAAGAATTGTCCACAGGACACCATATTGTCTGTATTTTCAAGAAGTGTAATTAGGAGATCTGTTCGTCTTGAGAAAGATGACATAATGTAAACAGGTTCGTTTATCTAAAGCCGTGAAGTCATGGAAGGTTACATTTCAAGAGCTACCAAGTTTTAGATATACAAGTATCATTTAAGTATTGAACTGTGAATATACCTTGTCATATAGAGCTTGCATAGAAATGTATGTAAATATTATCTGAACATAATCCATCATTTATCTCTGATTGAAGAAGTATATCCATTCATTGGCTTGATCACGACTTACACCTGATTTTAATTTGCAATGTACTTTAGTTAATAAATATATATATAATATTTTAAGCAATATTCATTTGTGTTACTTGTCTTCAAACTAGCATGGAAAAAAAGAACTTAGAATTTCTTGTTTGATATTGTAGGAAATTGGGAATCTCCAAAATTAAGATTTACCTATTTCCATAAGTACAATAATATTTTTATATTTCAGTATAAACATTCTGACATATTTGTAGGCACTATGCTGAGATGCGTCAATGTTTCTGACATTTTTTTTATTGCTATCGCAAGGTGGGTGATAAGCCTCATATGAGATAGCACAGTGCAAATGATAGTGCTGAAACCAAGAATTAACAAAACTGGTAGCTTCTAGGAGATTAGCAAATGGGTGTTTGCTCAACTACCTCTGCTCTCCATTCTGACATCCACCAGGCACCTAGGAGGAAAAGGTGAGCCCAGAATACATGGTGGATGTGGGTGGGTGAGGAATAGGGGTCAGGCAGGGTGGGAAGCTCTACAACTATCTCTGCTCCAGTGACTGGGAGTCTGTTTACAGGTTGGTGACGCCACTGGCATATGCCTTATGCTGGAGCCAACAAATGGGTTAATATCATTCTGGCACAGTAGTATACATTTGCTAATATATTTGGCAACCATATAGCACTATCAAGGTGCCTCTGAAACAACTTTGACATATACTGCTCAGAAAAACTAAACTATAATGATTTATGAACAACTTTTATTTTCATATTTTGAAACTGATATTTTCCTTTTTTTTTTTTTTTTACAAATAAATGATTACTACAGAGGTCACCCATGGACTCATGGATGAAGAATGGGGGCAAAGATCCTAATTCAACTGTGTGTGAGCTTGTTTTTTTTTTTCCCATTAAAAGTTTTTATTAAAGAAAACAAATTACAGGTATAACAAAGAAGTTCACAATAACATCCAGAGATACAGATTAGAAGAAAGGGGCTCTAGCCCCACATGCGGAACAGTTCAAAATATAAATAACACAGCACGTGGCAAGATCTGAACAGCATATCCAGTACACATCATAATTACAATTACTCTTCCCTCATCCCCCGCAAGAGAGAAACTCCTTAGTACGTCTGAGAGGGGGCTTGCCCCGAGTAATGTAGTCCATGGTTTGATAATTACCCTCAGAAAAAGAAAAAAAAAGGAACACTTCAGATCCCTTGCCGCATTGTATCGGAGCCTGCTTATTAAAGCTAATTGCAATCTAATCTAATCTAATCTAAGGATCCGCAGATTCCGAAGAGCCTGGACGCTGGGGCCACCTATCGTAGCCCCGGTCTCCACGCCCCTCGCTCAACAACATCATACGGACAGAAAAGGGGGAAAGAGAGAAAGAGAAGAAAAGAGGAGAGAAAAGAAGAAGAAAAGGGGGGAGCAAGTTCAGAAAGGGCTCGGGAATAAAGGGTAAGGGAGGGGGGTGCGGACATGAAGGAGGGGAACACACACACAAGCAAACAAAGAAAAAAAGGGGGGAGGAGCAGAGGAGGGCGTAGGGATCGCTCCACTAAGAGGCGAAAGCCTAAAGAGGGGGTGGGGATACCACCATCTACCCTCTCCGTTCATGCCGCCCTAAGGCGGGGTCCCACACCCGGACTTGTGGACCAGCCTTTGTCACATGAAAGCAATTTGGCAAAGACCAAATCAATCCGCATTCAGCATGAGGGTCTGGTAGTCTGCAGAGTTTCGAAATTTAAACCAGTCATCCCACGTAGCAGTAAAAGTAGAAATGCTATCATGCGCGGTGTGAATCAGTTCCTCTATCGCTGCAATACGGTTAAGGCGTGTCAACCATTCTTTCATTGATGGGAGCGTCGTATCCCTCCAGTGGACAGGAATACACAATCTGGCTGCGTTGACCATATGGATCGCAACCGAGGCGCGGTATGTCTTTTTTGGGATTTTAGAGAGATGGAGGAGATACTGTGCTGATAAAAACTCCAGGGGTAGTGAGGAAATCTTAGTCGTCATGTCATGGACACCCCGCCAGTAGGGCTGAATCAGTGGGCACTCCCACCACACGTGGAGGAAGGTACCCACTTCCCTACCACATCTCCAGCACCGATCCGACGCGGTCGGGCAGAATTTATGAACGAGGTCCGGCGTCCTGTACCACCGCGTTCTGATTTTGTACCCGTTCTCCTGGATGTTTACGTTGAGCGAGCCTTTATGGATATACCAATGAACCCGGTCCCAGCTCTTTGCCTCTATAGATCTGTCCAGACGGGTTTCCCAAGAGGCTCGTTCCGCTTCCATAGCTGTGAACGGTCGCTTAAACATAGATGCATACAACATCGAAACTACATGCCTCTGGGGGGACGGGTCAGAGCATAAAGATTACAATACCATAGCTGGTTTCGAAAAGCGGCCTCTTGTTTTCGGGCCGTCCAGAAAGTGTTTTAACTGAAGGTAAGCCAAGAAAGGGAATGTTCTGGTCAGGGACATTGACTGCAACTCCCTCAGCGTGAGGAACCTATCCCCAGAGAAAAAGTGCTTGGCTAACATATCTGCACACGGCCATTCTAGCTCTAGGAAGGACCCCTCTAATCCTGGTGCAAAATCAGGGTTCCCCTTAACAGGGGTCAATCCACATTCCGTGGCTGAAACCTCATGAGCCCTGCAAGCCCGTACAAAAGGTCGCCCCCACCAGGGGGTGAGACAGGACGTTGGATGTCCAGTGTTTCTTGGAGAGCCAGGGCATTTTCTCCAGATCCAGTCCTGAGCTCAAGTTTTCTAAGTGCACCCATCCTTTGCGGTGTGCGTGCACCTTCCAATCAACCACTCGTGCCAGGTGTGTGGCCCAATAGTACCTCTGCAAATCTGGGAGTCCAATACCCCCTTCCAATTTAGGGAGTACCAGCTTCGCCTAACCAATTCTCGGGGCCTTAGAACCCCACAGAAACTTCCTACAAAGTCTCTTATAGGAGGCAAAAAAGGAGGGCGGCAAGGCGATCGGAATAGTCTGAAGTTTATATAGCAGTCGGGGGAGCACTGTCATTTTAATGATGGAGGCACGCCCAAACCAAGAAATCGTGGGAGAGTCCCAGCGGAGCATATCCTGTTGTATTGCATTCAAGAAATTCTTCTCATAAAGTTCCGAGAGGTTCTGCGGGAGCCGGATACCTAGATAGGTAATATCGTCTGCCTTCCATGAGAAGGGAAAGTTTTCTCGACATTGGGTAACTAGGGTCGCGGGCAGAGTGACATTCAATGCAAAAGACTTGGAATAATTAATTTTCAGATGCGAGATTCGTCTAAAACTGTCAAGGACGTACATCAAGTTAGGCAAGGATATCAAGGGGGAGGAGAGTAAGAGTAATATGTCGTCGGCAAATACCGCAAGCTTGTATTCCCTGCGGCGGACGACAACACCCCGAATATCAGCGGTTCCAGCGTGAGGATATACAGAATAGGGGAAAGGGGGCAACCTTGCCTAGTGCCGTTGTGGATGGAGAAGGCCTCTGACAAGTGACCATTAACCCTGACTCGGCCCGTGGATTCGTATACAGTGCTCCTATAAAAGTCCACATTCTGGACCCCAGGCCTAGAGCCTCCAAAACAGAGTCCATGTAGTCCCAGGCCACTCGATCAAAAGGCCTTCTCCGCATCCATCGACAGAAAGAAACCCTCCTGCTTAAAAGAAGTGAGCCACTGATGTATGTTGAGGGCCTTGATGGTATTATCCCTGGCTTTCCTTCCAGGGACGAACCCGACCTGATCAAGTCCTACCCATGACGGAACATGATGTGCGAGTCGGTTCGCAAGTATCTTAGCAAAACGTTTTACGTCCACATTGAGAAGTGAAATCGGTCTGTAATTCGCCACATCCGAGGGGTCTTTAGTTTCCTTAGGTATTACTGAAATATAGGCTTCCAGCAGGGTACTAGACTGGCAAGGGGGATTGGCAAGAGAGTTAAAGGCTCTGATAAAGTTTGGCGCCAGGAGATCAGGGAAGCATTTATAGTACTGTGCTGTGTAGCCATGAGGTCCTGGGCTCTTGCCAGGTTTCATGGCTTTCAAAGCCGCAGTCCATTCTTCCGACGACAACGATGCATCTAGGAATTGCTGCTCTTCCACAGACAGTACCTGAGGTGAATATTGGTGTAGGAAGTCCTTGATCAGGGTTGCCCGAGCACCTGCCGAAACAATACCCTCATTGATCTCCTTAATGTTATATAAATTGCTGTAGAAATCCTTTAACTGTCGCGCAATGTCCTCATTCTTAGTGTGAATCTTACCCTGTCTATCCCTCACCTGATGGATGGTTGAGGCAAGAACACGTTTCTGCGTGAATCGTGCAAGCAATTTGCCAGGTTTGTTCCCCTTCTCGTAGAACAGTTTTTGTGATAGCATGAAGCGTTTCCGAGCCCCTTTATACAGTTCCTCACGCAGGAGAGTTCTAGCATCTGCCAATTCGGTTGCTACCCCAATTGCCAACGAGCATTTGTGCTGGGCTTCCAGTTTGGAGATTTTCTCAGCCAAAGACTGGATAAGATCTCTGCGTTCCCTCTTTTTCCTGGCCGCCAGAGACAGAAGGTGTTCCCTGACCACACATTTATGTGCCTCCCATAGGGTCATGGAAGAGACTTCCGAAGTGTCGTTCTGACAGAAGTATTCACTGATGGCTTGTTTGAGGGTGGTAACATCAGCAAGATCCGTAAGAAGGGAGGCGTCAAGCCTCCAGATCTTAGTGGATGTCTCTCCCTGTGGGAATCGTAAGGTCAGGGTGATTGGATGGTGATCTGACAGAACCATGTTTTCAATTGTCGCCTTGTACACAGACTGTAAATCCCGCTGGGAGATAAAGATGTAATCCAGCCTGGAGTAGCGTTGGTGTGGGGAGGAAAAGAATGTATAATCTCTACCCCTAGGGTGCAGAGTGCGCCACGTGTCATGGAGGGCCAGCGAAGCCAACCCCAATTTAGCCTGCCGTAAGTCTGAGAAAGGAATGGACGAAGTGCCCGTAGAGGTGTCAAGGGTCGGGTCAAGCGCCAGGTTGAAGTCTCCCCCCAGAAATAGGAGGCCGGACCTGAATGATGTGAGCTTCAGTAGTATCTCTTTCAGAAAAGGGACATGTTTAGAATTCAGGCAATATATGTTAGCGAGTGTAATCCGCTTGTCTTTCCACATCCCCTTAAGGAAGAGGAATCTGCCTTCCGGATCGACTACCTCATCTGTGAGCTGGAATGTAAAAGATTTAGCGAGAAGAATCGCTACCCCCTTCGTTTTGGAGTCAGCACATGTTGCGTGAAACGCAACTGGGTATCTCTTGTTGTTAAGGCGTTGAACGGAGTTAGATTTAAAATGAGTTTCCTGGAAAAAGACAACTTGGGCCCTCTGTCTTTGGGCTTCTGCTATGAAGCTGGAGCGCTTCTTAGGAACATTAGGGCCTTTGGCATTGACAGACAAAATCTTGAGCGATAGAGGAGTTGCGGAGTGCCTTACGGTCGCCATGTTTGCGTATCAAAGGGGATTCACCTACGTCCAGTCGTCACAAACGGGGAGGTCAAAAAAAAAGGGGGGGGAAGGAGGTGAGAAAAAAGGAAAGGGGGATGGGGTGAGATGGGAGGGGGATCAGTAAGAGAGGAAAGAGAGAAAAGGAAACCAAAAGCAGATAAGGAACAGTAAGGGAAGCAGAGATATGTCTATCTCCCCCCCAACTCAGAGAGGAAGACCTCCCTCTCCGAGAAAAGACCCCAACTATGGGGCCTACCAAGGTAATACCGGAGGTAATCCCAGTCCTGCTAGACTACCTAGAGAATCAGAGGGTATCCTGGAGGCAGGATATACCCTACTAAGTCGGGAAGTTCAAGAGGGGAACCCGCCTCTCCTGAGGTGGGTACAAGGACCAGCAACCGAGTTTCCTACAAACAAACCCCCCACCCAGAAACTCCAAACCTCAAGAATAACTTACTGAGATGGAAAATCTTGAACTAGAGACATGGGAAAGTGGCTCACTGCCAGAGCCCGTACACATGGGCGGCCGACCCCCGGCGGCTCCCCCCCACTCGTGCAACAATAAGACTAATCCCCAGACACACATCCAGGGGATATCACTACTTCTATAGATTCCTACCCTCCACCGCTTTAGTGCTTCTATCCCATAATGGGGAGGACCACCCAATCCCAGTTCTCCGGGCGCCCATTTCAGGCGTGCGCAGTGCGTGAGAGACCCCCCTGAACTGTAGCCTACCAACCCAGAAACAAAACAAAAAAAAAAAAACCCTGGAGGTGATCCAATCATTCCATGTATTCTAGACCCAGGGGCTCCCAGAGACCCGTGACCAAGCACTGTGACCCTAAACTAATACAACAGGCATACAACTTGTGTGTAAACAAAGGACAAACAGAAAAATAACCTTATTAAAGAAATAACAGAATTAACTGACAGTGAGGACCATAACACCTTGTGCAAATGTTGCAACATTGACCTGAAAGGTACCCCCTCGCAAGCCACAAGGGGGTCCCCCCAGTCAATCAATCCACGACCCAGTGACCACAGGTGAAAGCTATACCCCAAATTCCACGCATAAGGCCCGAGGGCCAGGCAGGTATGCTTCAGCGTAGTTACACAGAGAGTGCCACCCCCGTACTCACCCAGGCACCACCCAAAAACCGGGTTAGCGCCCTGCAGGGCACAGGGGGGGCCATCCCATTTTCGCAGAAAAAGCAATGCATAAACGTGTAGGCAGGTGCCGATTCCCAAATCTCCACCACATCCCCCACATAGATAAACAACAGTAAACTCAGTGGCTCATGCATTGTATGGTCATGGCCGGGAGAGGAGGTAGGGAGGGACGGGCAGGGGGTACAAAGGGCGGGGAGGGGAAAATAAGGGACAAAAACAGGGAAGGGCGAGGGGGGATGAAAGAAGTGGGGAAGCAAAATGCAGACACAGTACCCAACAATGCTATAGGTTGTTCAATGAGGCAAATGACAGTCTATCATAACTGGTACAGGTACCTGTGTGGCAAGATCATAATGACCAGCAAGCCTCGTGATATCTGGCCGGCAGCATGGAGCTAGAAAACAAATGGGTTAAACAGCACGTAGTGACAATAGCAATAACAAAGATCACCCCATGCAGCATGCCACCAAATATTGGAGGAAAGTCAGACGTTATAGCATAGGGGGTGCGCAGGTTTGGGAGGGTAAAGCCCCCTCCGAGTCCTCGTGCTGCATTGTTAGAGGCTGATGTAGTTTGTTCATGCACCGTAGCCCAGAATAATCCCGATCAGTAAACTCATACCCCAAAGCATGGGGCAAGCTACAAGGCAGCCATCAGGGGCAAAGTCTGTTCACTTGCAAGTTGCGATCCATGGAAACATTCGGGTTAAGAAGGGGCAGAGGAGCAAAAAGAAGGGGAAGGGGGGAAGAGGAAGAGTCACTGGACAGGGGATTAGGGATGGACATACCGCTGGCAAGTGCAGTCCAAGCACACATGCAGATGAGGGGGGGTGCGTGGAAGAAGGAGACTGGGATCAGCTTACCAGGTCTCGTTAATGATCAGAATGTTCCGTCCGCCGCCGGACGGACGACGGCGATGCCCGCGGACTGTCTTCTGTTTCCATGTCTCCCCGAGGTCTGGGCGGGGTGACATCAGAGGCCCTACGTCGTCTCTGCCGGCTCCTCTGTGATCGTGGGGTATCGTTGGGCCGGGTGGAGATCCAGGGATCCGGTTGAAAAAAAACGCCATACCAATCAGGGACACTGACAGCAGGGATGCCCAGGGTGTCACAGAACTGTGGTAGATCTGCAGGCGTCCTCAGGGATGCTGTACGATTGCCCGCTGTGGCCTGGAGACAAAAAGGAAACTTCCACCGATAGACTATTCGCCTGTTCCTTAAGACCTGTAGGAGGGGTCGCAGGTCCCTTCTGTGCTGTAGAGTGATGGCGGACAGATCCTGAAACAATTGGATGCGAGCTTCCTTCGTATTTCACGTTGTCTTGATTGCGCGCCAAGTGCAGTATCTCCTCTTTCTGGAGAAAGTTTACTAAACAGCAGACAGTGTCTCTGGGTGGGTCGTTCTCCCTGCCCCTAGGCCGCAGAGCTCTGTGGCATCTCTCCATTTCCACCGGAGCGTCAATGGGTCTGCCCAGGAGAGTATTAAATATTGCCCATACTGCTTGTTGCAGCTGTTGGGGACCCTCCACCGACTCAGGGATCCCCCTAATGCGCAGGTTATGTCTCCTGCCCCTATTTTCAAGGTCCTCCATATGCCTGTGCATATCGATTAGGTGTTGGGCATGTGAGGTGGAGGCACTCTGGACTTGTTGTCTCGCGGCCACGTGTGTCATGGCGGCTGACTCCACACGGTCCATCCGAGTAGCCACCGCTCGGATCTCTCCCTTCAGGTGAGAAACCCCGTAGAACATGGCATTTTTGATGTCCAATGCGACCTGTTGTAGGTCTGCCATGCACAGAGGGGCGGGGGAATATCTGGCGCTCGTACCTTGTGATGGCCCCATGTATGTAGCGGAGGAGGCTGCGGATAGGTCCGAACTCGAGTCCAAGGCTTGTGGCGCAGCCTGCGAGTCCGCCGGCTGTGTGCGGAACATCGCCGGGATGGTCTTGCTCAGCTGCGTGGAAGGCTCAGTCTGTAGCCGGGTAGTTGGTTGTCCTTTCCCGGTCATCTTGGCAGAAAAAAGCCGGAGGATTCCGCTGATTGAAGCAGGGCTGGAGATCTGGGCGCCGGAGCTCTCTTACTATGCTGCCATCTCGCTCTGAAGCTAGGCCACGCCCCCGAGCTTGGTTTTTTTTTGCTCTGCAAATGGGCTTAAAGTGCACCTCAAGCTATAGGCAATAAAGTATTTTCATATTCTTAAGGTGAAAAAAAGTTTTAAAACAGGACCTCAGTGACCTCTCTACAGTACATGCTTGTATTGTGAAATAATCTATTCTCAAATATCCAGGCTGCCAGGATTCTGTTGCACTGGAAAGTTTTAGAAAAAAAAATGACTTCACAATGACTGTAGCTACAGAGGTGAATGGGGGCTTGGTGTAAAGTTTAGCTTTTATTGCGTGTTCAGAATGGGTAAATAATTGAGTGTTAATAGGCTAAGCACAGGTTCACTTTAAGATTAGTTTTGTAAACATGTAAAATGGAACACAAAGTCTTTGCCTGGAAAAATATGAAATGTTGCAATCTTTAATGCTTGCCTAATGGAAAAATTTTAAATTAGTTTTTAAAATGTATTTTAGGATACTAAATATTAAAGGAAGAAAATATTATAAAAAATGGCATCCAAAGCACAGTGACACATTGTCAGGAAAGACGTCAGCATAGTACAGCTGCCATTTCCAGACATACACATGTGCGCGGGTGCCAACAAAGAATGAGCAGAACAGTTATGGGCACATATGTGTAACAATGTGTTACTTTTGCACGTAGCTTATGGACTACAGTTTGTGCCTATAAGAACTTAGCTCTTTTCATTGTCTGTTTGCCCCATACTGCTGCAAGTTGTTGGGTTCAGCTATGGTAAGGACAATGCATGACGGACCTTGTGGTGCGGAGAGACAGAGACTCTATTGCTATGGGTCAGAAATAGACTACAAGGCCCACAACACCACTGTGTTGTGAAGGAGCGTGGCGCCACGCACTGCCTGCTAGGAGGACTTTTTAAAAGGGAAGGCAGGGCTTGTGTTCAGTCTCTTGGGACGCCATCTTGCAAGCGTTAAGAGGCCTGCAGCGAGGGTGCTTAGGCCAGAAAAGCCTAGGCCCAAAGTGACGGAGACCGGATCGTTTGTCTAAGGGATCACAGCTACAGCCCGGCTGATCGGACCAGGGAGAGGGACAGCTCCACACTCCTGAGCATCCAGAGTCACCGATTCACTCACGCCTTGTGACCGGCTAAGCTAAGGACCAGGGACCACGACTCGTCCGGAGGCTGCGAACCAAGAGGGCCCTGTCGGAGGATACCAGCGAGGTGTGGTGAGAGGGCACCTGCCCACCGATACAACTAACTGTGTCGCAGGAAGGTGACTTCCATAACTTTACTTATTCACTTACGCTTGCTGGTAACTGCAGTACCACAAGCAGTGTCACGCTACATTCAGGATTGAGTTAGCGCTTTGGGAAGGATCAGCATTCCATTTGTCCCTTTCACCACACATGTTAACTGTTTAACCTTTCTCCACCTTTTCTCTGGATTACAAATACTAAAGTGCACCAACAAAAGCTAGCGAAGATTACTGGAGACTTTTAGAATCAATCATCAGTACAGCTCACTGACTAGGTTGATACAGCGGGACACGTGCCAGTAAAGCTGCCCACAAGGGGGAGCCAGATAGCTTGTTGAATCTGCATGCGAAAATAAATTGTTGCATTTACTTATTGTTGTAGTGCTGTTTTGTGAGCTGGGTTGGACTTGGTGGAGAAGTATCCCACTGTATATACCATTCAAGTGGGAGATTCCTCCACCTTGCACTTCTTCAGGTCTGACTTTAAAGAAACCCTAGAACTGTTATGCATGTGTATGCCAGTGAATTCTCTCAGGGATCTGTTTGAATCAAATGTCGTATGTATAATCTTCTTTTCTTTACCAAGTAAAAATATTCCTTCTTGGTTGAACTACTCCTTGTGTGGGACTCTGTCTTTTGCAGCTGTGTGGCAGGAAAACCACAATGAGGTCACAATATTTAATTGTATTTATTGTTTTGTGATATCATTGTGGCCCTCTACAGCCTTCTAGGGGTCCACAATCACATTCTTGCTATTATTATCCAGTTGTGCCAAGGGGAGTCGAGCCAAAGTTACAGGGGTTGATAGGCAGAGTATAGGCCCAAAACTTAAACCAGCAGCTCCTACGGGGGTAGTGCTACACGTGGGGGCTCGTCCGGGATTCCTCTGACTCTGCAACTTAAACCCCCCCAGACAGAACCTCTACAGGCACCAACAATGGATTCAGCCGCTGCTATAGCATGGTGCAAGGAATTCCTGGAGAGTCCTGGGGTGAAGAACAGTTAAGTCAAGCCATGAAGACATTGTCCCCAGACAAGAAAGCATGGGTGATTGCTGTAAAGACAGAGCCAGGGATACCAAATACGTATGCACTGATTGAGTGGAAGCAGGAAATTCCCAAACACTTCAAGGGTCCAAGTGTAAAGTTGGCCAGCAAGGGAGAACTTAATGTGACACACCCAGGGGTACCCAAAGAAGGTCCATCCTCATCCAGTCCAGCTGACTCTAGCAAACCAGAAGTTTCCGCTAAGCCACCTCTGGCCACCATTGGGCCCGAACTCTGTGCTGTCCTTGGGGAATTTGTCAAGAAGTGTCAAAAGGATCCCCAAGCTTTCTCAGCTGCAGGCTACTGGAAGCTCAGAGTCTTCTCAGGAAGACAGCCGGTACCCTCATCGGAAGACAGTTTTGAGGAATGGCTAGACCAGGCTACCCAAGCCCTGGATGAATGGGATATACCGAAGCCTCAAAGGAAACAAAGGATCACAGAGAGTCTAAAGGGATCTGCCCTGTAAGCCATCCGCAACTTGAAGCTTAGCAAGAAGGACTGCACTGCCCAAGACTACCTGAGTATCTTGCAGGATGTATTCGGCCGCACTGAGAAAGCCCCCGACCTCATCTATCAAATGGAACACTCTTACCAGAAGGAAGGAGAGAAATTGTCAGAATACATGAGGCGCCTGGACAAGATCATACATCAGATCCTGTTGAAAAAGGGGTTAGACCCTCGGGATGTGGACAAGATTCGAGCCAAACAAGTGTTGAGAGGGGCTCAGCCTTTAGACTCCATTACCCTCCTGTTGAGGACCCGGCAAGATGGTGGTATTTTGAAATATCCAGACTTGATCCGGATTGTCAGGGAGGAAGAGGTCATGTTGGATAGCAAGAAGAAGAGTCAGAAATCTGAATCTGCTGCCGGAGTCAGAGTGATCAATGCTGATGATGGTGACCCCCAGGTCGAGCTTCTAAATACTCAAGTATCTCAACTAATAGAGATGATGTTCATACTGACCAACCAGCCAGCTGGGCTGCCCAGTGAATCTTCTCCAGAAGAGCCCAAGAAGTCTCTCTGCTCTAATGTTGCCCAAGTACAGAGACCAAGGAAACTGATGACCTGTTTTAACTGTGGAGGAGTTGGACATTATTGGGAAGTATGTCCAAGCCCGGAGAAAGCTGCAGCCCAGTACCGTAAGGCGGCGGAAAACTCCAGAGGGCCCCGGTAAAGGAGTCAACCGGGAGCCCCGACTCTCAACTAGGGTTCCAGTTGTTGTCTCCGAGCGAGCTAATGTCCCCCGCTCCTTGACCCGGCCTACTCGGCGACGGGGAGTCAATGCACACCAGACCCAACAAGGGTCGAAACACAGCCAAAGCTCCAAGAAAAGGGAAGTAAGGGTGCAAATCAATGGACCGGCCAAACAGGCCACACTCAGAAAGTTTCCTGTCAAGTTAGTGGGGCCCTCCCCAGTAGTCTCAATTAGTGATGTCGCAAACATAACATTTTCCGCTCGCGAACGGCGAACGCGAATTTCCGCAAATGTTCGCGAACCGGGCGAACCGCCATAGACTTCAATAGGCAGGCAAATTTTAAAACCCACAGGGACTCTTTCTGGCCACAATAGTGATGTAAAAGTTGTTTCTAGGGGACTAACACCTGGACTGTGGCATGCCGGAGGGGGATCCATGGCAAAACTCCCACGGAAAATTACGTAGTTGACGCAGAGTCAGGTTTTAATCCATAAAGGGCATAAATCACCTAACATTCCTAAATTGTTTGGAATAACGTGCTTTAAAACATCAGGTATGATGTTGTATCGATCAGGTAGTGTAAGGGTTACGCCCGCTTCACAGTGACAGACCAAACTCTGACAGACCAAACTCCCCGTTTAACGCACCGCAAACAACCGCAAACAGTCCATTTGCACAACCGCAAGGCTTTAATGATCACCTTAGATGATCACAAATAAAATTAATGTTTTTTCTATGCAAAATTATCCAGCCGATCGCTTTTGGTCTGTTCACAATGAAGCAACGACCTTATCATCTGGGGTGTGCCAACATTGCCATTGCCAACACACTCATAGAGGTGGTCGCTTCATTGTGATACGCAAGCCCCTTCACCACAACAAGGTAACGATCACGAAGGGGAATTGACACATGTATGTGCTTTT